>JANRGV010000051.1:42738665-42769766 GCA_024734035.1 Alethe castanea | reverse complement strand
TCAAAAAGGTCCTAGGGAAGACTGAATAATTGTCCAGTGGAAAAAAAATATTTTTGTTTGTTTGGTTTGGGTTTGGGTTTTTTTGTGAAAGGCAAAGTATTATTTGTATTTCATCTCCTCGAGCATGCTTAAACAAATAATGCTGAGACAGTTTGCAAGAGAAATAGATCTCTCATGCTGGGATTTTTAGCTCATTACTTTTTATCCCTCCCAAATTTGCATTTTTGTATCCTCAATGTATTTTCAAAGAGACAAGAGTCTCTGTGTGCAGTTTCTGGGGGTGTTGACATTTGCCACTTTAGAAGTCTTCTGCATAGTTTGGTGAATTTGTAAGCTGAAGGTTGTTGCCAACAGCACTCACCTGAGTTACCAGACATTAGAGGATTCAAAGGCAATATCCAGTGCAACATAACCTGTGGAATTTACACAAGAACAGGACCCTTGTGCAAACAACAAAGTATCCTTTTACATTCAGAAGATTGTTCAGATGAAGCCCCTGGCATTTGCATGGGATAAGATGGCATTTGGTTGCTCTTCCAGATGGAACTGCGTAGGTTTTCTTTTTAGCTATGTGGCAGTGTTATTGTCAGGGTGCCATTTCTTGTGTATCAATCCGTGGGTATTTTCCATTAGAAGTGAGTGGCCTGTGTCAGGTAGGACTTTATTTTAGACTGATGACTGGAACAAACCTGTAGAGGAATTAGGGTTGGGGGCAGGCAGCCATTTCCAATTGGCACTGTAGGGATTTTTGTTGTTAGCTTTGCTTTTAAGTAACTTCACTATTCTAGAAATGTCTGAAGCAGCTACTGGTATTACAGAATTCCTATTGACTTTGCATACTTTTCAGCTCTGTAGCCAATCAGTCCTTTCCTGCTCGACCACTCAGTGAATCACAAAATCGGTTGCTATCCAGTGATTGTCAGTGGGTGGAAACTGGTCCTGAAGAGGAAAATGTGAAATCAGGTAGTGGTTTTCTTTGTTGTGGGGTTTCTTTTTTTTTTCTTTTTTTTTCTTTTTTTTTTTTTTTTTAAGGCCAAGAAAGGCCTTGGGAGTTGGCTGGAGTGGTGTACAAGAAAATGTGTTTCATGGAATCAAGTCAGCATGTTAACAACTAAAGTATCTTGTTTAGAACTAAAGAAACTTGTATCCCATGCTCTGCTCTAGAATTAATTACTATGTTAAGATGGATAATTCTCACTTTTGCACTTCAGTTCTGAGATTTGGGATCTCTTATGTTTGATTAGGGGGAGGACAATATTTTTGTAAAATAGGCACAACACGATCAAGGTGCTTTCTGTTTTGATATCTTTGCTATTTGTTATGCAAATCTGCAAAAACACATAATTGAGATTCTCTCGCATTCTAGGTGCAAAAAAGCATATTATAGTTTCATTGGAAAGCTGATCTCAGATAATTACTAACCAACCATCTCAATGAGAAACAGGTAAGACTAACATATTGATTGCTGTTTCTGTACATGTATGAATAAAAACAGACATCTTTAAGTCAAAACTCAACTAGTCATGGAATGCAGAGGAGTCCTCTGATGTTGGGTGAGTAATAGCTAAGTCTAAACAAAGTTCAGAATGGCTGTTGAGAAGACAAGAATGGGAGTTATGCTGTAGTGCAGGAAACATGGGCTGGCTAGGCCTGGGATGAGTCAGATTAATCCTGTAATTTAGAGTGAAGTGGGTAGTGCTGGATTTGTTACCTGGCCAGGGAAAAGAATCTGTTACTAAATACAATTCTGAGATGAAACGCTGTCTTGAGGAAGAGCTCCTTAAGTGTCTTTTTCTTAATCATGTATTGGTGAGCCATGTTCTGCTCTTTAGGAAGCTGCATGTGCACAAGGAAGGAAAGTCAGTAAGTGAATAAAGGTCTCTGCATACAGACTGCTCTGTCATTTTGGAATTGACAGTGATCTCTGGAATATTTTTTGCAGTGAGTGCTGGTGCATATATGAAACTTTTCTTGGTGTATTTCCAATGACTAAATTAGACTTCTTTTATGTTGACTTTCTGCTGTGGTGAGCTTATAAACTCCCATTAAGATTTCTGTCTGTAAAAGAAACAAATCCTATTCAGCCAACTAACAGCTGTGGAAGCTATAGCTGACTCATTATCCCCTTCCTCTTTTGTTGTTGTTGTTGTTGTTGTTGTTGTGGGCTTTTGGTCGGGGGGGATATTTTTGCAAGTAATTCGCAGTTTTATCAGAAATAAAGCACTACATTTGAATTTGCTAAGCTCAGTAATTTTAGGATTACATTTTCTTTCCTTTCCTTTCCTTTTTTTTTTTTTTAAAGAGTCTTCTGACCTAAAATCACAGTTTTGGGATTGGGTTGGTTTGTTTTCAAGGAAAAAAATCTTTCTAAAAGGTCCTTGTGGGTGATAGTGTGATGCTTGGGCTAATGTTGGTCAGACTGCTCAATGTAAACTCATACAAAACCAAATTAGACTAGTTAGTTACAAATTCTGAAAAACCTACTCAGCCATGAGAACTCACCAATGGTAAGTTTCCCCTTTCCAACCTTTCTTAATGCGATATAAATGTGCAAAAGGATATCCCAAGCAAGGGGTTCCTTTCAGCCTCCAGCTATATAAAACCTAATCTGATCTAAATAGGTTACGAAGGCTTTTCTGTTCTTCATGGAGCGGAATAGAAGTTTCTGAGAGCAGCTCATCCCAGCAGCCTTTGATAGGGTATTATAGAAAGATCTTAATCTCTCTTTCCACTGACCTAGAGAGGAAGCATAGATGACTGTCTTAAGACAGACAATTAATTGGTAATAATTTCAGATTAATTTCTTTTTTATACTCCCTCTCTTCCTAAAGTGAGGCCAGATTTAATAAAGGAAGAATTTGTACTTTGTGCTACACTTGCCTAAACTACATTTGTTTTAAAAGTTTTATTTATAAAAGTGCATAATTGCACCCAATGCAAAAGCATTTGGGTATGTGTTACCTTAAATTAACTCAGTAACACAGTGTTTGAACCGTTCTGAGTTCACTTGGATTTGATTATAGTTTAGGCTGAGATGGTTAATTCCAGTCCTGCATTTCAAAGCAACTATACAGTAGCTGTGAGATCCAGCATCTGTTCAATGCATTTCCATAATACCCTGTAACAAGCCAACAGTTGTATTTTTAAATTTTGGGCCCGTAACACACAGCAGAAGTAAAGTCATGGCTTATTCTAGTGTACAGAGCTTGACTTGGAGAAGGCGGCCAGTTCCCCAGCCTCACCTAGGCAAATAACATTTGTGTCCTCATATCTATCAGTTTAATTCAAAAATTGAATTGCCAGTCAGGGAACCAGGATACTTTAGATGCAGATCAGTGATGATGGATTGACGTTCTTAGCACTGATAAGCTTCTAAAACATAAGAAGTGTGAAACAAAAACCCACACCTCCCAGAAGGCTATTTCTGAGTTGAAGTTGCTTTAACTACTTACCTTAATCAGAAGTCTGTAAATCATATTACCCAGGAGCATTTATGTAATGTACTATGATGTGTTTTTTCAAAGCTAATTGGATAATTCCATTAATTACCTTTTTTTGTTTCACTAGGTTTCTGCAACACATTTTGAGCTTGAATATTACTTAATTTTGTTTGGAAGAAGTTGAGCAGATAAAAATGGAACATGAACATTTTAGGAAGAGACAAGAAATTCAAGTTTCTGCACAGTACGATGGATTCTTGTAAGCACTATTGCAGAGCAGGGAAGTTAAGACAGATGCCTTAAGATTCTTAATGTGCATTTATGCAACACTGAATTATATACTGCTACCAAAGGGCCAGATCCAGAAGTGCCCTGCTTGGATGCACAAGGTCCGGAGTGGGAACTATGCATTTCTTTTATGCTGCAGTGGTGGGGGTAGATTGCAGAGACTCCTACCTCCTCACGGGCAAACTTCATACCTTAGGCACAGCAGAAGTCACTTCCATAGCAGGTCTCCAGAGTACAGAAGGAAAGAAAAAAGGAAAAGGAAGAAGAAAAAAAAAAGGTCAGCCAAGAGCATGGTCAGGAAGTCTGAAGTGGGATTATACATAGTTCAGATGCCAGGTGATGGGGAAGGGACTGGATGATGTCTTCTCCTCTCTTCCTGTTAACCAGTCTACCCCATGATCACAGCTCTCCAAGTCTTTTGGGACTGAGGGTTCCTTCTATTAGCTGTGCTTTGGAGCAAGGCAATGCCAACAACATAAAAACCTTTAACTTGGGTGTTGCTTTTTTGCTATAGGATTGAGCTTCATAATCATTTTAACTTGATTTATTTAACCATACCAAGGACAGAGCTCAAAGAAGAAAACTTGGGTTTTAGTTGAAAAAAACATAGATTATTACTTTCCAACAATTGTCAGTCAGCATACAAGGAAAAGGCAGTCCAAAAAGGAATTAACAGTTTTTATATTTTCTGTTACTGTTTGCTGTGTTCTGTGTAAGGCAGCAACAAAATGGTAAAGTACCCCTGAGAAAAATCATATTGCAGTTGTGTGTTGCTAGAAAACAGAACCAGGGGAGTACTGCTTTTTCCATGGGACTCTTGATGGTTTATAAATACTGGTTTATACTTTTGTTTTATCTTTTTAATAATGTTTTATTGGTTCTACAATACAAATATCAGGTACTTAAAAGAAGATTAGTGTTGGATCATAGATATGTGTTAGCACACTGAAAAATTGCATCCCGTAGTCTCCCACTTTCAAGTCGATTTTAAGTGATGCTGAAATTGATCAAGACCAATGGCTTTGTGCAGCAATGTACCTGTTCAAAAAAGGCAAAATGTGTTTCCTGTGTGAGGAATCTAGTCCATCCCATTCTTAGCTCAACACCTACAGCAAACAACATGGTTTTTGGTTTTTTTCCTCACTCCTCTACAGCGAAGACTGCTAACCCATCTTTGGGTGGTATTGGAATTTTGCACCTGGAAAAAAGTGACAAATACTGTTTTTCTGTCTGTAAGTTTTCTGATGTTCAGCTGATGCTGATTACAGACATGAGCCCTTTCGATACAGACTGAAGGTAGTAGTCAAATTGATGATCAAGTCCAAAAGAACCTATTTGGTTTGTCTCCCAGACTGATTGCTACTTGAGTTAAATATGATGTTTATGATGAAAATACTAAGGTATCAAGTATTCTGTAAGGTTTAAAATAAGTATTTTTGTCTCTGGATATAATAAATTTTTCTTAAATATTAATCTTCTGGAACAAGAACTCTTTGAGAACCTATGAACATGATTTCACTGTTGGATGTTCTTGAGACAGAAGCAATGGTCCAAACTTGCATGTTTTATAAAAGTTGCAGAATATTTCTTCAAACTTTGTACAAGAAATTTTGCATTTGCTAAATCCAAAACATAGAAAAACATTTGCTGCACATTCATCTGAAAGGTTTAGCTTTTTCTTCTCAAATGTTAAATGAGAAGTGCCCATCTTAACATAAGCTCTCAGCAGTATTGCACCAGCAAAATTTCTTGGGGAAGGTAACAGAGAAGGAAGACTGCACGTTCAAATGTCTTGTTCTGAATACCAAAATTTGCAGCCCCAAACACTGGTGGAACTGTCATGGAGGGCCTGGGATATCATCTGGCTTTTCTGCATCCATGTATTATAACCGAAATAACACATCCATGCACAGACATCATCTAGCAGAACTATAAGCAAAATGTAGGTCAGAATCCTAACTATCACTGACTCAGCAATATGGTCTCTGCTCCCCCCACTCGCTCCCCAAAATGCTTCATATACACCCCCCCATGAATGTATGTATCCTGTAGGCCGACATCAGGAGAACTTGTTTGATTTCTTTAGTCAGGATAGTGAATCTACAGGAAAAACTGCAAGTAAGCAGACTGGGCTATCTCCATGTGCATTTTCTAGAGTGCTTCTCTTCTGAAACCACTCCTTTGTATATCTGATGGACATTTTTGTGGCTTTTCATGAAGAACTGATATTTCTGACATGTTTATGCAGACCACAGGAATATTTTGTCCTAGATTTTTCTTCATATTTGAGGTAAGGAGAGCAGTGGTTTTAGGATAATCCTGAGGCCAGAGTTAGCAGTGGCTTTAGGATAATTCCAAGGCCAGAGTTAGTGTTGGTGTAAAAGCAAGCATTATGAAGGTTAGTTTGACAAATAAGAAAAATAGTAAAATGATTCAAAGATGATTCTCCCACATTCACCACCCCAACCCCTTATATTTTTTCCCCCAGGGACTAAGAGAAACCCCAGGCTGATTTAAAGGAATTAAGTTGTCTAAGGGAATTGTACTGCTAAACTCTTAAGGGCATGCCAGCAAGTGGGATGGGGGGGTTAGGTTTTCCTAACCTAGGCAGGCCTGGGCTTTGGGGGAGGTGTCATGGCTAAGGCAGCAGAATGACATCCTGTGTCTCTGGGTTCTGTCCTGAGTGCTCCCTAGGCTGTGCTGTGCCAGAAAGTCCATGAGGGAGCAGGGTGGTTCTCTGGCTGTTGTGTTCCTGCCAGCAGAGGCAAGGGCAGCAGGAAGGGGGCACTTTTGGCCCACGGTCAGGAGATCAGAAGAGGGATAGATCCTGAGAAAACAACTGTTTAGGGTGTTAGGCCATGTTGTACATGCTGGCCTTGTGCTTTAACCCACTCTGTATCGAGGAGTCTTGAAAATACCTAGGGTTGTCATAAAAATAGCAGCCCTTAAGCTTTTAGATCCATTAAAGTAATGACTACTATAAGCCCTATGTAGTAGTTATTGTACGATAGTTGGCATTGGCTGCAATTAGAAAATGCTTTCATTTTTCTTACTGCTTTTCTCTTTAAAAAAAAATCTACATAATTTCAAAAAATAAAAAAAAATGGCTTTAAATTCACAGTTTGAGGACAGAAGCCTGACGTAGGGGAGGATTTCAGTGCGATTTATCCTGCATTTTTCTGAAATGTCTTGAAACAAACCAGTCCCTGTGAATATGAAGCAGGAAAATCCATAAATAGAAATTACTTAAAACTAGACAATACTGGGGGTTTTTTTTACTGTTATTTAGTCACAGAGTGTACAACACATATGTCATTGCTGTGCCTACCAAAGGCATATTATGAGAGGAGGGCAGGAAGAGGAGTAGGTTTCTTTCATTAATTGACTTCCTACAGTATTATTTTGAGACTGTATTGATACAAGTCAGATGTGATTAAAAACCTCCATTTTAAATAATCAGAGAGTTACTTTAGAGAAAGTTTGGGCACTTCTATTTTTAGTGATTTGAGTAGAAATCACGGTACCTTTTTGTTAAAGCTGTCTCTTGAGTGTGGAATTTGCAAGTACCAAGCTACTTTTGGTATGCTCTTACAATCTGGTCCTGTTCTCCAGAGTGCTGAATACTTACAGTTTTCAGGTACTGTTTCTTTCCTTTGGTCTTGTGTGATTCTTCTTAATGATAAATCATCTTTTGGGTTGGGATGAATTTCAATACCACTGAATATGCACACAAAGACTTAATGATTTAGCTGAAGTATGGTCCAGTTGGAGCTAAGCAGAGCCCCAAGAGGAGGCAAACTGCAGCATTTGCAGCAGTGTTAATGTCTGCCAGATTTACTGCAGTAAATGCACTGATTGACACAGGTTGACCAAATCTGCCTGGATCTAGAGCACTGACTGACCAGAATTTTATTTAAAAGTTAAATAACAACAAAACCATGATAGCTTTGAGCTTCATAGTGTATGTTCTCCAAGGACACCCTCTAAAATTGTCTGACTGGGGGATTTGGGTGTGCATTTAGAGAGGCTCCAAACAGCAGTTACTTTTAACTCACAAACACGTCTTTTTGCAGTTCCTAAAAAACAGCAAGGTGAGCAACTTCAGAGGCTCTTCTATCCCTAAATGGCACCAAAGAGAGCAGCTGCACATGAAGTGATTTAGTACTGAACACATTTGTTACACTCATTTCTATCCATTTATTTTGTATATAGAGCTTTTTATACACATTTTTAATTATGTAACTATCATGAAATGTCATAAAGCTATGAGTTGTAGTTTGTTTTAATGCAGATTAAAACTGGTGTTTTGGCCATTTGTTTTCTGAAGCTATTACTTGAATTTGTTTCCCTTATGTAGTGAAGTCTGATGTTTACAGGATCACTTTCTTTGGTTTTGGGAGGTTTCCCCATCTTTCTTCCTAGCCCCTGTCCTAAGAAACAGAGAGCTCATGCTCAGCAGTCAAGCAGATCTATCAGAGATTAAGTATTTGCATTACTTTGTCACCAAAGCATTGGGGGTGACATACTGATTCTCTTCTGTCTATACTGCTTAGCTGACAAGACACTTAACATGGTCCTCTCTGATTTCTCCTGCCCCTTATCCTGTTATCAGCTTTATTGTGGGAAACTTAAATCTTCCTGAACGATGATTTACAATCATGAAGCTATCCCAGAAAGAGGCAGCATTCCTGTTGCTAAGTCTGTTCTGTTTTTAATTTAGATGAATGAAACATCCCTGGGTTATCTCTGCATTTCCTTTTATATTTGCCAGCAAGGGTCATCAACATTTGCACTAATCACAATGTCCCAGCTGTTTCACTCCACAAAGTTATTTTTAATTGTGCTGCCTAAACTTGTAATGAGCTGTATTTAAGTTTAGGATGTGTAAAAGATACCTGTATTAATGATGCACTTATTGTGGCTTTTTGTATGTTACAGATAGGACTCATCCTATGCACAGAGAAAACGTTGCCATTTATAGTTTAATACTTGAAGTAACTTTTTGAAACAGGCTTTTATAAATTAATTAAATACAAAATCACATTGCTTTGCCTGGAAGTTCCTTCATGTTTTAATTGTATTTGCAATTTCCCTGTATGTATACTTTTCCATAAAGTTCTCTTAAGCCATTTACAGCCAATGAAAGTGCATTCAATATTTTGTATATCAGTGTTCAGACCTGTTCATACTTCTCTGAAGTATAACCCATGTTTAATAAAAAAGTACCATTTTAAGCCTCTTTTCCAAAGTGATATGAATGGACTTGACACTTGAATTCATCAGTGAATGCAACATCAACCTAATAAAAGTATTTGAAAGAATCTGAAAAGTGCTCTGCTGTAGCATCTGTGTATTAGATCAGCGAGAAAAACTGCCTACATGGGAAACACTGCACCATTGCTCCAGTTTTTACACTCCAGCTGCAACAAACCTAAGATGTCACTCTTGACACATCTTCCAGGTCACGGGTCTTGAGGGGAAATAAAAAGCCTGAATTGTGGCTAACTCTTATTCCTTCAGGACACTGAGCCCGACTTAGAAGTCAACTACTCAAACAGGAATCAGCCGTGTTCCTTTTAGATCAGGAGCAATCTCTGTAAGAGAGCTGTAACCCAAGTTGACACTGACACGACAATGACACTGGCAAAATCAACAATTCTTTCCAGAAAGTTTATTAAAAAATGGAACATTTTATAACATTCCATGAATTTCTGCCTCATCCCCGTTTCTGCAGTTCTAGTTCCCCTTGGTACTTGCATGCCTGATGGCAAGTGTCATAGTTGTGTCTCAAGTACTGGTGTACACAGAACAATCCCTGAGGAAGGGAAAGGAGGGAGCCCAAGCCATGTGGCCAGTACCAGCAGGTGAGTCCTTTCAACACAGCAGGATTGTTCTCCAGGCTTTCAGAAGGCAATCACTGAAGCTATAAACTAGGTTATCTATCACCCCCACTGCACCTGGTAACTTGCTGTTTAAGCCCTTAAGAACAGAGGGTGGGCAGATGGTAGAGCCACACAAAGAACTTCTCTAACAAAGCAATAATAAGAAAACATACACTGTTCCAGAGAGCTACTTTTAATGTAGTATTTGGTATACCACAGCACAGTCTCATTTGTCACCACCCTAATTACAGTGAATTACCATAATAGGTATGACAGCAGATCCCAGAGTAGTGCATGACATGTGCCAAATAGAAATATGCTGTATTGTTCAACATGTCCACTTCTTTGACACATTTAAGTGGTTTAAATGATCACTGATATATCTGTGCTCAGGAAACTTGGCTTGTTTCAGGCTTTTGAAAGCTTCCCACTTCGCACGTCTCTCTTCTGCGTTGTGTTTGTATTCCTGTTCCTGTGTCAGGTAAGGCTGGCTGAGCCAATATTCATTCTCTGCTTCAATTTCCAGCCTTCGGATCATTGCTTGCTTCATCGAAATGGTAACCTGTCTTGGTCGCCTATACTTCCCAATCCATTGTTTTCCAGGAATTCTCTTCCGCAGTAATACTGTTGTTAAAAACATTTTGCCTTAAAACATAAAGAAGAATATAAAATACTCATTACTTTAGGTACAAAAATAAAACTTTGACAGGAAAGACCAGAAGCTCTGCACTCTACTGCCTTTTAGCTGACTGGTTTGAAGGCTCAAGCTCAGAACTTGGTACTCACAACCCATCACACACAGCAGGCAGCACAAGGCCAGATACACTAGAAACTTAAGAATCAGAGAAGGGGAACTGAAATCTATGTAGCTTAAGAATTTATTCAGTTATCCTTTCACTGCAATTAAAGCATATCCTCCATAAATTATTTAAGAAAAATCCAGTCATAGATACTCAAGAATGAAGGGTTCACTTTGCTTATGCCTTTCAAATAGCGGTGTTGTCAAAACAGAGTTATCTCTAGCTCTGTCTTCTCGATCCAAATCTGGCATTTCCTCTGCATTAGGTTTTGAACTACAGTCTCTCCATATCCTTATTAGTATGTAATTACCTAGCCTTGTATCCTGACCGAAGGAAATCTGGTTGGTAGATCAAAACAATCTCCTGAATTAGCCCAAGTGGCGTAAGCGGAAAGCGGAAAGCACCAACACGCTGGGTGTAATGGGCAGGAAAGGCCCAATGACGTTTAGACTTTACACAAGTGCTCTTCGTTAACCTGCTCATTAGTCCCAAACCCGCTAATGCCCAGGATTCGCATTACACGGCATTTCATCAGCTTTAGGGAATCACAGAATACAAGAGCTGGACGGGACCCACAAGCATCACGGAGTCCAAGTGGCCCTGCACACGAACCCCCCCCCGGAGCCACACCACGTGCCTGACAGAGCTGTCCAAGCCCCTCATGAACTCTGCCAGCCTCGGTGCCGGGACCAAGCCACAAACACCACAAACCAAGCCACAAACACTTCTACCGCGGCACACACCAGCACTGCCGCTAACACAGGCCAACCCACCCCGTTCGCACGGTACAGCTGCCCGCCGGCGCCCCGCTCTCCGACCCGATTTAGAAGCGAAGCCGCGGGGATCCGCGGGGCCCCGCTGCCCCAGCTCCCTCCCGGCCTCACTCACCGGGGAGCTCCGGCGGCGCTGCGGACGCGCGGAGGAGCCAAGATGGCGGCGGGCGGCGCGCGCGGCTCTCGCGGGAGGCGCGGGCGGGCGGGGGCGGGGTCCGGCCGCGCCAATGGCGCTCGCGCTGGCGGCAGTTTGAATCCCCTCAGCGGCGCGCGCGGCCCGGCCCGGCCCGGCCCAGCCCAGTTTCACTCAGGGCCGTCCCCCGCGAGCGGCCTCCGCGCTCCGCTTCCCCCGCTCGGAGCCATGGACGCGACCGGAGGCTTCTTCGGCAAGCTGCGGGAGCTGGCGCTCTCGGTGGAGAAGGAGGTGAAGCAGCTGGAGCGGGCCATGCGCCGGGAGGACGCGGGTAAGAGCGGCCCGCGGCCATGGGTGGGTGGCACGGCACGGCACGGCACGCCTGGGCCAGGTGGCTTCACGGTTGTTGCTCGGGGCCCCGCGGTCGATTTGCGCTCCGGCCTGCCGCTGTCCCCCTGTGTTCCTCTGGGAGCGCCTTGGGTGGGCCCGGAGCTCAGCCTGGGAGTTGCTCGGCTGGGAATTGTTTGGGCTGCTTCTCGTCTTATTGTCTCTCTGAGCTCCTTTGTGGATGTGTGGCTGAGTTTTTATCACGGAGAAAAACAGGATGACTGGGTTGAAATGGGAGTCACGTTCTTGTTTCTCCTTCTTTTCGTGGATCGATATAGGAAAACATTTGCAGGGCATGTTCTCTCTCTGGGCAGATAGCTCGGCCTTCTAATTGTGCTTATCTCTGTGCTATGTTTTGTCACTCAGTAGTGCCCTCTTATACTATTTGCATTAGCCTTGGTTCCCAGTGAAAAAAGTGATGACTGTTGCATTGTGTAAGTGAGCAATGCATCTGCCTACGTGCAAATACGATGGAAGAATTCAATTTTCTACTGAGATTTGTTTTTCTCTGGTCTCTAGAATACTTTTTTTTGGTTTTCATCCAAGCTCTTTAAGGATAAAATTTTAACATAAGTAATTCTTGACAGCCCAGGGGCGTACTTGTTTTATCAATATCTGTCATATACAGTCTTAGCTGCAACATTAGAGTGGAAATCTGGGCAGTTTCTCTGTGGAGTTTTAACATACTGTACAAAGAGCAGTTTTTTGCTCTGCAAGGTACCTGACAGGAACTAGTTTTTGCTTTTGTCTATATTGACTCTCTTTCTCTAATGTATGAATTCAACATCTCTAATATTATAGAAACATAGAATGGTTTGAGTTGGAGTGGACCTTAAAGATCCCTTAGTTCCAACCCCCCTGCCATGGGCAAGTTGCTCAGAGCCCCATCCAACCTGGCCTTGGACACTTCCAGAGACAAGGCATCCACAGCTTCTCTGGGCATCCTGTTCCAGAGCCTCATCATTTTCACAGAAAAGGACTTCCACCTAATATCTAATCTAAATCTTCTCTCTCTTAGTTTGAATCCATTCCCTGTTGTTCTGTCACTACATGCACACTACTCCATGTAAAAAAAGTCCTTCTTCATCTTTCTTGTGAGCTCCCTTCGTGTACTGGAAGGCTGCAATTAGTTCATCCTGAAGCAGCCTCTCTTCCAGGCTGAACAATCCCAATTCTCTCAGCCTTTCCTCATGTAAGAGATGCTCCATTCCTCTGAGCATCTTCGTGTCCCTCTTCTGAACTCACTTCAGCAGGCCCATGTCTTTCTTATGTGCTGGGCCCCCAGAGCTGATGGAGCCCTGCAGGTGGGGTCTCAGCAGAGCAGAGCAGAGGGGCAGAATCCCCTCCCTGGCCCTGCTGCCCACCACTGGATGCAGCCCAGGACACGTTTGGCTTTCTGGGCTGGGAGTGCACACACAGCTCATGTCCAGCCTCTCAGCTGCTAATATTGGAAATTGCATTCCCATGTAGAATGTTATTTTCATGCTAAAACACTGTGACACCTCTTTTACTTTCTAAACTCTTTTACATGAACATGCATCTTGAAGACTATGAAGATGAATCTCCAATAGCAGTCTTGCATGACCTCCATCACAAAATGGAGACTCACAAGGTAACAACTTGCTTCCTTCTTGAAAAATTGCATGTGTGTGCATGTTCCATAAACTTATGGTTCTTTTTTGATCATTAAGCCACAATTCAGCTTTGTTAGTCAGCAATTATAACCCTTGTTTTTACACACTTATTTCTAAGTCCTCATAACGGCCATGGATATTGGGGTAATGCCCAAAAACTTGTGGGTGACCCAAAGCAGGTTTAGCAGTGTTTCTTAGTTTGCAGTCACCATTGTCACTCAGATAAGCAGGGAACAAAGGCTACAAGGAAGCTGTAGGTGTGATATGAAGAAAATTATTCAGGAACAGCAGGTCCCAACAAAAAAAGATAAGCTTGCTTGTTTTCCATGACCAGCCTTTAGAACAAAATCAATCTTCACAGAAGTTTCAGTACCTTCAGCCATTCAGTTAAACTTGAGAAAAATATTGTCTATTTCTTATACAGAAGTAGAAAGCATGGCTTGTAGAAATGAGCAATATAGAAATAATTGAGTGATATGAAAGTGAGGTTTACCTTCTGCTCTGCTCTAATCCTTTGTACATATGGAGTAAGAGTCCTAACTAATTGCTGTTACCTCATATTTTTCTGGAGTAAAAGCATATAATTTTCTTTGCAAGGTTACCAGTAAGTAGTTATCACATTGGGAACTATTATTACAGTTACTTTTATAAGTTTCCACACACTTATGCCCTTTACATTCCTGGTATTCTGTAGGTATATATACACCTGGTGGTTTTCAGGTATAGAAAAAACCTAAACTCACTGCTTATCTTTATCTGAATTCCAGTTGAATGCTTACTCCCAAAATGCTTTATGTGTAAACAACTACCATGTGATGATTTGAAAACCAATATTTCTATGTTCTCCTCTCTGTCCCCAAAGGAAGAGGTTAGTGCCAGTCTTGATAAGAGCCGCTCTGAGGAAAAAGCAATTCATGAGTTTATGAAGGCAAGTGAAATCTTGATGCGAAGAAATGCAGCAGATCTTGGAAAAATAAGTGAGCTGTTCCAGAAATATGGCTACAAACCACATGTCAAAGACTCTACAGGTAATATTTCTTGTCATTACAGTACGTGAAGATAAGTATCATTTTTATAAAATGTTTCTCTTTAGCTATGTGTATATTTTTATTAATTAGGAGATCAAGTACATCCATGTTATTTGCTTTATAATAATATCCAGAGGGTAAAAGATTTTGTTGTGATTGTTGCTGTAAGAATAAACCAAAACACAAACACTTGAAATTAGATCTTCTGGCACGCCTTTAGGTTAGTGTGTGTTGGGTTTTGGGCTTTTTTAGTAATAATTATATTCAGAAAACATGTTAGCAAGCATCTTTTCATAACCCTGAGGATTGCACTGTTCAGCTTCTCATACATTCACTATTCTCATTCACTATTGTAGATCCACCTCGGTTTGTATTCACATGTGATGGTTTCATTATATTAAATCACCCTAGAGAAAATCTTAAAACGTCTGTTTCAAAGCACAAATGGGACAAGAGAAGAATGTGTGGGAATTAGGTGGCATGTGACAGCAGTGGCATCTTGATCATTGGAGGGGAGGAGGTCCTTAATCCAGTCAGAAAATGCACATTTTTCAGCTGTCTGAAAAATCCCTATGTGCCAAATGAGTTAAAGTACTACAGCTGTCAATACTACACATATTCCTTCTTGTATCAAGGGCCCAATCAGGCTTCAAAGAGCCTTTCACAGGGTCTTAACCATCTCTGAGCATTATCCAATCATTATACAAAACAAAATTATGGTTTTGAACCATATCGATGTCCAAGTTAAGCTCCTATAGCTGTTTTACACAGATAGGGCAGAAGGCTTTGATTTTTTTATAGTATACCTTCCTTCCTATGCTCTTTTTGCCTTTTAAGAAGTCTCCAAACAGAGCTACAAGGTTAAATTATTTTTAAAGTTGTATTTTTGAGCTAAGTGTATCTGAAGACATAATACCACTGCGCACCGAAAGGTGTGTTACTTTAAATAGCCTCGCTCCCCCTACCCACCTCACAGAATCAATTACATTGGAAAAGACTTCTGAATCATCAAATTCAACCTGTGGCAGAACACCACCAAGTCAAACAGACCCTTTCCTTAAACACCTCCAGGGACAGTGACTCCACCACCTCCCTGGGAAGTCATTCCAATGTCTAACTATCCTTTCTGTGAAAAAATTCTTGCTCATGTCCAACCTGAATCACTCCTGGTGCAGCTTAAGTCTGTGTCCTCTGGTTCTGTCACTTGTTACCTGAGAGGCCAACTCCCCCTCCAGCTCCCCCCTCCTTTCAGGCAGCTGTAGAGTGATGGGGTCCCCCCTGAGCCTCCTTTTCTCCAGGCTAAACACCCCCAGCTCCCTCAGCTGCTCCTCACAGCACTTGTGCTCCAGACCCTTCATCAGATTCACTGTCCTTTACTTACTACATCATGCAGAAATTCACAAGTGTTTTGATTTATCTAACTCCAAAAACATATAAATTACACATTTACATATTTTTGCAGTGGACTCTTGTTACTATAAAAGCTGTCTCCTTTCACAAGTTTTTAGTTGCTGCTTCATAACCTTTCCTCTGAAAATACTGTTTTTCTGAAGAATGAGTATTTTAGTACCGTGTGCTGCCTTTGCCCTTTCCTCAAAAATGTTTTCATCTTCATGCAGGGAATAAAACACACTTATGTAAAAATCTTTGAATTTCATTTTCCTTAGAAATAATATTTACCAACAGAGTGAAATTCAGTAATATGTGGCTTATAGCTTAGCCATATGAGCTTTTGATGTCTGTTGTAGCTTCAGGTTCAGTACTTTACAGTGAAAGAAGGAATGTATTTTTTACAACAACAAGTAGAAAAATTTTAATACTGGGGAAATGTGCCTATTTATTTTACAAATTCTTAAAACAGAAACTTCTGACTTTTTTTTCATTTCTGTTTTTAAAAAGAAGAGGAGGATGAAGTTGACAGTGAATCAGCAATGTCTGCTGAGAATAAATCTGATGAAGAAAAAGCAAGTTATATACCTCACCTATCTGCTTCTACAGAGAAGCCACCATTGCCCAAGGACCCACTGCGTAGCCCCCAGCTCTCTGATTTTGGTCTTTCCCAACTGGCTTTCTCCAGGCCTTGGAGTGTGGTGAAAGCCCAGCCCACAGCAAGTGCACGTCAACAAAAGTCAAAGAGTGAGACTCCACTAAAATTGCCAACACCCCGGGCTTTGCCCAAAACACCGAAATGTAAGCTAAAGATGGATGACTACGAGTGTGAACTTGAACACTTTGGCATTAGTGAACATACCATGTGTATGAATGAAGATTATACCATGTCACTAATTCAGAAAACTTCTCAGGCAATCAAAAAGTAAGTTACTGGAGTGCAGATTGTTTTTCTACTGAATTTTCTGTATTTCCTTCTTGCTGTACTAATTTCTTGCTCCTATTGCCTTTATCTTCAGGTGAGTGATTGTTATCTCTCAGGTGCGGGGTCCTGTGTCATTTAACTCCCTACACATCTTTTCATGTACCCATTGCAGTGCCAGATGCTGACATGAAATATATCTGCTGTGCTCCTTGCTTGGACTACACCATAAGCATCTTCCATACACAATGTATTTACAAAGAGAAAAACACTCTGTAATCTGTCATTTTCCTTAACCAAAGGTTTGGGCCTGAGCTTGTCTGCCATAGATATTGCACAGCCAGTGTAAAGGTTGCACAAGCTTTATTAATATAAACAGAAAACAGTTTGTAAAGCACTCAGTAAATTTATAGGAGCACCGTATTGTCTCTAACATAAACCTCACCTTACAGTTTATTCCTTTTGCTCTAGTCTTCTGTTGAAAAGACTTCTCTAGATTTTCACTGTTCTAATTATAAAGAAAAATATTTGTAGCAGTGAGGTTAGGAGCATAGTTAATAGGTCATGTTTTTATAGTTAGTATTAGCAATATGTTCCATTTTAAAAGCTGACAGTACCTAAATATTTGATATTTAGAGAAATTGTTTGGAAAACAAGGATCATATGCATGAAAACCACTTTAAAAAATCTACTGGTTCTACTCATTGTAAAAACTAAAAATCATATGGTTTCAACTGTCTCTAAGACTTTGAAGACAAAACTGACTTGAAAAATTACTTTCTTATTTAACCCAAACTTTGAAATATGTTTATTGAGGTAAAATATACTGCATCATATACTATCTCATATACTGCCTATACTGTTTATTTGGGGTTTTTTTCAGCTTAGACATTTTGTAGAGAAGATCTAAATCTGGTTACAATAGTTAAGATTACTTTTTAAACATTTAAAATAATTTTCTTTAAACACACAGATTTGTGTGTAGGTTAGGTAAACTTCCACTTTTTGCCTGGTATTGTCTCTTAAGTGCATACGCCACTTTTTCACTAGAATATCTTGGATATGAAAAAATAATTTTTAAAATTTCCATTTCCAGTGTTATGGAATAGATACTAAATAGCTTGTCACTTTGAAATCACTACATTTTCTTTTATAATAATTTTGGGATTTCTCCTTTTAAATAGTTATGTAATTACTAAAATTACTTAGAAACTCTATAGTATTTGATTTAGATAAACAATCTTATTTAAACTTTAAAATTCAATTTAAAATCTTTTCGTGTTCACAAGACCCTTACTAGTTTAAAGGCAGAAAATATTTCCTCTTCTTCTCTTTAATTTAATAGGTTCATATTAACAGGCAGTTTTCAGTAAAACCCCTAACACAGAATTGATCATCTGTGGCATCTGTCCTACCCTGGACATCTCTTTTGAGTTTGGTTTTTTCTTTATGCCTTAGGTTGAAGTCTCAGTGTACTTGATCATTTGTGGCTAGACTGAACATTTGCATACCACAAATTACAGTAGAATCACAGATGAAAGAATCTCTTAAAAATTCATATTTGAGAAAACTAATTTTTTACTTGCATATTCATAAATAAATACTAGAAAAGTGATTAGGTTGGCAATATTTCTTTAATTGTGACTTCCTCAAAATACTTGAGAGCTAATTGGGGATTTGGTTTTCAGTTTGGTTAAAAGAGGAGACAATAACAGAGGGAATTTGCCAGAAATGGCAGTCAAGGAAGTCATGGTTACTCCTGCATCAAAATCAAGTAAGAGAGCTGAGAACGGTAAGTTAAAAATCTGTGAAATTAATATACATATGCATTATAACAGAATGCAATTGTAAACACAATGGTTAACTTAAATTGTGATCCTGATTAAATATGGTTAATTCAGGGTGAGTCATTGTATGAGTAGTAATGTCTAAAAAATGTTGATGGCTTCTATGGGAAGATTTCTCACTCCCTATAAATTTTTCCTCATTCTTGTGCTCATATCCAATTGGAATTATGCAAAGGAATCAAGCATTTTGTAACTACAGCTTATCCATATTTGAAATACAAATACTGTTTTTGCCAACTTAGCCTTTTTTTTTTCCTGAGAATACCCATGGGATCTGTTTAAGGACAGGAAAGAAAGGGGCTAGCAAGACAGTAATTTAAGACTTTCAAGAGTAATGCTAAAACTTCTTTGAGAGGAGAAATAGGTTATTTTAAAAATCTTGAGGCAAACGGTGACAACTGGGTAAATGAGAAGGTAAAGCAATGCTGATTTAAGTTGGGTTTCTTCAGTTATATTCAGTTGTGGGACTAGAATAACTACTTGGCATTTGCTGCTTTTAAAGAATACTGTGATTTGGATGAAGCAAGCAAAATACCAATGACAAGGATCCAAGTTTAAGAAAATGAAACTGTAACTGGTAATAGTTGTTTATATGTGTGTGTACATATGTATTTTTAATTTTATTTCTCTCATGCTTGATAGCAGCAGCTGACTGGATGGCTTCTCCTATGGTATTTGTGTTCTGTACTCCTGATGTGAAGGTCTCTTCCAAAACAAATAATACGGTGTTATCAAGGTCACCAGAGGCAAAGGAACTGCCTCTTCCCAGTAACACAGCAACACCACAATGTCCAGATTTTCAAACAAGATGGCTAAAAGCAGAAGCAAAGGTAGTAAATAGCAATTATGTGCATTTTCACACACTTTGTCATAAGCAGATTTAAAATGTCAGTTTGGGATTCTTTTCCAACACTGTTTTTCTTATGTCACTGTAAAAGTTCTTTCTAATAGTAATTCTGTAAGAACATTTACTAAATTCTTTACCTAACATAAGTAAATTAACTGAAGGCATTTAATACTTCTTTTGCAGCAGCGGGTAACACCAGGGAGGAAGATTGAGTCAGTGACAAAGAATGATGCAAAAGATACACCATACAAAGAAAAAAGAATTCCTTTTGCTGCAAGCTCTGAGGAGTATCTTAAACATTCTAGGGACCCTTCCCCTCCCGAACTGCAACAGTATGACCATTTACTCAATACTCCTCCACCTCCTGAAATAACAAGGATACCAGATGATGTTCTGAAGGTTAGCTAATATACTTTTTTCCCCTAACTAATTTTAATATCTCAATATTAGAATAAAAAGGGCTTACAGTTGTCTCTGTAACCCATCTGATTTGAGTTCTTATGTAATTCTTTTTATTCCTGTTTAATGTTTCCTATAGATGCTTTCCCAATATAATCATAAGGTAGATGCCTCTTCTAAAGCCAAGGAAATGGAGAACAAGGCAGGAAATACTAGAAGATATGAAAGTGATTCCACTGATTACTGCAACAAAGAGAACAGGTATGATTACATTTTACAAATTTGCTTAAGTAATTTAATTTTTAGAAGGTACAAAGCGGCTTTAATGCCCTTTGAAATTCATGTAGCTGCTTGCTCTTCAACTATCAAAACAGCTCTTATTTCAGTGACTAAATAAATGGGTTTTGGCATGGCATATGACTACCTGTTTGTAAAGAAGAAATATTATAGCTGATGGTGTGTTTGGATCCTCCCAAATTAAAAAAAAAAAAGCGGTGGGGGGAAGGCAGAATTTTACTGTATGTTTATCTGTAGGTATACTTTGCTTTGTGGCAATCAAAAAAACAGTGCATGCTTTCTGAGTAAATTTAGGCAATAAAATGGAAAAAAATTGGTGAAAGGTATCTAAGTGAGAATTGATTTCACACTTGTTTTGGTAAAGACAAAATTCATTTAATGAAAAGCTGCAATAAGGATGAGTAATCTTAGAACAATTGAATTAACAATTAGAACAATTAATTTACAGTTTTGTAAAGAACACCATCAATTTGAATATAAAGAAACTTTTATGACAACTTTATCAAAGTGTACATATTCCTGATTCCATGTCATATCAATTATACTTGTTGATTATCTGTTAAATTTAGCGTCTCTAGAGATTAATTAAATAGGAGGTACAAGGAGCATGTAAGGAACAACAACCCAGAGTGAGACTGATGAAAGTTGGTATTTTACTGTACTTGCGAGTTGGAATCCATTTCCAAGTGAGTAATCTCACTTTAGCTGACCCTTCATTTTTTGTTGTCAACATAAAAAAAACACGTTTTCAATATTACTGTCTTCTTCTAATCCAGAATACAATTTAAATAAGCTCATGAACACATCTGGGTATATTTTCAGAGGATATCATCGAGTTTTCAAGACAAACATCTGAAATCAAACTGAAGACCATGTTGAAGCTTTCACATTCATGGATCTTATCACCAAATCATAACAAGTTGAAAAAGCAAAAGGAAATACTGGTGGGCAGAAAGAGCCATACTGAGAAAAGGCTTTTTTAATGGAGAAAAATTCTTTATCCATTATGTGGATAAACTTATTTGTACTAACACCTTGTGCTTAATTTTCTACTGACATAATTGGCAAAATGTATTGAGAGGTTTTAAATATAGTTCACTTCAAAGAGGAATGGAGATCCATGTACAAGGTGGTAGTTTAGTTGTTTGTTGTGTAGGATTGCATTTGCAGTCGGCTGTAAAGAGTGCAGTTAGGTTGTAATAAAAGGAAAGTCCAGTAGCTTGCTTTAAAAAGCTCTCTCTGGCTGGTCTGGTGACTCTACCTTGTTTCAGGGCTGAGACTGAAGTCTGGTACTTCAACAGTATTTGGTATCTTCAACAGAAGCAAGTAATTTTTTTTTTTGTATTGGAAGAGTAACTCCTGCTTTACTGTTTAAAGCGCTTCTGAGCTTTTAGTCCTTTCTGCAATGCTAAGATGTATCTGACACTTTCCTGCATCAGACCAACTGTTACTTCTCTGGGAGACAGGCATTTCCCATGCAGATTCTTTCTTTATACATCAACATAGCTGGCAACATAGTATAGGTGCTATGCATCTGGTTTATTTGTAGCCCTAGAAGTCGACTCTGGCTCTACTGTGAATCATTTGAAAATGTTGTTTCTGAAACCATTGTTACTGGTTATGTGTATCTTCAGCTGCTTGGAAGAATTTGCTGGCAGGCCTGTAGGGGATTGCTGCTGCCATGTGTATTCTGTTCAGCGCTGGTGTCACTTCTAAATATGCACATCTAACCCTGTAGTAGCTGACCAAGCTGAAGTTCTCAGAGCTGTTTGGCACTCTTTTGGTAGTAACAGCAATTAGGATTTTTTTCTACCAGCACTTTTACTGTTTTCCACTAGAAAACCCAGTTCCATATCCTTGTTTGGAGCAAGTTTGCTGTTTCCAGTGTCAGCTATTCCTCTAAGTGACTCCAGGACTGCTCTTACCATTTGTCTTCCAGTTGATGACTGAAGTTCTGTCATTTATATGAGGGCAAACTTGTAACACATGAGAAGGGAGAAACTGTCCCAGGAGATGGGGATAAGTGGATGTTCTTCTGAACTCAGCTCCACATTTTTTAAGTCTTCAGGATATGCAAACATCTAGAGATGTCCTCAAGTATTTCTTCATTTGCTTAGACTTGTCCTGGTTAAATATTAACAAGTAAAGGTGCCTTTTTCCTGCTATTACAGTCATTTTCCAGGATAAGTGTACATCAAACTAATTGGAGAAGGTGATTTTTAACTTGCTCTGACCTGAGCACACTGTCATTGAAAATGCTAGTTTCTGTTTAAAAGTATGTATGTATTAATGTGTCAGTCTGTGAACTTAATTAACACTTTTGAATACTAAATAAATCCGTCTCCAATGCTTGGCGTCTGCTATAAGAACGCTAATTTGTTCTACCCATCCTCTTTAGACAGCAAAGGCCAAACCTGCCTCCAGCTTCTTCATAGATTGAAACCACGTGGTGGGGGAAGTGCTGGTTCTGGAATTTCATGGCCTTGAAAAGGTAGAAAGTATTCTTGCTGCAGAGCAAGAGGATTTCAACCAGACAGATTTACCAGCACTAAACAGAGGGATTTCACAGCCTGCAGTCTCACGCTGCAGCAGTTGATGGCTGCTTTAGTTAGCAAGCCAGACATCCTTTTAACATGAAATGAAACAAGCAGCACTACTGTCGCAGACTTTGCTGTATTCCCCCTGCTTTCAACTAATGAAATTCACAAAAGGGCTTAGAGAAGTCTTTTCCCTAAACTTGAGAACAACTCAGCACTCCACTGTGCTTTCCTACATTAGGGAACTGTGAAGCAGTACCTTGGAGTGCTGGTGTTCTCACTGCAAGGCACTTGTATCATTTTCTGCTACGTATCATGAACTAATATGAAAGGGATTCAATTAATATTTTGAGATACAAATTATCTTCAATATGACAATTGAAACCTTAAAATCTTCTGGTCTGCTCAAGCTATTGTGACATGATGCGTGGATGAGACTTTTCAGAATCAAGAAATGAAGTTGTATGTGTCGGTTTTGTTGTTCTTGCCTGCAATATTACTTCAATACACGTAATATTGTTGTTTGTATTTGTATTCTTTTTTATAGGTAGAGCATGGCTCTTAGGTAGATATAATTATGGCATCAAAACAAAAACTAGTTTTAGTTTGCCATACTTCACCTTTGAAATTCATTTAGGTTTTGAGATGTCCTAAACAGTAGTTTGAGTAATGGAAGTGAGAGGGAGAAATGACAGAAGTGAAAGTATAAGCACTGAAAAAGGCTGCCCAGAGAGGCAGTGGAGTTTCCTTCTCTGGAAATATTCAAAACCCACCTGGATGCAATCCTATGCAATCTGCTGTAGCATGAGGGGGTGGAACAGGTGGCTGTGTGGCTATCTGATACACTGGAATAACCAAGGATGTAGCCACGGGGCTGGAGGAGGGTAAAACTCCTCTTAAGCCAGTGTTGCTGCTGGAGAAAGGCTTTAAGAAAGAATTTAAATTTTACATGTTGGTTTGTTGTGGGGTGAATCTCTTCAACAGCATTGACCTATCAGGAAGTGCAGTTTGGATAAACAGTAGCTACAGAAGTAGCAAACACAGTGATTCTATAAGAGACAGTCATCGCCTGAAAACTAGCAAAGTTGCCAGAGTATGGTTTTGTGTTGTGCTTTATTTAGTTTAACTGGGGGCTGCTTCCCCTAGAGGCTGTTTTGCCAATTCCCTTGCACAGAATCTAGGGGTTGTATGGTTTTACAATGGATTTCTTCATTTGCCAAGACACTGAAAGGCTAATTATTTTTTTTTTCTCTTCTAGTTTGTCCTTCCCAACAGTAATCTCAAGCTCAGCTTTTGCCCATGTGAGTGCTGGATTAGATGTAAGGGAAGGGTGAGAAGGGGATCACATCTCCTTGCAGTGCCTGTTCTCAGAAAAGATTGAATAAGTTGCTTTTCAGTATTTAAAAACAACTGGGAAGTAACAAAAGCAGCATAGCTTTTACTTTTCCTTCATTTGCTGTGCTTCTTAATTTCTTTTTAAGTATATCAAATGTGTCAGCTAACAGAAGCTTCTCCCCCTAATCCCATTTGTTGTCAAAGGAGCATCTCAGTTGTTCTGCCCAGGAGGCCCCTTAAGGTGGTCAGTGCTTCCTTATCTGGGAAATACTTTGCCTGAGGTTGAACACAATTATAGGTCTGTCAGTGAAATTAAGCTTCCCAGATGGTTGTCAAACATAATTGGGCAAGCATTACTTCTAGTGCCTCCCTTGTGCTTTTATTGATTATTTTATTAACCACTGGAGCAATAATTGGAGTTCAGGCTTCCTTGTTATTTTAGAGCATTTTATGGATGCTTTAAATTTCCTGAAAAATGTCCTATTTGCTTTGCTTTGTCACTATTCAATTGTTCTACACTCATGGTGGTTGCACATTCTCCATCAATAACTGTAGCTGGTGTTGGATCTGCCTTCTATTTTGGTAGTACCTTGTTGTTCCCCATGGAACAATAATACAGATATTGTGGTGTTTATAAGGAGCAAAGACAATATCCAGTGGCCACACTACGGAATCACATGTCCAAAGGGGCACGATTTTCTGCCAGGAAGGCATTGGCTGATGCTGCCTACATCAACTTAAATGTAAAACCTTATGCTGTTCTTGCACTAATATCTACTTTTACAAAGGGAGCTGATCAGATCCAGGAATTTCTTTGAACTTGTCTTGCCTAACTCAAGTTGAAGAGTTTTTTTAAAAAGTAGCACTAATATGTCTGCATGGGAAATGGTCCATGGAATAAGATGCTCTGTCACACAGATCTTTATCCTGGGGAGAGGCCAGCATAGTTTGCAGAATACCCAGCAGGAAGGTGTTCAGATACTTCCATAATTTTTGACATAATGTATTCCTGGCTTAAAGCCCTGGGGTTACATTCTCTAATGATTGCTTTTGAAATCGTTGTAAACCAATCTAAGGCCTTCTGCATGTTCCCACCTTTCCTCCCCCAGCTGGAGGTCCCACATCATAGGTTGTTGGTTGCATCACTGCAATTGTGGCTGCAGGGAAATCCATTCCTGCTTGCCCAACCACCAGGAGCTATTTACTGTTTTCCAGGATTAAATTGTTCAGTAACTGTGCTCTGACCCAAATCACTGCCTGCCTGCAAAGGCACTGGCAGTTGTTGAGGCATGAGAAGGGAAAGGACGGATGTGGGAGCCATGACATCCTCCTTCCCTGGCTGGGTTAATCCTATCCTGTCTGTCCAGCTGCTTTGGTAAAATGCCTAAGGCCATTCCTCCATAGTCACTTCAGTGGCAGCTGAAGAAATTCCTTTGCTTCACCACAGCACCTAACACTCCTCACAAACGCCCCTTTCCCTCTCCCTGCTTGGGTGGCTGTCCATGAATCGGGCTGGAGAGAACAGAGCTGCTAGAACCAACCTGAACTTGGAAGAGAGCCCTGTCCATAGGTGCAGAGTGGTGTGGTTTGTTCCTGGCCGTGTGTGCTGCTGTGGCTGGTGGGACCTATTTCAACCCTTTAGTACTTACATAAGCACGTGCTTCCCTTCTCCTTTTCTAGCATAAACCTCCTGCTCTCTGGAGCAGCTGTTAAGGCAAAGGCAGCAGGAGTGGGGTGTGTTTTGCCAGCAGACCCCAACCTGGACTCTACACAGCCCCAGCTGAGCAGGCACTTGGGGGTCAGGGACTGCTGTGTGCCTGGTGCTCTTCCTCAAATACCCTCCCTGAAACCACTGTTGTGGCTTCCCCTCCTGTCTTCTAAAGCCTGGGCCAGGTGCAGTTTCAGGCCCCTGTTAACGACCCCCAAGCCTTTTTAAGTCTGAAAACACTACCTCTTGTTTACCTGAAGCATGGCTTGGGGAACTGACAGCTCAGCCAGCACTTGGAGGAGCCCTCGAAGCTGTCATTTGCACAGGATTTTCTTACTGGGTCTTTAGGGGGTCAATTGAGTTTGTGTCAGGTTGTCTCTGTTTAAGCCCATCAGCTCTGTGAGACTGGAAATACCCCAGGGAGGGACCCAAACACCCCAGTCCCTCTGAACCCAGCCCTTAGGTAGTTAAGACCTTGCCCCAGTCTGCCAGCCAGGCACCTCCTCATCACTGACAGGTGTTTGTGCCAGGTGCACAACACCACGTGGTGTTGTGCAAGGCATATTACTCAGGGGGAACTGAAACTCTTTTTTATAACCCATGCACAAAGTCCAGACACTCTTAGACAACAGCAGATGACTGGATTGCCTTGGTTTTGGCAGGTTGAAACTTAGCTGTTGCATTACTTACAGTGCTATTCTTTCAACACTACCCTGTCATCATTCACCTGCTCTGACACAATAGGATTTCAGAAACCTCCTCATTTTTCCATGTTTTCCATTGCAAAAGCAAGAAGTTGCTGATAATGCTTAATATGTTCCTGCTGCATCCCAGCTGTTTCTGCTTTTGACCAGAGCTGTAAAGTAAAATTTAAGTCTCCACAACTGCTCCAGTCCTCCACAGAGGAAGGACTATATCTGGTGCTGCCCAGGTCATTGAAACAAGTGTGTGAGTTGTCCTCACTCTTTAAACAAAGGAGGTAATTTCTACACCAGGACTTCTCCCAAAAGTGTTGCAGAACTTATATCAGACTTGTGCTACCGCTGCAGGTAGGGAGTTGGCTTTCTGATGCTGTAGTCTCTGTTTGTGGATATACATACATACATATGTATATATACACACTTATACGTACCTGTACTGGAGGGGTGATAAAATCAGAAGGTAACTGTGAAAACTTAATTAAGGCCTGAGCATGTAGCAAAGAATCTTTTTTTCTTCCCCCTGTTAACTGAAAGCCTGGCTAATGATCAATACTGGCAGCAACATTTATATAAGGTGTAATAAGGTAATGGTGCGGGGATTCTTGGTAAGGAAAAAAAATAGTAATTTTTTTATATATCTTCTTTTCTGTTTATTAGATTGAAAAAAAAGACATTGACTTAGGTGCATAAAATGAGAGGGAAAGATTAGAACTAAGAGTCAAATTTGTTTGGGGAAGCACAGCAAAGAGTCCTTCATGACAAGCCAAACCTGGACAGGCAGGAAAGACACACCAGAAGAGACACAGAAAGAGGAAGAAGCCTAATCTATGGGAGCAGGACAGCCTCCAGTAGGTGCTACAGAGGGCAAAAAAGAAATTAGGGGAAGTTAATTTGGTTCTGTAGCTGGTTCTATTTGACTGTGCTGCACCCCACTGGCAGGATGTGGAATGCTTCTGGCCCTGGCAGAAAGCCCAGCTCACCGGGCTTGCTGCTGCAGCCAGAGGCCAGAGAACACAAGCTGGAGACCTGTGGGAGTGATCTGGGTGTTTGTCACTGGTTAGAGGCAGAGAAAAATGGCCTCTGAGAAAGGACAGGGAGAAGGGGAGAGACACCTGCAGAGGAGGTTAGGGTAGGTGTGGTATCCCTGGCAGGACATGGGCAGGAGGCAAGAGCTGTCTGGGCTGCTGAGCAGGGGAAGGCTTACTTCTGAGAGGTGTCAAAGTCAGGAAACCTTTTCTGGAGAGCCGTCATCATAGTTCTTAGCCTTACTCAACGAGGAGATAAGCTTTGGAGGAGTGGTTGCTATTGACACTAGATATGTAACAGAGTTGTATCTCTTAGGCCTTCAAGGATCCAAAAAACTAAAGAAAATACCTCATCCAGCTGCCTTAATGAAGAACAAAAATTCCTCATCAAATTACTGCCTACAAAGCAAATCCTGTGGATTGACAAATCTGGATGCAGTGTTGTCTACACCACTTCCTGACAGGATTATTCATTGGTGATGACCATGTTTTAATTTCCTCAAACCACAGTGCTCTACATATTTTGCTCTTTTTAGGGGCAGACATCCCTCCTCAACTTTTATAGCTTTCAGAGACAAACACAACCAGGTTACTGTGACTGAATTGCCTCCTGTTCACTAGCTCAGCTGGTGACAGCTTTCACTTTCCTTTCACCTCTTGCCACAGCTGGATGGCTGTACTCTGGTGCTATCTGCTTCCACAGCTGCTGCCATCAGCTTGGATTGCCAGCTGATATATATTGATACAGGAAAACCCTAACCTGAACTACATCCTTCTCTCAAGTGTCTTTTCCCATGGTAAGCTCTGCACTTCTGCATTACCTTTCTGTATGATTTGAGGGCCAGAGATCCCAAGAGATGTTTATGGTGAAAAGAGCTGGGGAAGAGATCAGCTGAGATTTACACATTCATGGCAGTCAAGGGAAGGCAAACTCCTCGACCAAAAAAGCTCAATAAAGTATTTGCTACTGAGGGCAGTTCTGCATGTTCATTTCCTGGCGATTTTGCTCCATGGACCACCACATACAAAGCCAGTAGATGTTTTTTCTCTGCCAGTTGGGCAGGCACCAGCATTCCCTGGCCACGTCTCCCTTTCCAGCAGCAAAGTCAAGTTGCATCCCAGAGCAGCTGAGTCACAGACACAGGCTCAGTTACTGCTGTTGCCTTTTATAGTGACTACATTTAAGAATTATCCTTAAATGCAATTAAAGCAAAAACCAGGACACAAAACTGAGGAGATGCCCATATTCCTGTGTACCTCTAATGGCAGGTTTGTCCTTCCCTTTGGTGGGAGCGCTGCAATTCTGTAATTATATGCTGGTTACTCACCGCACTCATATTGCAGGACAGATGATGCCCTGGGGCAATCAGTGAGACAACTTAGCAGTGGTCTTTGCTCTTCTGTCTGTCCAGGTCTGTCAGGTGTCCTCAATCTGAGCAAGCCTGTCCCTGGTAACACAAGTCCCTGAGCTGTTCCCACACGTGAGTTTCTCACAGCAGCAGTATTTGGAGCACCACTGCCTCACACCAGAGGTGTCTGCGCCACAAAAAACCATCCCACTCATGCCAACTCTGGCAACAATAAATCAGCTCCACTGCCACTTCCAGGCTCAGTCCTTTATAAGCAGCATTTATAACGGTTTTTTCTTTAAAAAAAAGGTGGGGAGCACTTTTCAGTCTTAGGGGAGAAGTGACTCAGATGTAGCTGATTCCACAAATGAGAGACATTCCTGAAGGCTGAAATTTCAACTCCCTTAGAACCCAGAGAACGCCGACAGAAGAAGGTTAAACCATGGACAGAACTCCCTCGGGATATACTGAACCAAGGGACTCCTGAGACAGAAAAAAAAAAACATACAGATCCCAGCTCATGACACAAAGCACACCTTGTCCTCAGCAGACAGGAACATTTACTTCAGTCCCAGCCTCTGCTCAGGCCTTAGGTGAGGAAGGTGGAGATTCCCATGAGCAGTTGCTGCTTCCACTCCTGCCCTTGCCTTGCTCTGAGCACACAGGGGCTCAAGGTGCAGAACCCAAGCACCTGGTGCTGCCTGGATCAGCTGGATGCATCCAGTCAGCCAAGGACAGCTGGACTCTGCTGGAAAACCAGAGGCACCTGCACATCTCAGCATCTCCTCCTGCAGTGACAGGGAGTCAAGCTGGCAAGCACCGAGTAAGTCCCGCCCTGCACCACTTCATCCTGCTCCGTAAGGTACCAGGCAACACCACACACACCAGTCTTCCAGCTGCCCCATGGACATCTGAGATCCCTGAGCTACCCCTTCCTCCATTTTCAGATTCTAGAAGCTCCCTGCTAAACACCCTCAACATCCCCCAGCAACATTAGTAACTTCAATACAGAGCAGCATCAAGCATTGATACACCACTGAACAGTCAAAACATTAGTAACATCAGTTTTTATTCCAAACAAGACAGAACTACAGAACACCGTAACCCTCCTGGTCGTATTTCACAGAAGCCTTTAAAACACTGGACACACTAACTTACCATTCAAACTATAACAATCAGGGATAAGATGATGGCGCTGCTGAAGGGGTTTCCTCTAAACAAACTAAAGTTAATGTTTAAGAGTTAACTTTCTTTTACGATACTCAGCTTTTTCTTCAGGTGCTTAGCAACAAAAGCAAAAAAATAAGCCTGCTTTAGAACAGCAAGTAGGAGTAAACAGAATATGTAATCATACAAAGAGAAGCAAGACTTTAGTAAGGTCTCATGCGGCTTGATGGGGGTGGTGCACGATTCGGGGGAGTAATTGCTATATCCAAGTAGTCTCCTATCTGGAATTTCTGAGACTGCAATGTCATGGAATCATCTGTGCCCTTCCTGCCCGACATGGTGCTGCCGATCTCCTTCACCCTGTGAGCAGCAGAGGAAAGGCAAGTTAGTTATCAGTGGCCAATCTCTCCAAATGTCCAAAACAGGAACTGCACTGGCTCATAACTCCCCTCCCATGCCACTCCCTGCACTGCATACATGTGGCTGTGTACTCAAAACGCTGGGGTTTTTCTCTGCAGTCAGTTTTGGGAACACATTGACAGGGATGGTCACCAAGCACAATTTAGAGGTTGTAGTAGTCATCATGCAGAACTTCAGAAGTTTGGTAGGTGGGTTCTGAACTTTAAATCACTATTAATGAAGAACAGTTTACTGTTCTGGTGCCCAAAGTATTCTATTAACTCAGAGAAGAAATGCCATTTACCTATAGCCAGGCCTCTTGAGATCTGTAAAAACAATTGCAAAGTTGAAATGTGTGCCCTTCTTCCGTGCTTCTGGGTAAACTTCTTTCACTAAGCTGGTCAGCTCTTTCAGAGTTGCATCCATCCTAGATTAAACAAACAAACCAAAGTGCTTCACACGCTCAATGGAACAATAAAAAAGGCTTCCCAAAACATTTAAGATGGAACCAATACATTGCTACAACTTAAGCATACGTTTCTTTGCCTTGGCATAGCCTATGTCCACAGCTATTGATCATAACACCTGGGAGAACTCACCACTTACTGCACACCAGAAGCAACATGCTCTAGTGCAAACATATCTGATTCACTGCCATACTCAGATTAAACACTTCATCTCTGTATACATTTCAACATCTGCATTTCCAGGTTTCTCTGAAGAATTACCATTTAAAAAGCAGGAGACTATTTTTTTTTTAATACATTCATACAAGGCAAAGTGTAAGAGTTTCCTCACCTAAGTTGACATCTGT
>JANRGV010000051.1:42712227-42735762 GCA_024734035.1 Alethe castanea | reverse complement strand
AATATTAAAAAAATATATTCACTTACTATGTTTCTGTGTACATCATAAAGAAGAAAAAGGCTTATGAGTCCATATTACAAAAAAAAGCTCTTGCATTTTACATTCATATAACCAATAGTATTTGATTTAAAATGTTGATTTATGTGTCACTAAATACAAGATGAGAGAACCAGCAACCTACTACAGTTGACCCTCAGTTTTTATTAACTTCCTTTTGTAGTAGTCTGGATAGTGTTATACAGTTTTTAATCTACATTTGATTACAGCATGTCATCATTTTGTTACCATAGGCGATGACTCAGCCTTGCCACCATTTGTGGAATTTGATTTCCCAGGAAACAATTCAGTTTATCACTCTGCTAAAATTAATTATATCTGCCATGATAATACTCACTTTGGGCTCCGTGTATGAGCTACCATTTCTGAAACAAAGGAATTTATGTCAAGTATTGTAAGGGAACAGCTGTGACAAACAAAGCACAATTCTGTTACGAATCTGATTTGTCCCTTCTGCTAGAACTTTTGGAGTACATTATTTACGTGAAAAATACCCTAGTGGGCCTGAGTTTTAAGTAAATGTAAGCATTAATTAATTTATTATGCATTAACTGTATCAACACAATTTATTTTCAGTCTAAAATCTTAGATTCTTATGTCACGTGTTTGGAAGCAAAGGTTGAAAATTATTTGGAAATGAAAATGCAAATGCAGTGATGTGGCTGCAGGGTGCAGGTTTTACTCGGGATGGGGCTGTCTGGTTAAGCAAGGCATAACACCGTAAGCTGGGTTCCCACAGGTTTAGGCTGAGGTTTCACGTGTACTGGAGTTGGTCCAGCTGGTCCTTGCTTTTGCCAGAGGAGGGGGATTTAGCTCCCGCTGCTTGTCCTTAGCCACGTGATGGGATTTTCCCTCCCTTCTGCCAGGCATGACTCTCACTAGATGCTTCCAAAAATTAGTTAAGTTCCCCAATTTAAGAGAAAACTATCTAGTGCGGGCTGGTTCTCTGTCTGTTAATTTCACTCGACACTTCCTAAACTGATTCCACGACTGCTCGACCTGGTGCAAGGCGAGTGGTGGGAAGTGCACGTCCAGGAGCAGCTGGGAGGCGGAGGGAGAGAATAGGACTGGAGTAGGTGTGTCCCTTCGGTGGTAGCAGGATGGTTCATTGCTTCACCTTCCCTTTTCTTTAGATTTTGTGGGGCGAGAGGTCTTCTCTGCTTGTTCAGGGGCACTGTGTGCCGTGCAAAAAATGTCTGTACATGCAAACACGTGTACATATATATATATAGGGTACGCTGTAAGGAAAATGAAAGATCCTCGCCAAGGTGGTGAGGCAGGGTAAGACTGCATAGGAGCAAGTCTTCAGCCTTTGTTGTTGTGAAGGCCCAAAATGACTGGAATTTTCCAGCTGTGAATGCCTGTAGAGCAGGAGACAAGTGGTTTGGAAGCGTGAATTGCCCCTTTTAGTACTGTTAACACATGTTCTTAAGGAAGTGGTTATTTAAATAGCAAACTGTGAATTGTTTGTTGGGGCATCGAGGACAGGCATGAATGAGTTGGCGAGTTGGTGCTAGGATATGGGACCGGGCAAAGCTGCCACAGCCCTTTAGAGGGCAGCACTGTGGGTCAAGGAGCCCGTTGGCCTACAAAACATTCACTGTAACTTGTGACTGAAAGGGAAAAACAGAAGGAGCAGTTGGTATGGGGTAACTTGAAACTTTCTAGGAAGAACGGAAGGATTGTAGCAAATAACAAATGTCCTTGGGAAGATACAGAAAGTAATGGCATAGCTGTGCCTGGGATATCAACCATGGAGGCAAACCTCCCAGGAACTAGAAAACCTGTAGCATGACCAGAATAAGGCACTCCAAATATTTCAGACCCATGAGTGTATCGATTCTGAGTTCAAGGAAGCTGAATTAGCCTCAGCAGAGTACTACTTCCAGGTTCCCAAGGCTCCCAGGACTTCTGGCTAATTGGCTGTGTTTCTGAGTTCTTTCTAACCAGGACTACATACAGCCCCTTAACTTTTCTTGGTTGTGTGTGTATCCCATAAAGCCTGTTTGATAGAGGACTTGGTCTTTTTCTTGATTGTGGAAAGTTCAACTACCCTATTCTGGCAACAGCACAATCAACTTTCAAACACCTTTACAATCAATTGAGAGAGCAAAGTCTCAAATTTGATGGGGCTTCTACTGCAAACCAGCTTTAACTGGTGGAGGAAGAACACAAGCACAACTTCTTTGCAAATGCAATCACGGGAATTTCCTACATTTCATGTCATGGTGATGCCATAGGTGTGATTTTATGTGCAGAATGCTCTGTGTGCAGTAATTTCACTACAGTGTTTTAATTTCCTGTGTTTTGTACCAAAGTTAGTGTGAATTTCAAGAAGCTTATAGTGCTGCTAGACAATTACACTGTTTTCATATAAGCTTCAGTTTCTGTTCCCTGTTTTGCATTTAGATGATTTGGGCTCACAAAATGCACCCTAACTCTTGGGCTTCCATGGTCCTGTTCAAACTGCCTGTGGGACAAGCAGGTGAATAAATCAGTGCTGGACAGACTGGTGGGGCTGGGATGTAGAAAAGGACTTTGGCACTGGAGGTGTAAAGTCTACAGAGACCCCCGAGGCAGCATCCTGATTCAGGAGCACCAAGACTTAGCTACCTGGGAGGAATCTGTACTTGTATATAATTGCACATATGTTTTTCTCTTCCTTTTATTTTTTTCTGTAAAGTCATCAGAAGGACCAAAAGTTAATAAAAATGCTTTCAAGGCAATTCACTGCTCTACAACATTGGGAAATGGTTTAACTGCCAATGTGGCAGTAGCAGCAGCCAGGCTGTGCAGGCTTGTGCTCGCTCCAGGCACGCAGGCGGTGCGAGGCAGAGCCACTGCTGTGCCTTGTGAACAAGCTGCCTCATACCTGCCTGTGTAAGAACTGGATTAAAGTTGAAAGTGGTTCGTGACGTTGCCAAATGTTATGATCATGCCATTCTGCTGGAACTATTCCACATCAGGTGTTTCCTAAAAGAGTATCCTCAGGATGCTTTTTTTTTGTGTCAGAAGGAAATATTCAAAGAATAATGCATTAGACAGATAAGAGTTACCACTCACATTTCTGTTACTTCTGTTCATTTTAGATACTAACAGCAGTTTGTCAGAAACCTGCAGCATCCACATACTTTTGAGAAAGAATAAAATTTGTCAGATATGCTTACTCCTGTTAGAAATATTCTCGTAAAGCAATTACATTGGATTGAACAGTAATATTAAAAAAAAAAAAAACCAAACCAAACAAACAAAAAAACCCCAAACAACAAAAAACCCCACGCCTGTGATTTATCTGAAGTCAGCTGAGACTAATATTGGACACCTGGGCATGTGAGGGATTCAGAAGGATGATCACACTGCTCCTGAGCTCTGCCACAGGCCTGTGGACAGGAGCTGGGAACAGTGGGCATCTGTCTTCTTTTCCTTATGGTGCTGCTGCCTGCAGTGGGCAGTGATAAAGAATGCAGGATGTGACCCTGCCTGCATCCCCTGAGCAGTGTGAGGAGGGAGATGGAGAGCCACAGCACCTCACACTGATCCAGTGCAAAACTGCTCACAATCTCAATCAGCTAGAGAGTACAGCTTATGCAAGAGAGATCCAGCAAAAAAGTTCTAATGACTGCTTGAATTTCATCTGGAGGGGATCAGAACAAACTGGAGTTTGAAGTTCTCAGCAGAGGAAAACAGACTCCAGTTTCAAGTAAAGAAAAAGTAACTCCTGCTCTGTCACATAGAGATGTTTTCTTCTCTGTACAAATAGCCGTGAAGGTGAGATGGTGAGGTGTGCTAAATATTCTATTGATTTTTCCTGGTGGAGTTGTAGACTTGGTTACAAAATATAAGATTAAGGAGGAAATGTTGCCAGAATTTAAACCTGGATTTCATTAAAACGTGTTGTCATTTCTCTATAAAATACATCTGTTACAATATTCCAGAAATTTTAGACACACAATAGAGTAATAAACTGCTTTTATAACTTGGGTAGTGCTCGACCATAGATTCCTGATTTCCCCCCTACTGTTTGTCTGAAATTACCTCAGTACAAAAACGTCCGTACATTGTGAGGGAGGAAGAAATGGGTTGTCATTTCAATAAGTGGAAATTTTAAAATTTGTGTATGAGATGTGTTTTATAGAGAGGACAACCAACACTGGAAATTGGTCAGCCTGTAATTCACTCAGATAGTTAGGTCAGCAGCATGGGTCCCTGCCTGTACTCCCTGGGAGCTGTGTTTCCTGGTTTTCCTTCACTGAGTCAGCTCCACTGCTGGAAGCAGTGGTGAGAAACCAAGCCAGTGTGAAGGTTGCTTTCATTGCCAGTGCTTTCCCCAGTTGCAGATGCTGCTGCTGTCCACTGAGTAAACTGATTTTCCCTGGGGACACAGAGACTGCCTGACCCACTGTCCCTGTGCTGGCTGCTCTGAGGCAACCGCACTGTCCTGCAAGTGCCTTCCATGGCAAAGCCAGCGTGTTCCCTCACAACATCAGCAGCTGGAAGAGATGTCCTTAATATTGTCTTCCACATTTCCTGTGCAGACAAATCCCTTCCCTGCCTGCTTCCTGGATTAATGTGATGCTATCCTTGAACAGGACACAAAAGTCTGAGAAGGGGAGGGGGTGAGTGTCTCCATCAGATAGACACATTCCTGTTCATGGTTTGGTAGGAACATTTCCACGAATAAGTATTAACAGATTACGTTGATGGTTATTTCAGTATCTTCCCCCAAATATTTTTTTTTTATTTTCCCTTCCCATAGAAGAATCATATTAAAGTACTTAAACTTTTTCTCCTTAAAAGAAAAATCCAACTGAGTATACCAACATACACATATTTTATATGCAGCTCCCTGGCTACCCTTCTCTGTATCTTGCCATACACTCCTAGAAGTTTCCAGTCTGTAGCACACACTGTTCCTATGAAAATAATAAATGGATAAAGATGCATGCCTAGAACAGGTATCTCCTTCTCAGTTTTCTGCCCCAGTATGACGGATCTTAACACAAAGAACCTCCCATATCTGTGGCATTTCACACTGATTCTGCAATGATGAGGGAACTGTTGACAAGTAAATCCGCTCTGGCAGCCCCAGTTTTTTCTGGCTTCCTTCTGGGGCTCACAGAGTCCCATGAAAGGTTTATGGGAGCAGTGCATATCCTTCATAAGAAAGGATGATGTCATGCAAGCCATTACATGTGTCCTGCCTCCAGAAGCTCTGCCATAAAAAGTCAAGCAAAACTTTAATCCAAAATACATAGTTCCATGTGGCTGGCCTTTTCAAGCACAAAGCAAAGCTCAGCACCCTGAGACAGCTCAGCTGTCTTGCAGAAATATCTTTTGTGGCTCAACAAGAAGGTCAGGAAGCACAACTCTCTTTCTCTTTTTGGTTTCTTTTGTGGTTTTTTTTCTGAATGATGAAAATGTTCTGGCTGTGATAAATTACCCACAACATTTTGAATAATTCAATATAAACCCAAATTCTTTACTGAATGCTATGCAATATCAATTAACTCTAACAATCTTTTTCAAAAAAGGGAACTGACCATCACTGGGAAATTACAATATGTGATGATTGAGTCCAGAATGAATTCTGATAGCTTGGTTACCATTAGCTCCTCAGAGACATGGTGCTTAGTGGAAACACTGAAATAATCCTAATGGTAGTGTCAGAATAGTGCCAGTAAAACAGAATGTGCTATAGGCACAACGCAAGGCAGAATCGCTTTGGCTCCCACACACAGTAACTTCAGAAGGTCCTAGAAAATTTGTGCACGCCTATTCCTTAGACCAAGAAAGAATAACCTCTCTACACACCACTGACAATGGTTATCAGCTGTATTGTATTCCATTTTGCACATGGCAGGAGGTGCTGGGGAAATTGCAAATGTAGGAAATCTTGCTGCAGAGCAATGAGGGCCCTCTGGGGTTGTAGATGAGCGACGATAAGGGCACAGGAAGAAGTGCACACAGTGCCCAGGGTGCTGGCAGAAGAAATCATGTTCTGCTTTTACATTTCTTGCTGTTCCTTTCCTATTGGCTTTCTTGGCAGAGCTGGTCATGATGAGCTCTCCATAGAGTTGTTGCAATGAGACAGCTTAGCAAAGGCATCATACTTTAAGAGTTTACAAAAATGCTGCTGCTCTTGCCTGGATTGAGTGAGGAAGGGTTCACACAAGCAGCTGCGCTGGCACATCAGTGGGCCAGAGGGGATGGTGATAAAAGGCATCCTTCTTGCAGGGATTCAGCTGGAGTCAGAAATGACATCTGTCCATAACCTTCTGCTTTCAAATGACAGGCTGTATGATGTGACAAGTTATGTGACAGCATGACAGACTGTGACATTTCAGATTGCTGTGAGCAGCACTCTTTGTTTGTGTTCACAAGTTGTATAAGAAAGCACAGCACTTCAAAAAATAAATGCCTCACAGACTTACTAAAGGGAAAATTCTTGCAAATGAAGGAAGGGGGAGGAAAGAAACCATTTCAGACGAAGTGGATAGGAAAAAAAAAATCTTGGTCAACACTTCTTTACAGTTAGCTTTATGTTTTGTAATCTCTGTTACAAAGCTAATAATAATTCAGAATAATTTCTATAAAACTTCAGGGTATAGAAGAGAAGGAGAAATGGCACTTCTACACCCCTTAGATTAGATTTCTTCAATGTGAAGCAAGATAAAATAAGCTCTATTTTATCTAGGCTTAAGGAATATAAAGGTCTGATAATTACCAGCTGATACACCAATTTAATGCAGGTGTTCAGAATTCTAAAAGATAAAGAGTGATAATAACTGAGAGTTACCTTTAAAAAGAGATGTTAGAATTTCAAAATTCAAGAAAACACAAATACTGGAAAAAGAAACCCCCATTATATGAAAGGAATTAAAACTCTCAAATACAAAAAGTACCCTAATTATGTTCTCAGAGACATGAATAGATTCCCCTGCCTGTTAGAGGTGAAAAATTAATAAGCATACAGGTTTGAAAATTTCAAAGTGAAATATTAAGAACACAGGGCACAGTTATTGCTAAATTCTTGCATACACATTCTGCTGTATCAGCTAGATCTTAAAATGTTGAAGTTCAGCAGTCTGGCTGCTTCTTTTAGACTTGGGTCCAGCTTCACCAAAAAGAAATTGAGCTGCTGCTCAAACATGCTTCAAACAGTCACATGAATGAGATTCAGAAAGGATTTTAGCCATGGCCAAAGATGAAATTTTACACTGTCAAAGTTATTAATCGATTTCTGATTAGAAACCATGAAGACCAGTCAGAATGAGAGATTCATGTGTGTCCATCCATCTTGGGTTGCAAACGAAGTGGGAAGATTTCTGTATTTGTGCTAACATAGCTGTAGTTGTTCTTTGAGCTGTAGCCAAGCAATGCAAATGAGGTGGCGAGCAGAGGCATTACACATTTTTCATTTTACGTTTAGATGGCAAGAGACATTTTTGGTCAGACATGGAGAAGTTCCTACTGCATTTGCACTCAGGGGTGCCTAGATTTTGGTGAGTGCTTTTTCATTCCACATTCTTTGAGCCTCTTGTCTTAAGCTGGTAATTTTTGGTGGTGTTAGTGGTGGAAGGCGACCAAGAATGGGCTGTGCACCTGCTCCTGGGAACTCCAAAGTTCATCCTCCTCCTGCTGTCTTGTGGGCTGTGAGTTGTACAGCTCCATTAGCTCTGTACACATGCTGACAGCTGAACTGCAGGGGAATTTACAGTTTCTTCAGGCTGCCTGAATGAGTCTTGGCTTCTTGCTGGGACAGCAATCCCATGATTCCAGCCACCAGAATTGTGAGTGGCTTCTTCACTGGCTAGCTGGCAGAGATAATAGATGGAAAAAGGTAGTTGAAAGCAGCTGGTCCTTGGCAAGGTTGAAAAACATCAGGTGCAATTGTTATTGGCCCTACCAGAGAGTCACTGATGGAGCAAGGCTGCAGGGGCATGCTGAAATACGGGAATTATACTGTGTGCACACCATTTCCTGGCCCAGCTGGGAGCAAAGCCAAGACTCTGACAAACAGCAGTGAAGTCTTTTGCCAATATCATAGCTTTTAAGACTTCCAGAAGGGATGAATCCTGCTTTCCTGACTGTAACAGTGCATACCTAATCCCAAATCACCTTTTCTTTTGCTGCCAAATTATAAACAAAGCCCTCTGATTTCTGGGATAGGAGTGGGCAGAGCACCAGGCTCAATATTTGATGAACATGTGAAAACCTTCAATTGCTGTAGTGTTGTAGCAGAAAAGGAATGAGACAGGCATGGTGCAGCAGGGTGTCCCTGCACAGGGAATGTGGCCGTGGCAGGTTCCTGGGGAATTTGAGCCAAGGCGTGCGACTGTCCAGACACACAAGCACTGCCATAGGGAACAAATGGGGGTGTTAAACTCCTCTCACTACATAGCTGATTCAGCTCCTGCACTGTCCTCATGCAAGGAAATAACACATTTCTCTCCTGAAATTACTTTGTGTTTCCCTGAAGGGTTCTTAAAATATCCACGACACAAAGCGTAAAGGAAAAACTGCTGGAATTTGGTCCTGCTGAGGGTAAGTTAACAATGTGAAGGATATGAGGCAAGGTACCATTTCATTGTGCTTTACTAGTGCTTGTAATTTACATCTCATCACTTTCAAGGCCTCTGCTGGCAATATTTCCTTCTAAGAATAGAGCTTAAGGGTATTTTAAGAATTCTAGTTGTTGTGCAATTAATAGGGTAACACTTTGTTCTAAGTAAAAAGATCTGCTGTTTTGAGCAGTAACAGTATTTTGCATGTAAAAAAGGGGGAATGGGGAATGTTTTATTGCCAGCACTTTTCCTTACAGGGGGATGAATCACTTACATTCTTGGCAACCAAGATTAAATTCACAAGAATGCTCAGTTTGATCAACTTCCTTCAAAACACTAAGCTCAAAGTACAGAGGAAAAAAGAGAGAAAGAAACTTGGATGGGCTTGGATGTGGAAGACATTACAAGATGGACATCCAAGCAGGAAGACAATAAATCTAGTGTACAAATTGTTTTGCCCAAAGCAAGTCGCTGACTTGCTGTTACAAGAGGGTCCAGTCTAAATTAAGAGAGTACTGGAAGGGAAAAATAAAACAAGGAGGAAAAGAGCCAAAGCTCAGAGAAAGAAAAGAGGGAAAGAAAACCCCTGCCGATCTGGCAGATATGGTGGATGTGGTGTCAAACATGAGTTTATTTGCTAACAAAACAATGTGAATTTTCGTGAAAAATTACCACCCTTCTCTTCAGAATGGAAGATTGTGCTGAGAAACAAAACATGAGAATACAGTTAGTTGAGGTGCAAGGAAAGTGCCTATGTTCAGGCTGTTGTTTCACGCAGCAAAGGCTGAGGGTCATGGTGGAGCTTCTTAGGCAGGAGCACAGGGTGAACCAAGCAAGGCCTTCATTGCTCCTCTCCACCTGTGCAGAGAACCTCACTGAGGAAGGGGTGGCACTGAAAACAGTCCCTTTTAGTTTTATTCTAATAGACTCCTTTTCAGCTGGATTGGTTGCCTGGGCTGGTTGAAAGCAGCCACCCGTGGCACTGCACAGTGTACCCAAGGGTTGGTGGAGGAGATGACAAGAGTAAGGGGGTATGGCAGAGGGGGAGCAAAGGCGCTGACAGGCACTGCTACTGTCTCACCACATTCGTGGTCTTCTACACAGCACTGATCTAAGGGACATTTGGCCCTGCTGCACCCTTCTGCTCAGAGACAGCGGCAGCTTCAATGAGACCAGCACAATTGCTTGTTGGCTGAAATAAAAACAACCCAAGCTAAATCCAAAACATTCTTTATCGTGGAATTTCCCTTTTTCTAGATCATCCCGTGTCATGCAAACAGCTGTGTCAGTATAAAAGCACGACAGCAAGGAGTGGTGGAAGACAAGAAGGGAAGTACTGCTGCCCAGCACCTCTTGATTTCCCGCTGCTCTTCACCCCAGTGCTCTGCCACCCCTCACCTGCAGTGCACACTGGGGCTGCAGCACCTCTGGATGATTAAGGTAAGCGTGGCTGTGTCATGCATGTCCTGCAGCCAGCACAGGGCTGCTGTGCTTCTGCTCAGGGTGTCCTCCCAAAATATATTTGGTACTTACTGAACCTAATATGGGGGGAAAAAAAAACTGGGGAAGAATGAGAAGGAGGGCTGGGCTAGCCCACAAAGGATAAGTGCAACTCAAAGCAGGACCCAAGATACTGCAGAAGTGTCGGTGTCTAATAACCTCAGCATCACACAACTGTTGTTGTGTGTCTTCAGGATCCCAGTTTCAGTATGTTTCTCACTTCTGTCATGCTCAGCAGTGCTGATGCAGTGAATCCAGTACTGCTCTCTGATTTTGTAATCAGGTATGTTACTTACATGTAGTAAATGCCACAGTTTTGGGATACTGAATGTACTGTGTATTCACTAAGCAACCACATCCCATTCATAGAATAAGATCAGTGCTTCCTGGTCTCGTTTCCTGCACACAGATTGTACAATAGGTCAGCACAGGTCCTGGGGATATGTCCAGGTTTTCCACATGTGTAGCCTTCCTATCCAAGCTGCAGTACAGACAATCCTCAAACACCCGTGCAGGCAAATTTTCTGGGCAGAAGGAGAAAATACCTAGCAAATCTGGACAGACGATAGCCCCAAGTCAGAGCCTCCAACACATCATGAAGCACTGGATCAAGCTCCCAAAGAGAAATGTGAGGAATCTTTGTGCTGGAATTTTTAAGACTAGAAAAATATCTGCCATAGTGAAGTCAGACCCTAAGCTAGATCCTTCACAGCCTCATTTCCTGTAAGAAATACTAGTTTGACTCTCTGCAGCATAAAGAATGGCAAGCACAGTCTGTTCTCTTCTCTGCAACCTGCTCTCTCCTTCTCCAGCCTCTTGCTGGAATCAGTGTGAAACCCAGTGCAGACACTTGGGGCTGGACACAGAAAAGGGAGATTTGTATGCAATGAGTCTGTGTATTCATGTGTGAGAGAAACTGTGGCAGCAATGGCAGCATAGTAATGCAGAGCAAGACGGAAATGGGATGAAGTTTTTTTCAGGATTAAAATAAGCAGAACAAGAGCCAGTTGTTGTTTTGGGGAAGAGGAAAGCAGTTGATGTCAAAATGTTTCACCGACTTGGCAAAAATGCCAAGCTGGCTCTGCCTGCAGAACACAAGGACTTCAAAGGGCTTATCTTGAATAAGAATTGAGGGAGCCAGATCACTGTTTCCTACATGTATTCAGCTGAGGTTAAATGATATGCAAGGCTTTATCCCAAGGGTGTGTTTTCCTGCTGATGCCAGCCAAGTTGCTGACACCTCTACCTGCAGGTTTGTGGAATCAGTCTTGCTGTAGCTGCTTACACCCAGAGGGAGCTCGGTTCTGACGCAGCACCAGGAAGAGTGGGTCACACTCTCACAACTGGTCCCTTCAGGAGCCACAGTGGGACCACTGAAGCAGATGGTGAGGCCCTTGCTCCAGCGGTGAGCCAGTACTCAGGAGGGGTGTGTGGTTCTTAAACAGGATGCAGGCTGAATAACCCTCCATTCCTGAAGAGGGTGGTCCCCAAAGGTCAGGGCTGCCTTCAATGGTGTGGCAGCATGAGAGGAAACTGCCTCAGAGGGTGCTTTCATAATGCTCAGACTATGAATAAATCCAGCCTGTTGTACTCTGGGTTCCCAAGTGTTACTCATGAAAAATGTGAATAAGGAGAATAAGTTAGGAAAAGAACAATTCTCCAGCTAAACTTTCTTTACAGGATGAACAGAGGTCCTCCTCCCCCCACCCTTTGTCTGGTTTCAGACAAAGGGCTTTGCATCCAGTGCAGGAGTTCTCTTTACTGCCTGAAAGAAACATATGGATTGTAGATGACACAAACCTGGAAGAGCTTAACTCACTGCGTAACAGAATATCTGGAGTTGGAAGGGACCCCTTGCTGTGATCTTGTGCAAACCTCAACTCAAGCAGGGTCACCTACAGCAGGTTTCTCAGGACCATGTCCAGTCAGATTTTGCAAATCCCCACTTATGGAGGCTTCGCAGCCTCTCTGGCCAACTGAACAGACAGGTAATGACCAAAGACCTGATGTCAGTACAGATCATTTTGACACTTTTCACCTTTATGGCAAATTATTAAAGTATAATATGAATAAATGTACTTGATATTTACTCATTTGCTCTGGTTCTGGTGAGATTGGGTATAAAAATTATGTGGACCAAGGCTGATCTATACTTAACCCAGTTGCACAATTCTGGGAAAAAGACCATCAAAGAGACAGTTGGGTGCTACATGTGATTAACACGCTGTGGTCCCATGGGAACTCTCCCAGTTCAGGACAGGAGCAGCCATTCCTCCAGGCAGTGCTGTTCTAATTTAGTGGAAGGAGGACCAAGGGTCTCTGAACCTGTTACAACAATAAATCTAGAAAAAACAATGAAGGTTTTGCATCCATTAAAACACAGAGTTTTCTAAGAATATTTGTCCCTTGAATTCCAGAAGATGAGGGAACAGATAGGGTCATGCTTTCTGTTCCCATGCTTCAGAGCCAACACTTTACCCTGACCATCACTGTTACCAAGGCAGCATCACAGTTCTGGCAGGAGATCTTATCTGAAATCTTAACAGAGGCACATTTAGACTATTCAAGACAGTTTTATATTGCTCAAGCTTAAATCAGTGAAATGTTTCATTCAATTAGCGAGCAAACACAGACTGTCAATTTCCTCTGTGAGATGCACAGAAATCTGTCTGCTTCCTCCCCAAGTACAGTACAGCATGTCTGAGCCACTGGCTACTATAATCAGGATGGGGAAAACATTTATGTGGCACTATAAAGGTGAACTGCGTGCTTTGCATGTACAAAAACATTAAAGTCGTTCCCAAATAATTCAGAGTCAAACATGGTCAAGAAACAAACACAAGGCAATTGTCTCCACAGAAAAATGGATCCTGCAGAGATGAAGAATCAGCAGGGCAGTAGGTCTGAATAGAGAAGGAAACTCCTGGGCTAAATGACTGGATGTCACTCAGAAACACTGTGGTTTCTTTCCTAATCTGCCAAGGACCTCGTAGGCGACCTTCAGGAGTCAAGGGTTCTGTGTGTGAGTTCTCCCTGTAAAACTGACATTACTTCAACTCACTCAGCTTCCAAAATAAAAACAGAGGCTGGGAGAAGACAAGAGGTACTGTGGCAGGATAGTATCAGGAGGCACTCAGGAAGCAAGGGAGGGAACAGGGGCAAAGAAGAGGAAAACCTCTGAAGAGTAAGGAGGCAAGGAGCCAATGGCAAGAATAAGAAATGAGATGGGATCCTTCCAGTATAGAGGAGGAGAAGGTAGATTAGCAAATTTTTGGTTAGGCTAAAGGGAGTACAGAAAACCTGAAAGACAAGGTGTCAGTGAATTACAGTAGCTAAAACAGGTAATGGCCAGAGCATAGAGAAGAACTGTAGTCATGGTGATAGAAAAGCAAGGACCACTTCAAGAAGAAGTACTGAGACAGATTAGGCCTTTCATGAGAGACCAGTGATGTGAAATAAAAGGAAAGAAGACTAAAAAAACTGTCCCTGAACCCAGAAAAAAATGGAAGTACAGAAATCAGATTTGAGAGAACTGATACTTTTATATCAAACAAAATCAATTTGAGGCAGAATTAATATGTAATAGTAGCAAGAGCTTCAGGAGAAGAAATTTTAAAAGCCACAGGGATCTACAACTGGATTGTCATGGACAGACTAGAAGATCATTTTCCTTCTAGAAAGGTGCAGACAGAAATGATTAGGTGCAATCAAGGGAGGAGCATGGAATGATCAGCGGTGCCATGTTTTAGGAACCACCAGACAAAAATCTCCAACTACACATTTTGTGTCACCCACTCTGGACACACCCTCATTTGCCAAGATGAGGATTCAGTGTGATGTTTCAAGTGATCATGAGGAGCAGCAGTAACTGAAATTCCAGGTGGCCAAGAAAACACTTGTGTACTAACACAGTCTTTGCTTGCATTTCACAACATTGCATAAGGCTTAAAAAGTAATCTCCAAATTTGCACACCCATATCACTGTATACACAGAGAATGGCTAAACAGACCTGGTGTGCATTGAAATTCATGTCATAGCCAGAGCCTGCCCTCTTGCTCCATATTCGCCAAGGCCTTGGCACTGTAGAGAGCATTTGAGCATCTGGACTTATAGTGACATAAGTACAAAGTAGCATGGTGAGAAACTGTGCATTAATTGCAGTACTTGAAGCAAAAAATGGTCAGAGCACAGAGAAGATTTTTAAAAGGGGAAAAAAGGAAGACCCAGGGAACTACAGGTATATCAGTCTCATCTCTATGCCCAGCAAGATCATAAAGCAGATCCTCCTGGGAACTATGCTATGGCACATGGAAAATGAGGTGGTTGCTGGCAGCTAACATGGTTTCACTAAGAGCAAATCATGCCTGACAAATTTGGTGGCCTTCTACAACAGGGTCACAATAGTAGTGAATAAAGGAAGAGCAACAGACATAATCTACATGGATTTGTGCAAGACATTTAACATTGTCCCATATGACATCTTCGTTTCTGAAATGTAGAGACATGGATTTGATGGGTGGACCCCATGGTTAATGGATTGGGAATTGGCTGGATGGTCACACACAAAGAGTTGTGGTCAACAGCTTAATGTCCAAGGGGAGACAAATGACAAGTGGCATTCCTCAGGAACTGGCGACTGGTGCTGTTTAACAGCTTTGTCAGTGATGTGGCATAGAGTGCACCCTCAGCAAGTTTTCCAGTGACACCAAGTTGTGTACTGCAATTGACACGCTGGAGGGATGGGATGCTATCCAGAAAAACCTTGATAGGCTTGAGAGGTAGGCCCATGTGAATTGCATGAAGTTCAAGGAGGCCAAGTGTAAAGGTCCTGCACATGGGGTCAGGGCAGTCCCAAGCACAAATACAGGCTGGATGGAGGATAGATTGAGAGCAGCACTGAGCAGAAGGACTTAGGAGTGCTGGTTGAAAAGCAGCTGGGTGTGTTTTGGCAATGTGCTGTCCTAGCCCAAAAAGCCAGATGAATCCTGGGCTGCATCCAAAGCACCTTGGGCAGCAGGGTGAGGGAGGGGATTCTGCCCCTCTGCTCTGCTGTTGTGAGACCCCACCTGCTGCTGCATCCAGCTCTGAGATCCCCAGTGTAACAGTGGAGTGGGTCCATTGGAGGACCATGAAGAAGATGATCAGAGTGCTGTAGCACCTCTCCTATGAACACAGCTTGTTAAAGTTGGGGTTCTTCAGCCTGGAGAAGAGAAGGCTCTAGAGAGACCTCAGAGCAGGCTTCCAGTACCTAAAGGGGTCACATGAGAGCTGAAGAGACTTTTTATGAAGGCATGTAGTAACACGACAAAGGAGAGTAGCTTTAAACTGACAGAGGGCAAGTTTAGAAATTCTTCCCTGTGAGAGTGGTGAGGCACTGCAACAAGTTGCTCAGAGAAGCTGTGGATGCTCCATCTCTAGAAGTGTTAAAGGCTAGGCTGGATGAGGCTTGGATCAACATGGTCTAGTGGAAGGTGTCCCTGTCTCAACAGCAGGGGTTTGGAACTAGATGACCTTTAAGGTCCCTTGCAATCCAAACCATTCTATGATTCTATGATTTGTAATCATGGGTATGGAAAAGCAAGAGTCACACTCAGGTCGTTTTGCATGCCGTCATGAGATGCTGCTTTAAAACAATTGGTTGTGACTTCTGTGTTTCTATTCACTTTGATTTACAGTATAACAATATTCCTATTCATGTGTTTATCACATTCCAAGACTTAAAGAAAACTTCACTCATTTAAATTACAGATTCATTATAACCAAAATCTTTATTTTAATTATTTGCAAATCTCATATTATCCAGCCTACAGTTTACTGAATGGTGATGAATAAAAGCTACACCCTAACATTCAGAGCCTTTCTTCTTTTATCCTGGAGTTTTTACAAACTCTAGCAGAGCATGTAAAGGTAACTTTACAGGCAGAGACTGAAAGAAAGTAGCTAGAAAATTGAAAGCATGTTTAGGACTGCTCTGATGTTTTTTAGACATGGAACTTTGTATTCCTGAAGTGAGCTAAAAGCAGCGGCTGGTGTGGGAAGTTAATTCAAAATAGATGTGGGTTGAAAGACTGTGGAAGACTAGGAGACACATAGTGATAATGATAGTCATCAAACAGGAACACGTGGTGAAGCATTTTTGAAGGGGCAACCCTTTCAGTTTCTAGCCTGTTTTCATGTATATTGTTCTGTGATGATACTCTAGTAAAGCATTATGGAGAGCTGAGGATTTTTCAGTCCCCTGCTGTGGTGGGTTGACCCTGACTGGATGCCTGGTGCCCACCAAAACTGCTTTTATTGCTCCCCTTCTCAGCTGGACAAGGGAAAGAAAATATAACAAAAAGCTCTCGGGTTGAGTTAAGGACAAGGAGACAAGGGACTCACTAATTACAGTCGTGGGCAAAACAGACTCAACTTGGGGAGAATTAGTTTATTATCAACCAAATCAGAGTAGTATAATAAGAATAAAAGCTAATTTTTAAAATACCTTTCTCCTACACCTCCCTTCCTCAATTCACTCCTGAATTCTCTACCTCCTCCCCCACAGTGGTGCAGGGGGAGAGGGAATGGGGGCTGCAGTCAGTTCATCACATGTGTCTCTGCTGCTTCTTCCTTCTCAGAAGGAGGCTTGTCACACTCCTCCCCTGCTCCAGTGTGGGGTCCCTCCCACAGGAGACAATTCTCCAATAAATTCTTCAATGTCAGTCCTTTCCACGGGCTGCAGTTCTTCACTGACTTCTCCAGCATAGGTCCCCCACGGTGTCACACGTCCTGCCAGCAAACGAGCATGGGTTCCTCTCTCCACAGGTTCACCAGTCCTGCCAGAAGCCTGCTCCAGCATGGGCCTCCCGTGGGGTCACAGCCTCCTTCAGGCATTCCCCCTGTGCTGGTCTGAGCTCTTCCATGGCTGCAGGTGGATCTCTGCTCCGGTGCCTGGAGCACCTCCTGCCCCTCCTTCACAGAACTGTGTGCCTGCAGTGTTGTTGCTCTCATGTTTTCTCACTCTTTCTGGCTGCTGCTGGGCAGCTTGTTTCCACTCCGTGTAAAGCCTGTTATCCTAGAGGCATTACCGATATCCCTGATGGGCTCACCCTTGGCCAGTAGTGGGCGGGTCCATCTTGGAGCCGCCTGGTATTGACTCTGTTGGACATGGGGGCTTCTTTTGGAAGCTTCTCAGGGAAGCCACCCCTGCAGTGCCTCACTACCAAAACCTTGCCATGCAAACCTAATAGACCTACAGAGGGGTCCTCTCAGAATTTTCCCCAACAACTTTTTAGGGGCTGTAATCCTGAACCCAATTTCAATAAAACTTTCTCTTTTATATGGATGTATGGGACATACGGATGACAAATCCCAACATGCAATTTTATGTTTCTATTGCCAAGGCCACATGATATTTAATCCCCATCTTTCCATCCTGCTTGTGATTATACCAATGGGACAGGTCAAGTTATTTTATTTGTGCAAGTCACTCAGCTCATGGACAATAGGAAATATTTCTCTTGATTTTCTGGTATCCTTCTTTGCTGATAAAGCTGTATAAACAAGTGCAAAGCACGCAGGATTTTGACTCCCAGAGTACACAGAGGTGTGACTGTAGTTTTTTCCCTACTCAGTATCATTCTTTCTTCCCCAAGAAAATATGCAAGGTTTGTTGACTGGAGCTTCTTATGCTGCTTTGAGATGCCTTGCCAAGTCGTATGTTATCCCGCTTCCTTCCTGCAGGCAGTCCAAACAGTGAAGGCTTCCACTGGAGCCCTGCCCCTCACAACTGCACCACACAACTGCTTAGCTCTCAGGCCCTCTCTTACAGCACAAGAAACGTGGTGGCTCAGTTCTAGGCTCAGCAGGAGCTCTGAGAACGTGCCACTTCTGAGGGCAGACCTTGAACAGGAGAGTCCTGCTGTGCCGAGCCCAGGACATGCCGTGAGCCAGGGGCACCACTGGGGAGCGCAGCACTGTCATGCAGATGTGGCAGGTATGCTGATGTATCCATTGGCACAGTCACTGTGAAAAGCCAGTTTACTTAGGAAAATGAGATGAAGCAATAGGCTTACAGCACCACTGGAAAATTACTGTGTCAAAGAGAGGCCAAGCAGCGAGGATCTGAATTTCTGCAGAGTAAGTAGGGCAAGACCTAAGTCTTACAGGTTTGCCTTAGAGCTTTGTATCTGGGCAATAGCCTGGAACCAAAAAATTGGACATCCCCTTTGACTCTTTGTGTTTTGCATACTTCTGTAATTTTGCTTCTTTTTTACTAACGGTATGATCTAGTTGTTGATCACTATTTGGTAGATGAGGATTCTGGTCCTGGCTTTGCTGCTGAATTGCTGAGTTCCTTGTGAATGTTCATGCAGCCTAGCCTTGCTTCTCTCTTCAACTCCCCTGTCCATCTTATCTGCATAGATGTAATCTGTGGTCTGAAGAGGTGGTCCCTCATTATGGGTTTGGGGGATTTTTGGTAGTAATTGCAGGCTTCTGGTGCACCATCACATATAGCAAGATTAACTGGTATTTTCCCTTTGCCTCCCTGGAATGTTCTTGTTTAGTAGTTGTTGCAAATATGCGATTGCCTTGCATCAGCATGGTCTTATTTCTGTTTCTTTTTAAATTTATGGTTACTTCTGTCACCTGCTTCTCTCACTCTTTGATGCAAAAGCAGACTTTTTAAAAATAGATGTAGAAATGAATTTTTTCTACTTCTATAGCTGAAATCTACCTCTGTTTGCCTGTTTCCACTGTAGCCTTATTCAGTGTATCTGGAGTATTTGACTGCACATAGTTCAGTCTCTCACAGTTTGGATTCCATGTTTTATATCAACTCACTCATTTTTCCTTGTGCATTACTGATATCAGACAGCAATCTGTCTAGTTCTCTTCTTCTACACTGTGACTTTTTCTTATCCATGTACTTCCTTACCCATCTGTACTATTATTTTAATTATCTTTGAATGCACATTAATAGTGCTTCTTAACATATGCCACTGCCGTTTTTTCTATTCCATTCCTTCCTTTACTCTGATCCATGTCCAGTTTCTCTCAGCATTTAATCAGTTGAAATTTATTGCTTTTATTTTTTTTCCCTTTAGAGCTGACTTAGTCATAATAATAAGACTTACAGGGAAAGAGCCAAGTCTTGTTCAAAGATCTGATCCAAGGCTCATTACCATGGTCACTATTTTTTAAAATAATCTTCCAGTTATATTTCCCTCCCTTTACAGACTCTGTCAGATTCAGCAACATCTCAGAAGAGGAATGGTTTCGTCTGAGGCCCACATGTAGTCCAAACCACACATTATGCTGGGAACCCAAAATATGTTCAATTGATATGTAATCTGGCACTACCTTGTCCTTTTCTAAAGTACCACTTTTCCTTGTAAGGCTTTTGATAAGGCAGCCTGTTAAATGTGCTAACTTGTGACTCCATTCAAGCCTTTAGCTGCGAGAACCATTTCTATGTTTGTGAGGTGAGATGGTTATAATTCATCTAGTGTTATCTTCCAAGGGCACTGGACTGCCAGCCCTCTGCTGAACTCCTTTGTTGACATATTTATTCTCTCTAGCCGTACCTATTTGTCCTTCCTTAGGACAAGAAGGATCTTGATAAGTTTCTAGGAATTGTACACCTTAAGGCTTCCTGAGATGGTTTTGGTTTTTTGTTCTGGGAAGGGTTAGGAGTAATTGTGGTAAAATGCCTGTGACTCAGTCTGGTTTGCAAGCAAATGGACATGGGTTCCTAACTAAGCCTGAGAATGTGAGCTGTGTGTATTCCCTGCTGTGACTACTACATTTTGTCTCCCTCTTGAAAATTATCCATCAGGTTTCTCTGGTGAGGTGTCTAGAAGGTGCCTTCCTAGTGCTGCTTTTGGGGAATGTGGCATTTAGCTCTAGTGACCAGGCATTAATTGCAAGCAAGTAATTAACTGAAAATACCTATTTTCAATAGAGTTTTTTCACTGCTATTTTAGGCTTCATATGAGTAAATTGCAGTCTGTCACATGAGTATTTTTTGTCTCTTATTCCAGGGATCAGATCTTTAAACAAAACTTGGATCTTTCCCTGTATATAAGTTACTCATGGATAGAGCTGCACAGGGCTTTCATATTAGGCCTTCTAAATAAGTACAGTAAATACTCAGAGAAATGAATACAGCTTTCTTTTACATTAATGCTGAATTCTGATGCTGGGCTTTGAGATGCTGAATTCTGATGCTGGGCATAATGATAGGTTACAGAAAGAGCTACTCATCCTGAGATTTCTTAGCCTTTCTAAAACATGGGAATTACCCCTCTTTCCTTACAGGCAGGGACGTACAGGTGGAGAAGTGAAACTGCTTGCTGTCAGTTCCAAAAGGGACAGGGAGTAGAAAAAAGCTGATCTGTATTATCTACAGACCTGGCTACCACCCCCTCACCCAGATCAACATGAAACATTTCAGTGATCTATCAGCCTTCTGAAGTTTTGGATGGTCCCTTACAGCTGCAAAATGCCCTTTCACTGAAGAGTGTGTGTGTGTGTGTGTGTGTGCATGGGGCACTCCACAGGCTACACGTGGCTCATTTCTCCCCATCCTGCTTTAGGAGTTTCCTAGTCCCAAATCCGTACCTCCATACCAGTTGCTCTGGGAATTCAAAAGTGCCTCATTTGTTCTCTCAGGATAGACGTTCCTCACAACTCCTTCATTTTTTTTCCCCCCCCTGCACAGACATTTTGGGAAACTACCCTTGTCCTCATCAGTTCCCTCATTTTCTGCAGCCAAGGGCTCTGAATACACATATGTTCCTCCCACACCTTTTCCTTCTGTCCGGAGTGTGAATCATTCAGAGCATGTGGCAGGAAGGACAAAGCTGGGGGGGGCGGGGGGAGGGTGGTATTGTTATGCTGGGAGATGCTGCTGTGCCAGGCCTTCGATGAAAAGATAATTGCAGGCTAGATTGATGGTTGCTGGATGCCCAGACCTGTTACCCGGGCTTCTCCAGGATCAGAAGGGCACTGCCTAAAAACTTCTAAAATTTCCAGATTGGGTGGCTGTGTTGCTCAAAAGCCATCTGCACTGCATCTGAACAAAGTGATGCCATTAAGCTGATTACAGGGACTTGAGCACTTCAGCAGTTCATTCCCAAATGGAGGGCGCAACTGGCTCAGCAATTCAGCTCCAAATGGAGAGCACAACTGGCTCACACTGGTGAAATTCCACATGAAGTCCCGACATTCCTGCAGTCCTCTTGGGCTCTGCTGGGTTCCAGCTGCAGTCAATAATTGATACAAAGTCTGAGGCTGGGAGCAGAGTACATAGGAACGTGTGTCCTTGTGAAATTCAGAGTTTTGAACCTTTTGAACCTGTGAGTGCTGTAAAGACAGTCTGAGCATCCAGAATGCCTTACCCAGTTAGTCTGTGTGCAAGCTGAGGCATCTTCCCAGTTAGATTTGTCGTAATTTGTGCTGAAATAAAATTAATTTCTGAAATACCAGGTCTCACATCTTTGCCACTCCAAAAGAGTGATGAGATAGATCCCATAGCCATACTCCTAAGGGGGAAAAAAAGCATACCTAAACCATACTTAGAATTTGGTTACAGTTTATTTTTTTTAACCTACTCAATTATTGAAGCACTGAGCCTTTCACTACCAGAAATGCAATTTTGCATCAGGGCTAAACAAGTATATTATATTCACATATAGGTTGTATTGTCTGTGCTGTGCTGGAGAACTCAGAACTGCTGTTTCAAACTGGTTTAGGGTTGGTGATTTGGGAAGAGTGATTCCCCAGTATCACTCTGCAAAGAAAATCAATGTGTTGAAACAAGAACATTTCAGTGACATTGTAAAGTCTTTTTTCCTTGCACATCATTCATGTTATGTCACACTGGTTTGTTCTAAACATGTCACTGTCAGCAAATTCCTTGTGTGTATATATGCTCATACACACGTGTTCACAGGTTCACTGTTATTTCATATGTGTGTCCTCCTCTTTTTGACAAAAACTAGCCAAAAACTAGGTATTGCTGATGATATTCCTCCTTTACTTTTCTTTCTTGAGTTTTCTGATCGGGTTCAAGCTTTTATTGGCGATTAGTACTGTGTAAAGAAAAAGTTCATCCACCCACATCATAATTATTTGGTTGTTAGGAGAATTTTTAGCAGCATGATTTGGTAATTGGGTCCAAATACAATGGTTTAGAAAGAGACACTGTGGCCCAGCAAACAGTGAAACAAGAGTGCAAGGAGGGGATGAGGCAACACACAGCATCAGATGTCAGGATAGAGCTGCACAGAGCTCCCACCTCCCTCGTTGTTGCAGGTGGGTGGAAGGAGAAAGAATGTGAAGTAGTGGATCTGTGGTCCTTCCCACTTGCCCACACAGCAAGACAGCTGCTCAGGCAAGTCATCAGGTGAGTGCTGTAATCACCCATTACAGACCCAGCAGCATCACTCACTGAAGCAGAGCCATGAATAAACACAATGACCCTTACTCATTGTCGACTATTATCTCATAGTCTAGTCTGGGAACCGATTTGCTGCTCAGCACAGCCCAAATTGTATTGCTCTTTTTATGGAGCATCTTTCCTTCTGGCGGTGCCTTACTGGGGAGAAGATAGCTGGGAAGAAAGACTTGACAGTAACTTCTAAAGAGATTACTTTCACAGTAATTCCCAAAAACCTTACAAAGATCAAATCATGTTTTAACCAAGTTGTTGTATCAATCTAGCTGATTTCAACTTCCTTAGTATTTCTGAGGAACATGATTTCCATTAGTTTGGGTTTCTACAAGGATAAAAGCAGAAATAATCTACAGAGTATCTACATCTGTGGCGCACCAGCTGAATATGGGCACTTTCTAGAGGATGGATGCAACCCATCTTACCTGTACTTGCTGCTCTGCTGGTGGGAATTCTATCCCAGGAACTCTGTGCAAATGCATGAAATTCAGAAAGTGCAGCTGGCTGGAACCATTAAGCAAAACAGTGCAGCTGAGTCTCATTCCCAGATGGATCAGAATGCAATAGGAAAACAAACAATTCCAAAGGAGAAAAGTAAATTAAAAGATGTGTTTTACCTAGACGTAGGAAAGTGGTTAACAAGCAAATCTTACAAAAGAGTATTATAGCACATAGTAAGCAATTTTTATCTTGATGCTGTTTCTTTAAACCAGCCTGAACTTTGTTGGGAAAAGGTCTCAAGCCATTGAGCAATGTCTGGTTTGGGCAATCATGTTGCTATGCTTCATCGGATAAGCACAGCAGTAATTCAGAAAATGAAGCCATGCTGCATCTGTCATATCATTTAAAATTTACTTCAGTTTTGCAGGTATTTGATGATTGCAAAATGAGCCACATTTTCCTGCAATATTCTGCCAACACTGGAATCTGGTCTGACCTTAATGGATTTCCTTATCTTTAGCTTTCCAGAGTGAGAG
>JANRGV010000051.1:42685936-42700452 GCA_024734035.1 Alethe castanea | reverse complement strand
GATTAATTTTTTTTTATTGGGTTGGGGTTTTTTTTTTTTTTTTTTTTTTTTTTTTTTTTTTTTTTTTTAATTCCTCCTTGCATTCCAGGATTCTTTCAATCTCTTCATCATGGCTTACCTTCTTTTTATTGAACACATTTGGCAAAGATTCTACCCTGGTTTGGGAATGCTGATTGGTTTCAGATTTTGAGAATGGGGAATAAAGTTATTTCTCTCAATTTGAACAAATATTTGCAGTTCTTTAAGTGAGGAAAATTCTATTCTGCCAAATAGAGCTTGGGCAAAAAGCCTTTTTTTTTGCATTTAGAACTAGTGTTCTGTTCTTCCTGTTCTGTATAGGTCATGCTTGTCCGCCTGTGATCCATGTGCCGTTGAGCAGTGTGTTACTGAGCAGTAGAACTTTCCACCATCTTGTTGGAGTGATGACACGAAGCAGATACAGTGTAGAGTTTTGTTTTGATAGCAGACTTGCTGAAGCTTTGCTGTAGTAAAATACCCGTTGTGATGTATTTGTTAAGAGGACAAGTCTGAAGACAGCTTGCCTTTAAGGTGAAGGACAGCAAATTTTGTAATAGCTAGTAAGAGAATTCATTTTGGAACATTGGCCTGTCCCGTAACAAAATTTTGTTTGCTTGAGTAAACCTTACATGTGTTAGGAGTTTTGTCTGCCCAGCCATTTATCAAAACCTCCAGAATGAACATCTTGGTCATCTTCTGGGTGTTTTCAGTCCAGACTGTCTGGTAAATGAAAAATGACTGAAGAATGAGCTGTTATAAGATTGCCTGGGTTGTTCTGTGGGGCATATGTTAAAGGTGAGGATCACAGAATATTTTGAATTGGAAGGAATCCACTGGGATCATCAAGTCCAAACCTTAAGTAAATTACCCATACAGGGATCTAACCTGTGCCCTTGGTGTTGTTAGCACCATGCTCTGACCAGCTGAGCTAATGTAGTGCAGGTCATTACAAGCTGTGCTGCTTGTAGGAGTATTTTGGGTTACAGGGAGAAAAAAAGGGATGCTCAAATGAGGGCACTCACTGCTGAATGCAGGAGAAAGGTTTTATTTTAGCAACTGAAATAGATCTGATAATTCAGGCCACAGTCTCTTGGGTGTTCAATTTGCATCCATCGTTTGAAGGTAAGTTGTTCACTCTGCCTTCTCTTCACTAGATATATTGAGGGCTTGTTTCCTAACCTTTTCCTACACTTTTTTCTTTCTAACCTCCCTTTTTGATTTTAATCTTTCTGAGAGGTTTCCAGTATAATGCAGTGTTCTTCCATCAAAGCATGTAACTGAATGTTTTTTCCCACTAGTATGCCTGAGGTTAGCAACTTAAGTAATTTCAGTTCTTAGTTGCTTCAGAAAAAAGTGAGTCATAGCTTTCCAGGGGCTGAAAGCAAGAGGTGGAGATTGCTGTTCAGCTGACAGCTTCTGACACTTTTTTCTCCTAATCCCTTTCCCTTGTCTCCAGTCTTTCTGTGTTTCTGTCATTTCTTGATGATACTGGCTTAGTGAGCATACTTAGATTCTCTGTCATGACACAACTCCCACGATGTATTTCAGAAGGTGCTCTTGGTATTGTTCTGTGTGAGCATGGCTTGGAATATGCTTATCCTGCAGAAGGAAGAAAAGTATTTTCCCTTGAGTTTTTGTGGTGGTGGAAATATTTATTAACAGTAGTGAATGGTTTCATGTTCTCCTTCTCGTTACAAGATTTGGCAGTTGGGCAGTAATATTGCACTGAACAAGAGTATTTTAAACTCTGCCCTTAATTCTTGTCAGTCTTTTTTCTTCTTTATAGAACTATAGTATAAATTACATCTTGATTGCAGGATTGTGTTTGAAATGACAGGACAGGAATCCGATGCTAGACTTCAACTGTAGATAAGTGTGAATCTTGAGTTATCTTAAACTTTCTTATTCCTCATATCAGATAAACATTCTAGAAGCTTAGGAGTTAATATAAAAATGTAAAATTGTATCTTGCTATGACAGGGTACAGGACTAACTTGCACTGGATGCTTAAGTTGTATTTATTAAAATTAAATTGCCAGTAGAATTTCAAGGTATGGATTTTTTTTTTTTTTTAATGACAAAGGAAATTACTTTTTCACGGTCACTAAAAAAATCTGCATAAGCAGTTACTTCAGTCTCTGAATAAAAAGCCCTTGTGACCAAAAGTGAAGATTGCCATTATTATTCTAACAGGAAGCTGATATCACAATAGTAGTAGGGTGTAACTGTTCCTTTTGCATTTTTTATGTTGTTCTCAACCTAAATCTCTCCTGTTCTTTCAGCTAGTATCTGAGAACCAATGTGATTTTATATTTTATGCTGAGACTGAAAAATAGCGTCTCTACATTGGGAGGGGGATGTGGGGTGTTTTTTGCTTGTCTGTGGGGGTTCTTTTCTTTCTTAAAGAAATTGCATGACACTTCTAAACTTAAAAAGGTTTCAGCAGAAGAACTTGGTAACAAGACTTTTACATGCTACAGTCTTTAGGGGTAGGTCAAGGTGTGCATTTAGAACCTAAGAATGTTTTTTAGTAGTTGCTAAACTAATTAAAAGCTCATGTTAAAGCTGCTAATTGAATGTCAGTACAATGAAAATAAAAATTCATTGCTACTCATGTTATATGCAGGTATGTGCCGTACTTCTGTGAAGTGATTTTTTAAAAATTAATTTTCTTTTTCCTAAAGCACAGGCAAACATACGTAAAATAAAATAAATTACATTCTTTTTTCCTCAGCTTTTTCCTGCTGTACCCCCATCTTGAGCAGACCACAGTTTGTTGGTGCTCCCATGGGCCCAGCATTCAAATTCTGCCCAGCAGCTGCTTGTGGTGGCAGCTCCTATAGAATGTCTGTGTCCCATGTGTGTTGTCCATGTGTCCCCCTAATCTTCCGTAAATCAGGCTCCATTACTTTCACTCTTTGCTCCTTGGGTGCTGCCTGTCTTTGTGACTCGCAAATGCTTGTATGCAATGCTGTCTGCAGTAGATGAGGAGAGATGTGAAAGAGCCCTTCAAATCTTTTAACTTGGTGGTCCCAGCTGCTGTTTTTCTCATGTAGTGGATATGTCCATTAATTCTCCACCATTGCCTCGAATCACTCTTAAGAAACAGCTGGTTAGACCCAGATTTTCCTTTCTTTGACCTCAGAAAGAATTCTGTCTGGATTACAAGTTGCCTGTGGCTATAGATACTCTAGAGTAGATGTTCCACAATCAAGTACTGCTGGAACAGATGCAATTTGCACTAGTAAAATCAAGTAGGGACAGACATCTGATCATAGTTTGCTTAAAACTGCAAATGTTTTTGTTAACCTGGGCTTTAAACTTATGTATTATAAGTTAGGTGTATAACATGTGAAATACATCTAACTTCTTTCACTCCTGCTTATGTCCATAACCTATTTGTGAGTGTAGATTAGATCTGGCATTTTTATGTTGCTTGGAGCTGAGGCTTAGAGTGGGAAATGCTGGCACTTATTTCTAAGTTTTTATAATTCTCTAGCTTTTTGGAAAAGAATAAAATTAAATTTAACAATGCCTCTGATTACCAAATTAGAGGCTGAAGTTGCTGTGGCATTGTGGTCTGTGGTCTTATCCTAGCAGTAGCCGTCTCATGTTGTCCTGGCTTGAGAGGGATCCCAATTTCCCATCTTCAGAAGATGCTTTAATGAAAGCCTGATGAAAGCCAGCTAGTCAAACTCTTGCTGTCTGCCTGCTCTGCACATCTGCTGCACATCACCCAAAATACTGTTGGTTATAGAAATTTTTTTGACTTTATGTTACTGGGCAGCTTCTGTTGAGGTGGTTCTGTCAGCTCTGATCTGGATGAGGTCTCCTGGCTATGGCTGCAGCACAACAAAACTGTTTTGTTCCTAATGGTCTTGTCCTGCCATCTGGGCAGTCACTGGCAGTTCACAAGAAACTTCTGGGTTACAAATTGACACGTAGAAATTTGTTTTCAGACAAGCAATGCATGTGTGCTTGTATGTATTGGGATGCCTCCAGTGTCTGCGTGGTACCAGCTGTTTGTGAAGAACTTAATCCACAGGATTTGGTACTGCACTGAAGATTTCTTTTTCAGTCTAAGGAAACAGTATTCTAATGTTTCAGGCGATGTTCTGCTTCCCTGCAGTGTAAGAGATGGATTTTTCCTGATGAGACACTTGTGGTCTTCATTTTGCGTGAATCCAAGTAATTAAAAATATTTCCGTAGGGAGGTGAAGGATGAAAATAACGAGAGAGGATATGAAAATACTTTTAAAAAATTGTTTCTAGGTCAGTTAATTTTCCAAAGAACGCTGTGTACCTGTAACTTTGCAAGTCAGGTAATGGCCATGGCAAGGACAATCTGTGCAAATAACTCTGTTCTATATTGCTGCTTTGTCTTTAATTGTTGTCAGTGTTTGCGTGCATGTGTGAAAGTTACTGTGACATGCAGTCACTTATGCGCTTAGAGAAATACAAGCACAGTGGTAACTGGGAAAACGGTGAGATTTAAATGTATACTGCTTGAGTGACCAAGCATTTTGCAACTGTTTTCTATACCCTTCATTATACTCCTTTTCTATATCCTTCATTACTCTAACACAAGATTTGTAAATTACTCGGTTAATCCAAAGCATACAAAGATGCAGGGTCTTGCACCTCACATGCATAAAATGCTAGAAAGAAGACTGCTGCTACTGAGTGATAATATGGTTAAGTTTCTGCCCTTTAAAGAGACTGACTGTAGAAGGAGAACTAGCAGTGTAAAATTACTCCTGTAAAAGTCTTTATATGGCTACGTTTGGATTTTATCCACTATTGGAATCTGTTGGATGGGGGTTATTTCAAAACAAAAGAAAATGTCAGCAGAGATTCATAGATCACTGTTGCTGATCCGCAGCTTCATTCCCTCCCAGTTTATTTTGTTCTCCCACTGTATCAGTTCTTATCTTCCAGGCTGTTCAAGTCTATACCTTCCTTTCTTTACCTGTTGTCCTAGTGCATTGCTTTTTCTAGTCCGTTAGTTTGAATGACTAATATTCAACACCTCCTACAGGCCTTTCTGTGTGCCTCTGGATACCCTAAATGAGTTGGTTTTGTTTTTTTTTTTTTAAATAATTGCAAGCTTCTAAGAAATAACTGTTTTATAGACTTCAGCCTTTCATGTGAAAAAAAATGATGTGACATGTTAAATAATTATACATGCAACTGTAATGTGACTTTGCCAGCACATCCTGCATGTTCTCATTTCTGCATCTTTTCTTCCATTCAGTGTCAGGGCTTCAAAGGCTGTGCTTAAACCAGCCACCTGTCCCATTCATGCTTGTCTTCCAGCATTGCCACAGTTGCTGTATTCATTCCACCATCCTGCCAGACATCAGCCTGATAAAGATGCATAAAATCCAATTCAATCAATGTAACTGGAACCTTTGAAATACTAATTTGTGTGGGGTATCCTTGTTTACAAAAAAAAAAAATCCTGGTTGTACCAATACAAAATATAAAAAGTTGTGGTCAAAAGACAGAAACCTTTGAATCAAGATAAATTCACTATATATTGGGCTATTTTTGTCCTGGCTCCAAATGGCATGCATTACACCTTAGTGAAGCCTGTTTTTTCTGGTTGTCCAGCATAGTTTGAGTCTGTTTCAGATGATCCCTGTATTTTAGATGATCCCGATTGCCCATGCCATCTGTACTGCCCAGGCACATTAGCTACCTGCTGGCTGTGTGCTGGAGCAGGGTGGAATTTTTCTTCCAGGTGCTTCAGCACTTGCTATGCTGGAAACTCACTTCCATCTCCTTGTGATCATTTCTTACGCATTGGTCATCCCTCCTGTTTAGAAAATCTTTTTTATTATGTTCTTTAATGCAAGCACTATATCCGTTGAGTGCTTTCTGGAAAGTGTTTTATGATGAACCTGTGAAACGTGTGGTGTTGCGGTTGTGCAAACAGTGGAGAGAAACTACTGGTGCAGTTTTCAGCAGTGGAAATTGAAGACCTAGAGCCTAGGAATCTACAAGTGGGCAAAAGTCATCAGTGTCAGCCAGGACACATGGCAAGCCGGCTCCCCATACTACAAGAGGACCTCACTGGGAAGTGCCAGCAAATTCGAAAGCAAACCGCAAGAATTTTCATTTGCGTTGATGTGCCTCCCCCTGCTCCTTATCTCTCTGTTTGCTGAGAAGTGAACCTTTGGGGCTCTTAACCACATTAAAGTAACTAGAAAAAGTATTTTTTCAGTATTACTTTGGTGCTGTAAAATCATTTGCAACAGATTTTTCCAGGAGCTTCTCTGTGACTTGTAAGCATTAGAAACTGGTGGAGGCCGAGAACTTGCTGTTGCAGGCCCTGCTCCTCACTCAGGCAGAAATGGGCACTCAGATTTGCTGCCAGGGAGAATCTGTTGGCCCCCCGAGCCTGGAACACCACTGTTCAGGAGGGAGAGTCTGGGACACAGCTCTGCTTTGGAGGCAGAGCTGCCTTCTCCCAGATTCCTGGAAAGGTCAGAGTGTCCTGATATGTGTTCAGCACCTCCAGGAGCACAATTTTGGGCAAATGGCAGTGCTACATGCTTAGCAGGATTTCTTGGTTTTTTGCGAAGAACCGTTTCTCGCTTTGAACAGGAGGGTTTGTGCTCCCAAGCTCGCCACTGTGTAGTGGGGTATGAACTCAGTCTTCACTCTGCCCTACATAGGCCAAACAGCAGCAGCCATACCATCAGCACAGCATCTACATCTAGCTGGGGCAGGCCAGTTATCTTAGCTTCTGCCATGTATATAACTTCCTTCTCTTCCTCACCCCCATTAACTTAGGGAAGCAGGACCATTGTCTAGCATTAGACAAAGCCATGAGTCAAACTAGTGGAGCCCTTCTTGCACACAAACTATTGAGCCCATGAGTTTAGGGAAACTCCTGCCACTTAACAGAGCTAGTTTGTTTTGCCACATTCACATCGTAGTTTTGTGGTTTCCCAGTCTGAGAAGGGGCTCTTTTTTTTTTTTGTTTTTGACTCACAGATCATGGCAGATAATGGATAGACGAATTATTGCTGTTGAGGTTTAAACTCTGACAGAAGAGTGATATCTGACAATGGTGATCGCCAATGGGAAGCTTAGCAAGGTTGAAGCTCCTGCTAAAAAGCAGGAACTGAGGGTGTGAGCGGAGAGAATGGTATTTAGCATTTACTTGGGGAGGAAGGGCAATTGGGTCTCAAAGGTGGTAGTGCTGAGCTCAACCATTAATAGCAAACTGGTTGTTTTAACTGGAGTATCTGGCCTGAAGAGATCATGCTCAGGGTGTTGTGAAAGCCATTCTCTTCCACTCTGCCGGGTGGAAGAAGAGCAGCCTGAGCCTGAACTGCTCCCTGCACACCAGGGAGCGCAGTGTGGGATTCCCACCAGAGTTACCCCAGTGTGTGCCTGCTGCTGGCTTTAGCTGGCATCACTGCAGAGGTGCTTTCCCCACCTCAGCTTACTGAGTTTAAGAGCTCCAGGTTACCTTGCATTCCTCCTTCCCACTCTCTTTTCAGTTTTTTGTTTGTTTGCTGTCTGAAGTCATGCTTAACCCCTCATTCTGCCCACATGCTCTGTTCACAAGGCTTAATTGCTTTTTGTACTTTCAGGTAACACCCTCCCCTATTCTTAACCGTGGCTTCTGTGCTTGTTGCAATGGTTGTTCTTGTTTTTGATTTTTGAAAAGGATTTGCTTTTCATGTAAAAATAGCTTTATTATTTCCATATGCAAGGAGAAATCAGGGCAGGCATGTTTCCAGGTCAGCCTGGAGATGGGGTTGGATAGTGAAACCCACTGTTCCAAAAATGGGCTGGAGCCGGCAGCAGTTCTTGATCTGCTGAGCAAAGCTGACTGGCTTGGAGGGAGGTGGGATCCCTTTTTTGGGTGCACATGCATCATGCTGGTATTCTTCTGCTACAGAGAGGAGACAAGCATTGCCATAATGAGCATTTTACTCTGTTAAGTGCTTATGTTTGTTTTACAGTTTTCTCATAATCAAGTTATTTTGGTAATTGTAGGCATGAGTTTTGCATAAAAGATTACAAAGGAAAGTTTCTTAGGGCCTAGTTCTATACTGCAAGAGTATCTGAGTAGAAGACGTTTGCAGGAGCAGTCTTGTATTGTTCCAAGATTTTGCTCAGTTGGCAACTGTACTTTGGATTTTGTTGTATGTGGTAGCCTTCTTGTTCATCTTATTGCCATGCATTTCTAGATTTATATGAATGTGATCTGGATCTTTGTGTTTTCTAGGTCATATTTTTACTTCCTTCAAGTGTATTTTAGAGGTCTTTTTAAGGCTCTTAAAATTAGTCAGCTTGAATTTTTCCTTTAGCTTCACAAAAGTCACTACAGAAGTTAAAAAAAGCACATAAGGGGAATTACAGGCAGCATTAAAAATGTTCGTTTAGAACAGAAAAGCAGATTTAACATGACTTAAAAACTCAGCTCTGTTTCAGAGTTGCAAAAGCTCTTTTATTCACCAGAGATCTGTTAAAGCTAGTAATTTTTGGCATAGTCTTGGTCAGGGAAGCGTGACAAAGTGCAGTGGAATGCACAGAGCTGTGATCCAGCTTGTAGTGTTATATGACTTTTAATGTATGGAGCATTGCAGGAAGTGCTGCAGGGGGATGGGAAGGCCGTTTAATTTCATTAGCTACTGAGTAACAGTGTCCTCCTTCCTCAGACCCCACCTGCAACAACAGGGGGTCCATCTTGGTTGCTTGGGCCAGAAGACAAAAAGTGAACTTTTTGCCAGTGTCCACTACCTGCTCAGAATCCCTCTGTTTTCTGAGCACTGCTGTGCAGAGTGCAGTGAGATGAGAAAGTTGTGTGAAAGAAGAGCAGTGTGTTTGGGATTTCAGACTGATTATGCATATAGACTGGGATTGTATCCCCAGCCCCACCATGCTAGAATATGAAGATTCTTGAGCTGAATTTCTGCCCTCACTGGAATCAGCTGTAAAATTTCTAGTGATTTCATCAGGCCAGAGTCTTGCTGCCTGTTTTGAGCAGTAGAAGACTCCTGTTTTACCAGTACACACACATGCTAAGTCCATTTACTTAGACTTAGGGTTTGGCACAGATTTTGGCCTTAAATGGAAGTATGTTCAAATTTCTTTAGCATTGGTAGCTTGGATTTCAGATTACATGGACGACTGAATAACCAGCTATAATAACCCACCAAGATATTCCTGTAACTTGTGGCATACCTGGTATTTTCCCTCTTTCTTCTCTAAATTATGATAGTCAGCATTCACACAATTTTCCAAGCATTTGTAATGACATTATTTAAAAAAATTATCGTACCTTTCCTAGAGAACAAGATCTTTGGTTTGTGATCTGCATGTTAAGAAACTGATAAAACCTCGGTGTGATATGGATGGTATTACCAGTGTAAATGGCTAACAGGAGTTTTACTATTGACTTTGGATTTCATATTTGCATTGCCGTGATTGTCAAATAAAAAGCCACCATTTCACCCTGACATTGAAGTAAAGCTGTTTGGTGCAACATTGTAAAAAATGGGGTCTCTACCCAGAAGACATTACAAGCTGGATTGGATTTTCTAGAGTAGAGATATACAAAGGCTGCAATGCAGGAAAGATGAAAGGATAATGATGTTCAGTGGTTTTATTGTTTGCATAGAAATCTCTATTGTTCTTACTGTCTGCTTATTTAATGTTCTACAAGATAAGACTTTGAGGTTGTACTCAAGAAATGGCTAAATGTTCATGGCAGGAGTAAATGAGCAGTCTGCTGGTGGGAGGTCCATACACTTCAGGTTGGAAAGAATGCAAAGTCACTTGGCCGAGAGATTGCTTAGATGGGAGCATTGTAATACTCATTGAAAGCTCATTTGGCTTTTAGCACATAGATCCTATTCAAAACTTAGGCTGTCAGATTATTACAGTTTAGGGTACTTCTGCTCTAGTTTCCTGGATCTGAACTTTTGCAGAGAAAAGCTGCAAGTTGAAAAATGACTATTAAAATTGATATACAAGAATCATTATAGTCACTCAAGTAATGGGCTACATATGGAACTACTATGGCTGTATTACTGTTTTCTTTTGCAAGGCAGTACTTCGCATAGTTCCAACAATCTCAGCTACGGCATGTTCTAAAACATAAATCCTGCACATTTCATTTGTGGAAAAACATGCCTGAATTCAAGTTTTCATGCCTAGTTTTGTATATGTATATATATGTATGCACATACTTCTAAGCCTGCCTGTCATTGGCCTCTGTGGTTAGTCTCTGAAGGTGGTGGCAGACACTGGAGAGCTTGATTTAAAGTAATTAACCATAATGACAACAATTTTAAATGCTGATGGATGCCTTGAAGAAGAGGAAAAGATAGTTACAATGTTTGTTACCGGAAGCAGATGTTGGCCTTGGAAGCACTGCTTGAACACTGCTGTTCAGGAGTCACTGTATCTGTGATTCTGCATCTCACAGCACTGTCCAAGGCAGTGTGCACACAGCTGGAAGCCCAAATAAGCGGAAGTGAGGAAAGACCATTTCTCTGGAGTTATAGAAACTACTCCCAGATGACCTCTCAGTGTAGAGAACCTGATCAACAAAATGCAGGGGACCGCTGCCATGTATCATCTCCATGGAGGCTCAGCTTTGTTTTGTGCTTGGCATGCTTGAAGAATACAAACACATCTTCCCATGAACCTGCAGTGTGGTATGATGCAGGGACATATTTAACAGTACTTGGCAACATGCTTGCAGGTTAGCAATCAGTGGGAGGACTGTCTCCACCCAGTTCTCTTAGGGCAAGTTGGAAGTTGAAACTTGATTGCTGGGCGTATGTCCTTACCTTTGGCAGCTTTGTCGAACAGGTGCAGAGAAGTGAAATTCTTTTTACTTCATACAGAAATCAAGACATTTACCTGTGCACTACTGCACAGTGTTGAGTCTTAGTTTCTGGAGCACTGTCTCAAGAATTCTCCTTCCCAAGCCATGTAGTGTTGTGCTTGTTACTGCTAGTGTTACCCCATTAAAGCACTTGCCAGTTTTCATTCTGCTTCTGAAATACTCAAGAAGAATATTGCTCAGTGCAGTTTTGCTGTACACCTCAATTTTAAGAGTGTTTCCTCAAGGAAGAAAAGCGATCACTTGTCTCTTTTTGTTTCTTAATATTTTTGCACCCATAAAGATCTTAGAAGAAACACTGCTGTCTTTAAATATTATTCGTGCAGCTGAGCATGGGCTGTAATAATACTAATTATGATTATAAGAATTACAGAATCACAGAATGTGTCAGGTTGGATGACATAGCTGGTCATCTGGTTCAACTTCCCTGCTCAAGCAGGGCCATCCTAGAGCACATAGCACAGCACTGTGCCGAGATGGTTCTTGAATATCTCCAGTGAGGGAGACTATAACCTCTCTGGGCACTCTGTTCCAGTGCTCGGTCACCCGCGCAGTAAAGTAGCTCTTTCTTATGTTCAAGTGTAACTTCTGTGCATCAGTTTCTGCCCCTTGCCTATGGCACCCCGGAGAAGAGCCCAGATCCCTCCTCTTGACATCATCCTTTTATACATTTGTATACATTGTTGAGGTTCCATCTGTTTCGAGTTCCCTCAGTCTCTACTCAGGAGAGGTGCTTCAGTACCTTAATCATCCTTATAACCCTCTGCTGGACCCCCTCCAGGAGCTCTGTGACAACAAAAAAAAAAAAAAAAAAAAACAAAAAACAAACAAAAAAAAAAACACAACAAAAAAAACCCCAGATGCTATTTCGAATCATTTTGGTTGGAAAACCCTGCTAAGATCAAGTCCAGCCGTTCTCCCAGCACTGCCAAAGCCACCGCAAACCAATATCCCCAAGTGGCACATCCACCTGCCTTTTGAACACTTCCTGGTGGCTTGAAAAACCAAAGGTTGGGTGCCAGTACCTCAACCTCAAGAGTCACTGAGGTTCAGCATGAACAGAAGAAAAAAACCCAACCCTTTTTTTGCAGATTTTCTTACTTCCAGGTCCTCACCACCTTAACTCTCACCACCACGAATTATCTCAGCCACCAGGCTCTCAAGGCTGACACAGAGCACTCAACACTTCCCAGAGCCACGTACACTCCTGAAACCATTAGCAAGGATCTTTTCCTATAATCACAGACCAGTTTGGGTTGGAAGGGACCCTAAAACTTATCTCATTCCAGCCTCCTGCCTTGGGCAGGGACACCTTCCACTATCCCAGGCTGCTCCAAACCCCTGGAATGTCCCACCTGAGCAATTACAACTCGCAACCACAAGTTGACTTCAATATTATAAATAATATTAGGAGTAGTGGCCATGGGTGATCAACTTGAAACACTTCTACAGAAGTGGGTTACACCCCACACCAGACTGCAGGGCTGCATTCACACAAGGAGCAATTAAAAATTCCAGCTGGAAAACGTTAATCCAAAGCTTTGCCAGGCTTCCTGCGTATTTCACTGCGGACTCCGTGCACTCGCTCTGCTGAAACCTGTGGCGCTTCCCGGAGTTCTGGGAGCTCCGCCTGCGCTTCGAGGGCGCCGAGGGGCAATGACACTGACAAGGAAACCAACGCGTTTGGGTTTCGTTTTCCCATTGGGAATTAACACCGCGGGATGCCGTATCCCACCTTGGACGTTTACTGCACCCCTCAGGGATTTCACAGGCCTCAGCCACCCCTCTCCCCTCTCCTGACAGCCCCCGGCGGGCACTTTTTGGGGTGTTTTATTCGCTTTGGGGGGCCGTGGGGAGCCATTTCCCGCGCCACCGCCGTTCCTCCCCTGACGTCCTTTAGAACGCGCGGCCAGACGCCTTAAAAGGACAAAACATCTGTGGCGGTGGGAATGGGGGGGCCACAGGGAAGGGGAATGTGGGAACGGGAGCGGGACTGGGAAGCGGCGGGGCGGCGTGAGGGGCGCAGGCGGCCCGGCCCGGCCATGGCGGCCGCCCTGAGGGCGGGCAGTTGCCTGGAGACGGCGGGGCCCCGCCATGGCGGCGGGAAAGGGCTGAGGCTGCGCGGGGAGCGGGGCCAGCCCCGGCACGGCCCCCGAGCCCCGCCACCGCTTCCCGGGCACGGGCCCTGTGCCCCGGCACCGTCCCTGCGCCGCCCGCCCCGTCCCGTCCCGTCCCCCGCGGGGCTGCGCTGGGTGCCCGCATCCCGGAGCCCACCCGGCACACACGCTCCCCACTACCGGGATGGCTCCGGGGATCCGCCAGCGCTCCCGGCTCCAATTCCGCGAGGAAGATGCCGGCCGCGGAGGGGAGGCGGGTTTGTCTATCGACGGGGAGGTCGCGCCCCGGCCCCGCACATGGAGCCCGGCGCGGCGAGCGGCCGCTCGTCACCTCTCCCCTCCTCCGTTTTTTTATCCCTCGAGGAGCGCTGAGCCAAAGGCACGGCGATTTATTGGCCAGGAAAAGGCACTGAGCGAGGGAGAGCGGTGCTGCTCCCGCGAGGGCTCCGTTTCCCCATAAAGACGCTCTAATTTCCCTAATCTGCGGCAGGTGTGAAACCGGGGCAGCGCATCCCCCGGCGCGCCGGCACCTGAGGATCCCCGCAACTTTCTCTGCTCCCCGCACACCCTCCGGCGCACCAGGACACTGCAATAAACTCCTGCCTCTGCCAAACCCCCCTCCCCAAAACACCAGCCCCCGCCCGGAGAGCCACGCACCGCATCCCGCCGGGCTCCAAGTTTCCCATCTGGGAATGTCTCCCTGCGGGGTCCCAGAGCCAGCCCCAGGTTTCCCTCGCCCCCTCCCGCAGCGATAAAGCCTCTGTGCCCACGACACGGTCCGCTTCGACCCGCCGGCAGCAGCGTCCCCGCCGCTGCCCCCGTCCCCCGGCGGGATGGGGCGGCCGGGTCCCCCCGCAGCCGGGACGGGGACGCCAGGGTCCCGTTCTGCCGGCACCTCGGCGCTCACTCCTGCCGCTCTTCCCCCCCGCAAGCCCGGCACTCGCAACTTTCCCTCCCCGCGGGGCAGCTCGGGGAGGATGCGGGATGCGGGAATGCCGCGCTCCGGGCTGCGCTCCGGTCGCTGCCCGGCGGGCGGCGGCGAGGCCGGGGATGGAGCGGGATGAGGGAGAGAGGGGAGGCTGGGCGGCGGGGTGACCCCCTGCTTACTGCGGGCTCTTGGGGTAGAAGGGGAGGGTGACGTGGCTGAGATCCTGGATATCGAAGGCGGTGGGCTCGGCCGAGATCGCCTGGCGCTTGGTCCGCTGCTCGCCCTGCAAGGTGCCGGCGCTCTGCTGCTGCGCCTGCTGCGTGGCGGGCCGGATCACCGAGCGGTACTTGTCCAGCTCGTTCTGCAGCTTCTGGATCAGTTCGTCCTTCTGGTCCAACTCCAGCTCCAGCTCGTCGATGAGCGCATCCCGCTGCCGCAGCTCCTCGATCTTCTCCTGCAGCGCGTACTGTAAATCCCGCAAAGTGCCCATGGTCCTGCCGCCGTACTCGCCCCTCGCCGCTCCCGGCAACTTTCCCCCCACGGGGCCGCCTCCCCGCGCTCGGGCCACCCCGGCCCC
>JANRGV010000051.1:42656098-42685836 GCA_024734035.1 Alethe castanea | reverse complement strand
GCAGGGGAGCCGCTGCGGCACTTCCCGGCCCCGGCCCCGGCCCCGGTCCCGCCCCGGTCCCGCCCCACTCCCAGCCCCGGTCCCGCCCCGGCCCTTCCCCGGTCCCGCTCCGCTCCAGCCCTTGCCCGGTCCCGCCCCGGTCCCGGCCCCCGGGGAGGCGCCGGCCGCGGAGCCAATGGGCGGCCGTGACATGGCGGGTGCGGCGGGCGGGGCGGGCCCGCACGGGGCAGAGGTGGCTGATCCCGCTGCCCATCCCGCATCTCCCGGTCGCGGCCCCGCAGCCATGGAGCCCTCGCAGGTTGCCATCATCGGCAGGTAAAGCCTCTCGTCGCCCGCGGTAGAGGGAAGCGGCCTGAGGAGGTGCCAGCCCGGCGCGGCGCCTGCGGGACGGATGCCCGCGGCGTGCGAAGGGGCTTGGGCGCCGTCTCCCGGCTCGGCCCGGCCTGCGGGGAGGGGGTTTGGGGACTCAGTGTCGGCTACGGCCCTGTCTCAGCTGTCCGCGCTGCTGCAGCCGTCGGATGTGTCAGCGAGGTGCTGGCTCGGGGCTGGCGGTGGGTTTTGCCCAGCTGCTGCTGGATCCCGGCAAGTGGGGGGGATGCACCTGCTTGGCTCTACTTAGAGTGCCTTTGTTTAAGCCCCTGACAGCTCTGTGCTACTTTAAAACCAAACATCTTTAGCGAACATCTTTAAGCCACCCTTTAGGTCTGAAAAACTGCCGTCCCTTTTCATTGCAATGCCTTGTGTGTGTGTAAGTGCAAGAGGAGTGGAGAAATCCAAGCACAGCTTAACGCCAGCTATGTCGGGAAAACTCCGAAGTCAGTCTTAGACACTTGAAATAATACTGACTTGCAACGAAAGTCAACAGTGTTTCTGGCTTGCGTGGGAATGCATTGATTCAACCTCTCACTGAGCTGAACCCAAAGTCCTTTACTTGAACAAGAGTCTGGAGAGAAGATACGTGCCAGATAGTGACAGTGCCCTGTGCACCGCTGTACCTTGGTGCTACGAGTGTGGGCTGCAGCAAACTTCATTAGCAATGCTGCTTGAAGCCTCAGGATGGGAGTTTTGGTGCTGCAGTGTGACACTGACCAAGCTGGCTCCTACTGCTGGTACTCACGGAAATTCTCCACTGTAAAATACACTGTAGGTGTGTCTGAAGGGTCAGGAGGGATGGGCTCTTGCCTGCTGTGCCTCCTGTGGCACTACTGCAGGCTTTGGTAGTGCCTGCAGATCTCATTGTTAATATCCCTGTGCGCAAAATGACAGCGTTTAAAGTGTCAAAAAGCACTGTCTTGGGGTCAAATATGCTAACATCAGGCTGTAATGATGCTGTCATGTACAATGCAGTAATGGTGCAAGCCTGATACCACATTACTTGGTGTGCTCTGTTCAAAAGAAAAAACCTCATTATCCTAAAAACCTGTATTAAAGCGAAAGAAATTTTTTTAGGAAAATTTAATTTACAAGTACAATTTAGAGAGGTTATGCTACTTTGTAAAGATGCTCATAGCTCAGATTGAAGTGATTCAAATGCTTTTATATTATAAGTACTTGTTAGCCAGGAGGCTACAGTAGCTAACAAAACTTGACCATGCCTATTCTGTATGATTGTTCTGTTGCTTGCCTCAGAATTGATGAACTCTGGGCTTACTACAGAAAAGTTGTTTATTTTTATTTTTAAATGGTAGGTTTTGAGTGAGACCTTACTGTCTGATTAACAACACTAAATGCACTCTTTTTTTGTCCCAGTTATTTCCACTGATTCCTGCTATTTCCTGAAACTTCCTGTTTTGATCCTTTTTAAAAATATATAGTTAAACCAAAGGCTGAGCATGTTCCTTTTTTTTCTTCCTTCTTTTCTCATCTGCCCTGTTACTTTATCTCTGACTTTTGTTCCCCTTTTAATCTTTTATTGATGCCCTAATGGCCTTCAATTTTTCAGTTGCTAGAGATCACTAAAGTTTAACACTGCAAATGCAGTGATCGTGGGAGTGAGAGGAAATGCATGTAATTATCAAAACTCCCACTGTAACAGTCATGGATATGGAGTTCTGATCTTGTCTCTCTTATCGACTTTTTTTTCCTAATTTTTTTGTGATTTCAGGTTACTTAGGCTTGTGACACTCTGCCTTGGTGCTTCCATTGAAAAGATTGCCTGCTACACATCTAATGAAGTTAAAACCCGCATTGCTTTAAGAGAGAATAAAATTGTCTGTTACTACAGATTTTCTCCATGTATTGCTTAGTAATATGATTTCACCAGAAGATGTAGGGAGACTGTGTGTATCCAGCATGATAAAGTGCTTCATCTAAAAATAAAGGTAGTGCTAGAAGTGGCTAGGTGAAAAAATAGTATCAACCCATGCTCTATTGAGATTTTCTTTTTCTTTTTCATGTGCTTGTGGTACTTTCTGAACTGCTGAGGACCTGTGACTATGGTAGCTGGGCCTTGCGTTTTCTGACCACCTCTGAACCAGAATCCTGCACTCTGGCGTCAGTGGACTGCTGCCTGTCTTCAGTCTATGAACTGAACAATTTTCTTTTTTTTTTTTTTATCTCTTTAATATAAATGCATTAACCAACTACAGGTTAAGATTGTGGCTGACAAAGCCGTTGGTGATTGAGTCCACTATCCCAAAGTAGTGGTTCCTCCTATTTGAATTCTGCTCTCTTTTTTGTTTTGGGTTTTTTCTGCCCCATTATTTTCATTCCAGCTTTCAGAGGAGCTGCTATACAAAGAGTATAGCCAGCAAAGGGTATTTCTCTGTTAGAGAGATTTGTTTCTCATCAGTGTGCAACTGATCTTTTTATCAAATATTGAAGAATCTAAGCTCTGGTTTGTTTTTTGCAACATTTTCTTTATTTCCTTCCCCCTATTAAATGCTGGTTTATTAACTAGCTAATTTTTTTTTTTTTCAGTGGACTCATTGGTCGCAGCTGGGCCATGGTGTTTGCTGCTGGAGGCTTCAAAGTGAAACTTTATGATATTGCACAGCAGCAGCTAATGAGTGCACTGGAAAATATTCGGTAGGTAACCTGACTGGAATTAACTGGGGTTGGAATGAAACTGTGGGATTTTTGTAATTATGAATGAATAGCCATATCTTGTTATTTCAGGCAGCATAAATTTTAGGCTTTGAAGAAGGCTTTAACTTAGAAGTACAGGTTAAGATCAGAAGATCTGTGCTTCCAAGAGTCACTGGCACTTCTGAAAAGAAATTTAATTTTTAAGTTATTCAAGATCTCAAGTTTAAATTCAATATTTTTAAATAATGCTTACCACTATTAGGTTTAAAATATATGAACGTAAGAGTTTTTGCACAGAAAGGCAACAAAGACCCTTTGAAAATGGAGGTAGGTTGAAATGGATTGCTGAGAAGCCCTGCTAGAATTATTAGCATTTTATAACTATAAGTTTTTATACTCTTAAACTGGTGGTTTTGAGTCTTAGAAGAACAAGTTGCTAGTGTCATTGATCAGTTATAGTTGAAGTAGGAAGCACCTTTATAAGGAGTGCCAGTTTGAGGGTGTGAATACACGATCACTTGGACCAGCTGAGTCCAGGAGGCCTCCAGCCCTCTTCTGTTGCCCATGGCACTGTGGCTAAAGCCTCGTGCTTTTGGTGCTACAAGAGCTACAAGTTCAAGTCTTGCCTGTCTGCTCCCCTCCCCCAGCCTTCAATGCCAACAAGTTAATCTGTACAGTCACTCTTAACTGGATTTCTTCCAAGTATTTCTCAAACCTTCCCTTGAACTGATATAAATCCTTCTGTGGCTTCCTTACCAAAGGACTTTGTGTTATGCAGATTTACTGCTCGCTGCGTGAGGAGCCATTCCCTTGTGTTTGTTTTGAACCTGGCTTCTAAGTTACTTTGATTGACCCCTAGTTCTTGTGTTAGAAGGAACATGCATGCTTGGTCCTATCACCCTCTTCCTGCTGGGCCTGAAAATATAGCTTTTATCTGCCTGTGAGAGAGGGTGAAAGTACATTTATAAAGTGGTTCTGTGCACAACCTTATGTTGCTGTATCAGCATTTAATGCTGGACTTCAGATAACTTTACAATTAGCATCAACCTGCATGCATCAGCTCTCCATGATGCCTTGGAGTGACATAATGTCAAAAAGGTTGTGGTGTGTTGCATCCTAATTGTTTTCTGTAACAAGCCTTAAAGCAAACAGGAGTGACTTCAGGAATCCCTTGTAGATCAGTTCAGTTGTTAGAGTTCAGAAGTTAAAGTATATGGTGTCTAGTGAGATCTGCTAAAAAAGGCTTGATAACAAAAGAGTGGGAAAATCTATCTCCTCTTTAGTGGGAAAATCTATCTCCTCTTTTTTTCTTTCCAGGTAAATGTTAGACCAAACATCTCTGTTGCATCATCTAGAAGACACAAACTTTTGGGTTTTTTCAGAGTTGCTGTCATAGTGGTAGCCACAATGAGATTCTGGATTATTAGGTGGCAGTTTTGTGGTGTTCATTACTAAGGCCAGCACTTGCTCCAGATTTTTTCCTTTTTCTAATAGCAAGATGAGAATGTTAGCCTTCCAAGGTTTTCAGCTTGAAAACATGAAGCATGGAATGTCATGTGTAATAGGATAGAGTGCTGTTTGAGTGGGTCTGTACTGTTGTGTGCCTGCATGTGTTCTCCTGTAGGAATTCACAGAATCACTGAATTGGTAGTGTTGGAAGGGAGTACTGGAGATCATCTAGTCCAACCTTCCTGCTCGAGCAGGGTTTTCTAAAGCTCCTTGTATCCAGACAGCTTTTGAATAGCTCCAGGAAGGAGAGCCTACAGCCTTTCTGGGCAAGCTGTTCCAGTGTTTAGTTACCCTCACAGTAAAGAAGCTTTTCCTCTTGTTGTGGAACTTCCTGTATTCCAGTTTCTGTCTGTTGCCTCTTGTCCTATTGCTTGGCACCACTGAGAAGAGCCTGGATCCATTTCTTGATGCCCCCTTTCAGATGCTTATAGGCATTGTTGAGATCCCCTGTGCTGTCTCTTCTCAGGGCTGAACAGGCCCAACTCCATCAGTCCTTCCTTGTCGGAGAGATGTTTCAGTGCCTTAATCATCTTCCTAACCTGTTGCATTATCCCTTTTGCGGCTCATATAGCTTAAAATGCAACAGTAACCCTCTGCTGGACCCTCTCCAGGAGCTCTGTGTCTTTATCCTTGTACTCAGGAGCGCAGAACTGGACACAGCACTCCAGATGTGCCTCACCAGGGCAGAGTAGAGGAGCAGGATGTCCTCGCTCGCCCTGCTGGCACTGCTCTTCCTAGTGCATCCCAGGGTGCCACTGGCCTTCTTGGCCAGGAGGACACTGCTGGCTCATGGACAGCTTGTTGTCCACCAGGACTCAGATCCTTCTCCACAGAGCTGCTTTCCAGCAGGTCACCCTCAGGCTATGCTGGTGCCTGGGGTTATTCCTCCCCAGGTGCAGAACTCTGCATTTGCCTTTGTTGAATTCCAGACAGTTCCTCTCTGCCCATCTCTATGACCTTTTGAGGTCTTTCTGAAGGGCTGCACAGACTTCTCTGGAGTATTGGCCACTCGTCCCAGCTTTGTGTCATCAGTGAATACTTACCAAAATGATACTGGGCCAAGTATTGACCTTAATAGTGAAAACAATTTGCAGTTCTCCTATCAAATGATACAGGTTGAAAGCATTGGAAAATAAGAGTCTCCTAGAAGTCTGAGTAAAGGCTTGAAGAGGCGAGGTAAGGAATACTGATCCCCTGACAGCATTACTGGGAGCTACTAAGCAAATGTGTCAATACTAAGTGACTTAGTCAAGAGAGTGTATCTTCTCAAGCTCCCTCCTCAGACTTCAGTTGTGAAGGAAGGATGAGTAAAATCATGTCCTCTGCTCTGCTTTCCTCCCTCACCTTTGTTTCAGTTTAATCAGGTTCAGATTTCTCTAAAGTTCAAAATACTGTATTTTCATAAGAAATATAGTTGTTGTGGAATAGGTCCAGTATATTCTAGAGCATTAGAAGGCTTTTATTGGCTTGATACAGTGAGATTTTTTTTGTTCCTTCTCCTGTGGTTTAAAATTACTCGTCTAACATGTTGATTTATAGCCTGTCATGTAAGACTGTTTCCCCTTGGCTATATCCTTTTAAATGATCAAATGTATTTCTGAAAAATGTCCTAGTTTTGCCTTGAAATATTAGGTGATAACTGCACAAGTAAAGGAGGGATTAGCTTGTTAAACTTAGTATGATACCAACATACAAAATATGGCAATTAAAATCTTTTTTAATGCAGCACAGTGGCCAAAAAAAGAAAAAAAGAAAAACTTTATGGTCTGAGATATCCCAAGCATAATCCCTTCACCTGGGAAGTTTGTAGGCTGGTGTGAAGGAAGTAGAGGAGACTCCTGGGCTGGAGCTCCAGGAGAGCTGCTTTTGTTGTTGCTGCCAGAGTCTCCTGTCTTCCCTCTTGTTTCTCCCCCATTCATTCTTGCAAGCTGTGCCAGCGCAGTGTTTGCGGAGCTGAGCAGTGACTGATCAGAGAAGTGATCCAGGTTAAAAACAACATTTTGGTGATGATGGGAGGGACATGAGCACAACTGAGGGGTACGACAGGGGGAAGGCACAGAAAGCATCAGAGAAGTTGAGAGTGGTGGCAGCTGCCTTGGCTGTCAACCACTATCAGGGGAAATGCCGAGAGAAAGCTCAGCCTTGCACTCACATGCTCTCCTCCTTCCAGCTGTGCTCCAGAGAGAGCCATCTGCTCGATGCTGTGTTATCTTACTCCTCCTCTTGCGGAGGTCTTACTGCCCCAGCTGAGCTGCTGCTGGAGTTAACCCTAGCTGTCTTGGGGCAAAACACTTCGAATCACAGGTCTGTGCTAACTCAGCTGGCTCTGGTGGCAAGTGTGGTCAGGCGCGGGGGAAGCAGGCAATACCCCCGACACAGGGAGAAGTGACAGGCAGCCAGGGACAAGACAGAAATAGTTATCTGCCAACACACTCACAGCTGGAACAGATACGTGAATAGCAAGTTACGAATGCTAAAAGTAGTGATGTGGTCGTTTTCTGCATTGTTGTGCTGATTTCATTGATGGCTCATGGCAGGTTTGTGAGATGATACTAATGTTAAGGGGATGGCATTGAGGAGAATCTTCCCAGAGGATTTCTTTTCTTACAACAACCTAAAATACATCTTACAGTTTTTGCATGTAAATGGAGCGGAGTGAGAAAGATGCTTCTTCAGGACTGTGTGTCTTGACTCTAAAGTGTGCCACTTGGCTGGTAGCCATCAAAGTAACATTGAGGTGAATTGAGTAAAGATACTGTTAAGGAAAAAAATAATTTTAAAAGACAATTTCAGAGATAATGTGAAAACCTAGAAAGAACCAGTTTTATACTTTCATCTATGCTTTTGAAAATAATTGCACAATAAAATCAAAGCTGGATGTTGTTTCAGTAGTTGTTTCAGTTCTTTTCAGTTCTGTTCAACACTATCTAATATTTTCCCCTACTCTTCTGTGTTGAACAGGACTTGGATTCCTGCCTACAGTGTTCCTCTAGGACAGTAATTAAAGCGTGTATTACTAACTGGCTTCAATTTATTTTTCATTTATTTTTTTATTTATCTGTTTATTTATTTCTGTACTTCTCTGTTCTCATTGAGCACGGTAAAGGAGCAGTGGAGTGAAGCATTATCATGGAGCAGACATAGTCTTTTCTTTGTGCTTCTCACCAGTTTTGGGGACCTCAGTGAGCATTTCTCCCTCCTCCCTCAGTAGCTCCCTATCTGAAGAAGATGCAGCTGCTCTCTTGGGGGAATTGTTTACCTCTCTGTGGAATCTTGTCCTGGTCAAGTATGTGTTAAGAATGTGAATAATTCTGCTGCAACTGCTTTACATGTAAAAAGCCAGACCTTAAGATATTTTATCCAGCTGAGAGGTTTTTTTCTTTCTCTTTTTGGTTTTTTTTTTGCCTCTAGCACTGGTAGTTTTGAGAGTTTTATCTTGAAATTGCAGAAAGCTGTGGTAACTTTGAGTTATATAAAGCATTTAGTACAAAGAGATATTTTTGTAGCCTTGAAAATCATTAAATGCCTGTCAGTGCTGTTTAGCAGTTCTTACTTTTGGAGCTGTAGTTATATATATGTATTTGATAGAGTTAATGAGACTAAGTGAAGGGCTGCATGGAGACTTCTGGAAAATGTCTAATGTCTAGCGCTGCAGAGTATATTGCATTACAAGATTGAGCATATTGATTTTAAAATGTTAAAAGCTGAATGAATGCCTTTTATATTTTTGAATGAGAATTTGGAGGGGTGGGGGAAAGAAAGATAGCATTACAATTGACACGTAAAATTCAAAATGCCAAGAAAACTTTTAAAAAGAGTATTTCATGTAAAAGTTTTGCCTCTTCCTACCCTGAACAATAAATACAGCAATTTGCCTTGGACAGCACTTGCATTCTGTATGTGAGTGTCTCTACAGAAAAATATTAGGAATCTTATCTCGAGATAAAACCCCAATGTTTCTTCAGTCATGTGAGGTGTGCTGTAGCCTTCGTTTGTCTCACAATAGAGTTGTATTTCTCAGATTTATTCTTTCTTCAAGACTCTGCATTACTGCTCAGTATCAGTTGGGGTCCCATTGTGGTACAAATCCTCAAAGGAGAGAACATTTCACTGGTAATGCATTCCAACCAGATATCCTGGAGGTTTTATAAGTTCTTTTAAAGTACTCCCCAAAGAAAAATAAGGGGAGCCAAACTCTTGTAAACTTCTAAAGGCCATATCAGGAATTCGCTGGAACTTTGTTTGAAAAATTGTTAGTACTTGACCTTGAATATGAATGAGCAGCTTAATTTTGCTGTCTTCACTTGACTTTTCCTTGCCTTGGACGTTTTAAAACAACGCTTCAAGTTCTAATGGTTTAAAACTGAACAAACCACCTTATAATGTTACAAGAAAAAGCAGATAGAGAAATATCACTCTTTAAATATTAAAATCTTTTGAAGTAAAAGAAAATTTGTAATGTCTTAAGTAGGTTGTGCTCAGGAAAAATGACAGAGGCACTGTTAACAGGAATTAATTGCTAAGTTCAGTTTGTAGAGTTGAATATGGAGAAAGGCAATAAACAGTACTAATGCATTGCAAATTTGCAGCACCATGTAACTTTGTGGGTAACAGCTGTCTCTGGCAGCACAAAAAAACTCTTCCAGTCTTTGACACAATTCTTTTCTCTGCTTTGGGGCTTTATTTCTGGACAGCAAACTTCATAACTCATCTTGCTGAGTCTTCATACCCAGTTTACAAGTTCCTCATATCCAATTTGTCTAAGAAATAATTTGTAAAGTCTGTGAATATCTGTGAAAATCCTGTTTTCTACATAACTCAATATAAATGTATCTTTTTAGTAGAAGGAAGAGCAATGGGAAGCCCTCATCTTGGTGTCTGTGGCCACTGAAAAGAAATGCTTTGATACATGAATAGCATTATTGTATATGTAAGCCAGCCAAATGCATTTTTTGCTAAAGCATGAGCAATAAAATTAGCAAACACATCACTTGCTGCCAATGAAGGGGAATAAGCTCATCATGAAACCTTCATTGAACTGCTATTCTATCCACTTGAGTTACTCATCCTGATAGAGTAAGAAACTGCCGTCTCCAACAAAAAAAAAAAAAAAAAAAAAAAAAAAAAAAAAAAAAAAAAAAAAGCTGGGGGGAGATAGGTATACTAGCAGGAAGGGTCATGCTGTCATTCTCACAGCTCAGGATGTAAAAAGAAGGTCTAGAGGAGGGCATGGATGGCTTGCTGATCTTGCAGCAAATGTGCCCTGGTTGCTAATAGGTGTAAATAGTAACACCACAAAATATCCCACCTGAGAGAAAGATCATGAGAAAACCCAATTCCAAGAGTAGACTTGACAGCTGGCCTTTGCACAGCGAGGTGCTGCTTTTGCAGGAATTTGCCATATTAATGTATTTAATGGTTTAAGATACGTTGTATCAAGAATAGGTGGGGTTTTGCTTTTTATCTTTTAAGACTGTTACACACCTTGAGTGTAGGAACCCTCATTTGGACTCACAGAGCGCAGAGTAGGAGGTTTATTTCTTATTCATGGCCAGATTTCATGTATGAGGATCCTGGCACACAACTGGCAGTGAAGCTGTCCTGGAGCACCTTTTTGGAAACAGCAGTATTGTTCTGCTGTGTGCTGCACCTTTCCCTCGAGGCTGGGCTCAATTCTACCTCAGCTTTGAAGATGCCTTCTGAGCAAGACTCTTTGCTATGTTCTGTGCTGAGAGTTTGTGAGATTCCAGTGGAATCAATAAACTCCTGAAGGCAGCTTGCTATGATTTTTTTCCCCAGGAACTTGTGTAGGTTCTTTGCTGAGTGCTGCTGTGTTACTAGTTATCCCAAATTAATACTTACATTGGTATTAGTATCAGCACTGTTGGCTGAATTTGCATGTTTCATTAGGCTGAGTCAGACAAGGGCAAAAGTGGAGGAATTAGTCTGGCTGAAGTCTACCCATTTTCTGGGGTGGGAAAACTTTCTGATTGCATTGGTGACATGCACAGCACTTTTCCTGCTCTGCTGATTACTTCTATGTGCTTTATGAAGAAGTGATAATAAAACACTTCCTGTGTGTGTTACTGTTCTCATCTTTTCTAGCTGAATTCTGTCTTTAAATTGAATTTCTGGATTCATTGTTGCTTTCTGGATATAAATCATGCCAATCTAGGAAAGTTTCAAACCAAATGGTGATTGGTTTTTGAACCAAGAATTTGAAGATTCTTCCCCTGTGTATACCTTCCTCCTAGTTATAAAGGCTGTAACACCTGATATTGTCTGCTATTAGCTTTTGGAAAACTCTGGTGCTCAGTGCTGCTACTGAAAGGGTTGTTTGCTTCTCTTTACATCAACTCGAATGCTTTACTGTTAGGATAAAGAAAATAGAAAAGGGGGAGATGGGAGGTGTGGCATTCAACACTTTAGTAACGCGAAGTAAAATCCAGAGGCTTAGTAAAATACTCTCCACTGGCTTGGACTTCTGTGCCATATAGAAAGGATTTGCTTTGGAGTACCAAATAGATGACTCCTGTTCTTTGAGTTACAGTTGTAAGCTTCAGAGTTTGCCCAGTGTTGGACATGGTATGAAAAGGGAATGATGGGTGTGATCACACCCCTAGTTATTAAAAAACGTGAGCAGGAACCTGGAAGGGGGTTTCAGTGAATATTACAGGAGATGACACTGATGCTTGGTTTGAGACAACTCATGAGGTTATACTTGAATTTGTTTACTAATGACCTCTGTTTCCTTTTCCTCAAGGTTCAAAAGCTATTGTAGGATGTTAGCTTACCTTTGCAATACTAAAGGTGTGGATGAATAGTGCTGTGCCTTGCCTTGTGAGACCAAGAGAAGCTCTTAAGCCACGCTGGTTCATGCAAGGCATGTGGCTGAAGCACTGTGTGACAGAATGCAGGTCACTGCAGTGGGTGCCAGACAGAAGCCAACTGGAGCCTAGGCTGAAGCTGCTACAGACTCTCCAGTGGGTGGGAAGTTCCCTGTTTCTGTAGCCAAAGTGAGAGGATCTCAGGGAAGTAAAATAGGATCTTTGAAAAGGGGTTATGTACACAGTTGCACGTGTGTGCATGTGCATTCACTCACGCATGAAGTAAGCAAAGCTCTTCCATGCTGCTCTGTAATGTAAATCTGCCAGTGCAGTAATTTGTAAATGCTGCTTATAGCATGATTTGCCTCACTATAAGGTTTCTGAATTAGCACATAATAGTGCTCCTGCTTCAGTGCTAAGGAAGGATTAGGAGAGATTTGTCCAACTTTCTGTCTGTTGATGGACCCATGTCATTTGGTTAGACTTGAACTCTAAATAGTTTAAATAGCTCTCCAATGAGCATACTTAAAGGGTAATGAGGAACAGTTATGGCTGCATATATAATTGTTTGTTCTGTTTTAAATTAGAAATGCTTTTCAAAATAGGATTCTTCTCTTGTATCTGTGTAGGGCTCTGCACAGTGCAGAAGGCTTTGGGGTGCCATCACAGTAGAAAAGATTTTGTGCAGTTAGGAGAGAATTCAAGCACTGCTGATATACAAATACACATTTTTCCCCCCTCCTTTATTCTGTCATTAATGGAAACTTGACCCCTGTGAATTTTGGAATATAGATGGTGCACATGTGTTCAAAATAGAATGCTGTGTGCTTGCTCCTTACAACTCTCTGCTGATGTGGGATCTGAAGCAGTGTGTTTTCCAGAAGGGGAATTTTCTCTACTCGGGGAACTACTGCTATTGCCTATTACGGTTGGCCAAGTATGACTGTTAAAGCAGGAGTGCGTGCTCCTTGGAAAGCTGGGGGAGCAAGCAGGTGCCTTCAGAAGGGGGCATTAGAGCCTTTGAGGTAGGCAGCAAACCACAATTGATCTTGGATGTTTGCAGTATCACCCCCTTCACCAAATATCGGGGGAAACAAGGCTTGTGCCATCACCTTTTCAGATACAAATGTGCCTTTTTCAACGCTGGTGTGGATAGGGAGAACAGGTTATTTGTCACTGTTCCTCGGGTCTATCTATTAAGCTGCCTCCATGATAAAGCTGTCTGCACCCTGCTCCCCTTCCTCTCTCCACCCTGCTCCCCTTCCTCTCATGCCTGTGTCCTGGCTGGAAGAGAGCAACGCAGGTCTGTTTTTCCTTCCCAAACTACTCGAAAGAAAGGAAAAAAAAAAAGTGGTATTTGTGGTGGCTCTTAGTTACTTTCACTCACTTTATTATTGTTCTTAATGTTGTAGTCTCTCTTTCCTTGCCTTCGTTTGTTCTTTCATGGCACTTGAGAGTTGTATTTCACTAATTTCCCGGGAAAAGGAACCTCCTCAGTCTTTTGCTTTGTCCGTGTCGAACTCCCTCCATCTCTGACCTAGAGCTAGCCAGAAGAGAGGTCGAAGAGTGGGGGGAATCTCGACACTTGAGCTTTGTGCAGAGTGCAGCTTTGTTGCCTGGAGCAGGACCTCTTCCAGCTTCTTTCAGTCTTCCCCTTTCCAAAAGCCCCCTCCCACCCCCTTCAACCTCCCCCTTTCCAAATTTTTTCCAGGGTGCTCGATGAACTTCCAGAAATGGTACAGTAAACGTATATGTAAATATAATTAAGTTACTCATTTTATCTGACTGGTGACACATGTAAGGGTCTTTTAATTTTTACGTGTTGCTTTTAGGAGGCTTACTTGAAATTAGATTAATTTAAAGGCAATAATCTACACGGATGTGCATGCATTATGCAATACCTGTATGTGCATCAGTACATACACACGCTCTCTGGGACACCAACAAGAATTGTCTGATGAAATTTTCTGATTGGATTTGAAAATGGACATTGCAGTGCACGTGTGTTTTCTCTTTAAACAGATTGCATCTCTTGAATAGTTCATCGGAGCTTCTTGAAGTGTTTACATATGCACTCTTTGTCTGGAGATGCCTTGTTATAAATACTTCCTTCATTTTACAGGCATTTGTTTGGAAATATGTTGAGCAGCCGTGCTTGGTTTATTTCCAAATGTCTTAACTTTGGGACCGTGGATTGGCTTATAGCCTGAAGTTCATATCTCTCCTTTTCAGGGGAAGAGCCATATTTGAACAACTCATGGAACACAAGGACTGTGGTGTAAAATGGGAGGCATCCCCCGTGAAACGCCTGTGGGCAAACACAGTGTGTCTTGCAGTGAGCTGTGGTGGGGGAATGGAGCATACAGGCTTAGTTAAAAGAACAAACAAATACCAGGAAAGAAAAATAAAAGAAGCTTTATGCTGCTAGGTAGTATAAGTTGCATACTGTTAAAAAGTATTTTGATGTAACTGGTACCTTTTGAGGCATCTGACAAGAAGTTACATCATATTTCCAGTTGTTGTTCTCAACTCGGGTTTTTTTCTCTCTTACCCTTTATGAGTGAGTGAAGGTGTTATGGTAGCCGTTCTTTACAAGTACCCTACAGCTAAATCCATATAGCACCTTTTTCTTGTCTTGGAAGAATTAAATAGCTTTGATTAGTCATCAACTTAAGGAGAAGCAGCTGGGAAAAACCAGTAGAAATTCTTTTCTGTGATACTTGTGGGAGAACTTTGTATTCACTCCAAGGCAAATAAAATACAAAACCTAAAGTGATTGATTTCAAATATTGGTATCAAGTGTCTGGTTCATTTGTTTGGTTTTTAACCATCGAGAGTTTTTTTAATTCCTGAAACATATTAGAAACACTCTGATCATCAAAAGAAGAGTTTTGTAAATGAAAAAAAGTAACCAGATGATCTAGTTTTGTTTTATTTTGTCTGATTCTTTCCATAGCAATAGCAAATATAGCTATGGAAGGAATACAGTTGGACATCAGGAAGAATTTATTCATGGAACGGGTGATTAAGCATTGGAGTGGACTGTCCAGGGAGGTGGTGGAGTCACCATCCCTGGGTCTAGTTGATGTGGTGATGTTTGGTCAAAAGTTGGATTTGATGATCTTGGAGGTCTTTTGCAACTGTAGTGATTCTGTGGAATATGCCATATTCTATGGCTTTGCGGATTAAGGTAATTTATTTCAGAGTTGGTTTGTGGTGGTCATGATACAAGGGTTTCTGTACTGGGACCCAGCAGAATTGACACTTGAACCCTCCAACATCTTTTTGCTGAGTACTCCAAGTTGCATATTTTGGCCTGGATTTAATTACCTTACTTTAATAGTAAGTTATCCTGCTGCCATAAACAGAACAATAACAGGACCCCATTGTACTGGATGCTGTACAAACAGAGTAGTAAATATACCAATCTTCTGTAGGTGTCTGGCTAAATAAAGACTAAAAGTGTTGGAAGGCAAACAGAATGAGCACTGGCATAACGATGACTGTCACATTAGATTTATTTTTATTTGTTTTTCTTCTGATAGGGCATGTACCAGAGCACTGTATCAGTTACAAAATCCTCTCTCTGTCTTTTGTACGTACTCCCTTTATTAGTTCTGCAAATATCCCTTGAAAATGTATATAAAAACTGTCTGGTTAAAGTTGTTCCTCACCTGCAATTCCCCATTCCTAATTTACAGTCATGTAGTTTTTTCATATGTGGATGTGATTCAATTTAGTGAGTTTTATATTTTGTCACATGTCTATATTCTTTTCCTGTCTGCCCCGTTTTATGTGTTACAGTGTGTTTCCTCTGCATACTTTAATCCCTGGTAAGCTTGGTATGAGGGGATAAAAAAAAAAGGAAGGAAGCACTCTGACAATGTGAGATGGGAATGCATAGTCAGTGCAAAGCAGAGCTACAGCATCCAGTCAAAAGAATGAATGACCTTCAGAGCTGGAGTGCTAGCAGAATTGAAAATAATTCTGGAGCACAAAAGGTAGCAATGCTGTAAGCAAGGACTAAAAGCCAGGATTAAAGCCCCAAGTGACTTTACCACAAGGATGACTTTTCCACCACTGTTGGCAAGTCATCAAGAATGGTGTGTGCAGCTCTTATCAAAATCATGTCCCAGTCTGATCTTTCTTGATACATTGATGGGCTGCTATAAAGGGAATGCAATTCCTGTTTAACAAAAGAAATAAAATTCAGCCCTGGAGGCCAAGCTGTGAGAATCCCTTTGGATGAAGGGGGCTCGATGCATAGGTAACAGCAGAACTGCTGTGAAAAGACAATCAAAACTAAAATCAGAAGCAATAAACTGACCCTGCATAATTTAGGCTGAGGGGGAGGTTTATTACTGCCTAAGCAGGATAGCTTTGGAGGAGTTTGCAACAGGAGCAGTGGGGGCAGAAAACCCTTTACTAATCATGTTAACTAATTAGTTAACTAACTAACCCCTAACTAATCATCATTAGTTTCTGAATGGGTCACATGGTTTCAGAGTGGACAAAGAGATTCGGCAGCACTCAGTAGGTTTCTGCCTCTGCTAATTTCCTCCTGCTTTTTTGATGCACTAAAACTGAAAAGCACTAATGATACTCAGGATAATATCTTAATTATGTAGCTAGAATATTTTAATCAAGGTTGTGGTAGGCATGGGAATTTATATGCAAAATTTAGCCCCTGATATTTGCAACCTGAAAACAGGCAAAACAAAAGCAGAGTACAAAATTGGATGAAGTGTCCAGCTAGAGAATAATTACGGAGAGTGAATATTGCAAGATAGGTTTCTCTGTTCTGCGGGGCCGCAGCAGTTCTGACAGAGTACTTGTGCTCATTGTTTCCTGTACTGCTTGGGTTTTGCATGTTTAAAATCATGAATGAAAAATCCTACAATGAGGGGCTATTGCAAAAAGGCTTGTAATCAATGCTGGATCATCTCTTTTGGCATGAGCTTTATTTTTTTCCCCTTCTGCAGGGAACCTGTATCTGTTTCCTGCATCTGTCACCCATCCTTCTTAGTGAATGGAAAGCAAGTAATTGATTTTTGTTGTTGTTAGCAAGTAATTACCCTTGCCAAATTTTGGAGGACCTATTGTCTCCTTCAGACACAATGTTCTTGGGAAAAAGTCTTACTTATTGTAACCTCTTGTGCAATCTTCGCTTAGATGATAAATACATCTTGGCAACGAGGAGCTTTCTGAATGAAAAATGTTGCTGGACAACCCTGTAGTACAGCAGGAACGCAAACCTCTGCCAATGCTGGTGGAGTGCAGCCAGGCAGGAGGGTAAAATGGGGAAAGCCTTTCACACTGCCTGCAGAGCACAGAGATGAAGTCTTTATATGCACACATCCAAATATCTGTTTATCATCAAACAAGGATTTTTCCTATTGAGCATCTGAGCTCAAAGGTGGCCTTCCTTCTAGCAAAATCTTGAAATCTGTTGGAAGGCTGCCATCTACCAGTGCAAGACTGGGGAAATAACAGAGAGCATGTGGATCATGCAGCAGTCGGGTTTAAGTAGCCCACTGTAAGAATTAGCTGGGAAACTCCACCCTCCCCATATTTTTATTTGAGTCCACAAAGTTGGGATCCTGCAGTCTCCTCAGTCTGTTTTGTGGTTCATGGCCTGACTTTAGTTTTCCATTAGATCTGCCAGAACCATAGCTGACCATCGAAACCTCATTTTAATATTGCAGCTGTTACATTAATTACGGCGTTGTTAGAGTTAATTGTAAATGCGCATTTTCCCCCTGTAGCTCTTCAACTTACTTTCTCTGGTTGATTTTTTCGTCAATACTTAGTGATGTTTGGAAACAAAAAGGTGCATAAAAGCCCTGCACAGAGAAATGTTTGAATCCTCTGAAGGGAATACAGAGAATGAATTGGGGCTGGGAGTGCTCTGTTCTCTTGTGGTTTCTGTGCACACTGCCAGTGGCTGGTGTTTCTCCGTGGGCCTGGCAGCTTCTGTGGGGCAGCAGAGCACAGCCAGCAGCCAAGTCTCTCAACCCATTCTGTGGCTGACAGCGCTTGGCCTCGTGAAAAGGAAACAATCCGAAGCAGAGGGCTCGATGCAGTGTACCTTGCAGTTAATGGAAATCTTTGTTGACCTCAGTGGAAGCTGGATTTGATCCTGTGCCTTCTTCAGTGTTTTGGCGTTGGCTGCAGCTTCAAGTGGCTTTTTTTCTGCTGGCTCATTTCTGGTTCCTTTTTTTTTCCTTCTTTTTCAAAAGTGTACTTACCTTCGAGTGGTGTAAAATCAAGACAGCTCCATCCGTATCACTGTAGCTGGGCACTTTTATCCTTTTAGCCCAGTGTTTGTCCTCGTTTCCTCAGCCCTTCTACTGTCTATGTATTGATTTGCAAGATTTTGGCATTGATTTCCCTCCTTTTTGAGCCATTCCACTGCTTTTCACAAACACTCTCCATCTCACTTAAGCCTCTGCTCTCCAACGAGTGTCATTGTTTAATCCCTCTTCTGCCCTTCTTCCTGAACTTCAGAACAGTCCTTATATTGATTTCTGGCTAATGCAGCCCAGGCCCCAGCCCAGCTGCCAGCAGGGAGCCAACTTCCCCTTCAGCAGGCTCCTGGAGGCCAGCCCTTTGCTGCCTCATGCCAGCCACGCTCCCGTGCTCGGCAGAGCTCATCCCTGTGTTGCACATAGGAAGGAGAAGGCCACCGTGCCTCAGGAGCCAGCAGCCACCTCGGGCAGAGCACCCTCCCTGTGATCCTCAGCCACACATCAGCATGTCTTCTATCCCTAAGGAAAAGGTGCTGGAAGTAATGGAGCTCTTTTCAGGTGACTGCCAGAGAGAAGAGAGCTGTGGGCACGGACAGTGGCAATGGGAAAAATTATGCAGAGTAGGACAAAGGCCAGCTGCAACACTGCTGGAGCTTCTTGTTGCCCTCCGCTCTCCTTCAGTATCACATGTCCCCACAGGGATTCATCTTCTGGCTGGAGAATTGTGATTATATGTGTTCCGCCTCTGAGGAAAATCTTTTTCCTTTTGTATGTGGATTTTTGGCCTTTTTTTTTTTTTTCTTTTGATCACTCTCCATTTTTTTTGGAGATGATGTGAGGTTTTTGTGCATTATCACATGGTGTCTCATGAGAGTTAAAGGGTAAAGGGCCTGCCTTAGCTGTGGGATGCTGTACAGGAGAATCACAGGTGTTCTGAATCACAAAAAAACTTCATTTTTTCCAGCAGTAATGTAAATGCTGGGCAAACAGGGTGTGTAATGAGGAAACCCTTTGGAGGATGGGAGCTGACCTAATGAAAGAGAAGAAAGTTACAGTATGCTTTCAGACATGACATCTATGCTGGTGATAAAATTTTCTCCTATTTTAACTCCTTTGAATTGTATACAGCGAAGCACAGATCAGAGAGGGAGAAATGGACCGTGTAGGTTGTTTTATTAATCATTAATACAATTGTTACCCAACATCCAAACCAGCCCAAATGTGCCTATAGAGAACATTTAATTTAGGAAACTAAGACTTGTGACCTAAGGCTAGATCCAACTGCTGTAAATGGGGACAGAGTAGGTTAGCAGCCTTGTGGAACAGGGCTGTAAAGCCCAGACTCCCTGGATGAAGAGAATGGTGAGCACTAGATGTGAATTTTCTAATACTTTAGTAATGTATCCACAAGAAGAAAAAAAGAAAGAGGAAAAATCGTTGTGGGAAATTCTTTCCTTCATACATAATATTTTTCTGTTGATTTAAAATTGCCCTTAGTAATATGTTGATGTCAGTGAAGTATTTCAGCTATAGGAAATGTGAAACCATCTACTGCCTTTCTATGAATTATGAGTCATAAATCGTATAAAAAATATTCAGCTTGCTATAGCTATTCCGCAAGCAGAACCTCTAACTAATGAAGAAACTGCTGCCATTTTGGGGGAAGTAGGAAGGGTCTGAGTTGAGCAAAACAAGATGCCAAGTGCCAGCCTGTGGCTCTGTGCTAAGTGTGAATTGGTGTCATCTGAGACGAGCCTCCCTTGCTAAGTAAACAATTAGCGGGTGTTTGACGTGTACTTGCCGTGCAGTGAAGCAAAGCTGCCCTTTGCTCCAGCTGGAGTTCTGGACTGCCAGCCAGTGCCCAGAACTGACCCGTGGGAGAGCCCTGCACCAGTGCCAGCCCAGCTGCCACATCTGCAACCAGGCAGCCAGGCCAGGGAGGCACAACCTCCATCTGATTCAGCGCCCGGTGGGCACGTTGCGATGACAGAATTCCCCTAAAAATAGCAGTAAATAGCAAGAGCATAGGATACTGACATTTGCAGGCAAATCCTTGGTGGTGGCATTCATTTCATTCAGCTTCAGCCATCTAAGAGATGGGAGTTCAGTTCAAGTTAGTTCTCTAATCATGTGTCACTCAGGTTTATCTCCTCTTGTATCTATTGTATGAATTGCCTTTTTGAAGTGATTATAGAAAGGTCCTCAGCAACTACTTTTGAGTAGGTATCCAGCTGTTTGATGGATGAGGTTTTGTGAATTAAATTCAACTTTAAAGCTCTGGATTTCAGTTTCTCCATCATTTCAGAAAAGACCATGCAGCCTCATGAGGATTTCTGATTTTGTTTTGCAACCATGCGATGCTAGAGTCATTAAATATATCTGAGCTATAAGTAAAAGCATAAACAAACTGCAAGGAGCTGTAGAGCAGGGGTTACTAACCGTGGTTGTGTTTGGAGTTTAGCTGGAGTGTTCATATTTGCCCCATTTCTAGTTTTCAGGCTGTGTGTCTGGCATCCATATTAACTTCTCTGTGATGGGCCCAATAAAATACAGTTAAAAAGACTGACAGTGTAGCTTTCAGTTTGGGATGCCCAGTCATTTTCCAAACAAATAGTGGATGGTGTCCCAGCTGTATCAAAACCAGCAGATTTTCTTCCCTATTGACTCTAGTGAGCAGAAATCAACCCCTGCCTAATTCACTTCTTTGTGGTGTTTGTGAAAGGATAAAATTTTTACTATGTTCAAGTGTGACTAAGAGACATGCTCTCAAATGCTAACAGCTAAATTTTCATTTCATGCAATATGAAACTATGCTGCCTTTTCCATACCTGATTCAAAGATTGTTTTAAGGGCTTTTGAAGTACACACTTTAATTTGGGGCTTTTTTAATTGCCAGAATCTGAGTTGATTGTGTGTTTTGTTATTTTCTTCTTAAAATTTTTGAGTTGTGTAGGGCATGTCAATGCTTTCAGAATGCTAATCCATTTGGCTTCAGGCACCTGTGGTCTGGTGTTCCTATTAATACAGCTTTCCAGCTTGTAGTGCAGTGCTTGGGTTTTGTCATAACGTGATTCAGTTCTTGTTTGCTTTGTACAGGAGATGGCTGTCCGAGCACTGAAGCAGACAGGGAGCAGAAGTATTGAGGCAGCCCTGGAGTACATCAGTAAGATGAGCTACCTGGATCCTAGAAATGAACAGATAGTGCGTGTAATTAAGCAAACCTCACCAGGTGAGCATGATTTTTTTTTTTTAAACTGTGTTCTCTTGCAATAAGGTAGTTTTTAAAGTAGGGTCATCAGGGGGAAGTGTTGGACAGCAGTGTTCCATAGCAGTCTAGTAGGAGACATTGAAGTGAACCTGGCCTTGCAGGGCCAGCTGGGCTGGAACCTCAGTACAGCTCACCTGCTTCCAAAGTGTTGTCTGTGTACACATTCATAGTCCACCTTCTTAAACAGGTATCTATTGTTCAAATCCAAACACTCCCCCATTGGACCAGGACAGACTTACTGGTATACAAATCTTGGGGGTTGACATCATATCTCTCTTGGCATCAAGATTATTTGCATAGCTGAATTATGTGTCCCAAAGAAGGATAGTTATTCTGTTACTTTAATTTGTGGCCTCTCGTAAGAGAAAGCAAAGTCAGCTTGCTCCCAAGGGTCAGCATGGATCCTGCTGGCAGAGATGACAAATGGGTCTTATGGCTGCCTCCCACTTCCAGGCCAGAGTGGCCATGGGATGCTTTGGATTGCCACAGCCTCATCAGTGCATCTCACTGTGTCCCAGCAGATGAGCTGTCAGGGTTGTTGTTGTAAGAACAGCCTCGGTAATGCTGGCCTTGTGTTATCACAGGAGAAAGAGTCAATTAGAGATTTCACTTTAAAGTAATCTCTGATTATTTGTCCAACCTGATTCCATTTCAAAACATTGCATTCTTAATGAAGGTGTCATGTGGTGCACACCCTCAGTGTGCAGAGAGTGTGCATAAATCTGTCTTAATACCGTGCACGTCCCTGCGTGTCTGTAGGCAGCCGTGCTTGTGTGTCAAGCTAAGGAGTCAGCAGCTGTGCTCAAGTGTGCTGCATCCCAGCTGTGCTGTACTGCAAAAAGCTTGTAATCCACTGTTCAAGCTTGTTAGTTCAGTAGGGCTATTCTTACAGGCTCTGTGAAGTCAGGATTTTGAAGGAAAATGGTTTAGGCATAAATGAACCACATCCTGTGATTTGTGAGAGCTAAAGAAACAGAAGGGGAGCAAAAACATAACAACAGCACAGAGTCTCCCCTTGTCTTTTTAGCACAGCCAGTGCTTTATACACCTGCAGTTTGTCCTGAGATCAAAGAACTGATGAAAAGCGCCGTTAACACTTCCACTGTAGGAATGCTGCTGTCTTGTCGCTGCACATTCTTCAAGCTAAGATTAATATGTTGACACCCTGAAAGATTTTCCTTCCCAACAGATGGATGATGAGTAATATGAGGGGGTACTCTGTGTCCAACACATTGGAAGGAATACAGGACAAACTGTATGATGCCTTTGTTTAAATGAAGGAGAAGGAAAGAGGGATTTTTGAGAATGATGGAAGAGAGAGATGTAAACAGAGAACCAGTGTGAGCAGGTGGCCCACTGTGCAGAAGATGGACTATGTGGTGACCTAGTAGTTTATAACAATGTTGACTTTTGAGTTATATAGAAAGTCCTTCCAGGAGCTTTTTTCCTCCTGTTGTACTTAACACTCTGCTCTGTAGCTTCCTCCTGTCTGAGAGCAATGACTGCTAATACTAAAGGTCCAGCTTTAACAAACAGGCTATAGAGTAGTCTGATGAGTTCATAGTTAGGGCATTTGTCCTTCTATTTTCATGATTTGATAGGACTCCCTGATGATTCCTGGCATGAGCATTATTGTGAGCCAGTAGCTCGTTATCAGTAGGAATACTTGGCATTATAACTTTAAATGTTCAGAGTGTTTAATTTAGATTTTGAAAGATGTTTTTATAACACATACTCCTTGAGCAGTGTGCATGTATGTATGTATAGATATATGAGTAATGCAAAGTAATTAGTTCACCTGAATTGTTTCCTAATGTTCTTCTGTGTTCTTTTTATAAAGGAAAGGGTATTGTGCCAAATAACGTAACCCGCAGGCCAAGCTTTGAAGGATCAAATGAATCTTTTCCGTCCTACCATCAGATCAGTAATGCAGCCTATGAAGGGACAGGCTTTGGAGCAGAAGGTGCAAATATGCTTGCTGAGGTTCCAAGGCCATACATGGACTATTTAATCTCTACTTCTCAGTCTTCAGCTATGACTGCTCCTGTACAGCGACCCTCTGGGGTAGGCACTCACAGCACACCAACGAGCCATCAGCAAAAAGCATACCCTGCAAATATGGAGTCTTCTGTGATTAATTATCCAGTGACTAATCACAGCAGTCAGGCCCTGCAGCTGCAGGCATCCCATGGCTGCAACAGCCAACATTACAGCAGGCAGCACATGATGGTGCAGGGGGAACCTATGGGATATGGTGTTCAGCGGAGTCCATCCTTCCAAAACAAGATGCAGCAGGAGGGGGGATATGCCAATCTCCCAAATAAAGGGGCAGTTGTTCAGAACAATACTGGTCATGCCTTTCAGCAGGCACCAGCAAGCCTGTATATCTCTCATTCTCATCACAAACAGACAAGTCCTTCTTCTCATCAAATGCATGTGATATCCAGAGGTCCAGCCTTTGCTAATGATTTTTCAGACAGTCCACCACAAAATCTATTAACTCCATCTAGAAATAGCCTAAACATGGACCTCTATGACATGAATAATTCTCAAGTTCAGCAGTGGCAGGCAGCAACACCATCACGCAGAGATTCTTTACAAAATCCAGGAATAGAAACATCTCCACGGCAACATGTATCCTTCAGACCTGAAGCCACAGTGCCGAGCAGAACAAACTCCTTCAACAACCACCAGCAACAGCCGCAAGTGACAGTGTCTATGAGACAGGTTCCTCCAGGGAAAGCAGATCCTTCCATTACGTCTCCAAACACGATCACGGCAGTCACATCTGCTCATATCCTCCAGCCAGTGAAGAGCATGCGAGTGATGAGACCAGAGCCTCAGACTGCAGTGGGACCTTCCCATCCTGGGTGGCTGCCTGCACAGGCACCGGCTGTGGATGGCTTGGAGATCATGGAGCAGCATGTGCCACCCCCTGGAGCAGCTAATGCCTACCAGCTAGATGTGGATTATGGTAACCAGGAACTGCGGTGTCCACCCCCACCCTATCCCAAGCATTTGTTACTTCCTGGCACCTCTGAGCAGTTTGATATCAACTGCTTGTGCATGGGCGTGGAGCAGACGCTGCGTGTGGTCCCCAGTTCAACAAGCAACAAGGCTGAGGAGAGCAGCGAGCGAAATGATAAAAGCAGCAAGAACACTAAAGCTGAAAAACCAAGCAAAGATAAAAAGCAGATTCAGACATCTCCGGTGCCTGTGCGAAAAAATGGCAAAGATGAGGAAAAGCGAGAATCCCGAATAAAGAGCTACTCACCTTTTGCCTTCAAGTTCTACATGGAGCAACATGTAGAGAACGTCATAAAGACCTACCAGCAGAAAATTAACAGAAGGTTACAACTGGAGCAAGAAATGGCAAAAGTAATTCTTGTTTTGTTTTGTTATAGTAAAATCTAATAGGGTCAAATTGATTATTGCTATTTTTAATTCATTAAAAAAAAATAGTAAAGGTAGAATCAACTGAAGTAGTAGGTATCAGACACCTCCCTATACCAGACTGTATCCACTTAGAAGTGTGGATGCAGGTCTGGGAAGCTGTTTGAAAAACCTGAGATATGAAATGATATTTCCTCATACCAGAAAAGTAAAATGAAACAAAACTCCCCCAATATTATAGGTAAGAACTTAGAAGGCAGGCTTGAGGCTGAGATAATTCTGACAATATTTGGCAGCTCTTGCAAAAGTCTTTGCTCTAGCTCTTCCTTGCTGTTCTGTGTTTGCCATGGTTCAGCTTGGCAGTCACTGTGCCATATTTTCAGATGACTGTGTAATACTTGACTGAAAGTTGTCTGTTGAACACATGTAAGTAATAATGTTGTGCGAGTAACCATATTGGGCCAGCTTGAACTGATTTTGGGACTGTTGCCAGAACTTGTTCTAGAGGCATGTCTCAGGGAGATACATTTTGGGTGATAGAACTTCTTTCATGCCTAACTGTAGCTCTTGAGTGTAAGCTGACTCTCTGATAGTGCTGCTTAAAACAAAGCTACCAAGCTCTGATGATTGGTCTGGCAGTCGTGTTTTTATTTTTTACTTGTGGAAGAGGAAGAGGGTTTTTTTCCTTACCAGGCATGACTGGAATATGACTAGTCTACTTTTGCATTAAAGGATAAGCTCTAAGGAAAGCTGATATTAATGCATAATGGGTAATGATTAACTATCCAATCTTTCCTAGCACAGTCAATTTCCAGAGTCAATTGATTCGATGCTCACATTGCACCAGAAAATTCAGGAGTTTGTTTGTTGAGGCTAGAATTAAAATAATATTCTTGGAAAATCTCTTGAAACGTTGGCATTTTCCTGACAGTTAATAGTTTATCCTCACTGCAAGTACAGGTTGTATTGTGTTGCTTGAGTTTAGTGAATATTTTCCTGAGGTTGAGACAGGGAATGACCTCTAGAGAGGTATAACATAATCTAATTGTGCTAGTTCTTCTCTTCTGACTCTTCAACTTTCCCTCATTCAGGGATAATTCAGGTATAAACAAAAACAACTCCTTCCCCTGGAAGCATTATCACTGACTGAAAATACACATGCAGGAGATTTTGGTTATCTTAATATTGCACTAATCTAGAATTAGCAAGAACAGAGCACACTCACTATTTTACCTTAAAAAATAAATATTTCTTTTATTATGGATCCATGTAGTTATCTTTCATTTCAAAAACAGTATTCCTTGTTTTGATTTGGCTGTTTCCCTCAGTCTGAAGCTTCATCCTACCTGTTCTGCAAGTTTCTGTAGACTTCCCCCATCCTTTATTCATACAGATTTAATTTTTATACCGTGGGGATCTCATTGCATAGTCTGGCTGCCCACATTCATCTTCAGATACCTAGACTACAGATGTGAAATTAAATCAGCCTAAGCAGCAGCCCTGTGGGTGTATGATTGGGTTTCTAGCTGCTAATCAGTCAGCTTCAGCCCCCTCCACACTCCCAATGGCCCTTTCCCACCAGGCACTGATCTTTCTCTCAAAAGTAGTTCAGTTGATGCCAATTAGTTCAGGATTTTGGAATTGGGGTGTGCAGAAAGGAAAGAGCATGCTGCAGGAAATGAAGTGTCAGAGGAGCCTGGGGATCAGCCGAGGGGTTTCTGCTGGTGGAGGCCACCAGTGGCTCTCAGCAGAGGGCCAGACTCTGAAGCTGGCAGTGTTGGTTCTGCAGGCTCTGTCTTGAAAGGTGGGGAAAATCTGGTTGGATTCTGCTGCTTCTCTCTTTTCCAGGGGGTTTCTCCCCACAGCCTTGTGAAATGTTACTTACAGTTACTGGGAGGCTCTCTGGAGACAGGAGGTGGCTGGAGCCATCTGTTCTACAGCTTGGGTGCAGAGGGACAATAATACATTTAGGAGGGAAATAGTACCAGGGTCTGGGTTGCAGTGGCTGAGGAGAGACCAGACCTGAGGATTTTATGTACATATTTTGGGAGGGGAAAAAGAGAAGTTTATAGAACAGATGCTCAGGAGATCTAAAAACCTTGAGAGTGGAGGCTGCATATGACAGAGGAAGAAACATAATTTCTAAAGAAGGTTGCAAGGCACTTGGCAATGTGGAGGTCAAAACCAGCTTTTTAATTACAACACAAAACCGAACAAACAGCACCCAAGATAGGAACTGTTAATGTGAGCAGCCCTAGGGAACCATTCATGAGCAAAGTGAACTGCTGTACGTAGATTTAAGTTTCAGTTTAAATTAAGCTGGGCTTAAGTGCACATACATATAGTGGAGTGCAGTGGCAAAGTGCACATTTGAAAGGTGTAAACCAAATCCCATGGTCAGGTTTGTTTTGTTGTATTCCCCTCTCTGACAATATTGCCCCATGCCTTCTTGCTCAGCCAAAAGAGACAGGCATACCAGCTCAGATACTGCAAATGCAGGCAATAAGTTTGGGAACAGCGAGTTTGCCCTTTTCTCTGAAATACCTCAACAGACAGACAAGAGATTATGTCCCTCATGAATATATATTTTCTGGTTCTTGGTTAATTTTTCTGAGAAAATATGTTTTGGGAATGCTCATTTATTTTTCTCTTGCTATGAATATAACAGTACTAGCTCTTGTGGTTTGCTTTCCTTTGTAAAGGCAGGCCTCTGTGAAGCAGAACAGGAACAAATGAGGAAAATTCTCTACCAGAAGGAGTCCAACTACAACAGACTTAAAAGGGCCAAAATGGACAAATCCATGTTTGTGAAAATCAAGACTCTGGGTATTGGTGCGTTTGGAGAAGTGTGCCTGGCCTGCAAAGTGGACACCCATGCGCTGTATGCCATGAAGACTCTGCGAAAGAAAGATGTGCTGAACCGGAATCAGGTGGCTCATGTCAAAGCAGAGAGGGACATACTTGCTGAGGCAGACAATGAGTGGGTGGTTAAACTCTATTATTCCTTCCAAGATAAAGACAATCTGTACTTTGTGATGGACTACATCCCTGGTGGGGATATGATGAGCCTGCTGATTCGGATGGAGGTCTTCCCAGAGCGTCTGGCTAGGTTTTATATTGCAGAGCTCACTTTGGCCATAGAGAGTGTGCACAAAATGGGATTTATTCATCGAGACATCAAGCCTGACAACATTCTGATTGACCTTGATGGGCATATCAAACTGACTGACTTTGGGCTGTGTACTGGATTCAGGTGGACTCACAATTCAAAATACTATCAGAAAGGTAATCTTTTTACCCTTTTTCTAGGATGGTAGTGTGTTATTTGTTTTGAAACAAGAAGTAGGTACTTCTTGGCAGAAGCATCAGATCAGGAAACTGGACAAGCAATCAATGGCAATATAATGTGCCTGTCTCTCTCTGACTCAATTAGCTTGTTTCCAGTCCTTTTGTTTCCAATGCTGTTCAAAGCCCTGTCCACAAGGGGCTGTCCACTGCAGCAGCATTTTTCTTTCAGTTTATACTTGTCTGGAGAGTCTCCTTTTGTGGCAAAAATGATATAATCACGGATTTGGAGTAGTCCATATCTCCTGCATGTGCTATGGAGTACTGGTGTCTATCGGCAAAAAGGTCATAAACAATTGGTGTAGCTAACTTAAGTATACTCCATAGTTCTGTGTCCCCCATATTGGACTATACTTCCTTATGCTAAGACAGAGACATTTTGTATGGAAAACCAATTGTGAATGGGAGGGCATAAAAAATACCATGTGTTTAAAGTTTAAATGCTGTTCTTCACTGAGAGTAGGAGATGGCTCTGGGTAAATACTTCTCTGTGTGTCCAGTTTTATGACCATGAATGTGAACTTTCTCTCCCATTTGAAAGGGAGCCATATCAGACAAGACAGCATGGAGCCCAGTGATCTTTGGGATGATGTGTCCAACTGTCGATGTGGAGATAGGCTGAAGACATTGGAACAAAGAGCTAAGAAGCAGCACCAGAGATGTCTGGCCCACTCGTTAGTTGGAACCCCTAATTACATTGCTCCTGAGGTCCTGCTTCGTAAAGGTAGGTAAACCTGTGTTTTTCTCCTGTTTCAATTTTTTGTGGTTTTTTTTTTTTTTCCTTGAATAAGCTTGCTGCTTTGGAAGATTGTCATTCTGAAGACCACAAACACTTAGCTCAGATTAAGGAGAATTCCTCATGCTCCAGTGTTTAGCATCACTTTGCTGACACTGAGGGTGGCCGTACTTTGTGTGTGTAATGTCCACGCTCTGAGGCCTCTGAGGCTGCTAATAAATGTGTTGGATAATTTTAACAGTGATACTTTTCAGTATGAAGTAGATTATCTGTGCTCATGGAGTACAACTCTGAGCCCTATCAGGTTTACACAAACTAGTGAATAGCCAGCTGATAGTTCTGGATCACTGATTCAGATGGGCCACTTAAGTATGGATGATGTAATCTTGTGGAAATACATCCTCCACATTTCCAGCCAGAACCTGAGGAATCCAACAGAAAGTTTTCCACAATTTACTGTGGGCACCCTGCATTCAAAAGCTTAGCTTGAGAAATTTGGACAGTACTTGGTGACTACCTATGCAGAACTGACATCGTCACTGTAGTAAGGAGATAAGGTGTTCAGAGTTGTCTGCAACTAGATCCTAAGCCTAATCTTTTCTAACAGAGATTTCACATTGGATCCTACATCATCCGATGACACAAATTCCAGTGAAATCAGTGTTTAAATCCTTTTTTTTTAGATCTTAAACATATGCCTTATTGGTCTTGTCACAGCAGTTAAGTGATTAAAGTCATTCCTTTGCTTGAAACTTGCTCAGAAAGTCATCCGTGGCTTTCTTCTGTCTGTAGGGCCAGGCTGTGTCTTTCAGCAGCTTTTCAAAGTTGTGGAGTGATCTCCACTGAACCTAGGGTGGACATCAGTTGTTAAAACATTTTTGTATTCTTTGAGGTCCAGTTTATGCTTCCTACCTGCAGGACTGGGCACAAATAAAACCTCCTTCATTCTTTCTGATGATAGTTTCATGACTCACTTTAGTTGAGAATTTATTCACAAAAATTCAAGGACAACACAATTGGATCTTACTAACAGCAGTAGAATTCAGGTCAGCAAGCAGAACTTTTTGTCTGAGAAGAGGCAGAAGTTTGTGCTATGTGTTTGCAAGTAGCTCTATACACATTCTCCTTGGCTAGCGGAGGTCGACCTTTTGACTTGCCTTTCAGGATACACTCAGCTCTGTGACTGGTGGAGTGTTGGTGTGATCCTCTTTGAGATGTTGGTGGGACAGCCTCCTTTCCTGGCTCCTACACCCACAGAAACTCAGCTGAAGGTAAGTTGTAGCAAAGTTCCAGTCCATGGTAGCAAAATTTTAACCCTTCCCTTCCCTTCCCTTCCCTTCCCTTCCCTTCCCTTCCCTTCCCTTCCCTTCCCTTCCCTTCCCTTC
>JANRGV010000051.1:42629927-42655998 GCA_024734035.1 Alethe castanea | reverse complement strand
CCTTCCCTCCCCTTCCCTTCCCTTCCCTTCCCTTCCCTTCCCTTCCCTTCCCTTCCCTTCCCTTCCCTTTTTCCAGATCAGAAGTTTCTTAATACCTTTGTTACCTGCAGGTGATAAATTGGGAAAGCACACTGCACATTCCCTCACAGATCAAGCTGAGCCCTGAGGCAACTGATCTGATCACAAAGCTCTGCTGTGCTGCTGAGGATAGGCTTGGAAGAAATGGAGCAGATGATATTAAAGCCCATCCTTTCTTTCACTCTATGGACTTCTCTACTGATATCCGTAGGCAGCCAGCTCCCTATGTTCCAAAGATCAGCCATCCAATGGACACTTCAAATTTTGATCCAGTTGAAGAAGAAAGTCCTTGGAATGATGCTAGTGGTGACAGCACCAGGACCTGGGATCCACTAGCCTCTTCCAACAGCAAACACACAGAACATGCTTTTTATGAGTTTACTTTCCGAAGATTCTTTGATGACAACGGGTATCCGTTCAGGTATCCCAAACCTTCTGGAATGGAAGTTTGCCAGTCTGAGAAGTCTGATGTAGAAGACAAAGGTGTGGTGGATCAGACTGGAGCTTGTCAGCCTGTATATGTGTAAATTATTGTATAGAGTACTCCAGGTAAGACTAATCTCAAATTCAATAGGGCCTTTAACTGATCCTTTAGGAGCTGATCCTGCAGCATTTGTTCAGGTGTACCTTCAGCTGTGGCTGGAGACATCCTGGGGAGTAAAAGAAGCTTGCAGGGCCAGGTCCTAAAGATGGCACTCTTGAAAGTTCAGGTCAGTTCTACTGTAAATAACTGTTGATAATTACACTTGAAATCCTGGTCTTCGCCAAAATCTGCAAGGCCAGCAGTCTGTCATTTCTAGGCCTATTTTTATTTGAGGTCAGCCTCCCTCTTACTCAGATTAACACTTACAGACTTCTGCAACTGTCAGCGTTATTTTTTAAATGAATAAAGAGCACTTATATTTTGTTTATAGCAGGGTTTTTTTCCTACTAAATTATAGGGATTAACTTTGACAAATCATGCTGCTGTTCTTCTTTTCTACATTTTTATTTTATCCATAGCACTTACTTCACATTTAGGAAGATGAATAAAGCTGAAGAACATGTGATGAAAGGTCTCTGTGCAATAATGTAAGAAAGAAAAAAAAAGAAGAAAAATGAAAAAAAGAAACCTGCTCTCTAATTTTCTAAATTCACTGATGCCATTGTATTCACACCATGATTTTTGTTTATTATATGTATTTTCCACATTTCGAAATTGTGACATAACCTTAAAGCTGCTTTATTTCCTTCTGCTTATTGGAGTGTAATAGAAAGTGTGAGCAAGTGGCAACTTGGGTGCGATTTCATTGTCTAGTGTGTGAAGAATGTTGCATGAGCAGTGGTTTTCTATTTGAAATGGCCTTTTCTTGCCATTCACAGGCAGGTCCTGTGGATTCATTTTTCTAAGGGTCTAAAATTAGACCATTTCAAACCGTGTGTTGATAATGTATTGTGTGGATGGTTTCCTCTTATGATTGTATCCAATATTAATTTTGTAAAACAGATTGCAAAGGTTATACCTGAGTAGTGATGTTGTGGTCTGATGTAGTTGGTGGTTTTAGCAAGCACACGTCACAGGCACACACGTTTCCCCACCGAGGATGAGCAGCCAGAACATTGCAATGGAGCAGGTTTGTGGGGAGAGCCTGGATGGGGCTGGCTCGGGCAGGGAGAGCACAGAGCCTGTGCCTCAGGCAGGGAGAGCACAGAGCCTGTGCCTCAGGCAGGGAGAGCACAGGGGCCGTGGCTCCAGCTGGCAGAGGCAGCGCAGCATCCATACCGGAGCATCTCCCAACACGAGGCTCCCATAACGCGTCGAGGCTGAGGCTGGGTGCCTGCAGCTCCACGGACACCTGTGGAACCTGGAGGTATGTGGCTTTCCAGACATCAGACTCCACATGTAACAGGCTGTGTATCCATTTAGGATCCTAGTGTTTTAGGCACTGACTCTGCAAAATGTTGGCATTGTTGGTAGGTCATTCTGTCCCGTTGTCTAGAGGTTAAAGTGTTGCTGTGACGGAGCACAATAGGCCTTCATTTCTGTCAAATTATAGGCATACTTTGAAATACCAGTTCTTAACTATGTTAAAATATGCATTGTTCTTGTATGTATAAGTGAGAATTATTCAAGATGATATCAAAATACTAAAGATAATTAAGCCATACATATTTGCTTATATATTATATATAACTAAATAAGTAAACACACACAAAAATCCATAATTCAGATTAGTGTAACAGTCCTATTTAAAGTGATTGACCTAATAACATTTGAGGAAAACACTCCTTTAATGTGTTTTTGCTTTATTTTATTTTTAAATCTGGAGCGTCGTTATTTTTTCCGTATATTATTCCACATATTATTCCTTAATGTTTTAGCATATCCTATCCATTGTTTAGATATCTAAGCAACAACATATGAATTCATCAGCCTAAACTAAACAAAAATGATTGTGTATTTGTTTACATTTGTATGAAAGGAATGTTCTGAGGTATGCAGTGCTTGTGTTGTGACAGTTCATGTAAGATTCAGTATTACTGCTTTTTTATATAGTAATGCCATTTTTTTGTTATTTACATCTATCTGACATTCTTTCATGTGGTAGGTTCTTTCTCAGGAACTCAATTTAACTGTTATTTATTGATATATCATTGCCTTTGAAAGCTTCTACTGGCAGAATTTATTAAAAATCTGAATCAAAATCTACGATGTGTTATGTGTTATTCAATCCTCCTTTAAGGTAAAAGTTTTAGTGGGTTTCTTTTTGTAATGTTATTGATGGGGTTGAGTTACAAACATAAGATCCAAATCTCATCTCTCCTGCAGCATTTGATGTGGAATCTCCGGGTACCTTCAGACAATTTCACCTGTCCTCATGGCCCTTAAGAATAAAGAACAGGATTCCAGGTAAAACTTGATTTGGAGTGACCAGGTCAGTGGATGGAATAGATACGGAATGGAATAGATAAAACTGAACACAGTCACTTTCTGTGCAGTGGTGGCACTGTCAGGGCAGCCACAACCCTGGCTTGCCCCCTCTGGCTGTTGCTTCTGATTCCTTTCTAAAATGTAAATATCTCACCTGCACATAGATTCTCTGCAACTAAGCAAAACAAGAGAAACCAGCCCAGAAGGAAACAGGTGCTTCCACCATTACTGATTTACAGTCTGTGCTGCAGGGAACAGAAGCCAACTCCCCTTTCACCTAAAGAAGAACTGATTTGAAAAACCAATCTTTCAAGTTTATCAGGCATTGTCTGTAGAAGGCTCTCGTCCTTTGCAGAGGTAAACAGAAACTTGGGACTAAATTTTATGAAATTTGGACAGGTAAACCTTGTGCCACATCCTGAGGCTGGCTCTAATCCTTGTTTCTACTGAACTTCTGCAAAATCAAGTGTCTTCTTTTCAGAGGTTATAAAAACTCAGGGTTGGTATTAAAATACCTCTTCCTCAAAGACAAAACAAAGCAAACAAAAAAAAAAAAAACAATCCCACAGATAACTTTATAAAAAATCAGAAAACTTTCTATAGCAGAGGTGCCAGAAACAGAAAGGAGCCTCTGCAAACCTTTCATACATGTACTCTTCAGCAGGGCCAGATTTGCTGAGCAGCAACAACAATTCTTGAGAAGCAAATTATTCCTAGTGGGATGCAAAAGAAGTGGCAGTGGAAGTTATAACCAGGTGCCTAACCTCAGCAACATGAAAGCTAAATGAGGGAGAGAAACATTTGACTTTTAAATGGAAATGGAAGAATGAGGCTATGCAGGAAGCAGGCGATAGCCTGGAACTGGATGGAAAATTGGTCTCATGAGCACAAGAAAATTCTTTTCCCTGTAATTTTTGAGGTATGAAATAACTGCCTTAAAAGCTTTCCTAGAGAAACTGCAATGAGAAGAGGAATTTAGAACATATAATTTGGTACTATCCCAAAATGCAGAAGCATTGGCAGAAAATGGCAACTGTTACTAAATTTATTATTGGAATTAAAAATAATAAATCTTTCCCACAGGAAATAATCTTAGGAATAGATAATGTAGAAATAGCAACCATTAAAACACACACACACCCCCCCAAAAAAAAGCATAAAAATGTTTTTCCTGGCAGAGAATGCTGCAGCAAAGAACATGGAAACTGTGCCTACTTGGTGTTTCTGTTCCAAGCAGTGAATGAACAGTGGGCAGCTTTTTATAAAAACGGAGTCCTGGGTTCCATTTTACCAAAACAAACTGAGGATCTGATCCGTAAAGCTGGGGTCACCTTCTGCAAATGCAACAGTAGCTCCAGGCCTTGCGGGAGAAACTGGAGCCTGGTGACATGGACAACAGAAATTTGAACGATTGATGGATGCACTGACTTGCAGCTCTCATGGTTTTGAAAGTGTCTGAAGCACTGTGAGATTAAAAATACCTATGATGGCATCTGTTATTTTTAAATGTGTGGAGGAAATGGGGCTCCATGAAGCAGGCCTTGGGTGATTTTAAGTGTTTCTCAAACTTCAGGGGGGCTCAAAAAAACATAGTTAAGGCACACCCCACCTCATCCCTATGACCCAAGAAAGCCCCAGGTACTTAGCTGTTGTAAGAAATGTGGAAATTGAATGTGCAAGAGGTACACATGGGCAGAGGGAGATAGTTGATCATGTTAGGCTGTGAGTGGCAGCCAGGAAAAAGACTTTAAAGATGGTCCAGCCTTGCTGCAGCATGCAGTGGTTACCCGATGGGGGTGCACGTGTTGCAGAGAACATTCTTGGCAGCTCCTGTTGGTCTTGCCCTTGTTGGGAGCAGGCAGCAGCCTTCCCAGGGAGTCCTGCTGGACAGGAGGGAGCCTGCACGTGTCCTCACAGAGAGCCAGGCTGCAGCTTTGGGTGCTGCTGGACAGGGAAGGGAGGCTGCATTGCTGCCCTGCTCCCACGCCACCTCCGTCCCTGGGCTGCTTGAGAGCAAAGAGGAGCAGCGGCTCATCCCGGTGATGCTGGTCTGCCCAGCCAAGTGACACAAAGCTCACTGTGTGCCACAAAGTGTAGCCACAGATGAAAAGCTTTTCCCCTAAACTCCTGGCTGTTCCTATGAAGGCCACATCAACTGTCCCAGAAATATGCTTGTCATAAGTTATAGTGTTTTTTTTCTCCCGCTTTTATGCTGTTGGGCAGCTATGGGTGAGGCTTTTTCCTTTTTTTTGAGGGCAACAGTTGGCTGCACAATTCTCCTCCTTTCCAAAGGGAGCTGTGATACCTTTCTGTGGCCAGAGGGGAAATTGAACTAGAGAGGAGAAGGATCTGCAGGTCAGTCAGTAACATGGCAAAGTTAACTCACTTAAGTGGGTTATCTTTAGCAATGCAAAGTCTGAAAATGAAATCACCTCTCCTGAGGGCAGCCTCTCCTCAGCCTCTCGTGGTGGCCTCATGCTCTGGTGAGTTACTGTGTCTTCTTGACAGCTGCTTTCCATAGCATTGGTCATTCTTGGCCTCAATAGCAGCAGTAAGCTCAGCTCAGCAATGCCTGTGGCTTTTACTGGTCTGATGCCAATTTCAAAGCAGTTAATTTCCCTAAAAAGAGACCTGGCCGTGCTCAAGAGTACAGCCAGCACAAAGGAAAGGAGGGAATACACATTTACCTTTCATGTGTCTAACTTTGCTACTGGGACCTAGGCATAAGGACAAAAGTGTGCATTGGCACATTCTTATGAAAGGCTCAGTTGTCCAATATTTCACAGGTATGTTCTCCAGCTATTTGTGTGTTTGGGTTTGCAAACATTGAAGGATGGGTAGGAGGTTATTTGTTTTGGTTTTCTAGGCATGAAATCTAACAGCTAAGAAAGGTCAAAATTCAGCTTCTAAAGCACCTGTGTAGAGTGTGGTTTACCCTGATGTTATGACAGAACTCCAACAAAAGGAAGGGTTTTTTTTATAGGAGGAACTTACTTGGGTGGAAACCGGGAAGACTGCAGATATCCAAGCTGACCAGGGACTGGCAGGAAGAGCAATAGGTATCAAGGCTGGCTTTACAGCTGGATCTGCTTTGGCTAAGGCCAGGAGTGAACAGACAATAGAAGCACAGAAATGTCACTGTTGGCAAAGCCTTATGGAGATCTGCAGTCCTACCTACAACTCACTGCGGGCTGCAGCCTGCGATGGGACTGGCCAGCCAAACTTTTGTCCAGGAAAAGCCTCCAGAGATGAGGCATCCTCCCCCAGCACAAGGGCCTGAGGCTGAGTGGAACAGAAGATGGCTGTCACCACCCAGATCTGCTGATCCCCAAGCCCTTGGGAGCCTGGCTGCCGGGGTTCCATGGCTGTTCTTCTTGGCATCGTGGCCCTGCACAGAAGCCTCGTGTCACCACTGAGTGTTGTACCATAGCCGCAGGAGTGCATGGTCAGACAGTGCCCAGCCAAAAGGTCCTTAAAGGAAGTATGGCTAAAAGGCTGCATGAAGGATTCTGAAGCTGTTAAGGTGTTGGGGCACAGACCACCCTTGCTGTTCCCCAGCCTTTGTCCACCACTGAGCAGAGCCATGCACAGCCAGAACACAGCTCTCACCTAAAAGGAGCCCATTTCAGAAAATGTGCACCTACACAGCCATAGGTGAATGAGGTGACTGCCACAGATCAGGCACCTTTTCACAGGCAGAAGTGCCAGATAAATGGCAGAGCACTGATAGGAATCTGCTGCAAATCTGGTGGGACACCCATGGCGCGTCACCAAGGGGAGTAATAATGCCTTTTCTATATCCATCTTCTCAATGTCCTTGTCCCTGCTGTGCAGAGGGACTGTAACACTGACACGTGTCAGTGCTCTGCCCCCCAAATGCTTAATTCTGGAAGAATTATCTAAATAAAAGTATCTCCCAGAAGGAAGTTGTCTTTCCATTCCCAGGGATTGACTGGGGACAGGCTGTTTCCCTCAGGGAACTCTATTTGTGTTGTTGAATACCAATTCCCTGGGCAGAAGGAGGCAAATTCAAATCCATAGTGGGTTTTCTTTCCCCAAAGAAAATACTTCACATAGGAAAATATTGGCTTGACAAAATGGAAATGTTTTGTAAGAACTTAACTGTGCATTTACAATCATATATCTAAAACATGGTAAAAATATTTTGTTTCCAAAGAAATCAAACCAAAAATGTAATAAAAAAGCAAAGGGTTTATATTTTATATTTAACACACTATATTCAGAATTGCAAACGTTACTGCTGTGACTATATCATTTTGAAGTTTCCAGAACAGATTTTGGAAATACAATTTCTTGGAAATTTCCAACTGTGCATTCCAATTTAGACTGAAGGATTGTTTTAACATTCAATTTCCCACATAGCAGGACCTGCCAACTTAAACTAGCTCTAAAAATAACAAAATAGGTTAAACAAATCCAGCTAATATCTGAAATTAAAATGAACTTAATTGACAGCCTCATTCTGCATGTAGCTCTGACATTACCAATCTTCTGAAGTTTAATCCATATTCCAGCCAGGGCTAGGAATGGGAATCACAGCAGGAGGGATTCTGAGGATGTGATGGCCCGAGCCAGTGCCTGCAGTGCCATTGGTGGAGGGTGTCACACACTGGGGACAGAGCAGGAGCACACAGAGCAGCACCCTCAGCCTGAGTGGGGGGCTGGCCAAGCTGCTGGGCCTGCTCCACACAGCCCATTCCTGTGGCTGAGCCGATCGCTGGGAAGAGTTGCTTTGTGCAGTGCCAGAGCAGGACAAGCAAAGGTTTTTTACCCATGCTTGTAGCTGAGGCACTGACACTGCTGCGCACAGAGTTTGCTTTAGTTTGTTGAAATGCTGTGGTTTGATGATTTGGAAGTATGGTTTTCTGTGGTTAAGTTAGGGGAACAGTGGTGGCTGGAATTGGTGTCCAAGTGGCTGCTTGTTTGCAGCAATGCAGGAATGTCTTGTTATTGCTCTTTTCAAAATGAACCATAGCCCAGATGTGCTTGGCAGCTTTCCCAGTGGAAGGTAAAAAGTGACAACATGTAGTGATGTGAAAGCATTTCAGGGCTGGCAGGTTTAAGGGCTTTAACCCAAGGCCCTGAGCAGACAAGCAGGAGTCAGTGTGGTGCAAGGGCAGGAATTCTTACACCTGCTGTGGCAGTCACCACTCCTAAAGCTAAGTGGTACCCAAGCATTTGTGCCCATACTAGAGGTGCTAGTGGACTAATGTCCCATCCCCTAGGGATGTTTTTCTGTCCCCACTAGTTGGGACAGCCTGACACAGGGCCAGTGAGTAGCTAAGCAGCATGGATTGTAATGACCCAGGAGATTTGTCATCTTGCTACTACAGAAAGACACATCTGGGGGACATGGAGCCACCCAGGGTGCTAGCCAAGCCTATGTCTCCACTGTCACAGCTAAGCATGGCAGGTACCAGGCTGAGAGTGGCATGTGCTGCCCACAGGAAAAATATTCTGGAGTGCCTCCATATTTCATGTCCCCATATACTGGTGCTGTTTGATGGAGGGGCCTCCTGGTATTCTTTGGCCGAACTCAAATTCCACATGGCAATCAAGACCAACCCGTGCCTTATGTAGCTCCCTAATCAAAGCCAATTCCATATATCCTAGCAGCCTTGCACTTGGCCTTGGTAGTTAATGCAGTCATGACCTTGAAGCCTGTAACTCAAAGTGTCAGCAAAATGAAGAACTTCAATCAGGTTGGAGGCGACTGGAGGCAGCCTGCTGAGCAACCATGACAGCAGCACCTCTCTCTGCTGTGCTTTACTCTTATGTTTGGTTTCCATTAAATTTAGCCCACTTCAAGATCTCCTTCGCAGGGTGAGAAACCTGGTGGCAAGCTGCAAAGATTTGAATTGCTCAGTGTGGTGATAGCTTGGAGGGTTTAGTAACAGCTGGCTCAAGAATTAGCTGATTTAATGCGTGGTTTTGCCAAAGCAGAGTAAATTGCTTCTGGCACATTCCTGTAAAACACCTTGAGATGACCTTATGCTGCCTGCTCTGAGTTCAGCACAGGGGGTTGGACCTGCAGGACTCCTTCCAGCCTTGGGACTCTGGGCCAAAGATGACAAGGAGCTTCTGGAGGCTCCCCTGACCAGAAGGTGGAAGCCTCAGCAGCAGAAAACAAAACAAAACAAAACAAAACAAGACAAAAACAAAAACAAAAACAAAAACAAAAACAAAAACAAAAACACACCAAAAAACCAAAACAAAACAAAAAAAACACCAAAAAAAAGAATATGGAAAGCAGTTTATCTAGAAGAAAAACTCTTCTAGCAGCTGAGTAGCAGTAGGGAAAAGCTTGAACCATGAAGCATTGCAGTGAGTAGCAAGAAGAAAACAGTGCTGATGCTGATCAGTGGGCTTAGGAGTCACTTTGTGGTGAGGGCAAGTCGTGGTGTGGCACAGACAGCAACTGGACAAACCCAGCGACAGCAGTTGGAGCTCAAGGGGCAGGGAGGAAACTTTCTGAAATAGATTGGAGATCTCTGGTCCTGTCTGCTCTTTTCTGATACATTGAAATTCACTTTGCAGCTCAATGACTGACTTAAATTAAATGATTAACATCCTCACTCTTACAGAAAGCATCCTCATCCCTTTATTATGAATTTAAATGTTACTTTGCATTTTCTGAGTGTCAACATGCGTAATCAGGCTTGACTTCCTTTTGAGAAATATCAATAAAATAACAGCTTCTACTGTCAGGCCCTGGCACAATTCCCAGTCATTGAGCTGCTTGAAACAACATTTGCCATTGCTAAAAACCATTTCTGAAAATAACATGAACTGCACTGTAGAAGTTTAACTGCTGCCCTCTTTTGGGTAGGATAATTACTGCTTGTCTCTGTCAGGATGCTCTACCACCAACAGGCAAGGAATTAACTCTGAGTCAGGAACACAGTGGTGGAATGGTTCTGTACACAGCATAATATCCTTGAATAGCCCAAATTCCACATGCTGCTTATATTTTACAATCAGCAGTGGCTTGCCTATGAAGGATTTATGCAATCAGTGGTGTTTCTTTGTCCCTCTGTTCTTCTTCTACAGATCCTGTGGGCACTGAACAACTCTATGCTGCAGGACACTGTGGGTCGCAAACTCAGATTGCAGGCTGAGTTTTAAATGAGTTTTAATTGCTTGCGGAATACCAGGGAGAATAGTGCAGATTTATCCAGTCTCCATAGCCTGATTTTCAGATGGTTTTCTCTTGTGCTGGGAAGCCCAGAGTTAATATGTACTTCTATTAACACGAACATATTGTGCTTCTATTAAGATTCTTTCCCCTAGTGTCTGTATTTATTTTTAAAGCAAGTAACAGCAGTTAAGTGGTCACAAGGGGGACAATCAGAATCTGTTAGAGAAGATACTGGTAAATGTCCTGAGATAAAAGCAGTAGAAATGTAGAGACAGGAAAGGATGTTTGAAGCTCAGGGAAAAGACATAAAAGAACACCTGTCTGTGCCTTTGCAAATCAACTTCTAGTTTATTTTTAAATCCTGGGATATGAGTCAAAAGTGAAACATTTCCCTTTAAGGCTTTGCACAGGCAGCTACAGCTGATCAGTGAGAAGAAGCAAGAGGGGACTAGTATGGAATCAGTGGAGATTTTGGGGAAAATACCTGTGCCCAGGTGGCAGGCTTTCCTTCCTCTGCCACTCTTCCTTTCAGTGGACAAAAAGTGAAACAAGGGACATGCAGGTTCAGAAAACATGTTGTTCTGTGTTCCCTCCAGCCCGCCCTTGCCTTTGGCTTCACTTGTAGCACTGAGGCTAAGCAGAGGGGATGCAAAGGCTTGTCTCTAGGATTATCTTCCCTCTCCCTAACAGACTCTTGAGTAGTGGCTTGAAAGATGAATGTATCACGTGTCAAATCTGTGGAAGAAGCTGAAACACAATTCCTAAAAGATGTTTATAAGCATTTGATTTCTTAGTTGCCTCTCCTTCATTTAGACAGCTCTGGCAATGCTCTGGTTGCTGCACAGATATCACAAACTGTCGCCCCCATCCCAAGTCCAAATCCCGTGGAGTCTCTGACTTCATGGCACAGAGATGCTCAAACACTAAACCTTGCTCCACTCCTTACAGGTTGCTGAGGATCCTTCTTCAAGCTGATGCCAGGTTAGCACAAAACAAGATTCTCACTGTAGACAAGGGAGTCCTTACCTGACCAGGACAGACTATTTTGCTAAACATGTTCTGGTATATCTAAGGGAAAGGGTGGCTAGTTGTGTCTCACTGGGGTCCTGGAGTGGGGTATAGGGTGAAGTTCCTGCTTCAGAATGCGATTTTTTAGTTTCTTTATTCCATATCTGAAGGTATATGCTACTGTATAACTTGTATAATTTTATATTAGTTTTCTGCAGGAGATTTTTTGGTAAGCGCATGTATTCATCTTTTAAAGAAGTGCCTTGTTAACTGGAGATAGTTAATATTGCTGTTTGTACAAAATAAAACATCTTTAACATGTGAAATCAAGAGAACTTCCCTGTATGAGAGCCAGTGCTCTGATGAAATGGACTGTGACAAGAGGGGTAAGAGAAACTTTTGACTCCAGGAGATCAGAGGTCCAAGACCCTGAGCCCCTCTCCTACCTCCAGCCATGAGGCCACTGACTATGCTCAAGCGAAAGCAGCCTCCTATTTGTTCACAGGTGAGAAAGCTGGGATTTGGGTGTCTCTTGCTCACAAACAGATTGCAGAGCTCTGGTCAGAGGTGCCAGATAGGTGACATAAGCATTAGATATTTTCTCTAGACCAAAACTGGTTGTCTCTGGTGGTTATTTCAACAAAGGGTTGCATTTATTATAAGCTTCTACTAAGACATCCAGCTCACCCTAAGAATTATTTATGGGACGTGGCTGTGTACTTTGAGGTGACACCACAAGTTCAGGCACTGATGTTGATCTACTTTTGTACTGTTGATCCCTTTTGTTGATCTACTCTTGGTGATTTTTAAGGCTGAGGTCTGGATGTCCTCAACATCTGCTGATGCTAATGGGAGCTGAGAGCACCCCATGAACTCACTAGATTAAGTGCTAACCTTAATAACTGCTGATCTAAATGTTCCCAGTCCAGCAGCCAAGGACAGGAAAAATGTTCTGGAAATTTAATTTAATCTCTCTGCATGAGTGTCCTGCATGGGCCTGATCCCTGCTGCTGGACTGTCTTCTCACAGAATGCCTCAGGCACCACCTTTGAGGGACCTGCTGATTCTGCCTTGAAATCTCATTCTAAATGTGATCCCTTTAGGTGTTATTTGGCTTTCACGTAGCTACAACCAAGTTAAGTGTGCAAAAATTTATGTTCATGGTGTCTATGCCCTCGTGAACTGGGCAGAGAGGAGGACGCATTGTTCAGTAACTGTGGAGCCCAAGGGTAATCACATCCCACAGGCTTGCTACATTGGAAAACCATTTTGTGGAACAAAATGCAGTGATGATAATAATCCCCAGATGCTGTAGGAGATGGAAGCCAAAGCTGTGGTTGGTAAAGGCCATCTTGTGGTAAGGCACTCATGTTGTCATTTTAAAATGGTCCATCAGGAGATGCCCTTAGGTTAAAAGAAATAACTTGAGCCACCCCCAGCCTTTCTGCATTACTGATGGTATTTTAGGGACCCAAAAGTGAAGATGACATTTTCCAGTAGGCACTTACTGGGCATGGGCTTGACAACAGGGACGAGAGACAGTCTGGCCTCAGCCACAGGGTGAGTCAGGCTGCAAAGAAAAATGGATTTTTCTTTTTGAGGTAGGTTTTAAGAACTTCTCTCATTTCAAATTTAATTGCTTGGCAGTTTTAAAAATGCTTTTTAAAATAAATGCCATAGTAATGACAACTCCACAGATATGCCAAAACGAGACTAACAGATCTGCTAAACACAGGCTGCCACAGCCAGGTCATCATCTTCACACCAGAGCAGAGCACAGCAGGCTGCTGTACAGCAAGTCAGAGAAGTGAACAGAGTGCTGACAGACCTCAATAACTTTGGAAACTGTAATGGAGATGCTCCATTGCAGCATATTTTGGCCAAAGTGCAGACATCCACACATTCAGCGTTCTTTGAAGCAAAGCCAAGATAGCTGTGACCTCACAAGGAGCTTACAACAAAGTTAGGCCGTGTGTGCCAGCAACGAACTGATGGTCTTTGAAATTTTCCAAATGTGAAACCCAATAAGAAGAGTTCTTATTTCACTTTAATATCTTGCTTTATACTAATGAAGCCTTGAATTTGAACTACATTATGTATTACTTGTATATTATTCTCACTGCAGGCTTAATCAATGTCTAAGGAGGGGCACTTACCTATCTAATTTTTAATACTCAGTTTTCAAAAAAGCATCTGATCGTAGAGTTGGCTATAAGGTCAACTCTGCTTCAAGTAACAAGTGAGAGCAAAATATTTGAAAAGTAGCTCCAGTACATTAAATAAAAAAAAAAAAAAACAATGAAAAAAGCCCACCAAAACAAAAGTGCACGGAAAGGTCATCTCCTCCTGCCAGAGAAACTGGATTAATCACTGTGTTACTCTGGGGACTACTATTGCTTGATTGGTCAGACCTACCCTGCTCTTTTCCTTTCTGGATCTCAGTTTAGGGGTTGTTGTCCCCACCCAACAACCTTTCAATCTGTGGTTATATAAAAGAACAGACTGATGATGTGGAGAACCTCAACTGCATCAGATGAGGAGGAGTGTGCAGAGGACCACTGCTCAAGTTGGACAGAGGAGACAATTTTTCTTTTGCCTTTAGTTGTGCTAGACCAGCTCCATTGCAAATATTCAGCGCCTCTGGAATAAGTGCAACCATGTCTTACTTGGGAAGAAGATATGAGGAAAGGAGGGATGGGATCCAAACATAGGCAGCTGGTGTTCTCTCAGGTAGTCCATGGAGAAGTTTACTAGCAGTGTCTGGATACAGTCCTGACTTAAACAGGCCCTGGAGGCTGAACGGTGCTGTGGTTTCCAGAAGAGATTCCTCCAGTCAAGGATGATGTTGGTCAGCTGGGAAGCTACCTGGCTGCTCCCAGCAAGAAGGGAGCGTTTTGCTGACACTGCTTCATGAAATTGAGAGGAGGTGGGTGCCTCTGGGACCCCACTTCCCTGCAAACAGTGTCATGATTTTTCTTAAGAAGCTGCCTCCAGCAGTGACAGATGTTGAAGGGATATCAGGTGTTCCTCATGCTTTCTCCTGCTTGCTCTTGCCATTTCACATCGTGACACAGTGCAGCTGCCATCTCTCCAAAATACTGGAGAGATGTCCTGTTTCATGAGCACCATCTTCACCAAAATATTTACAACACAGAAATGAGTTTCACCCCTTCTAAATAAAGATGAATTCAGTAGCAAGAGTGGCTGAATAGAAATTAAATCGCTTGTTCCCAAACAAAAGTTAATGCAGATGCCATGATTATTCCGCGATTTCAACAACACTGAGAAAATATGACTGATATATACAGCTATGTTGGAGTGGGTACATCAGCCTCCAGTGCATTTCCTGACAATGTAGTAATGACCATTTCCTGGCTAATAAACACAGCCCCGTAGTTTATTTGCCTTAATCACCTTGGCCTTCCGCTTCAGAGTTCATCCAGTCCAAAACAATGCTGTTGCTTTTCTTCTTTCTTTCTTTCTTTCTTTCTTTGTTTTATTTTTCAGACACATCCTGATGTCATAACTACAGCTAGCAAAGTAACAGGACAGGGGACATTGCATTGTTTGGAGTGTTGTAGTGTCTCTTTGCTGGATGCCACAGACCTGCTGTGGCTGTTGTGTTGTGTTGTGTTTCTTCCCATTTTCCAACAAATAAGCACTAATGCATATTTTACTTCAATTATTCTTGAGGGCTTATTTCTAGATGCAGTTGCTGACAGTAAGTTATACTGATGGTAGCAAATAAAACAAATTCTGTACTAACAGCTTTAAGGAATGGAAAGATTCAAAACAGCAGCCATAGAAAGAGGAAACACAGTTTTAACCTGACTCCTGTCACATTTACTGTCCCAACAACCCAAGATAAACTGCCTTCAGCATTTTGTTCAATGCACAAGTCCTTTGAATGCCCAGCATGAAGTGACCAAATTTAACTCAGCATAAAACCTTCTTGTAAGACATGCAGCATTTCTCCCTCCTTTATCTGTACCAAAAGTTCATTTGGATGACACCATTTTCTCAAGGTAAAGGGCAATTTTTAGTTGGTATTTCTGCGCACAAAATGTCACTTTGAAGCCTTAGAATTGTCTTTTTTCACTGCATTTTACTGTGACACCCTGAAAACTCGACCCCTCTGGCCCGTTGAACAATTAGAGTCTGAGGAAAACCATCCTCCAAGTAAATCATCAATACTACTCTCTGTGAGGCTAACAGGACTGTTTATCTCAGTTGCTCTAGTCATTTAGGCAAGACTATTTACTCTGATGCTCACTTTCAAGTGACACATTATGTAGAATTACTGAAAATGTGCTGGCAGACACTCCAGCTAAGAATAATGTGAAGCAGGTGATTTGCACAGGGAGAACTTCTGCTTATTAAGATGAGTAGTGCAACAAATGATCTTATCTTCTTCCTTTAAACTCCTAATTGGGAATATTTTCCTTATGGCAAGTTATCCATACATTATGAATTTGCTTTTGAAATTTTAAGTTTTAAGATAAACTGTCACAGCACGCAGAAAACATGTGTAGATACTGATTATGAATTAGGATTGCTACCTTCCATTCACTAAAGCAGGACCCTTACCGACTGATTTTGATTGTAGAGGGCAATTACTCTCAATATTTAAATTTGACATTGGTTGTTCATTCACTGAGTTTTGTTGGGTTTTTTTTAGTTTAAGCTGGATTTAAACTTGATTTTTTTTCATACAGTAAATTCCTAATGAAGCATGCTACCAATGGCCCCCAAATTCCCAAGCCAATTCTCCCAATTTCCAAACCCAATTCAGCCCCTGAGGAGTAAGAGTGATCCTGTAAAACCCATGATATTTAGGAAGAAAATTTTAAAAATATGTAAGATACAAAATGTATCTCTATTATGAGATGTTATTGTTCTTTCCTCAATGGGTATTGTTTTGAGGGGAAGACTAGGCTAATAATAAGACTGCTGGGGCTGTGATGTGACATTCAGGAGCTGCACTATCTGAATATGTGCTCGCTCTTTCCACTGACTTTTCAGCCCCATGTCATTTGCTTCATGGGACAGGGGTTTTTGTGACCATGGGACCTTCCAGATTAGGGAATTAATCTTGCTGAAAAATAAACCTGGAGGGATGACTTCGGTTTGCAGCCTCACAAATGTTTGTGCCAGAGTAGTGCTGGAAGCAATGGAGATGGAACAATGGCAGGATCCAAATGTTGCCTGTTGGATTTGCTGCTGCCCACTGCTCCTGGCATGTCCCCTTGGTTGTGCTGGCATAACTGAGCCACTGGTCAGTACACTGAGAGCAGAGAGCTTAGGCCAAAACACAGCCCAGTGGAACACTGGCTGCTAATTTTAGCTGTATTGATTTTCTGAACCACTTCAGCGCATGGTGACATGGACAGTCATGCCAGCATAGTGGAGGGGCACAGGGAAGTGCAGGGAATGGAATGGTAGTGTCAGGGTGAGGACTGCCAGAAGTGTTACTCTTGCTGAAAAATGTCAGTGCAATACTATTGAAAGTAGCTCAGTCACTGCAGGAAAATCCATTAGTACAGTCTGGCCTGTCACGAGTCATCAGTCTCCACATTACTGTTTTTCTTTTGGAACAGATCACACATTGATTTCAGGGCATCAGCTTTCACCTCGAATCCTGCCCTGTGCACAGGCTTCCATGGGAATTACACCCGGAATAGGTCTCAAGGTTTTGCACCTGTGAGACCAGGAGCTCACCAAGAAAAAAAGATTATTTCATCAATTCAACACTATGTTTCCCTTATTCACAAAAATATTTGCAAGCAATGGCAATTTTAACAGACCTAGTTTGGGAAGCTATGTTCCCAGGAAATTTCATCCGTTTACTACAAATATGCCTTTGAGAAGTCAAGGCTGCTTATCTATGAGATATAATACTTTATATCATAATGTAATATTTCAATTTCTTTATGGCTAACCAGATTATTATGTATTTGCTCTTCCGGTCAAGGCAAATGTAATTACAAAATAAAACTGCTGTGTGGTTAAATAAATCAAAACCTTTATCTGAAGAAACAAATGCAACTTTCCCTGAATTTATCTGCATAATCATATGAATGTAACTTCACTGACAACATTACACATGGACTACTGATAATGAAATCATTGTTGAAATCCTTTTTACTACGCATTCCTCTGCTAGATGGGAAAGAAGACAGAGAAGTTGTGACATGAGATAATGGTGATGGCTTCAAGGAGTTGAAGCACATTCTGACAGTGCATTGGCTAATAAAATCTTCATATCCATACTGTTCAAAGTACTTGTCTTCAACCCCAGCCATTATGTGGATCCATCTCCTAAATCAGCTGCAGTGCTAAAGGGTTACAGGGCTGCCATGATTGTTCTTGCTTTGTAAAATAACCCTATGCTGAAATGCATAGGTCACTAAACCTTCTATGTCTATCTGACAAACTTGTTGAATTGATACTTAAAAAGAGGACACAAAAATGCATAGAAAATTGTGTAATGATATGCTAATGTTTAACTATTATGTTTTCTGTACAAGACAAGATAGTCATTAGATCTATATAAAGTCTGATCCAGAATGGGAATAGCTATGCATTTGTTTTACAGGAACAAAAAACTACAGAGTCAAACCATTATTTTACTCTAGATGAACTTTTCTGGAGTTCAAAAGCAGTTGCTCCATTCTTGCACAGAAATTATTAGCTAAACTAAAGATGCCTAAGTTTGTTAGAATAGAAATTATCAGAGAGAGAACTAGAATGGATTGTATTGGAAGGAAAATGGGATGAGAGGATTGTCTGGATGAGTGTCTAGAGCCATGAGGATCAATCCATTGACAACTTTCCTCACATGTTCCTGTCAGTGGCAGCTTACAGCTGCCATGCAGTAGATCCAGTGTCTCAGCAGTGCAGTGCAGTCAGGGAACCCCCACTGGACAGATAAAGCTGGGTGTGCAGCACATAACTGGCAAACAAGCAGCAGCAGTCACCTGTGCTTCTCTGACCACTTCCAGGCAAAATCTCTTAACTATGGTGAGATATCTATGGGAAGACCTGTGATCTTGCTAAACCCCTCCTTGAAAATAAGGGACAAGCTGAGAGACTTGTCCATCAACCTCCTAGAATACCACATATGGGGACCGAAGGGAAACCTAAACCAGGAAAACCAGCTTCAAATAATTATCTCCTAATTCCCCTATGCTTGTACTAGAAATTGAGTGACAGTAAAGGATGTGCTGACCACTTTTTTCAACTAAGCTTACCGGGTTGGCCACCAAGGAACCCATTTGCTACCATGTCAAACTTCAAAACAGAGAAGACAAAGCAGGTCAGGGGTCCCAGCTGCTGAAAAAGGGACTGGCTGAGCATCTCAAGAACTCCTGCTGGAAGAGCTGGCTAAGTAATTAGGAGGTCCACCTGCATGATGGAGAATTCCTGTTCCTTATTGATGATAACGATTAGGAATTTCTTTATAGTGGTTTAAATTAATTGGCCTATGCAGAGTTGATTCCAGTACTAAGAAAATCCGTGGTAAAATCCCTGAGAGGCTGCTGCTGAAGAACTGAGATGGTATTTCTACCATACAGACTGCATTGCAAAGGGGCATGTCGAGGGCTGGAAAGGCTATAAATAAATCCAATTTAAATACTTTTATAAATGGCTTGAGAACAAAAAGTAGAGCACACTAATGAAATTTGCAAATAGTATTCAGGCACATTCAGTAAAAGATTATTAACAGCACTGTAAAAGGGAAAACTAAATGGTGATACATGGAATAATAAAAATGTCATGAAGTGTTTTGCTGTATGACTTCTGGGATTAGCCCTCTAAAATTCCTGCCCTATGTGTATTCCTATGTGTGTATGTGCATCAGGTGATTGGGGGATGCCTAAGCCACTAAAATGATACAAATGTCAAACTAGTGGAGACAATTTTATCACCTAGGTCTATGCATTTCCAACAGCTACAGGAAAAGCAACACCCTTGTAAAATGTCATCCAAAGTATCACCATTCTGGTGGTAATGTTTTGAGAAAGATCAATACACGTCAGATTAGAAGAAGCATTATTTATGGAAAAGAACTTATTTATGGGAAAAATCTCTTCAAATTCTATATGAACTCACAAAATGAAGACTAAGGGCAACATAATATTCTAAATATACCTAGGATAAACATGAGGAAGCAAGAAAGAAAATCTAGTTGGGATAAAGAATGATGTCTATCCACATGCCAGCAAATACAGTGAAAGTAAATAAGTTGGAAGTCAGAAGGATTTACAGCTCTCCAAGTCAAACTCTGGAACAGCTGTACATGGAAACTAAATGAGTCCTCTTCCATATTTCTGCCACAGCTTCAGAAGTTAGCCACCTTCAGATAGCCTATGTACAGCTAACTACTGGACCTTGCTTTCTCTATTGCAATTGATTTCATTACATGGCACACACTTATGGTGTGTGACTATACAGAGGATTGGTCAGCTGAGCAGTTAGCTTGCTTTCCATGCACTGCCTTCAGAATAGGAAATGGCTAGAGGATGAACCAACTTGCGAGTACTTCATGGTATTTCTGCATCCAGCAGGAAAATTCCTGAGCAAAAGTTTGTGTTAGACCTCCTTAAGGGAAAACCTCCAAAGTAGTACAGCAGCATTTCCAAACACAAGTAGAAGAAGCCTGTGGGTGTGCACATGTGTTTATGTTTGTGTTATGCTACAAAGGTTTCATTGGCACCTTTTGTGAATTACCACAGATATTTCACCTGTCAGCTTCTCCAGACCCCACAGTTTTGTACCCATACAACACCCAGTGAGAGCCACACATCCAAATTAGCCCCGTGAATCCCCTAGTACTAAGGTGGTAAGTCTTACCTAAGGGTCTTGCTGAGGATTTCCACTTAGGTCCTTGCTTTTTATGCAGGATCAGTGACAATTTGGCTGTGACTTGTAAATTAGTGAAAGGAAGAAAAAGTCACTTCCTAAACAGATTAGGAATAAACTAATAGGAGTAGGAAGCCCTTTGCAGACATCTTTAGAGCAGGGTGAAAACAGAACAATTTCAGAGGAGATAGTAAAGCATCAGTACTCTAGCCTATGCTAATCAAAGATGACTCAATCTTAAGTGAATGACACTTACATGAAACAAGTGTGTAGAGACAGTAGCCTAAAATACACTGGCACTGCATTGATGCCTTTTGGGTTGGTAAGTTTTCCTTGACAACAGTCTTGAGATGAAAGAGGCAGTAAGCTGTCAGTCTGAGCTGGCATTTGTGTCCTTCAAGATAGATACCTGCTGCATGAAGATTTTTAAGTGTTTGTTAGAGACAAGTTGAAACAGGCGAGCTTAAGCCATTATCCTCCCATCCAGTATACTGGGAAAGTGTTCCCAGATACTCCAGAAGTCCATGACAGAGGCAGCACAGAGGCTGTGAGAAGGGAAACACACATATTTTCCAAATACTTCATGTAAGCTATCACTGATAAACTTCCAAGTGTGAATCATAAGCACCATATTCTGATCAACCAGTCATAAATACTAAAGATAACTCTGAAGGTCAAAATAGCTAAATTTAGTGACTGTTCTGTTGAGCTCCCCCCTTGTCTCACACTGCAGTTCTAACCCCGACACACTGGTTGCCAGACAAGAGGAGTCAGGAAGAAACAGAACGTAAGCAGATACAAACCCAATTACAGCCGGTCTTCTCACTTCCTTTAAACAATGCTTAAGCTCTTACTGTTACCGCTTCAAATACAGGAATGAGTATCACAAGGTGCCAAAAGTCTATATCTAGTAGAACTGCCCACCTAGCCTACATTTTTTAACTCTACTGACATTTTGCCATCCAGTGTCAATCTATTCCAATGCAAGGCCTTGCTTGTGAAAAGCCAGTTTAAGTGTGAGGTGTATGCCTCAGTTCTTGGACACAATATTAGTTTAACAAATATTGAGTGTGACTCAGTCATTTGCGTGTCTGACGTTCTCCTGAATTCCCCTTCTGCAAGCTGCTGTTTTGGCAGCTCAGCTGGTGCTTGGTGTGTGCTGTGGCTGCTCCTGGCCACTGTGACTGTTCACTGCTCTGACAGTGTCACAAGTCCTGTACACACACAACTGCACTACACATCGATTCTCTATAACCTCATTCTTAGCCCCTGTATTTTTTCTATGTAATATGATTCATAATTGATTTGAATCTTGCTTCCACTAAGACCCAGTCTTGCAATGTGGAGGTTGCTCACATAAATACCTAGTATTTCGCCTCTTTCCAGTTAAAGTCATCTATGGCACATTCCATTCCTTGTCAAACTCCATTCTTAACATAACTGAGAAATTGAAGTTAATTACTTGAATGACTAATCCAGCTTTGCAGCACTGCTTACTGTTGTTTTATAAGAAATAAACTGAGAGCAAGTGACCAACAGCACTGGGCAGTGCTATCAAACTTGCTTACAGTAATTTTGGTAGAAGCTTTACCTCAAGAGGGGAGCAGCGACTTCCCATGCCCAGGTAACTTGATTGAGGCCATTTGTATGGAAGTCTAGCCAAGTTGTCTGAAGGACTTAATCTGAATTGTTTTGAAGTGTCTGGTGGGAGATGACCTGTGTCACTGGAGATGAGCATCCCAGACTACCACAGGTGGAATAGCAAGTATGGGAACCAGTACTCTGAACAGACTTCTGTGAGGTGCTGATGAAAAGACAGCGATAAATCACCAAGTATTGCAGGAATTAATTGCAGAACTTATTTGCAATTTATTTACAGAATTTATTGCAGGAATTGTTGCAGAAATCCATGCAGTCAAGGTAGGTGTTAGGAAAAATGAACCTTGGAAAGGGAGCAAATTGGATATTCCAGCCAGAGAAATGAGTTCTACTGAGGAAAATAGTGCAGGCTGTGTAGAAAGGGATCTCTTGAACACTGCTGGAAATCAACTTTAGGAACATCTTAGGAAATCAAGCATGGAAAATAAATCAAGACGTATGTCCTGATAGGAGAGGATGGTTTCTGAAGCTTCTACCTAACCAGTGATGAAAGATGAATTCCTCACCAAGCTTGCCACTTGCATGCCTGCAATTGCCGTTGTGCTTTTGTACTAGTCATTCACTTCCCTACTGACTGTGATTTCCTTACCTCATCTAACTCACTGCTCAGTCAGTTCTATTTCCTTGCACTACACTTTGTCAGATGCTCCTGACTACAGCAGATCTTTCTTAGTTTTATTGTATGTGGGCATAGGACAGATAAACACATTCAAAACAATCCCAAATTCACGACTGGTTTGAGCAACCAACTGTTGTTCCATTTTCCTTAACATTTTGATCTTTAGCCCAGACTGGAAGCAGTTGGCTGGTTTCAGCTGTGGGAGAAAACGAGGTAGAGAAGGACTGCTAGAGCAGGAAGCCCAGGCTCCACTACCAACAACAGTCTTTCTGGCAATGAGTCTAAAACTTTGAACTATTTTAAGAGGATTAGCACCGCAAAAGAGGAAAGTGTGAAAGAACAATGTGATGCATCTTTTTTAGCCAACAGCAGAAATAGCTTCAGCATTCACTTTGACAAGATAAATGAACAATCAGCTTTTCTAAGGCTATCCAAGAGAACATTAAGATTATAATAAAGCTGAGAGAAAATGTGACTACTTGAACATGTAATTTTTAGTGAAGATTACTCCATTCAGTCCTCCCACTCAAAATGAGGACAAGATATACTTGATGATGATATGGTAAAATGCATGATTTTTGTCTGCACAAATCATACCGCTTGTGAAAGAGGAGTGGATTTAACGAACGTGTTAAAGTGTCCCCAAACTTCAGGGCAGAAGGGATAGGTATAGATTAATCAAATCACTATGCCTATTCAGGGAACTGGCAAATGGATGCTGAAAGGTATCATACCTTACCTAAAATGGAACAACCACCACAGCAGTATAGTCTGAAGTGGGAATCTGGAGGTCCTGGTGGACTGTGGCAAGGACAGCATGAGCAGGGCCACTCCATGATGAATAAGCTGAGGTTAACCACAGGACAGGCAGGGCAGTGCTCTCACCAATCAGGGTGCAGTTCCATAGGATTTGGGTAGGGCTGGAGTGATGACAGGTCTTCTTGAGAGTCCAAGACAAGGCAAGATAATGAGTCATGTCCAGAGTCCAGACAGAAAGTGAAGCCAGAAACACTAGAAGACGGAGTCAGAGTAAAGATCCATGTAGGAGAAAGGGTTGAAGGCAAGGCTATATATTACACAGGAAAATGGAGGAAGGACAGCTGATGAGCCACCATGACAGGACACCAGCATTGGCACAGGCAAACCTACAGTACTGCACGTGCTAAAGTCCCAGGTGAGGGTGTCAGGGCAGTTAAGGCCCAGTCATGCACTCTACTTGGCCTGACAGGAACCAAGCTAAATGTAAGTGAGCAGAACACCACAGCAGTGAGCAAGGCTACCTTTATAGAGACATTTAAGTTTGTTTTTACAGGCATGCAGCCAATAGATCAAAAGAAGTACTAGTCCTCTGTACTCAACACTTGTTACATCACGTCTGGAAAACCACATTGCACTCTGGGGCTCGCACTATGAAAAAGAAGTTGACAGATTGCAGTGAGTACAACTGAGGTCAGTCAAGCTGGCATGGGGGTGGGAGCACGTGCCCTGTGAGGAAAGGCTGAGGGAACTGCATTCAGTCAGAAAGCTCGAAAGGAAACCCGAGAGTTTTCTTCCAGTACATGATATTGCCAAGAAAATGCAGCAACACTCTCTACTGAGGTGCACAGCAGCAGGATGAGAAGTAACAGACACATGAAGACATTCTGATTTAAGGGGAAGAAGAGGTCACAGTGACACCAATCAAACATTGACGGGGTTGCCCAGAGAGCTGTTCACTCTCCATTCTTCGATGTTTTCAAGGCCCTACTGAATAAAGTCCTAAGCAACTTGATCAGAAGGCTGAAGAAACAGAGACCTCATGAGACCCCCCAGCCTGAAAAATACAATTCTATTTCTATTGCTTTCAGGGCTCTTCAAGTGTGCTGCTGAACACACGAGGCCGCAGGAGAATGGAGGACCTTTGAGCATGCTGAAAAAGTTGTTGAAGGATCTCATTTTCAATACAAGGTGCAAGTACAGAAATACTCAACTGAAGTAGTCCTTTACTGAACACAGAATTCTTTAAAATGTTTGGGGTTTTTTTGTTGTTGTTTGTTTTGTTGTTGTTTTTTTTTCCCATACCTTTCAGGGATTTTTTTTTTTTTTTACATTTTACCTCTTTGTGTAGAAACTTCTAAGTCTTTAGCTCTGGTTTCTGTTCTTTAGAGTGAGACTCATTGCACATTGCACTGCTTGCCCAATTAACATACTGCAGGACTTAAGTGTGTTGTCACATTCTCACTACCTTTAAACTGCTCCATCTCTGACTGTTGTTCAATTTTCTGCATATTGATCCCTCCTTTCAGTGCAGCCCGGCTGATCTCCCCACATTCTTCAACTCTGGAGTTGAATGTTACCCTGAAATGCTTGTTCTAGTTCTACCTCCTAGGTAACCCCCAAAATCAATAATTTACATGGTTCTATTGCTACTTTCAAACTTATCTAGTAATATGCCCTCTTCAGCATTGAAAGCTGACATTTCTTAGGAGAAAAATACTTGCATTTTTCTTCGGAATAGGAAAGATGGATTTCCTGCTGTCATTCCTTTCCTTGATTCCTTCTTCTACCTTTGGCTATTACATTGTATCATCTGCATGGAAACATTGTCCATTGGCATTCGGATTACGTGAACAATCTACAACCATTCAACGCTGCAATCAACTGGCTGAGTTAGCTGATAAATTCCAAACCTTGCATAAATTCAGCACTTGAGGTCAGCTAATGCCTCCCCAAGGCTGCGAGAACCATGGCTGGAAACACCTGACTCTGTTATGAGCAGAGTGGTCCGATGGGTTCAGGGGAACACAGCAGCTGATGGTGCTCAGTGCTCTGGAGGGGATTTGGCCTGGACCTATGCACTAAACACTCCTTGGCAATTGCAGATCTTCCATTTTGGCTTCATCTGAAGCTATCAAAGCTCCAAGTCTGCTCCAGTGTGCAAACTGGAGCGGAAACCATCAGATTTGTTTAAAAGGCGAACTCTTTAACTAAAATGTAGTGCCAGTGAAGGCATAATCTGAGAGTCCTTTTGCTCCTATGGATGCACAACAGTTTTCAGCAATATCTTTCAGAGTTGACTCTGTCTTGTGACTCACAGCCAATAACATGAATGGAGGTCCGGGTGGATTTATGTGGGAAAAAGTGCATTCCAGAACAGTTTTAAACATTTTTTTGGTTTTTCTGTTGGTTTCGTTTTGGTTTGGATTTTTGTCTGCTGTAAATCAGTTCATTTGTAAAGATGCTGACCACCCTGTCTCGTCCCCACCACTTTCTAAGCTGTATTTTATAGACTCAGCTTCTCATCCTACCACAGATCTGCAAGCACCGCAATTTACAAGGGCCTGCCAGCAACCAGCGCCTGCGGCCGTGCAGGCACCTCAGCTCGCTGGGAAGCACAAGGAAGTGCATGTAAGTCTCCAGGGAGGGTGCCAGGAGGATGGTGCCAGGCTATTTTCAGTGGTGCCCAGCGACAGGATGAGGAGCGATGGCCACACTTAAACAGAACGGGTTCCACCCCAGCATAAGGAAGAACTTTCCATGGAGACCGGCAGAGCACCGGAACAGGCTGCCCAGGGCGGTTGTGCAGCCTCCCTCTCCGGAGACATTCCCAGCCCACCTGGACGCGTTCCTGTGCAACCCGCTCTAAGTGACGCGGGCTTCGCAGGGCTGTTGGAGCGGCCGATCTCCAGAGGCCCCTTCCACCCCTAACAAACTGCGGGCCGGCCGAGGGCGGTGACCTGGCGGCCCCGCGCTCATGAGGAGCCGCGGCGTGCCGCGGGCCGGGCCCGCCCCGGCC
>JANRGV010000051.1:42545693-42624357 GCA_024734035.1 Alethe castanea | reverse complement strand
GCACAGAGACGTGGGTGCTCTTCTGCCCTTCACTGAGACAGCATTGGGCTCTGGGGTCTCTGCTTCAGCCCAGGCACCATTCAGTTGCTAAGCCTCGCTCAAGCCCAGGTGCAAGATGAGCTAGTGGCCTAGCTTGTGGGTTTGCTCAATCAGCCTCATCAATTCTCCACTATCTCACATTTTGACATCACGAGCCAGTCTGTTCTCCACAAAAGCCATGGCAATATTTATTCCTCAAGGAGGTTCAGTTTCTTGTTGCAATATGTCTTCATTGTGAGGCAATTTTTCATGCTGTGAAGCATGGCTCACGGTAAGGGTGAAAGGGAGAGATGGACTAGCTCTGCTTTTGTTATGGCAGGTTGCCTGTGGGAAGAAATCAGACAAATGAATAATTCCAATGCTGAGATTTGTGAAAGTTCTCCAAGTTGTCACCCCTAAAACAAGCAGGATTTGTGCTCTATTATGGCTAGAATAGACAAAACTTCTGCTCAGATGAGTTTTTTCTGGTGGTGGCCTCTAGCTGCTGATTTAGAGAGGTCTGAAAAGTAAGGATGATCCTTTCGCTAGCAGACACTTTCCATTATTTGAATTAGCAATTTCAAAAGCTTGAGATGTTATAATTTTCTCCCACAAAGGGAGAAATTGAATGGTTTTTTCTTTTAGTTTTTATATATATTATTTAGTCCTTTTATATATATATACACACATACATATATTTACACTGCATGCTTGTCAGAGTGTAATGGGGTTTACAAGTGTTGTTGGATAAAAACAGTGTAGTTCTTTGAGTGAAGCCTGCTGTTTGATAATTTTAATTCATTCATAAATTATGAGAAATAAAGTATTCTGATTTTTCTTCTATAGTATCCTTTGTGATTTTTATAATTCTATCATATTGCATCATCCAGTCATCTCTTAGCTAAACTGAAGGATCTTGTCTTTTTCTCACATGGGATGTTCCCCCACACATCAAATCATCCCTGTATAATTTTTTAGATTTATGATACTGTTTTTGAATGGACTGACCAAAATTGTGATGTAGGTACTTGAGGACTTGAGGTGGTTGTACGTTTTTTATATTCTTCTGTATTCCTTTCCTATTAGTACTTAACATTGTACTTTTCTTTATTGCTTCAGAGCAGCAAGGTGATGTTTTCAGGAAACCATACCCAAGCCATCCAGATTGTTTTTTGGAGCAGTACTAAGTAACTTAAGAGTTCGTCATATAGGTGTATATTTTTTTCTTCTTTTGCTTAAGAGCTGGTATGATTGGTGCATTTTACAGGCACACAGTTCAGATTACAGCCTGGGAGATAAGTACATGAGTTGTGCACCATGCTAGTGAAACTCTTACCTGGGAGCTGAGAGCAAATGTGCATGGAGCTTGTCTGTACTAAAGTGAAGAGTTGAGATTAGAGAAGTGAGAACTGATAGAGATTCTGATATCTTTGAAAAGTAAACATAGTGTTTGATGAAATTAAATCTAGTGAAGTGGGATTATGCATGCTTAGGGCTTATTTCCCCTGACTGTTTCACAGAGGGAGTATTTGTCTTTTTGAATCACTGTATTTCACACCCATCTGACATGTCACCGTTGCATTGGCATATTTCTATATTTTGTTCTGAGTAATCAATGTAAATACTATATGTTTGCTTCTACATTCATCTGCTGGGGAGCTTCATTAGTCCATAACTCCATCTGGATTATTCTTCTTCAGGCACTACCTACTGCTGTTTTCACTTTAACCCACTTCCTAAGAGTCTTATCGTTGTTATGCTAATCTGTGTTCATTAGTTAATTAACAGCTTTCCCTATGGAGAGGTGGAAGAAATGCTCTTGATTATTAAGTTGAGCTGATCCTGTCACAAGCAGATAAGTAAAATATTTCTTTTCATCCGTTTCTGACAGTGTTTTGATCCATAAAAGTCTGTCTGAACTGGGTGTACATAAGATCTTTGCAATTTTGATGCGCAGTGGGGTATATGAGTGGCATAAACCCATATACGTGCTGGGAGATGTGGCCTTCAAGGGAAGGTGTCAGATCTGAGCTGTAGGACATGTTGGTCCTTTGGACTTTGAAGTCTAAAACATCTTGTTGACGAGGAGTAATTGTTAAGATGGGGATTTTAGGGAATGAAGGAAAACTGACAGGAGGACATACTTTAAATAGTCCCTCTTCTTCCTCTTTCCCAAAAAGGAAAACCCCAAACTTTCCTACATCAGAGACATAACAATAGTTGCTGGTGTACACTACTGTCTTTGGCTCTGCTAAAACGTAGGATAATAGTACACCCACCTCAGTGGTTGCATAATGAACTAGATTGGGTAGTGAATTCAGGGAGAAAAGTCTTTTAATTAAAGTAATTTTCACTGGGTTGCATTAGAGACAATTCTACTACCTTGACTGAGATGAGAGAGCTTGCCTATGCTCCTGGAAGAAATTTGGTCAAATTATGTTGTTAAACCACTTAGGAACTAGCATATACAATTCTCTTTCTTTTCCAATCAAGTCTGATTTTTTTTTTTAGTAGAAAACACATTAAAGTTATTTAAGTTAATGTAAGAGCAAGTGAATAGTAGTTTTTGCCTTTGTTACTTTGTAAGACTGCTAAGTTGGTTTAGTGTTGCCTACCAAATTCAAAATTTACAGAACTACAAAAGTGAATATGAGGAAAGGCTAAAGGTATATCATGATTTGTGCTAAAATTATGAATTTCACTCTTTGTTGTCTTTCAGGCCAGCTGTGTTATGTGCAGCTGTGCAAAATGCTAGAGGCACAGCTGTGGTAGTGTTGAAAATATGCCTTGTGCCAGGGTCTCTTGAAGGCTTTGTATAATTAATCTGTGGCTGTGAAATCAATGAAGTGCAGAAAGGTGATTTGCCATGGAATTTTACAGTTTATGATGGCGGTCCCTGGGATTTCAAAAGCCTTGGCTAAGGTGAAGAACATCTGCAGTTGCAGGCTTGTAAGTGTGACATAGGCTGTGTTTTCACAGGAGCCTAAACCAGCCTAACACCAAGTGGCAGAGAAAAAACATTACTTGTCTTTTTGCTGGGTTGATTATCTGCTAGGTTAGTGAGCTGGACTGGGTGTCAGAAGGACTTTCCAGTTGCCAAATGTGTGTCTAGGAGCAGAGAGGAATTAATATGGCTGGAAGGAATGGAAGATCTCCAAGCACCACAGCCATGGAGTTCTGGAGAGGCAGCCCCTCTTCATTACTGTCAGTTTAGATGAGGATCCTGTTGTAATGATGGAAAATAATAATACCAGCATCCTTTACAAATGTGTTATAAAATCTGTTCATTTGAAGAGCTGCAGAAAAGCTACGTGGTATTGCTTTGGGGTGGGTGGTATGTTCCTCAACTTTGTATTTCAAGTTTTTTGGAAATGGGTAATTTGATAGTTTTTAAGACACAAGGAAGTGATTGAGCCATGTTCTATCACTTCTTCAGGCTGCTTTGGAAGGACTTTGAATTTGACTCTTTAACATCACAAGTAAATCCTGGCTGCATAGGTTTTTGCTTCAATGGTTTGTGAATGAGGGCAGGGGCACTTTGCAGAATTCAAAAAATGTGTTGCAGTGTCATTAACACAGAGTGTGAAAATCCAGTAGCTGTGTACTCCAGAGGGTGGTGCATTGACCTGTGCCACAGAGCATCTGTGGCTCTGGGACTTAAGGCATTGTTCTGCACGAAGATCAGTGGTGCAATTGGATGGCAACCAAGGCTCAGTTATACCTTCCTTTATTACTGTGAAACAATGTTCCAACTATCATTAATTGTGGCATTAGTGGTGACGTGCAAGCAGTATCAGAGCTAATGAGCAGCAGAAGCAATTGTACAAGCACAAACCATGCTGGCATATCGATGAGTTCAGCAGAACTGCCACTTGTGTCTTGTGGCAGCACAAGAGAAGTCTTATGTCTGTGCCCTGCCTGTCTGGGGACAGGTGGAAGGTATCCAGGCTGGTGATGTGGGGTTAAGTGTCATCCTCTCTGGCCCAGCATCTGCATGTGTCACTTCTCTGCCTTGGGCAAGCAGCAGAGGCTCTTCTCCTTTTGATTATTTTGTTTGGCTCTGCAAACAGGTGGTCTTCAAGGTTTTGTTATGAACTTCCCCAAAACTGATATGGCACAGCTTGTTCTTATACTGGTGGTCCTGGCATTTACATGGTCCCTTAAGTCAGTTGCTCTGTCATCTTGCCATGAGTTCACACAGTCGCTGTTGGTGCTGTCAGACCCTGCCTGTTTGCTCTGGGTTTCACCTTACAGCTCAGTTGGTTTCCTCTTATGTTACACCCCTCACATAAAAGCTGCATTTTACACATTTGTCACTGGTAGATTTCATGAGGACATCTCCACAGCATCTCCATGTATATGTGTATACAGGAACTGGAGATCCCCAAATGGGAGCCTGTATCTCTCTTGCACAGGGGCTGCAGCCCTGGGCAGGGAAAGGAATATGTTCCCCCTGTGCAGCTAGCTGCTGGTTTGATACTAGGTGCCTCAAAGCTGAATTGTGTGTTGTTGAAGCAGTGGCTGAAAAGTATTAGAATAACCTTAACTGATCTTAAGTGCAAAGAGAATTCAGCATTTTTTCTGCATCATCTTTTTGGTTTGTTTGGTTGGTTTTTTGTTTTCTTTTTTTTCTTTCTTTTTGGTTTGTTTTGTTTTTCATCAAGGTCTTAACTGTTCACATTTAGTTTAGCTTTTTCATCTCTTAGGCCACCAGCTTCTACTGTTTATTATGCTAATAATGTTGCTGCTATTTGACTTCTCTTTCAACCATAGTCTTGGTAGCTTCCCAGATGGTTACATCTTGCATTGTTATTGAGGAAATGTACGAAAAAGCTTACAAAACAGGCACACTCCTCTCTGGTGATGAGAGTATGAATAGTGCTTTTCTCACCTGTCAACAACAGCCACCAAAGCCCAAGCACGAAAACAAATGTTCTTCTTCCTGAGAGAATTAGGGAGGGTAAACTGCAAACTCTTTCTTTTGTGAGGTTGTTTTAAGTGGGATTAGGAACAGATGTTGGATACCTTCAGGATAATGAATTGTTTAGTGGGGAATATATAAATATTAAATTCTAATATAAAGAGAAATGACAATATTGTTTCTGGAGCTAGTCTCCTGTTCATTTTGCAGTAATATTCCCTCTAATAGTGCTGAGAATAAAATGTATGATTATGACCTCATTTCTTCATGATATTTTTTTCAGTGGAGCCTGAATATGTGGAGCCCTGTGACTGTTCAGAACTTGAGAAATTTGTGCCAGTTTCTTAGAGTGAACTCAGGCACTCACTTTAAGTGAGTCCTAAAAATTGCATCTTCTAAATGAAATCCCAAAGCGTTTATGTATGGAATTAAAAAATCACCCAACTTTATCATAGAAAACTCATGTTGAGAAGGGATTTTCTCAAATATGTAATGTGTCTGAACTCCTGCATATGACAGAATGAATACCGTCATGTGTAGCTTCTTTGGTATCATGGCTCAGGCTGTATTTGCAGGAGTGGGACAAAGTAGTGAAACCTGGTAAAAGGAGAACATGTCAAGCATGTACAATTCTAGATGGATTTTTGCTGTTTCCCAGTATGGACAAATTGAGGAAGGACCTTTTTTGATGTGTGTTCAGTGAAAGTTCATAATTTTTCCTGAGTTTGAGTAAAAGGTTTTTCTCTTCACAGAATTAATTTCAATTTCACAATTTCTCTTGGCTTTTTTATCTTCCACCTAATGCAGGTTATGAATTTCCTTTTCTGGCCTCTATACTGCTCCTCTTTTTTTGCTAAACCTTAATTTCTTGTCTGTACTTGGAAGTACAATAAACCAGAGGAGTTTTTCACATCAAATTTAGATAAACTTTTAAAAGTTCCTTATCTTGCTTTTAATCGACTCTTCCTAAATAACTATGGTAGGACAAAATAATTTTGACGTTTTAACAAGATTGATGATGGAGGAAGTGCTAAACTCTGAATTTTGGCAGGGAAACCGTCTGCCCTGTGTGCCTGCCTTTCTTCATTAGCTTGGTGGGAGGAAATGCCCTTTTTGATAGGAGTCAAAGCATAAAACGCTCAGAAATCAAAATTTATCACTATCTCAGTTTAAATATTTCATATAGTGAAATATTTTTGACTTGTGTTTCGGGGTCTGAGGTGCATGGGGGTTGCCTACCCCTGTGATGTCTCACTGCACTGCTCGTTCTTACTGTAGAAGGCTACATGCAAGTAAAAGTAGTGCCACCCTTACAGCAATGGGTGATTATAGCTGTTCTTTCATCAAGTATGATTTGAAATTGGACAATAGGAAAAAGTTAGTAGAAAACGCTTCTTCATGCACAATACAAAAGTTTCTTTTGCAGCAGGAGAGCAGATCCTGACTGTATTTGATGTATAGTGGGCCTGACAAATGGGTCATATATTATGTACATCTCAAGTTATGAACTTTTAAAAATGAGTATTGCCATTACCAGCGTTATTATGATCTCCTGTCTAGTAGAAGTGGGATCACAATGGTTCTTTCTTTACTTCAAACTCTGTATTGAAATTCGCTGTCATTATCCTTAAGTGGTCTCTGTGTGGTCTTATATAGGGACAGAAATGAGCAATACAGAGGTGAGCTACTTGAATCTTTTGATCGAGTTGCAATCAGGATTTCGGAGGCTGTGGGTAGGCTAGGATCCTATCTCTTGCTGGAGAACCAGCAAGGACTTGTCATGGGGACAGTGCACCCTGCAGTGAGGTTTGTGTGTGTTGATGCTGAGACGCCTTTCCACCTACTACCCGTGTATCTTCCATGCCTCCTTGTGGGGAAAGAGAGAAACTGCTGGAGTTAGTGGGAGCTAAGGGAGAAGTTTGGATCATTTCCACCTACTTTTCTCTTTTTTGCTTCAGGATAAGGAGGCCAAGCTCACTCCAGGAGATGATCAGAGGATGATGTAGCCAAGTTGGCTATCAGTCAGGATTTAAGGCCAGCCACCACCAGCCCTGTGATACCTGAGGAGTAGCTAGAATGCATGGGGGGGTTATTTTCTGCTAAATTGCCCATCTCTTAATAGGAAGATTTTACCTTTAAACAATGAAAGGAATAGGAGAACAGGATTTGAGGTTAGTGTGAGTACAGTTACTGTAAGGGCACTTTGACTTTTTGTATCCTTTAGTAACATATTTTTAGGGTTCCCGTGCTGTCGCAGTAGCGATGTGCCATTTTTACTAAAGTCAAAGTGGGTTGATTTTATTTGTTAACATTAAATGCTTTGAAAAGGTTTGGATTTGGAACAATGAAGTTTTCTAACTTAGTTCTGTGTATTTACAGTGTTTTTCTTATCTTTGTCCTTCTCTTACGTACTTTGTCACACTTTGTCTTGATTGAGGTTTCTTTGGCCTGCATGGATTGACTTCTTGTTGCTTTATTGGATCTTACTGAGTTCAGTGGACCATGTGGGTTTTCCCATTGCTGTCAGTGAGATGTTTTAGAAAAGTTATTTTGCCAAACAGAACTGCAGGTCAGACCTCATTTGTGCTTTGAAATGTTAGAACAGTGAATGTAGAGATTAGAAAATAAATAGCATTTAATTTAAGGGTCTGAACTGTAGCCTCGCGTCAGCATTCATCTTCTCACTGTCCACAGCCAAACTACTGTAGGCTAAATATCCATTATGGGATATTTCTCACATTTAGCTGTGTTGTGCACATAAATGAAGGATAATTTCAGTGGAGAGCCTGTAATAGACTATATTTGTGTATGAAATTGTTAGCAGAGAAGCAGAATCTCAGTTGTGTTTGTTGCTTGCCCTGGAGAGAATTCTCAGAAAATGTTTTGTTATCGATGGTAATGATTTACTTTGGCTCTTTAGTCAATTAATGTATATATATATAGTACCTTATACAAGAACATTACTAAACTGAGAATAGCTCTTATTACAAACTACAATTTGTCTCCTGTTTTACTTGCAAAAGAGTTAATAACATATTTCAGATTTGAAATACAAAGCAAAAGTTGATAAGAAAAAAGTGGTCTTTTTTCCCTATTGTTAAGTTTCTGTATGAAAGCAAGATGTGAGTGAGTAGGTGTGCAGGAGGCAATTCCTCTAGCAGTCACACATTTGTTCCAAATATATACTGAAAAATACTGGGCACTCTGGGGTTTAAATTAGATTTTTATTTCTTAAATCAAAGGAGGTTTTTGTTCAGAAAATCTCCACCATGTTGTCTCCAGTGCAAGTCTGGGTAGAAGTTATTTATTGCCTCTTTCTTACCCATCTTCACAAATATTCTTGAGTATCTTTTAAATTGGAGGTTGTACTGCTGTAGTTTAAATGATTGTTCAAAAACCTAAGTGTAAAGGAAGTCATTGGAATGTAGTTGAAGATGTTTTTTGTGCTAGCTAAGTTTTCTGTAGTAACTATTACTCGAAGTTAGGCAATCATGTCATGGCAGATCTGACTGGGACTGCAGAAGCTGCTGTTGATACCAGTTGTCTAAATTCCTTCTGGCCTTGTCCCCAAGCCTAGAATGTCTGATCTACTTGTAAAGCAGTTGCAGAACTGAGCATCTTCATCTAGTATGAATTGTTAGCTTGTAATATCTGCTTCGTGAAAAGGACAAGACATCCTTGCATCATTAGGTATCAGTGTCTGCTAGAGAAGTACGGTGAATATCTAATTGTCTAATATCTAATTGACAATATCTAATTGTCCAGTTCTCTGTGCACAACCCCTGTATTTGATCTCTTTGATTAGCTACTTTAATAAGACATGTGACAGTACTGTTATATATTGTAGGAAAAAAGCTTATTTGGAACACTTGAAAAGTGTTACTGCTAAAACTGGAATGAAAATTTGTTATGACTTGACTCCACATAAGTCAGGTTAATTCAGTCTTTGGGCATGTTGTTCAATATGACTTTGGTAGAGTTAAACTTGGAAATTTTACTCTGGGAGTCTGATTCTTTTGTATAAATAGCTTATACAGCAGAACTGTTTTGGGGAGTAATTATTTCAAGGTATTTTTGTTATTTAAGATGCAGAAATCTGTTTTTAGTGGGTTTTGGTCATCTTGGTAAAGGAACACAGTAATTTAAAATTGAATTACTTTTGATTATTTAGTTATGTTTCAGCTGTAACAATTGGTTACTCGAGTGGAGTAACACATTTATCTGTCCCTGTCCTAAATGCAGTACATGCACTTGTTAAAAATTATTGCTTATCCTTGTGTTATTTTCTCCCTTTTTTTCCTCTTTCTCCTATTTTTGCCTATAATCCTCAGCTATGTTATCACCATCACATGGTGTTCCCCTGCACATGCTTCTCAAGTTCACTCATGATCTTTCTCCTTTGCATATGCCTCATTATTACTTGGCTTCCCTGCCTGCTGGGACATGTTGGCAAGCCATCTGGGCTTCCTTTATTCCCTGCTTCTCTGAGCGTGTCTTGCCTGATGGTGGCTGTCAGCAAAGTCCAGACCCAGCAGTGCCATTGCCATCTGTGATGGATTTTGCTTATCCTGGTATATTGATAGCGATCTGTTTCCTGAGCTCTTCCCCGTTGGGTTTCCAGGCTCTCCGCAGCACAGAGTCTAGACGCCATTCTGAAGAACAAGAAATGTCTTGAACTGGGTTTTCATAAGCCAAGAGTGAGGACCAGAGTTTGAGAACAGTTTTATTGTACCTTTTGACTGCAAGGATGGCATAATTCCCCTACATATTTGGGAAGGTTGGTCTGGGGAGTTTGTGGTGAATTTTATGGAGTCACACTTCACTAGAAGTATCAGATTGTTGTTTCTGCCCTTGTCAAGTTTGTAATGTACTTCACTTGCAGACATAAACATTGCCTTTGGAAAGAAGGGCTCCTAGTACTTGGCTTTGGTACTAGCAGGTACAAGCAATCTGATCCTTTTAAAAAATTTTTTAAACCAAGAAAATTCTCTTAGTAGGCACGTTTGCCTTTCCATAGTCCTACTAGTGTTTAGGCTGTGCTGTTCATAGGGGACCTTTATTGTAGGTGGGAATACTGTGGGTGTCAGCTTAAAACACTCCAGTGTACTCTCTGTGTTCTCCCAAGCAGCAAAGTCTGGAGGAGTGTGTGACTGTTCTTTGTGACATGCTAATTTGCAGATTTCCCCCAGTGTAATTGTAGGAAGATGATGACTTTGGTTGTATTCAGTGCAATCTTGCCATAGCAAAAGTGAAAAATCAAAATTTGTCTTAGCAAGTTTTTTTTTTTATTCCTGCAAGGAATGAACGCTGCTCACCCCATCCTTAGCTATGTTTATATTTGATTGTGGCCAGGAATTTCCTTAGAAAAATTGTGATGCGGAAATACCAATGCAAGCTGGTTAACTAAGTATTTTTTAAAAACTGCTCCCTTTTTGATTTTGATAATAATGTCAGTTCAGTGGTAGAAGTTCTTACTTTTAAGATACTATCAGTGTCTTAAGTAAGCAATAAGTAATATTCTCTGGAATCCACCTTAATATTAGAAGAAACTACTAAATAATCAGCTTCAACAAGGTGTTGAAGGTATTGAAGAGGTCAAGATTCATAGTCAAAAGCCTATTCAGTCTTTTTTTATTGGTCTTGTAAGAAGATAGAGTTTTTTTACAGTGAGGATGGTGAAACACTGGCACAGGTTGCCCAGAGATGTTGTGGGTGCCCCATCCCTGGAAATGTTCAAGGCCAAATTGGGTGGGGCTCTGAGCACCTGTTTGGGTGGAAGGTGAATGTGTCTCTGCCCATGATGAGGGGTTGGACTAGATGGCCTTTAAAGGTCCCTTCCAGCTATTAAGTGATTCTGCAATTCTATTCCATGATCTAAAACTATTAAGAAAATGATGTAACTTCTAATATATGATCCAAAAAAAGTTGTATTTTGTATATCTGTGGTATACACATTTGATATCTGATTGGCATGAAACTGCCAAGAATCACTTGAGAGGATGGAATTTGATGCATTTACTTTTTTAAAGCAAAAAATGTTTTCAGATAAGAGGAAGGAGCTAAAAAAGCAGACTTCAAATGTGGATGTGGTGTTACTTCTCCAGACAATTACTGACAAATACACCGTGGCTTCAACTTTACTCGTAATGAACATGAACATGTTGTATTTGCAACCTATTTGCTTCCTTTTTATCTCTTTGTATCTATTCTTTGTATATATTACTTTTAGCTTCTTGGTGCTTTCCATTCTGGCAAGTAAGTAATAATTACATTGTATTTTTAAAAGGTATGTTACTGAGGTAGGAAATGCTTGTATAAAGCAGGTGTTTCTGAGTACTTATGTGTAGGTTTGGTTTCTCTGTATACATCTAACTACTCCTATTGAAAATAAAAGAAAATCCCAAAGCCCTTATTCTTTCCACTTGTATGTCAACAGATGTTTCCTAGTCATGTGTGTACTTTCCATGAGATTGGTCCCCCATCTTCTGCAGTTACAGTACTTTCTAAGCAGTTGTCCAGGCTTCCCGGTACGTTTAGTGCTCCTGCAAGTGTTAGTGCTAATCTGCTACAGTGTTTCTAGTCTTTTTTCAGTTTCCCTTTCCTTTGAGTGGATAGCTGCCATTTGAAACAGTAGTCCTGCTCGAACCTATTTGTGGGCACCGCTGCATCTGGTCTTTTTCTGTAGCCAGATAGCTTTGGTAGTTGAAACGTTGTAGTTTTATTTATAATACTGTTTCATATAGGAACTCTCTTCTTATGGGACAGTAGCTTGTTATGCTAAAATCAGAAAGATGATCATTGTTCTGGAGAAGTTTTTGTAGGTAACTTGCAGGACAAAAGAGTGAACAGATGGTTAGAGGTAATGTCAGACAGTACAGAAAGGAAAGTGATATAGCTGCAAATAGTTTCCATGTGCCAAAAGAACCTGCTCATTACCTTACTGAGTAAGTTGGAAAGTACAGAATAGTTTGAAGGAGACGATTAGAAAGAACAGTGAATGTACGTGTATGCTCTAGGGGAACTTCCAAATATGATGAATACTTGGGGTATGTTTCTAACCCTATTGTGCCAAGGGGGTGCTGGGCACCAGGGCTCTTAGGCTCACTAAGCCAGTGTTCTCATAATGTGAAATTTGCACAGAATATGTATATTCTGGCCTTTTCTTTAAAGCAAAAACTAGCTGGACTTTACTTTCATTGTACAGATAAATATTGTCTGACTGCAGTGGAGGCTGTAGACTGTGAGCTTTAAGCTCCCTCTGGTGGCTTTATAGTATAGTCCAAGCCTTAACTGTTGTACTTGTTTGCTCTGGACAGTTAAGAGTCAAAGTTTGTAATGTATTGTAGGAAGATACTGACTTGGGTTGTACTCTGTGCTGTCTTGCCATAGAAAATGAAAAATCAAAATTTTAGCAAGTTTTTTTTCCTGCAAGGAATGAATGCTGCTCACTCCATCCTTAGTTGTGTTTATATTTGGTCACGGCCATGATTTTTCTTAGCAAAATTAAGAAGTTATTATTAAGTTATTTTCATTTAAAAATTAATACAGGAATATGCCTTTCCAAGGTGTCAACGGTCTTCTGTAACTGGACTTCAGAGAAGTAGAAGAGCTAAAATAATATAAAGCAAGAGATCTACTTTCTAGTTTTTATCATCGTAAGGGAGGTATTTCCCATAAAACTTCTCTGGTTGTTTTTTTTAGAGGTGCTATAGTTCGCAGCTGATATCCCTGAAAGTGCCCTTAAGTATTACAGAACAGTGAAAATAGATAGGATCTCTGTGTGGCAAACTTAAATATAATGTGTTAATGCAAAATCAGTTTTGGATCAGTTAGCCCTGATTTGGTCATCTTGCTCTAAGGATGTGAATATAAATGACCCTGGGCTTGCAAAAAGTTATGCTTTGTCACACCCAAAGGATTCCTTCTAACATGGCTATAATTAGTGAGGCTTCATGAGTCTGCAGAGCTGTGAGCTGCAAGGTCAGTAATGTTGAAAGGGAAATATCACTCCTTTTCTCCCCATCATTGCACTGGCTCTGGCACTTTTGATGCTTATTAGAGTAACAAATGTTCATTCCCCTTGCCCCTGGATTTCTTCTCTATCCTCTTTTGTCCACTAGTTGATAGAAAGTATCATGCAAAGAAGTAACAACACCATGGAGGTGGGACCAAGAAAGGACTAGGACCTCTCCTTTTGGTAGCAGGAAGTTACTAAAATAAGTCACTTGTCTCAATAAATTAGATTCTTAGTTCTTGTGAAATACCATTGGGCAGAGCTGTGAGTTCCTTGAGACTTAAAACGATTCCTGAGCATTGTACAACAGCAGAGGCTATAGATGCACCTTGAATAACTGATGCTGAAAAAAAACCAGCTTATCACCACCCAGTATGTCTCATACTGTGCTGGTTTAGGCGTTTGTGTTGGGTTATGGCAAACCACACTGATCCAGATGAAAAAAAATCTGGGATGATTTTTGGTAGTCACTTCTCTAGTCTGGTTCATCATGCATTTGCACAAGTGCTTGCCCATATGAGGGGAAAAAGTGGGAATGCCTTTTTTTTAGTTGGTTTTATTTATTTGGCACAGCTCTGACCCAAGTGTTTATCAAGCTGTTGCTGTGTAGGTCATTCCTGCGTGTTTGATAATCTGCTTCAAATATTCTTCTGGCATTCTGTACAGCTGATTCTATTGCAGTGAATGCAGCTGAAGTCCATGCAGGGGAGGATGGTCCTTCACACTGCAGAAAACACAAACAGCTGTTCCCATTAGGAACAGCTCCTGCTGCATGCAGGAGAGTTGAAGTTACATCACAGAAATGTCTGTTAAATCAGATTGCTTGTGGTTTATTTACTGGAAAATAGTTCACTTACGTTAAAAACGTTGGTCTTGATGCTTTTATTCCCAAAGCAGTGGATATAAATCATGACTGAAAGATAGGTGGCACACATGTTCTTCTCAAACTGCTAGGAATGGGGCTGGAATGTGGAATTTGGAAGTTCAGCTGAAGTTCAATAACCTAAGCTGTTACCTTGATCCTGCTCCGCAGTTTGGATGTGATCTTCCACATGTGATACGCATGTGCATGTTCCTTTCTCAAAGGTTATCATCAGTTTTGTACCCTATTTGTGGTATCAGTCAAGAGTATCTTGTGCTGTGTGTGTGTTCAGATAAATCCCAGATAGCAGAAGTCAGAGAATACTGGTGGCAGAAATAGAGAGCAGTGTGGTGCTGGGAGCTGCTGATAGTTTCTGTGTGGCTGGTTTACCTTGTAGGGCAGTGGGGGGTATTTGGGTTGCTTGGTGAGGTGAGGCTGCAGTGCAGGCAGATTCTCTGTACTCTGTAGGTACTTCACAGGGTCCAGGTTATGGCATGGTTTCATGCTCTACCTCTAGCTGATTTTCAGGTAGAAACCACTCTGGAACTGGCTTTGAACAGGAGAGCAGCCAGGGTGCCCAGGATGTAATGGGGTGGATGTATACAGGGATGGGTGTAAGCTGAGGAACCACCATAGCCATTCCCTAATGGGCTTACTTGTCTCTTCAATCACACCCAGTCCTCAGGATGTCAACTTTAATATTAAACACTAGAGGGTAGTATGTTCCTGTAATACTTTATTTTAGAACGTATCTGTACTAATTTTTAAATCCCCTGAATTTATTGTACAACTAAATATTTTAAAACAAATGTGGAACTAAAGAGAAAATAGTGCTTTGCTTCCAGGACTGTGAGCTTGCTTAGCAGCATTTAGTGATGTGCAGTGGTATTTTTGGTCTGAGTAGAAAAAGGATTGGTTTGAATTTAGATCTGACTTCTAAGTGTCTTCAGAAACATCATTACGAAACTATACTTAAATTATTGACTCTCTGCCCGATAGCTTGATATTCACACCTATGTACATGCAGTGTAAATACAGAGTGGTCTATAAGAGAAGGCAATGCCTGAGAGCAAGCAGTTTTGCCAAGAAATACTTGGTTGTGGTGTTTAACAAGGCAAACATTGGTAAGTTCGTGACATTGCTCTTAGTATATTTTTGATCAGTGCTTGAACAACTTTCTTTTTTTCTTTCAGGCACCACCTTCCATGGTCAACAATGAACAACGCCAACATGCTGAGCACATATTCTTATCATTTAGGAAATCAAAATCACCATTTGCTGTTTGCAAACATATTTTGGGTAAGTTTCAAGAAATTTCATTAGGCATGTACATTCTTTTATGACTGAACTGTGCTGTTCTTTCGCAGCTGGGACTATGAATATCAGTTTTGATTGTAATGAGGGGTACTTTTTGATGGAGGGTGAAGCCTATTACTGCCCTTTTTTGTTTTATTTCTGTCAGTTTCAAAGCTGGAAGGTGTAACTTCATGTAGCTAAGTTCCTAAACTGATTTAATAGATTTCCTCTTCAACATGATTCTTATAACACTATATAATCTGTGCAGCTGTCAGTAGTATAGTTGCTTGGCTTCGTGCTTGTTTCCCATTTAATCAGGCAACGATGCAATTTTATGCACTTCTACCAGATTTTGCTTTGGTGCTGAAATGAGTTTATTTCCAGTGGAACAACTTAGTTACTGTTGACAGCCCAGCCAGAGGAAAAGAGGAAAAAGCTAGAAAAGTTTCTGCCTGGTCTACCTGATAGAGGCAAGACAGTATTGATTTGAAATGTTGTGTGATTATACCTGTGGAGAAAGGAAAGGGGCAAATACCACCCTTCATGGGAAATTTCTTTGATTTTAATGTAAATGTGGTTGTGTAGCTAGTTTTAAAAGATAAATGTTTTTACAGGTGGTATATAAAGAAACTTTATTAGAGTTTGGCAGCTAAATGTGACAATTACAGGAGCAGTAAAGATGTAAGATTGCTGCTCAGCACTGTGGTATTGACCAGATGTGAGTGCTGGGGACAGGTGAAGGGGAATTTCAGTGAAAACTGACTCAGACCTGGCAGGGGAAACCTCAAAGTTTGCACAGAAGAACGCATGCCAAAACCACAAAAAGCAACTTTTCTTCCAAAGAATTTGCCAGAATGAACAGAGAAATATTAGAGTTGTGTTGAAAATATGATTATCATACTTAATTTATTCTGCAGGATTTTAGCAGGTATTTCTAAATTTACTGGATTAGAGACTTGCAACTCATGGATATTATGATGTCAGTATTGCAGGCCTACTTTGATGTTATACTGTGACATATAGACCAGGATGTGCTTCCTTTCTGACATCCAGTCTGCAACCAAAATTTTTCTCTACAAACTGATTTCTTCTGAGTTTAGGATATTATAATAGTACTCCATCTGGTTTGGAAGACTGCAGTCACACTTTTTGCTTGATGGGTCAGAAAAAATTGATGCTTCTTGTTTTCACATTGATTTTTAGAGAAAATCAAGTGGGCAAAAACATCCTTAAGTAACTTTGTTTGCAAACTATTTGGATCTAAGGATGCATTCATCATCAATCAGAAATAAGTAGTGAAATTTCATGAAATCTCAAATGTGGCTGGTTGGAAGGAATATGATGCTGATTTTAATACCTTTTGAATGTCTAGAAGTATTACATTCTTAAACTGTTCATATGCTACCACCATTGAGAAGCCAGTGTGTTTCCACCTGAGGCAGGTTTTTCATGAGAATGTAGGCAGTTATGATACTGAGACCTGGAGCTTAGAGACTTTTTCAAAACTTTGTGCTTCCTCAGTATCTGTACACTCTGGACAGAAAGAGCAGGTAGTTAAGATTTGGGTGTTAAGAAAGAAGAGGTGGGGATTGTGAAATCAGGAACCAGCGAAGTGAAAAAAGGTGTTCATGATGAAGAAAAAAGACTTGAGGTGTACTGAAGGGATGTGTGCAGGAAGGATGGACTGGAACCAGAGGACCAAGTAGATGGCTTTAAAAAGAAACAGGAAAAAAATGGTCAAGACAGGAACTGGAATGGAAATAGAGAGGGATAACAAGAATGATGTCATTTGTGGAACAAAGAGTGTGTGAATAACACAGGGAGAATAATGGAGAGGGTGAGCATATGGAAAAGGGGAACAGCCACTATTACGTTTTTCCTTAGAAATCTGGAGTTGAACCCAGGAAGCACAAGGCTCTGCGTTCTGCTGTAAGCTTATAGCTGTCCAGTGCACTGGCAAAACTTGTCCTTCCTTTCTTTAGTAAGTTCCTGTGGTGCTCAGGCTTGCGCAGGGGGCTGCAGGTCTGTGGTGTCAGCGATCACAGTTGTGCTGCTGCAGGACTTGGCACAAAGGGGAAACTCCATTTTTTTAAAATTACATTCTCTTTCTTTTATATGTGTGTGGGCTTTGTACAGTTAGAAAAGCTGAAGACCATTCCATTCAGGAATAATTCTATTTGTTTTTGTATGTGTTAGACAAACACATTAATCTTTCACTTAAGTGTTTGCTTAGTTTTCAAAATTAAGCTAAGTAGATTTAAATGTGGTGTATTTTGATTTAAGCATATTTACCTGTGTGGGTTTAGCTTTGGAGCCTGATTAAATTACTTTAAAATATTTTAGCATATTAGCTGCTGTCTTTGATATAGAACTTGCGTATAAAGGAAATTTATATTATAAGCTTGTGTGAATGTAATTGGGTGAAGAAAGTTTGTTTTGTAGTAATTTAAAGCCCTTCATCTCATGATTGAGGTTTTTTCAAACAAACTGTTTTTCTAGTCCTGGCAGGTCAACCACTATACCTCAAACTCTGTTTCTTGTTTGGGAATTTTATTTCATCATTTCATATTTTATGCTTTTGCCACCCTGTGGCTGCACCCTTTCTGAAAATTCTTTCTGCAGAGCTCAGAATGTTTTGAAACCGGCTTTTGAGATATTACCCATTATTTCCAAGTTAAAATTTTTAAAAGCAAAGGAACAACAGCAACAAAAAAGTCTCTGTAGCTTTCTAGCATCATAGAAATTATATTCCTATTCTGGGATTTCTCTTTCAATTGTACTTTGTAGTCACCCAAACTGTTACCTTTCTCCATAATATACTTTTATATTTTCCTTAGTGCATCTGTATACATAGTAATCCCATATTCAAATAATCCCTACACTGTCAGAAATTACATTTGATTAACTCAAAATAAATCTGGAAACTTGAACAAGATGTAGAGCACTTTAAATACACCACAGCGTAAGATTTTTGCTTGGATAATTAAGCACAAATGTTACCTTTAAGTGTAAGTGGATTTGCTTCTTTTTATTAACCATGAAATATATGTACTTTTATGCACTATTGGTTTCAAAGGCAAGCACAGAAATATCCAGCTTTGACATGCCTGTAAGATTAATCACTTTTATTAATTAATGTATTGGAACTAAATCTGTCATCTTGTTTATTTTATTCCCCTGTTGTGTTAGCATTCTTATTCCTGTTCTTTGTACAGCCTCCTGGCGCCGACAACTCTTCTCCTAGGTCATTGACTTGAATAATACTGGACAATTCGATAATTGAGTTATTGATTATTTCTCCCCCTTTTGAGTTGCAGATTCCTTCCCTGTTGTCATAGCAAAAGTATTCTATTTAATAATAAATGATAGTAAATTCCATTAATTGTTTTTGTTGGAAACACATTCAGGCTGAATACATGTCTTCTAATACTCAAGTTGCCTTTATGTTTTTCCACAGAAACTAGTAAAGTGGACTATGTCCTTTTTCAAGCTGCTACAGCGATAATGGAAGCAGTTGTTAGAGAATGGATTCTCTTGGAAAAAGCTAGCATTGAGTCACTGCGAACATTCCTTCTAACCTACGTCTTACAAAGGCCTAAGTAAGTACAGAAAGCATACCTCTGAACATGTAGGATTCTCTATAATGTCTGGGTTATGATTTTTATTTCTCTAGGTAGCAGTGCAACATAATTTGAAGAATAATTTGTCTTCTAATCTTGATAGTTAACTTTTGTCATCTTTCCCTTATGAATTTACACAAAATATTGGAAAAAGAAATGTTTAAAATTTTATTGAGCATCAATGTCCAGAATTACCTGCAAGTGTATTTGTGCAATGTTGTTTACAGCCTTCAAAAGTATGTTCGGGAGCAGATTTTATTAGCAGTAGCGGTGATAGTGAAACGGGGATCATTAGACAAATCAATCGACTGCAAAAGCATTTTTCATGAAGTCAGCCAGCTGATCAGCAGCGGTAATCCCACCGTGGTAAGTACTGTGGTTTTTTTTCTTCAAAAGTTAAGCAGTCTGTAACAGCAGCTTAGATTATATACTTAGTGGCTATAAAGTATTTTATACTTCGCTTATCCAATTAGTCATTAAGTTGGTAACGATGCAATCATTTACCAAATTGGAGATTTTTTTTAATGTTTTGGGACCAGGGGTAGTATTTGTAGTTCTTTGGAGAAGGAGACCAGTTTTTTAGGGCATGTTTTCTGAATGGCTACTTTAAGTGCCGTAGTTGTGGGTTGGTGGTTCGTTTTTGGGGGTTTTTTTGTGTGTTTTAAAAAAATTGTTATTACTAGTTTTCTTTTTTCCTCTGGTTTTCTTTAATTAATAGTAAGACGTGAAATAGATTTTCTGTTAGCTGGGAGGTTCTTTGCACTCTCGGTCCCCTTCCATCTGTGCAGTGCTGCACTCTGCTGCGGCTCAGCTGTCGAAATAGACTGCGAGCAGGAGGCATAGACCTCTGCTGTTCTTTGGGAGACAAGTAGGTGGAGAGACAGGGGTGTGAGGAAGTAAAACATGGAATGGAAATACAAAACTTATTCTTGATTTAATGTCATACTACTAGGGGTAAGTGTTACCTTCGATACTGAGCTCAAAGTGGAAACAAGGTGTCCAATATCTATCTATGCATTTAGTGAGATTCCGTTTGCTATGCCAGGGGATAAGTTTAGAATAGGTCATAATAAAGGCATGTAACTAGAGCTTAAAGAGAGGTGATTTTTTCTCCTACCAAATGAAAATCAAAGAGTATATGGATTCCATGCTGAAACTTTAACTGAAGCTTTTCTCAAAAAAAGACCTTGAGAGAACCTGCTCATGACAGTGTTGAGCTTTTAGAGCAGCAGTTGTACTAGATGGATGGGAATGGCAAATGTTTAACTTTGAAAATTCAATCAAAGTGTACTAGAAGTAATGCAGCTCATGTCATGGTCCTAAAAATAGTATATCACCTCTGAGCAACAAGTAATATTGCTCCAGGGCATGGAAATTTCATTTAGTCTTGTAAAACTTAATTGCACAGTTATTTGCCTTAAGGAAACCGTTTTAGCCTTTTGATTCTGTGTAATTCAGATAGAAATGGGTATTTGTTAAGAAGAGCTAAGCTAATGCTTTTTTCCAGGAAACATAGTCTGGTTATTAAAATGGAGTTACAGCTGAGGTTTTAAAGTTTTATGCACAACACTGTGTATGCTCATGTAGTTTGTAGGATCTTTGCATAAAGATAGGAAAGTGGCATAAATAGAAACATGGACTTGGAACTAAGTAATGCACAGTCCAGCTTGTGCAGTTGTGTTCTGTGCATGCATTGTCCACAGACACACTGCACTGACCACAGCATACAGCAAGCTAAGACTGCCTGCTCCAATCATATCATCCTGGGCATACTGCAGAGAAGTGTACGTTGCAGAGGAACTCTGGCTGGGGGAAGGGGTACTCTTCTCCAAGTTCAGCTCACTGCCAAATTGAGCTCAGTTTTTCATGTCCCTTTATTTCGTTTTCACTTTGTTTCCTCCTCTTCACAAGTAGAAATTTCTCCATAGTTTTTCCAAAATGTCTGTGCTCAAGTTTTAAGACATATTGAAAATGGCTAGGATATATAATGATGTTTTCTATTCTGGTGTGCTAATAAGACTTACTAGCGAAAAAAAGCCAGACATGATGCTGCTGAACTGTCTTTTTTGTGTGGCATGGTATATGCTTGTTAGTTTTTGGCAAACTGGTTATAAACACATGCTCCCATGTATATATGATAGTTTATATTATAAACCAGTTCTCATTTCCAAAAATGTTCTTGTAATCTTCAGAGACTTAGCTGCAAGAGAGACTGGTACTGGCACCCAGGACTAGCGTGTGCAATAGCAATAAGCAGTAATAAAATGGTGTTTCAGCATGGTACCTGCCAAAACTGCTTTCTGAGGGGAGTCAGGGCATGCCTCTTGTATAAATACGTAACAACTTTGAAAGATTATATGGAATAATTCATACAATGAATTATTTATTATTTTAGTTATCTTTTAAAATATGGCTGGGTAATTTTGTTTCTTTGCTAGTGTCCCTGTAGCATTCAGCCATGCCTGTGGGGCTGTGTGGGACCCCAGTGGTGCAGTTGCCTTCCTGCTGTGGGGAGTCTCAGCTAAGGGTGCTCCAGGATACGGTGTGAAGCTCACATCCTGAAGGGAGTGGTGCTTTCAAGATCCAAGATGTGTTGTCAGGACAGTGCCATGCACTGTCAGAGGTGTTTCTGGAGATTCTGTTTTATTAGTTACTTGTAAATACAGGCCTCCATTCAAATCAGGGAAGAGACTAGGATGTAGGTATTGAAAGAGATCAGCACGTGTTTTCCAGTCCTCTGTGCTTCCTTGTGGAAGGAATCATTCCACTTTTTTGATATCTTTCCCACAGTGTGATATGCACTCTTGCCTCCTTGTACACTCAAGTTGCAGAAGACTTTCATACCTTTGTGACTCCTAATTCTTTTTCCAGTTTCTCTGTCCTTCCTGTATCCTTCTCAGCCTTCTGTTCTGACCTTCTGCCCACCCATTTGTGTCATCCTGCCTGAGGTTTGCTACACATGAAGTCAGCAGCAGGTCACTTAATATTTAAAAATGTTTAAAGCTCTCAAACGAGCTATCAGCAGCTCTTAGCTGCTGATAATTGGTTAAAGCATGGTACTAATAACACAAGGGCTGTGGGTTAGATCCCCATATGAGCCATTCACTGAAGAGTTGGACTCGATCCTCGTGGGTGTCTTCCAACTCAGAGTATTCTGAGGTCATGGCTTTCTACAGCAGTTTGTAATTGAAAGAAAGTCCATTTAAAAAAGCCAAGTGTTCTGTTGTCTGCTTCTTGCTTACTTTTTCCTCCCTGTTGGCTGTGAAGCTTCTTGATCCATCTTTACCTTACAAGAATAATGTAGGTGCTTAATCTTTTCCATTCCCTGCAGCCCTCCACCCAGTTTCTGTCAGACATCTGTACTAACTTTGTGATCATCAGACAGTCCTGCTCCATGAAATCTTTGGGACGTCTGAGTAATATCTTGTCAGGATCAAATCTTGGTAGTTGGGGTAATGAGGAGGGCAGTGAATGTAGGTGGTAGTCTACATTCTGTTGTATGTGGCCTTTTGCAGGATTTGATGTGCTTAGTACCTCAACTTCTTGAGTACTAGTTAAAAAGATCTTCAGAAATTGATGTGTTTGAGGCTAAGACTTGAAGGTATGTACTGACATGTGAGCAAGACTGATGGATGAACTGTTGAGAATGAAAAAATAAAGAGGTTGGAAGGAAGATAGGAGAGGAGTTGCGATGAGAATAATAAAATGACTTTAGTTTTGAGTAATTTTTTAATAGTGTAACACAGTGTATGTGTTAAGGAAATAACAGGACACTAAGGAGAGTTAATACTTCAGGGATGGGAAGGATGCATGGTTAGAGCCAAGTTTAGAACTGGAGTGTTGGCTTCTGCTGCTGATTCTCTGCCATTTGGTGCTTTATGAATCTCACAGAAGAAGGCTTTGTCTGAGAAAGGAAAGCAAACTTTTAGTCTGGCTGCCTATTTATTTGTAATTGAGTTTAGGTAATAATCCTCTAGGAGGACAAAGATTAGCTTTGGAGTTCTTTGGTTTGTTTTTTCTGGCTCCTCCATTATTATCAGTACAAGCCACCCCTCTGCTCGCAAAGGAGAATCTGTAATCTCCCTCTGACAGCAATTTCAGGATCTCTTTTTCAAAATCTTCATCTCTCTGGGGGACAGAGCTTCTGGCAGCAGACACAGTATCATGAGCCAGTCTTAAAATTCTAAATACATGTTTTCTATCGCTCATTTCAAGATTTTGGAGAATTGCAAGGGCCAAGTTCTTCTCAACTATAAATGCCTTCAATTTCTTGGCCTCTTCTTGTGTTAAAATATTCTGCTGTTGCATAGCTGAAGGATTTCATTTGTCCTTCATCCCTGCCAGAAGGACAGAAATCCTGGCAGCTGACTGACTCCCAGAAGGAGGATCTGGTCTGCATGTGGACACAATCAGATAGATTTTGTTTAAAACCAGACGGAGATATGGATCACACCTTGATTTCTTCCAGTATGTGTAGGCAGATGCAGAGGGGTCCAGCTGCTATAGACTTGACATGGGACTGGGAAGCAACAGAAGCTGTGTTTTTTAAGACCCGCAGTGCATACAGTAGAATGTATTTTAATATAAAGCTCCATATCTAAAACCAACATATATTTTTTTTGTATATGGAAGAAGACTTGTCAAGACTCACTGGAATAGCTCTGGAATCCTAACAGTTACTTCTCTTGCAAAATTTTTAAATCTCTTATTCTGTTTCCCAATGTTCCTAGTCCGGCTAGAGAGAAGATCCAGCTGCTTCAGATTACCTAAAGCTTCTGAGGGATGTGCTGTGAATGAATTTCATGTGAGCAGTGGGAAATATTAATAAGCAAAACTCTAGGCATTCATCTTCATTGAAGTTAATTTATCCATTATATTGTCTGCCTGGATAACTAGTTATTTATTTAGCATTTACAGTTCTTGTTTCTATTCTTTAAAGGGAATTTTACTTCTGGAAACCTGTCTAGCTGTTACTGTTTCCTATGGTAGGGTAGGAATTGGAGAGGCTCTCCTGACTTTCACATTTTGATAAAAACATGTATTATCCACCCCAAGTTGTGTCTTCTGGTCTAATAAAATTGTTATATTGTTCTATGTTCATTGCCCTTGAGACATACTGAGTATTAAAAACAGAGGGTGAACCAGGATATTCAAGCTGATAAGCCTATAAAGGCTCAAATTAGTGTGTTCAAGATTGGTTTGGGAATTTTAGGAATCCAGAAACTACTCCACATGTGAGGTTAAAATTCAATGATAGGAATGTAAGAGAACTTTAAAATGTAAGTGCTTTTTTAGTAGTTGAATTAGCCAGGGTGCTTTTGTAGTTTTCAGACTTTTCTGTTGAAAGGGAGCTGGCTTTACCAGAGATGCAGTACAGCAAGTCTGCAGCTTAGTTGCTTAATAACTCTATAAGTTGGTAACTCCTCAGTTACATTTACACTAGAGCCACAGTTTCAAACACAGGGCTGGGAAGTGAGAAGATGTGTTCCAAGTGGTTCCAAGTGGTGAGATGTGCATCCCCTGTTCTATGTATGGCATGCCAAACCCTTTCTTTCCTCAATTTTGCCGTCTCATGAGATTTGCACCTGTGGAGTCCCTCACCTGTGACCTCACAGACTCACTGGGAAAGAAAAATTATGCCTTTCCATGTGTTACACCATGGGGTTTTTTTTTTGTTTGTTTGGTTTGTTTTTTTTTTTTTTTAAATTACAGTGATGTCACATAAATAAACAGGCTTTAGGGGAAAAGCCTCTTTAGGACATTTGTTGACCTTAGCTGCTTGGTGTTTAGTCATTCTTCCTCTCAAAGGTACCACCCTTCAGGATAAATGTGTTCAGTAATATACTGGATCTTTGTGTCAGTCTGCTTAGAAACAGCCCCTTCTCCCTCACAGCCTCTTATTTTTCTCTTTGAGCAGATCTGCTGTGGAGCACAGCTGTGTAATGCAGTTCATTTGGCATAGCTGGCAGTATGGCAGGCAGAGGCAGGCAAGAAAGACCAGGAATGAGTACTGGGAAAAGAGGGGAGAGGGAGGACACCTTCCCACCAAAGAGCACTTGTTGGGGTGATGTGTATTTAAAACTGGGTACTGCTGATGGTGAGCTATGTGCTAGTCTAACTATTCATTATTTTGAGTTTAATTGAAAGTCCTGTATTTGTTCATGCAGCTGTGGTAGGGGTGAAGATCCATCTGGTTGCTTTCAGACAAGAGCCTGGAGAAGGATATGTTACCTTTATAAATGGTTTTCAAGCCTTCAGCTTACTTTTTTTTTCTCCTCCTGATTTCTGCTTCACAACTTTGCCTGCCTCCAGAGAAACAAAGAAAAGCTTGTTTTGCACCCTGTGCTCCAGCAAACTCTGTCTGGACCTCTTCCATTATTAGTAGAGGCTGCTATTTCCCTTTTCTCTTTGTCCAAAGCCTGCATGCTTCACATGCCACAAGATCATCTTCCTCTGGCCCCTGATGATTCGCAGGGAATTGATTTTGTCTTTCTTAGCTCACCCCTGGGGGTTTCCCTTGGTTTGGCTGGTTCCCCCCCAGGAAGGGAAGCAAGGTCTCACTGTTGTGCTGCCGTAGGTCTGATGCATTAACCTGGAGCTGCTCATCTGTCTTTGCACAGTGGCAGAAAGGGAATGAGAGGAAAGGAGTGCACTGCCCAGCCAGTCCCTTACTGCTGACAGCACAGAACTGCAGCTGTGGGTCCTATTCCTATCATCCTATCCCTGCTCTATAGCTTTTTTCCACCACTTGGCTCATTTGGGAAGGAACAGACAAAAATCAGTGGGTGCTTTCTGGTTACATTTCTTCAGAATATGTTCTGGTTTTCTTTGGTTTGGTTCAGCTTCTGGGTCCCCCACCCACCTTGCAATACTCCAGAGTTGAAAAGTTGTAGTGGCCCCAGTTATTCTGTGTACATAAAGATATTTCTTTTGGCCCTCTGGTGATCCTGTTAACCTTTCAATTTGGAGTTGCAGATTACATTCTGGAGATTTAGATACTCTGGAAATGTTAGCAAAACCAGCTGTGCTTATTCAAGGAAATTAGAGAAGAAGTCTATTATTGCCTTTATAAAGAAAGCCTTGCTTTGAACAACTTATTTAGTAAAACTGCTTTTGATACATTCTCATTACAGAATTCTATCACCTAGGAGCAACACAGGAAATTTTGCTTCCGATATATTTATTCTTTGATTCTTCCTGCTCTTGTGCAAGTTAAATTTAGATAGTTTAGGGGTACTATTAAATCTCCACATGGCTTCCATTTGGTTTCAGTAACAGAGTTTGCATTATACATGCAGAGACAAAAGGTCCTCTAAAGGCATATTCAGGCTGATGGTGATCTAATGTAACAGAGCAGATGTTACAACTTGCTCTATTTGGGCAAGACCTTCATTCTTTTAAATATGCTGACTGCTTTTTCTGTAGGTATAAATGATTCTTACAGAAGGCGCTGCATGATAGTTTAGGTTTTGTAGTAAAATGAATTCTTTAATCAAACCTCTGACAACCCAACTGTATCTCTGCTCTGAATTCAAAACAAGGAAACAATTTTGGTATTGGAGTTAATTCTGCTTTGTCTGTTGACTTTATTGCTGCAGAGCTGGTGTACCACATGTCCATTTTTTCCTAGGCTGTATTTGTACTCTTCTTCCTTTCAGATGCTTTGTAACCTAACTACCCTCAAATGAAGCACTTCATTTATTCCATGGGCAGCCCAGGCACAAGTGTGAAATCCCTTCAAACATTATGGCTTTAGCCTCTTTTATAGGGGACATTCCATTTGGAGGAATAAGTTTTATTTACCTTTTGCATCTAAATCTTATGAATGATACATAAATGTTGTTTACTGTTAAAATGACACATGGTCTTTCTGTAGTGTATGTATTTTATTAAAGTAATTTTTAAAAACCCCACTAAAACGATGTTACTACTGGGTGTCTGATTGCCAAGTTAATCTCTTATCACAAGTCCCATTGATCTTCTGTTTGAGCAGCTGAGAGTCTATTTTATGTATAGCGATCTTTCATAAAGTTTATTCCTGGTAATAAAGCTAACTGGGGTGAGTGCCAAGCTATTCTCAGAGGCAATCCTCTCTCTCAACAAGAGAAGGGTTTTATTTTGTTAGATGGGCTTATTGTTTGGGTATGTACTTGTGGCAGAACTAGTGAAATTGCTAGGGAGTGAGTCAAACTGGGTTCAGAGGTGTACTCTTACTGGTATGAAGTTAATGGCATTGCTGCACAATAGATCTGGCTTTTAATATGATGCCCAGAGTCATGTGCGTTTTCTACTTATTACAGTGTGGTATTGTTGCATTGTTAATCTCTTCTGTGGTGTGGCAGAAACCTTAAAAAAATAAACCTTTAAAAAAGAACCAAAAAATCACCACCAGAAAACAAATGAACAAACCAACCAACCAAAATCACACCAAAAACAACAACAACAACAAAAAGCCCAAACAAACAACCCCCCCAACATCAAAACACAAAACACCCCCCAGAACCCTTCTCCCTTGAATTTTATATGTGTTGGGTGCATTCAGTTATCTTACATGTAAGAGGAAGAAATTTTAGTTCACACAGCACACCAGTATTGGTTTTTCTGAAATTGTTAATTTTCAGATTTTTGAAATCTTTCTTCTGATATTTATGTTGAGGTGTACTTAGTGTCTTCACACTAAACATATCTGTATGTTAAAAAAATGTAATTCAAAATATTAGTAGTTAACCTTCAGTAAAATTACTTTATGAAAATCAAATTTTATTTTTAGTAAAATTTACTTGAGCTTTATTCCAGAATTTCTGCAATATTGTTGTATGTTCAGGAAAGTTTCATAGATGGCAGAAGAAATATTCTTTTAAGTTAATATTTGTTAATACTCATGAAAATGGGCTGTCTTACTGCTATGCACAATAGTCTGTATAAACTCCTATAGCCTTATGGTAGTTTTGGGAAGCTGTGGTGGTTTTGCAAAGCTCTATGCAAGTACTTGACATTACAAGGACAGGTTATGGTCTTGATCTGTTCCTCTGCTCTTGTTTGAAAGCTGAACTCATGGGAGCTGGCACCTGCCTTCTAGGAAGCCAGTCTTGAGCCATCTCACCTCAGCCTGTTGTTGCAATAAATTTTAAATTACTGACCAGTATCTTCTCTTTGGTCTTCTTTTGCTCTGGTAACCTGGATATATGGGAATGCTTGCAATTCCTTATGGATGCAAGGGGTAAGCGCAGGTGGAGATGGCAACAGAAGTGTATGGATGTGCAAATATTGCACATGAGGCCCTTGGGATAGTGAGGGAATGGGGCAGGATTTACTCCCCAGGTATTGAAATACCAAGTTAAGGATTAAGGAAGTTGATGGGGTGCTGGGAATTCAGGAGGGAGTAGAGCAGAGGGATGCGGTGTGCCATGGTATTTGCTGTGAGCCTGCTGGATGGAATAAGGTGTGTAAATCTAGTAACATCTTTTTTCTTCTGTCAAGTTCAAAGCAGGTACTGATGTCCCAGAACTATCTGAACTAGCTCTCATTGAAATCAGGGGGATAGGTCACTGTTCAAGCTGCTTTATTGGGCTCTTAGCAGATTCAGTCAGCCTACCTGTACCCATTGCTCTTTACACTTTCAAAGAGATGTCTTTACCATCAGTCATAAATTTAACCTCCCTTTTAAATTTTTCCTTGAAATCATGAGAAAAGCACACAAAAAATCTGTAACACTTTTACCATGCAGTAACACATTACTCTGCAAAGAGAAAGGATAAATTATAATACATATATAAACAAACTGGAGAAAAAGGAAGGTGCTATATTAAGCTAATATTAAGTATTCGTAATCATAGTGGGAACAAACTTTTTTCCTGTTGTTCCTGCCCATTTGAACTTGGTGATTGATTTTCCAGTAATTGGCAACGATCTGCAAATTGATGGGTAGTCTGCACTGCTGCCCTGCTTTTCCTGTGGTGGTCTGGATGGTGGCTTGGTGTCAAGATCTTAGCATGGTAAAGCAGAAGCAGTTTAGTTTTAGCCTGGTCGTTGTACTGTTGGAGCCACTGATACCACTTGGTAATCAGGGTATGTTACAGAGCATTTAAGTGTACATATTTGTAATTGCAGCTAGTAATGTCCTTAAGTTGTCGCTGCTTTGAGCTGAAAAATGTGAGTCGGTAACTTAAGCATCAAGTAAAAACTTGTATTTTAAATTATTTAGGGAGTTATGTGAGCAAACTGTCCATTATTTCTTTAAAACGTATTCTGATCTGAAGCATTCTTCTAAAGTCTAGCTTGGGGTTTTTCTTAGTTGTTCTTTTTTTTCCTTTTTTTTACTCAGGTTAATTATTTTTATATGTAACTTTTGATGTTGGATTTAATACTTAATATTAGTCTGTACTGTTTAATTTTTTAATATTAGATCAAATCTATATTTTCTCTAACTAAAAAAAGTATTTGTGTGGATACCTTGCACAGAAATTTGGAAATAAAATATTGAAATGTTTGAGCTAATTAGAAATACTTCTAAGTTTAAATTGTAATGCTGATTTTCACTGGCTAAATGCTTCTTTGGTCATATGTGTTGTTTGACAGAGCTGACTGTAAATGAGAAGTCGTCCACTTAAAATAAATAATTTCTTTAAAATAGGAAAGCTTTTACTTAGCAACTGATCAGCAATGTGCTGGTCTGCTGTACTTATGCAGCCTTATTGCATAGTTGAAGAGAACCTGTGTATTATCACAAAGCCACTATGTTTGATCTGTCTGGAACTTATTTAGCAAGTAAGAATGTTAATTTAGTGTTTACTGACTAAGATAACTAGTTGTCTGGGGGGTCAAGGTACTGACTTCAGAGGCATTTCTGAACAAAGATGTTGCAGTTGGTGGGTGGATGGCACTGGTCTCAGCTGTTGTATGAGCTTGCATAAATAGTATCATCTCCACTTTAATCTTTCGGGTGTTCAGAGGTAGTGTGCATATTTCTGTTTAACCCCTGGACACTTGCTGGCATGCATGACCCTTTAGCAATTCCTATCCCTCTGTCCATCCCTGGCACCTTGGCTCCAAACAGTCTGGGAGGATAGCCAGTAATTTTGGAGCTTTTTGTAAAGAACATCTCTTTAACAAAAAGTCTTTTCATTTCAGCAGTATACACTTTCTATTAGTGTGCTTGTTACAGTAGTGTACAGCACAAGTCTGAAGTTGCACCTCCAGTGTGCAGTACTTGCTCCCCTTTGTATGCAATGATCAGTTAAAAGATATTAAAACTGGTGATGATGGTTTCTGGACTTTGGCATCAGGAAAAAAAGCTTTTTTTAAATATTTAAAAAAAAACAGCAACAAAGGCTGAAGCCATGTGTTTCATACAGAGTTGGCTTTTAAATAGTGTTTTGGATAAGCATTTCATTTACCTATCTTAAACTTATCTTAATCTTATACTTAAATCTTTAGTCTTCATGAATCTCTCTAAAATTAACATGCCTTTTTCCCACCAATTTTTATATCACTTCAGAGACGTAATTTTAATAGAGTAGTTTTAAGGGTTATTTCTGAGGCTTGTTGTTGTGGTGCCTTGGAGGGAGGTATCCAATACCTTTCAAGTATCTGAGCTTTCTGTGAATTCCTCTCCTACGTTTTTTGATGGAGAGAGAGGAAAAAGATGTGGTAGACAGTGTTATTGCAGTTGTTTTTTTGACAAACTTGTATCACTTTTGGTGCTATAAAGTTAACCATGATCAAATACCTGCATGGTAAGTGTAGCAAATGCAAAGACGGGTCGAAACAAACTTTAGAGTGACCTGAACTATTAGATCAATAGAAATAAATGGGCAGTGAGTCTTCCCTGAAACTAATACCTGTAAAGGCCTGTGCACAGGCAGGCAAAGTAAATGGCAAGGCTGGGAAATGGTTTGCAATAAGTTTGTTTCATTTGTAATGATGATCACACAGATGCCAGCTTTTATATTGCTCAAATACTCAAATTTCTTTTTTAAGGATGGAGCCCTGATGATTCCAGAAATGGTTCATCCAAGGATCTATTTTCCTGAAAGTTTCCCTTGTTCTAGTTTGTGTTAGAAGGAACTGAAGTATAGTTGTATTAAAATGCTATTAAAGAAATGAAGAACACTGTAGGTGCTATTGCGTTTTTGGACATCTTTTAGTTATATTATTCCCCCTTATTTTTTTTATAGCAAACTTTGGCCTGTTCCATTCTAACGGCGTTGTTGAGCGAGTTCTCAAGTTCAAGTAAAACCAGCAACATTGGACTAAGCATGGAGTTCCATGGTAACTGTAAACGTATATTTCAGGTAAACTAGTTCTATACTGATAAATACTACCTCTCTTTCTAAAATTCAAACATTGAGAAGCAAACACACTTTGTTTTGCCAGGTGCAGTCAGATACACTCTGTGTCTAAAAGCATTTAATAAGGCAAATACTGCAAATAATGCAGATACTGGCTACTTCAGGAGAATTGATAATGTATTTTTTGAAAGCTTGTATCAAAAAGATGCAAACACTTTGTGCCCATTTTATGAATGTAGATCTACAGATCTTTATGCCGTTGGACTCTAATTCCTTGGCTACCAATTGCAAACAAAACGAATACTGTGTGGAACAATGATAGTCTTAAATATAGCTTTGGTTTAAAGCCAAGGAGAGCTATGTATGTATTTAAAAATATTATTGCAGATGGTGTAGTCCGGTTGTCTCAGATGTATTGTTTGGCCAGTCAGAAATGTTTATGTGAAGGCATTGCTTTAAACTGACTGTTATGGAACAACTTACCAACTTTTTTTCATGCCAAAGACCAACTCTTTTCTCTACCACTTATTAAAAACATATTGGTTTTTTATCTTTTAACGGCTAGTATTTATGTGAGGATTTTTTTCATAGTCTTTGCAAAGATAATCAATTAATTTTGACAAAAGGGGGGCGTTCTCACTGGCAATTTCAGAGTATTTCCTGTATTTTAATGAAAATAGTGTGAAACTGGAATTTTTTTTCTCTCTGGAAAAGTATTTCTTGTTGATCAACATTTCATTAATGACTGAGATACTGAATGTATTGTGTTCGTCCTGACTGTAGGAGGACGATCTGCGGCAGATCTTCATGCTCACAGTAGAGGTACTTCAGGAATTCAGCAGACGTGAAAACCTCAATGCTCAGATGTCTTCAGTGTTTCAGCGTTATCTTGCACTAGCCAATCAGGTCTTAAGCTGGAACTTCCTTCCTCCAAATTATATCCTTTTCAAATCAGGCCCTTTGTTTCTCTTGACTTGGGTCACTTCTTGGGTGAGGAGTAAAGACTTTGCAAGGAGAGTAAAACATAAAACGTAGAAGCTTTGTGTTTAGTCCTTGATTTATGTTTTCTTCCATTAGTGCTTTTTGTTTCCACCATGCTTGCTAAGAAATGTTTACATACAGAAGCTGCTGTTGGTCTTCATGAAAGTTTAAAAGTATTTTACATAGAGGAGAAAGCATACAGAAAAGCACCCAGCTTTTACAGGTTTATGATCTGTCTGTTTGGTACAGGTAACAGCAAATGTGCAATATGCTACTTCAGTATTGAACCATATGGTGAAAAGTCTAAGCCCTCTTCAATTTTTATGCAGAGATCTGATCTGGTCTACTGTTCTCCCCCAGAGAAGAGGCTGGGACAGGCAAATGCCCTATCATGTAGGAGTATCCATGTTCATGCAGGTGAACCAACTCCCCATAAAAGAACATGGTATATATTAGAACATGGGATCTCTTCAGCCTGAAAAAAAGTATTTGGTGGCTGAGGAAAGAAATGCCAATTTCATTTTACACAGGTACCATTGCTTCCATTTTGGTATTTTTGTGGTATCTGCTGATCATTAGTCCAGAGAAAGGTGGAGTTGAAAAGTAGAGGAGGAAATGGGAGCCAGAAAGAGAAAGGCTCTTGGTGAAGGAGAGAAAAAAAAAAAGAAGATGTAAAAATGTTCAGTCCAAAAAATGGGCTAGACAAATATTGTAGAAATATTCAATCACACTTTATTTAAAAGCAATTTTAGAAAGCATGTGTAGTAAATCATTATAGTACCTGTTTTAATCCATACTGCCTTTAAGAAGCTCAGCAGACTTTCCAAGAGCCAAATTTTTAAGCTGGTTTATAAACTTTTTTCTTAAAACTTCTGAAATTGCTACCAAGTTACACATACTGCAGGAATCTTGATGTTGCTCTCAAATCCACTTGAAAGGTGTTATTTGCTTTCCTGATGTGACAGTCAGAAGGTGATACCTGTGTGTTTTTGTTTTCTTTTTAGTCTGTTCATTATGCAACAGGCAGCAAAAGTAAATTTATTGGAAACTGGATATTTCTTGGTTCACATCTGTGAAGCAGAATGCCAGTTATATTGGCTTTAGGAAAGGTTCCATGGATTAAAAGTAAATATCCCACTTCTATTCATCCCTGAAGTGATTTGGCAGGGGTTCAGAGAGGAATTTAGTGCATGTGCCTATAAAATGGAGACTTTAGTCAAATTATTGCACCTTATAAAAGTCTCTGGAAGTGGATTTGGGGTTTCAAATAGAAAGGCTCTTGTATTGTGCAGTGATGGTTCTCTACGAATTTTAGTCTGGCTCTGCACAAACTTCTGATGTAGTCCTAAATGCAGAATTGTAGAATGTTAAGCGGTTGGAAGGGACCTTAAAGATCATCATTTCCAACACCCTGCCATGGGCAGGGACATCTGCCACTAGACCAGGTTGCTCAGACCCCTGTCCAACCTGGCCTTGAACACTTCCAGGATTGGGGCATCCACAGCTTCTCTGGGCAACCTGTTCCAGTGCCTCACCATCCTCACAGGAAGGAATTTCTTCCTACTATCTAACCTGAATTTCCTCTCAGTCTGTGCCCACTACTCCTTGTCCTATCACTGCAGTTTCTGAGAAGGAATCTCTCTCCAGCTTCCCTGTAGGCCCCTTTCAGGCAGTGAAAGGTTACTACAAGGTCTCCACACAACCTTCTCTTTTGCAGGATCAACAGCCCCAACTTTCTCAACCTGTCTTCACAGGGGAGGTGCTCCAGTCTCCTGTCAACTATGTGGCCTCCATGTCCTTCTTATGTTGGGGACACCAGAACTGTAGTCAGTACTCCAGGTGAGGTCTCACAGGAGCAGAGTAGAGGGAGAAATCTCCTCCTTCAACCTTTTGATGCAGCCCAGGATGCAGTTGTCTTTCTGGGCTGTAAATGCACATTGTTCGCTCCTGTTGAGTTTTTCATCCACCACCACCCCTAACTCCTTCTCTGCAGTGCTGCTTTTAATCACTTCTAGCCTGTTAGTGTCTCTGGGATCTTGGTATGACTCAGAAGTGAAAGCTTTAGTTCTTCATGAGTTCTTTCTCCTTGGCTAAGTTTGCACTGGTGGAGCCAGATAGAGAGGCAGATACATGCAACATGTGGAGCCTTGGCATTCCAGTTTTCCTTTATACATCTATATAATGAGAAGTGATTTAGGTACTAGTAAATAAATGTTACTAGAAGTAGCAAAGCAAGCCATAATACTGCTTAAGGTAAATCATATTTTCTGCTACTCGGTCTACTTTAGATACTACAACTGTTAAACAAGTTCTGGCCATTTCTGGAGATCAGATGGACCTAAGTGCTTTTAATGGATCCATTTCAAATATTTTTGTAATTTCTGATCCGCCTTTTTACCATCTTTTTGTTTTCTACCACTGGATGCTTCGTTTTGTAAGAATTGCAGCACCAACTTGGGTCGTCTTTATTTATGTATCAAACTGTTTTCACAGAAGTTGGAACATCTTCACTCCTCCTTGAGAAAACTTGGTCTTAGCTGCCAAAGATTCAGTAACTCTTGAGGTTTACAGTGCCATGTTGATTGTATTGTGGCATAAATCTCTTCCTTAAGATGAGCTCTTTAACTGTTGATTGTTAGCTCATGGACAGTGAAACTTAGCTTGACTGTAGTTTCTAAATAGATAGCACATTACATAAGAATGTAAGAATTGCTGTGTTGATTGATTGGTTAGAGTCCTTTTGGTGTCCTCTTTCCAAATCTTGACAGTACATATGCTGAAGCAGTGAGCATAAATTTAATACTTGAAGCATGGAGTAAAATGATCCATTATATTCTCAGATATATCTTTTTTCCTTTGGTTGGTATTTCCCCTGGCAAGATAGCATTGATTCTCAGTATTCCCTGCAGCATCACAGTAATCTGCAGTATATTTATGTAATATTTAGCGAGATTCATGTATCTCCAAAAAGGGGAAGTAGCATAAATGTGCGTTAACTGTATGGTGGCTCTTGCAAAGTGGTATTTTATTCAAATGCCCAGGTTGTTAGAATTGAGTCAAAACATACCACTCCTCAAGAGTCTGTGCTGTTATAGGGCAACTTTATAAGTGTTGCATTGTTAAATGCAGTTTTGGACAGTGTTGCCACCAATTGTAAAAGAAGTTGTAGTAAGTCTGCATTGTCTATTGCTACCATGCAAGATGCATTCTGGAATACCCACCTCATTGGAGCAACAAAGGAAGAAACTCTGGAGCCTACTGAATTTCAAATTGGAACTCAGTATTTTTAAATTATCTTGGGATGTAGTGCCTGCAGTAGGAAGGACACAGCACAGTGACCTAGGAAGTCTCCCTTCAGTCATGTCCACTTTCTCCCATTTCATTTGCCAGCAATCATCTATTGTTATTTTTATCTGCCACCTTGAGATATTAGTTTACCCGGTGTTTGTGGAGGCCTCAGAGATAGTATCTTGTGGCTTCTGCACAGTTTCTTTTTTCAGTGCTGTTACAGTATTGTTAAATGTTATTTACGTGGATGGAACTAGTTTTAACTGCACCTTTTCATAAATTAATGTTTCAACTAATTAAGGAATTATAGCTGATCAGTACTGAAAAGTACAGACCTCTCCTTGACAAAAGTTCCTTCAAGAATCTGACTTTTAGTACATTGTGAGTACCCAAAGTCTCCAGTTAAGAAGCTAAATGTTGGGCTTTAATACACCTTGGCATGGACATACACATCCTGTGGAGTTAGGATGTAATTATAATTTTTATCATTTTTCTTTGAGATATTTCTCTTGTTGACTTTGGGATTTTTCTGCTCCTGGCAGCCATATTCTAATGGACTTTGGCTGAATGTCCTCAAATGTAAAAGTTCTTTAATTGAACATAAGAATTGTCTCCCATCTACAGAAAGGTGTCTGTTATCTGTCATTAGGAGCTGTCATAGAAGTACTTATCCCTTATCCTTCAATGTATGGATTACAGTACATGAATAAAGAGATACTTCAGCTCTAGTTTTTGTTTGGGATTTAGTGCCTGTACTTGCTCGGAGGCAAGCTGGCAAATGCTCAAGTGAGTGTAGAATAGAGGATTTAAAATGTGGGTTATGTAGACCTTGTGGTTTGCACTCTACTAATACACATCATTGCTGTTCCATTGGAATTGTTGGTGCCATGGCAGTTGTATGAACTGACTGAAGCTTTTGTCCGATCTGAACATTTTTGTGTTCCTTGGACATGCAGTTAAAGGAAGAAAGCTCTTCATATCTCAGTTTTGAAAGTGTCTTTTAAACCTCAAGCCAGAATGAGACACCTGTCTGGGAGGTTCTGTGAACCATATAGTTCTGCAGATTTTTAAGATTTGTACTCAGTCCAACCCAGATTGATAGCATCTGTTGTGCATAATGGAAGTGAATGAAAACCACACAAAAGCCTCAAGATTTGTTTTGAGTAATGGTTCAAGTTGGCATTGCTGCTGAAAAAGCATCTTACCTTATCTCCCACGAGTATGATGCTGAGCAGGGAACCACCTGGCTAAAAATGTGATGGGGTTTTTTTAGGAGGTTTTGGGCCCCCGGTTTGATTTGTTGCAGAGCTACAGAAATGATTCTACCTTTACCAAGGAATGACAACATAGATTTCTTCAGCAGCATGGCTGCTTTCCATAGGTCTTGTGTTTGTTAGCAGCCTGGAATTATCCTGAATTCACTGCAGCAGTCTGTTCTTATCTGAAAAATGGAGCATTGGAGCACTATCTTGTCTGTCGTTAAGGGTATATAGCAAAATTCAATGTAACTGAGACAGCTGTATTTAAGAGAGCTGCATTTTACTTTTGTCAGACTTTTATCACCTGTTGCTTTTAGGTGAAAACTGATCTGGCTTTGAAATCCCTGATATTTAGAAATTATTTCTAGGACACTATGTGTTTTCTTGTTTATCCTTTCTAGCAACTTTTTAAGACAGCATTGGGCAAACCCAAGAAGATTGGAAGATCCCCTGAATTTTGTCATAATTGCACTAAACATACTTGTATTGATGTTGAACTTTTTAACAATTAATCTTTCATCGTTTCAGTTTTCCTGAATGAATTCTGTAATCAGTTGGCAATGTAGGAACATCTTAACAGCATTAATACCAAAAAAGGAAAAAGAGACTAGGAATGACCCGTTTTGTGAAGGGGAGCTGATACTCTGCTTTCTTGCCCCAATGGTTTTTAAATTTTCAGTTTTGCAGCGATGACTACAGCACCCTGGATGGCAGCTGGTGTGTGGTGGAAAGGTGTGACTCCTGAGCCACATCTGTGTGGCAGCCACTTGTGCATGGGCGCTTTAAGTGCCAGTTAGGCTGGAAGTGATCAGCTGGCATATCATGAGCTGCATAACTGTAGCAGCAGGATGTACCAAGAACTGCAGAATCCATGAGTGGTCATGAGCCTTAGAACTGGCACGGCTCTGGAATCAGCCAGGTTTAAAATTAGCTTGGGTGTTCCTGCACTTCCTACTCCTGTTCCTGCAATTTGAGTCCAGTGTCTCCAACACAATGTATTGTTTCATTCTCGTGATTGTTAGGAATACTTGTGTTTAATAACATTTAAGCATATGCTCCTTGTCCTGGTTGCTGGGTTTATTTGGCCAGAGTGTAAGGTATGGAAAGGTCTGTGAAGGATTTCTCCATAGGGGGCAGCAAGCCTCTGCAGCAGTTTTAGGTAGTTGTTCCTTAGACTCATCCCATGTGCTCGGCTCACAAGCTAGAAAGCCAGAGGACGTGGTCTTAAAAATCCAGATAAAATCGGATTTAGCATAACACTGGAGAGCAGGTGCCTTTCTAATGCAGTTTTTTATTTTTAAAATGCAAGTCTATGGTTGGCATGAAGTCCAGAAATATTTCAAGCAACAAAAGTAAGGTGAAAAAATAACTTTTAGGAAAGATATTCAGACCTCAACACACCAGGAGCTTTCCCTTCCATTTCTGAGATGTTTTTCACTTCTGTGCACAAACTTGCAAATGGGGTTCTAGCAGAAGAAATCTCAGCTTTGATTTTTGAGTTCCAAACTTAGTGTTTTGTGGAAGAACAAGCCTTGCCTCTCTTGGGAAAAAGACTGTGGGATTAATTCTGATACTGGAATTTGTTAAAGTACTGAAGTAAAATATTATAATCCCTCATGACTACCTTAGGATATGATATATTTTGATATTCATCTTCACCTATCAGTCCTTTCCTGGGACAGAGGCTGTGAGTGAGAGGAAAACTACACATTTGTTGGTTTTTAATTTTTGTTGTTTTCATATGTTCCTCCAAGAAGCACATAAAACCTCAAATTTTTTTTTCTAAATTAGTTTTAAAATAAACAATTTATAATTTTGAAAAAACTACTTTTATATCTCCAGCTCATAAAACAAAGCCAAGCATAAATCTAATGACTACATGCATAAATTGAGTCAAATATAAAATATCTTTTAACATTATGGTCTTCTCATCTTCCTCTCTAGGCAGTAATAAGCAGCATATGGACCTTATCATACATTAAGGCATCTAATTATGTTCTTATGATTTTTAATAGAGTTCAGTTCACATCACTGAATCTGTTTCTTGCATGATTCATGTCTCTGAAGGAATTAGAGTCCTAAATCTTGCAAAATGAGTGAAATGTTGACATGCTTCTGGTAGCTGTTTGTTAGCCTGGATTTCCAAATCATTCAAAGTAAATTTTGTTGAAAGTTAGTCACTCCCCCAGTAGACCTGCGAAGGTTAGAAACATCTGGATTATTGCCAGAAGTGATTTACAATTGTTTTTCATTCTGGAAACAAAGAAAACCCCAAACTCTCCAGGATGTCATACTAGACTCATCTATGCTTATTGTTTATCTATGCTTTTAGGTTTAAATCTTAAGCTTGAGTGCTTAGGAAAAAAAGTGTTTCGCTTATTCTGTAGTTTTAGTTTCTCTGTAAGTCTTGACAAGTAAGTTAATTTTGGGTGATGAAGAGTGCATTTGTCCTGTGTGTACCCATGTATGAGGTGATTTAGTGCCATTCTGTTCAGGTCTGGCATAACTACACTGCTTTACTGAGACCAAACCGTAGTACAATGTAAGCTGGAGTACTTTGTAGCAGTAAGCATCTCCACAGCCAGTTTCTGCTATTGCTTGCATATGTGCAGTACACACTGGAAAATGGCTACAAGATCTCTGTCATAGGAGATCTTAATTTGTCATAATTTGTAATGTTCAGTGAACAGATATTTTATCCACAAATCTCCTATTGTCAGATGTGTCAACTGTCCGTTAGCATGAGAAACAAGACTAAAAATAACAGGATAAGGATGCTAAATAGTGAGCCTTGTTAAAATAGTGACAGCAAACTAGCACTTCTTTCATTCCATGTGAAAAGCATTTTGTAGCTGGTCCCCTCTGTGTACTCAACCTAACAAAGAGTAAATTTTTCACAGATTGGTAGTGTGTTTATGATTGTCTTCTGATAGTATATCCAAGCCAATAGCTTGTTGGAGAGTCACAGCAAAGGACATTCTTGTTAGTAAGCAGTTTTAAAATACCATTTTGATTAAAACATTCTAAATGAGAAGGAAAAAAAGGCATTTCTTAATTTGCCAGATAAAATTAGTTTTAATTTAGAATATTACTCCTGATAAAGGATGCTTGCATGTGATAATTTCATGCACTTCTTTTTTTTAGTGGGTAGAACCAAAGCATATTTGATCAATTAAATTACATCAGTGTTTCAGATGGAAGTAAAGTAGAAAATTCTGTGACTTTTAGGTTTTCCCCATCTGAGATAATGCCGATCTGGTATAGTTTAACATACATTGATAGTCTTGAAAATTGTGAAACTGCTTTTATTTTTCACTAATGTGAAAACCCCTGATGGTTCTTACACAGTGTAATGTGCTGACAGCAGTCCTGGACACATAACACCAGTGAGGGTCCACTTGGTACTGTACTTTGGAAAAAGTCCCTTTTTTTTTTTTTTTTTTTTTTGGAATGTGACTTTGCACAGTGTCGTTAGGAATTTTGTTTTGTGGCAGAACACAGAAGACAGGTATAGGTAAACTGAAATCGTGCATTCTGCTTTATGACACGATTTTTTGTATTAAACTACTTGCTTGCTTTAAATATTGTTTCCTTAAACAAAACCCATCAAAACTTAAGGGGCCTACTGTTTTGTGCACGATACCATTGTAAAATTTATTTCATTCTAGACATAGAAATGGTTTCTTATGCAGGTTTTATAGTACTGGATTGCTTACACTACAAAAGGTAATGCTGTTCATTACCAGTAAGTAAATTATGTGCAGCTGAAAATGCTGTTACTTACTCTGATGGTTGGGTTAGAAAGGGATCAAAGAGGATAATGTGGGGTTTAAGAAAGACAAATAAAACATGAGTTAAACTGCTTTACCTTAACAACTACCACTTGAAATGGGTGGTGTCACAAAGGGAAGTACTTCCAGAAATTTTTGATAAAAACTGTTGTTTGATCAGATTGACAGAGAATTGAACCTGTTTGTTTAAATGTTTTTCCTCATGTCTCTGTTTTTTTCTCTACTAGAACATTTGCAGAATTTTGTAAATTAAGCTATGCCAAAAGGCATGGTGAGAGCTGAAATGAATGCAGCAAAATTGTCTTTACAGCGTGCACATTTTTCATGTGTCTCTTACAAACGCATTGAAGACGACAATGCCTTGTGCTGACCTGTGCTTTTGTTCTCAGTGTGATTAGAAAATGTAGATTAATGCAGGGCTAGCATATCTGCATTCTGTGACACATATCTGGCTATTTAGAAAAATAGGATATAGATTTCAATGAGCTATGTTTAGCTATGGTAAGGCCTTTTTAAAAGCTGCCAGGAAAATTTTTTAGAAAATGATTTCCTATTTTGCATAAATTTTAACACCTGTTAATTGCGGTTGCTTTTTTCCCTTCTCGCTGTGTCACATTAGACACCCTGGTTATCAAAGTGATCGTATCGCTATGGTATGTCTCATAATTATGATCAAACTGTTATCTAACATTCCTGGAGCATTCTTTTTTTCAATACTTAATACCTTTTATTCCTTGGCCTCATGCATGAATTATGCTGTGTATGTGAAGAGGCTTAAAGTTTGTTTCCATTACATTCTTTCTGAATGGATCCTGTTGTATCTAGGATTTTTTTAAAGCCAAGTAGGAATGTTATTGTTGACCTTGACACCAGATAACTGGGCAGACATTATATAGCTATGTTTGAATCCTCACAAAATGTGATGCTAAAGCCAACAGAATCCTGGCGCGAGACCCTCCTGGACAGCAGAGTTATGGAGCTTTTCTTTACAGTAAGTTTCTTTCTTCAACTTTCATAGTCCAGACCACAGGGGAAGCAGCTCCTTCCTGTTCTAAAACTGTATTGTCGAACTCTTCCTTTTGCATCAGGTAGGACTGATTCTGTTCACTTCAACTTTCTTATCGAAGCAGATAGAAGTATTGCCTTTCTCCTAGGGTACTGAATTTGTATTTTGCCTATTAATTGCCTTAAATTGATGACCACTAGCAACAGAAAAAGGCTTATAGTTATCTCAACTTTCATACATTTAATATTTCTGGACATGTACTCATCAGAGAAAAGCAAGCACGATGAGCAGTAGTAGAGTGTGAATAATCTCTCAGAAAAGGTGTAACTGCTCTCAGAAAAGACCGAATGAGCAGTGTGTGTTCACTGATATTAAAGCACTTGCTCAACAGAACAGCTGACAATAAGTAATGTAGTTTTCTAGCCACTTTTACCATACAGAATTCTGCATCTCTTTCCTCAGCACAAAGAAAATCCACAAAAGTTAAAATGGAATAAGTTTGAAGGGATAAGGAGGAGGTAGTGTTGGGAGAGGGGCATGTAGTGCTCAATTTCTGTAACTTAAAAGCCCCACAATGTTAAAAATGGATAGAACTTGAATTGTTTTTTCAACTGTTGGGAGAAGTTTGTAATCATTGTTCAGCCAGGACTTAGTGCAGCAGCAACGTACATTGGCTTATAAATTCATTTGCTATGCAATTTGACTTGGGTTACATCTCTTGGGATCTGAGAATTGAGCATTCTCAGACTCTTTTTCATTTTTGCAAAGCAGAGAAATGTGCTCAAAACTTGGAAAAAGTTATAAGACAATGTAAATGTAACTCTCCAGTGCTGCTTGGCAGTATGGATTTGGATGCATGTCCTTACTTGATAGGATTTTAGTTAAATTTAAATTTTTATTTTTATTTCTTTTTACTACAAGTTTATCCAGCAGTTTTGAAAAGGTGAAAAAATCACTGGCAGAACTCTCGGCAGCTACACACAATCTGAACAGCTGTCTAGACTATCCAGACAGTTGCTACTGTCAGCTGTGAACCTCCACATGCAAATAGCTTTTTGGCTTACATGTTAACCCTTCTTCATTTAATCGTATGAAGTTGTCAGAGTTGCTTATCTTTTTCCATAATTTGTTTACAATTACTTATTTGTGATAAGAAAAATGTTTTTAATACTACACAGATTTGTTTTAATACATTTGCATTTTACTTAATAGTAACCAAGGCTTGCCTGTATTTTATTATTTTTGAATGAATGCTAGCCAGGGCAGTATGCTCTCAGTTCTGGTTTTAGATTCCTGATTTGCTGTGGTTGAGGCTTGCAGTAGTAGTTTGCTGTTTGAGGTAATGTAAGTAAGTTGTAGTAATTTTTATTCATTTATCTGATCTGAGAAATGTTAATAACCTTGCAGAAGTTGGCAGGATTGCTGTGTTAGAGCAAGAGCCTTCATTTCTAATCTCAGCCTCTTGTGGGACATGTATTAGGAGGGTATATTTCTGTTGCAGGGTTTGTTTCTCCTGCTAGTTTGATCTTTCAGGGATTAACTATGCAGCTAATCCAAGTAGTTACAAATTTGGTGAACTTGCAACTATAACACCACAGAAAAATGGTTAGTGTTTTAACTACTTTTTGGTATAATATTACTGGAATGATTTAGCTAAATTTCACTTCTGGGTGAAAAAGCTACTCTATATTCATTTGTTTATTTATTCAGTAAATCTTCTGTGATTAAAATAGGCACAAGCCTAAAAAAATTCTTTAAATCCATACTTGACTGATTAAAATAAGTATGTGAAAATATGTTTACTGAAGTAGTAAGATTCAAATCTAGAAAGTCTCAACAACAGAAATAATGACATAACAGTTCACACAAATGCAGGAAGATTACTGTTGGCCTTGTATAATATAAGGGTGTTGCCAAGGAAGTGATGCATTAATTTTTGTATGTCTTCAGTGTTTACCTCTGCTAAAGAAGCATCTATATAATCTTGATTGAACTTGTTGACTAACTTTAGCAAGACTCTATAGCCTAGGCATAGTTAGCATAATAGAGATGACTGTCATTATTGCTGTTTTTAGAAGGAGCAGCATGTCTGACTGGCTGGCATCTGTTTCTCTCTTTAAGACATAACATTCAACAGACAGTTCAATTTTCAACATGTAGGTGAGCCTTAACTAAATGTTAGTTTCAGTGAGTTAATTCAAGGCTTGAGATTGTGAGCTGAGTCACGATCTTGATGTTTGCTATGGTTTAGGGAGTTATAGAAACCCTTGTATTTCAGACTGAGTGGAAGTTACAGTAAGCTTTTTTTGGTGTGTGCTCTTTTGGATTGAGAACCATGTGACTGTTGTAAGAACACCCTGTTTTCATGTATTATTAACGACCTCACTTCCTGAAAGGTACATCGAAAAATCAGAGAAGATACAGATATGGCCCAAGATTCATTACAGTGCCTGGCACAGCTGGCATCTTTGCACGGGCCAGTCTTTCCTGATGAAGGTTCTCAAGTTGATTACCTGGCACACTTCATTGAGGGATTACTGAATACTATCAATGGGTATGTATGCATGCTCTCTAAATTTAGATGGCATCTTTTAATCTTTAGTTTGGACTGTAGCATATCTGTGTGGTGAAGTGGTATGGCTTGCTTATTTCTGGGTATAATTTGTGCTTACTGTTGGATTGCTTAAATTGAGAAAGAGCAGATTAAAGTAGGTGGTGCTTATTATGAAATACATTTATGGATTTAAAATGTATCAACAAAACCAATTCCCTTTTAGCAATTTTCTTAATGGCAATAAACTGCTATTTCTATCTCTAGAATTGAAATAGAAGACTCTGAAGCAGTGGGAATTTCCAGTATTATCAGCAATCTGATAACTGTATTTCCCCGCAATATTTTAACGGCCATTCCAAATGAACTTTTCTCTTCATTTGTTAACTGCCTCGCACACCTCACCTGTTCTTTTGGGAGAAGTGCTGCCTTGGAAGAAGTGGTAAGTAGCTGCTCTCAAAAAAATGGGTAGCCTTTTTCACTTCTATTTGTGATAAGCATAATTGACATGAGAATTCGGCTATTTTGTTAATAACTGTTGTGAATTCAGTGATTTTGTTCTAGATATTTCTGAAATCATGTATAAGAGGATTTTCTTTTTATTTCATGCAATGTAATGAACATAATTACACACTATGTGCATCTTTCACATTTTGATTTAAAGTGCATCTTATTTTTTTAAGTGAATGGATTAATTTAAAATATTCAAGTCTTAAAGTACTGCTGACTTGCTGTTGTTGATGATGAACAAGCTGCAATCCTGAAAGTTTAAAATTACTACATGAACATATGGACAGACTTAAACTTAACTGCTGCCTAGAGTTCTGAGTCAAGAGTTTCTGTTTTAAGTGAGTGTATCTGTTAAGATCTGTTGTTGACATCGTACACCTGAGCTGTTCAGATTATGGTAATTGTGCATGCAAATCTAGCGCAGGAACTAAGACCATTTTTTTCTTTCAAACTTTGATTCTAACATTAAAGAGCAGTTGGCATAGCCCAAGTGTTCTGCTCCTAAAAGTTGCATTAAAATTAAAAACTACCAAGGACACATAGTTTAAGGAAAAGCATAAGAATTAAAGTGAATAATCTTGCGCTTCAGCTGTTTATGTGCAGTGGCTATAGATTTAAAATGAGACTATCAAGATACTAACCAGTATTTCCCCACTGTTGTGAGAAAAGATGATTTTCTTGTTTTGACAGTTTGGTGTAGTGGCAGAGTTTGAAAATAATTATTGAATTAATTAGTTACAAAGTTGATGGATGTGTTTCTTTACCAGAGAGCACAGATGTATTAGTTAGCATTCATTGCAGAACATTAGATCATGTCTTCCCTGCAAGGTTAACATGTATTATATTTGGTCTAGTGCTTTCCCTAACGTTTCTTTTTTTTTTTTTTTTTATGTCTTAATAAAAAAATTGGTATTTAAATTTAGAATCTAAAATAAAGTTCCTTTCCAAACTTCATTGGTTAAAATTTGTGTGCTTTTTGAGATTTTCTAATAGAATATTGAATACATATTCCGTTGTTCACCAATACATTTAGAAATGCTCCTGAAGCTTTTATATAAGATTCATCAAAACCACAGGCAGCTATCATTTAAGTTCAAAGGAAATAAAGGGATGTTGTTTCTTCAGTTAGCATCTTGTTACTTGAGAACTAGAATACACAGTCATGTTTAATAAAAACAGTGCTCAACATTATGCCATTTAAAACAATCTCTCAGCAAGAGCTTACACCAGCTTGTACCACTCTCTGGTGCAATGATGCGTGCCTGTAGAAGTACTGCTTTGCATCCCTGAAAACCATCTTTTGGCTTAGGAGTGTCCTGGCCGTGGCTAATGTGTTCCCTAAGTTTCTTTTAGAATGCATGCAGTGGTATTTTCTGTGAGTTCATGTGCTATCTGTAGTTAAGAGCTTTCTGACAGATGTGTGTTGGGCTCAGTAGAATCCTCAGATAATACTCCATGAGCTTTTCAGAAATACAAAATGCAGCAGAATGCGGGCAAGCGTACTCCTTAAACTTTGCTTGTTGGTAAAACTATTTTCCCCATATTTCTGCTACTTCATGCCAGCAGAACATACCATGTGAACAGAAACCCCATCAGGCACAAGGAATCTATTTAGCTGAAGACCTGCTATGAAAACTGTCAAAATATGGAGATGCTGAATCAAAATCTGCAAACCACTTCAAAGCATCTAATACTAATTTTCAACCACGGGGGAACCCCATAATCTAAGCATTATGTTTAAATGCTATTTCACATTAATCTGCTAGTTTAGGCTGGGAAGATTGACTGAAGGAAGTTGAAACATTTCCCTGAACCAGCTGCACTGGTGGAGGGAGGGCAGTAAGCTTCAGCAGTGCTGAGAATTAGTTTATGGGGGACCAGTAATCTCTTCCTTTAATGGCACTTGGTGTGAGAGAGGATGCTCATCCACATCTATGCTCTGCCTTGCTTAACACTTAATACTTATGCAGAAGTACAATCAAATAGTTCATCTGAATTAATGAAGAGTATGAACAGGATGTTGGTTGAAACGTCCAATAAAAATTATACCAAAGGCTTCTTTTTCTCAAAATTATATTCCTATGATTAATATTAATATTAATATTAATGTACTGTTCTTGTTTCATGATATTTTTTCAAATATCATGTGATAGCAGAGATCATTCTGAATTTGGTCCCCTCTGCTATGCTTCCAATTCTTTGCAGCTTGTTGCTGCTTGACAAACTTTCAAAGTGTTCTTTCTTCAAAGGGTCAGCAAACAGGGAGAGATTTCTTTTGGTTTTCCGTAGAGGAAATTGGGAGGAATTAAACACCTTTGCTTTAAATTTGCTGGGTTTATCTTGCCTCTCCTGAACATCTGAGTTTTAATCCATCAGAATGATTCAGCTCCCAGTCTACAGCGTGGCACTTTGCCTGTATGACATCTTTGGTAGCGCAGCAGCAGCTAATCTGAAATAAGGATTGGGATGTTTTATAGTAAGGTTTCTTTGGGACCAGATTGGTTCAATGTGGATAAAATCCTTCTACTATTTGGGCATTTATTTTATGGAGGTACTTATTAGTCCTAGATTGGTTACGAGAATATCTCTAAGTGTTGAAATAATTCAAATAAATGAGTTTGCTATATTTGAGGGTATTCTGTTGTTCATAAAAACATGTCTATATGTTTATGCTCTCAATTGTTAAAAATTATTAAAAGTCATGTATGTGAAGTTATAGATGTAAATATATTACATACATGTCAAAATACTTCAGGACTGAATGATTGTCTGTAAATTAATGTGTCCTTTAGGTAAGTTTTAAAAAGATATGTTGTGATATCCTTGCTAAATTTGTGACTTACGTTAGTGTTGAGTGCAATATTGCCTCTCTCCTTGTCATCTTCAGGTTTTGTTTTCACAATTGCATCAGTATGTCCCATATATTAACTTCTGGAAATATGACAGCTTTGCAGTTACAAAAGGATGCTGTGAAACTATCTTGGAATGCTTCCAATGTGATACCAGTTTTTCCTCTTAATCAGTCATCCAGCCAGTGTTTTCTTTTCCTTGCCTGTTCATCCGACCGTGTTTGTAACTTCACTGGAAGTCAGGAATTCTTGTGTCTGGAGCATGATTAAGGCCTTAGTGTCTCTTTATTTCATCATTGAACCATTTTACTGACCTCTGCTGTCTCAGAGTAACTTCTGTGAGCTGTCTGTTGGTTAAAAGTTGAAGACAACATCTTAGTAGACTGTTTAACTGTACAGTCACACTGAATTTTTTTAAGTTGGATGTATTTACAAGCGTTCAATTTTTGCATCAAAACAAAAAGTTGATACTTACATACCTTTCAAAAGAAATGACCGCTTTGCTGTTTGGATTCTTTCGTTTGCCTGCAACTCAGGACTTTGTTTTTGAGAGAAGTTATTTCCTTTTGCAACTTATGCACTATGCAGAAGCACATGAATAATTAAAAACAAGAAGCATCAGTTAAGATGCACTAAGTAATTATAGCTGCAGGCTTATTCTGTTCTAATTCACTGAGTTTTGGTTTGTTCATAGAATGAGAAGTTGTGATTCATCGTCAAAACTGGCTACCTGTAACAAGGTTTCTTGAACACCTGCAATCTTGCATTGATTTCCTCTGGAGTCATTGTTTTTTCTCTCTTTATTTCAGAGATAGTGGAATGCCTATAAATCTATATGCAACACCAGATAAAGAGAAATAGCAAAACACATTGACAGATTTTTAAAGCCTAGCAGACATGAAAGCTGCAATGGCCTTTTTGATACATTGCTTTAGTTCATTCTGATATATTCTTAGCTATCCTTAGATCCCTTCTTTTTATTTGTTTCAACAGTAGAAGAACATCTATAAAATAGTGATAATTATAAGTATGTTCCTCTGGTTTAGTTTAGTAATAATGTTTTTTGTTTGGTTTTGTTTTTTTTTTTCTTCTCTTACAGCTTGACAAAGATGACATGGTATATATGGAGGCATATGATAAGTTACTAGAATCTTGGCTTACTTTGGTCCAAGATGACAAACATTTCCATAAAGGTTTCTTTACCCAACATGCTGTTCAAGTCTTTAATTCCTACATTCAGTGCCATCTGGCTGCTCCTGATGGCACAAGGAATTTGGTAAGCCTTCATTGTAGTAGTTTTGGATGGTAACATACAGTAACTAGCCCATGTCTTTTGATGTTGTAGCTCAAGGCAGCTAGTGTAGAATTGCCATTTGTGACTTTGGAAATGAAAAAAATTGCTGAACTTGTAACTCAGTTGTGATTTCCAGTCCGTTTCTCGTTCTGGAGAGGAGTTAAGGAATGCAAAATTGAAAATTGCTTTTTTAAAAAAAAAGAAAAAAATAAACCTGTAACTCAAATCAATGTGTATCTTGTTCTTTCTGCAGACACAGTGACTAAACTTTTGACCTTCCATCTGGATTAGAATTCTAGTTTAAATTCTCATTGAAATTGGGGGCCTTTATTATGATTGTTGCCCCCCATGCACTATCTTCAAAGTATAACTGACATGCATAAATATCTGAAAAAATGTAAACTGATTGTGTTCAAAGTAGAAGAAACTTAGAATATCATGTGGACCTTTTGGATAAAATAAATCCCCAGTTGAGTTTTTGAACAGTTGACTGTCTAGAGAAAATTTAAAAGTACATCAAGTATCTCTTGAGCCATTGAGAAAGAAAGATGATTAGTCTATTTGCCAGGAATCTGGATCTTACTAAAATAGATTCTTACACAGAATGTTGGATGTGGATGTTAGATGAATTAGTTATTGCATAGATTCAATTCAATAACTGTATAAAATCTCTTTAATTTGATGCTGTGCAAAGATCTCAGAGATACCTCATTCTGAAAAGCACTATGTAAAACATAATTCTGCTATCTCAATATGTAACAGATGGTTATAACAGTGCCAAAACTGGGAGAAATATTTCACAAGAGAGCTTTGCATTCATATCAGGCAGTCTTGACATAACTTGTGTACACAGGTTGATTCATGTCATTCTGTGAGATAAGTCATTTATCCCATGGGTAACCTTTAAAAGCCACAGCTGGCATTTTAGAATGCTTCTTGTTCTATATCAAAGCGGTAACAGGAACTTTCAGTCTCTGCTTTGAGAGCAGAGGCTCACCCTTCACTAAACAGCTGCAACTTTGAAGTTGTCAAAAGAGAATGATTTGCTAGGTTGCATAAAGAAAAGATGAGTTAAAAGCACTTTGCATGAGGAGCTGTGTGTGGATTCAGTTTTCCAGGGCCTCTACAGAAACAAAGCAGACTGATAGCTTTCTCCGCCTCTTGTATTTTACTTTGTTGCTTGCATAAATTTTATGATTTAGAGATAAGAAATTTTAATATTTATACTTGGTTTCTGCATATGTTCATCTCTTCAAGGAATAAGATCTGATTATAATTAAAATAGTTTTATAATGCAACCATGGTAAGCTTTGAGAAATTGAACAGTGCATCTCCTGCATCAGCAAGAAATAAGACTGAGATCATCAAGATTATTAGTCTGCTGTTTTCTGAGTTTATAGCATTTACTTTTAATGTACTTTTTTAAAAATTTAGTAGTACTTTTTAAACTATTTCCCCTCAAACAGTAGGTTAAGGAAAACCTTTAATGTAAGGGCTAACATTCATTTCATCATGAAAAATACTACTTATTATGTGATTTATGTAAGATCTCAGACAACTGAGAACTATTGAAGTGTTAATGAATGAACTGAATGTGGTATTTTGGTAATGAGTTTGTGAAATGCTGATTTTAAAACAATATGAACCTACGTTGACTCTGTTTCACTCTTCTGTGTCTAATTTAGTACGAGTCTCTTGTTCATACATGTAAATTACCTTGCAAGAAAGAGCCAGAATAATGCAGAAAACTGTGGTGATAATGAATTTAACAAGTATGACCCTAACTGGTTGCTTCTAATTCTGTTGAAATAACCAGACTGCCAATGGTGTGGCCTCTCGGGAAGAAGAAGAAATAAGTGAGCTGCAGGAAGATGACAGAGACCAGTTCTGTGACCAGTTGGCCAGCGTAGGCATGCTGGGGAGGATTGCTGCAGAACACTGCATACCTCTTCTCACAAGGTAAGTACAAAAAAAATAGCCATGACTGCAAAGCAATAAAGCTGTCAGATAGGGAAAGGCTAACTTTGCCAAGACAGTTAAAAACAGTGACGTTCCTTTGTTATTTGTCCACAGTTTGTTAGAAGACCGAGTGACAAGGCTCCATGGACAGTTGCAAAGACATCAGCAGCAGTTACTTGCCTCACCAGCATCAGGTTCAATTGACAATAAAGTGCTTGATGACCTGTATGAGGATATTCATTGGCTTATTTTAGTCACAGGTTAGTCAACAGCTTAGTACTTATTCTGGTAGTCTTATTGCAGCTGGAACGCCTCAGGGAAAAAAAATCCCTGTATATCAACTACTGTCCATTGACTGTACATTTTATCCCTTACAATGATTTCTTCTTACATGCAGGACTTGCAAAGTCCTTGTCTTACTATCACCTGTCTTGAGTAACAGGAATATTATCTCTAATGATTGCCTCATGTAAAGATTTCGTCAGTGTCCATTGGAAATTCCTGCAACTAATGGTGTTACAGTTTTTTTGAGTTGTGTAATCAGTCAGCCTATTCAATAAATTAGTCTGTTCATGGTATCAGTGGTGTTGGCTGGGTGCACATGACTTTGTAAGGGAACCAGCATGAGATCAGGGTACTGGTGACAGAGAATCATGTAAGTTCTAGACTTTCTCAGTGCTGATGATCCATGACCTGCTATTTTGTTATGTTTCAGGGAATTTAGAGCCTTTTCATTCTAAATTTAGAGCCTTTTCGGGTTTGATTTTTAGATGGCAATATTTTACTTAAGTTTGCAAAGGTAATTACAACTAAGTCTGTACTTTGCTTGGGGAGATGCATAATGTTTGAAATATTTTTGGGGCTTTTTTGAAGATGTGATGTTTTAGTTGCTCTCAGATGTTGACATGAATGTATTTATAATATTTTTGTAACACTGAGATGGAGTTTGTAGCTCACAGGTGGTTATGAGATCAGATATTGAAAACTACAACTAAAGCTGGAATTAATATTATCTAGATACCAGAGTATTGTATGAAAATCCATGTTTCACCTGATCTGCAGTTGCTGGGTGAGGAAAACTGTGTTACAGCACGTGTACTTGAGGTCTGAAAGACTCTAACAGATTTGAGATGTTAGCAAAACAGAAGTCCCAAATGATAAGGACTCAGCGGGGAAGCTGTAAAACAAGGCTTTTTAACCACATAACAGAAGAAGAAAAAGATGACAACAAAATGTTTTTTCATCCCTCCCCCAAGTAGATGAATTGACTGTAGCACTTTTACATGAAGCAAAGCCTGTCTCTTTTTATTGATTTTTAAATTGGTGGTTTCTTTTTCCAGTCTAGGTTTCTTGTCACTTTAGGTTTTTTCCTACTGAATGGCTTTAAGGATTCTAATTAACTCATATGCATTTAAGCCGTGTTAGTCAGGGTCTGTACAAACATTTGATTGTGGTGCGATGTCTGCAGTTAAGCCTATTGATTCTTTAATCAGAAAGCCCTAACTTAACCTAGGGTAGAAAGTTGTGATCACTCTTTCTTTTTTTAATGTAAGGCTACCTCTTGGCTAATGATACTCAGGGAGAGACTCCGCTAATACCTCCAGAAGTAATGGAATATTCCATTAAACATTCAGCTGAGGTTGACATCAATACAACACTTCAGATTCTGGGATCTCCAGGAGAAAAGGCCTCTTCCATCCCAGGGTACAACAGAACTGATTCTGTAATTAGGTAAGGATGCATCTTGTACTATTAAGTGTGTTAAATGCTTTTTCAGAGAAAAAAACCTACAATGTGAGTAGACTTCTGTGAATGTGAAAATTTAAGCAATATGTAAACACTGAACATTGAAAAAGGAAGGATTGACCTAACAGTCTTAACAGACATCATAAGCCAAAGTCTTGGGCATATACAGAAATGTTTTTTATATTTCTACTGAAAACCCATATTTGATCTATTTTTTACAGAAAATCCTTAAAACTATTGAAGTAAAAAAAGTTGGGAAATCAAAATCTTTAGATAATATATACTCTAAAATTCATTTAGCACATAAACAGCTTAAGCAAATGCTTTCCAGAACATCAGTGAGCTTCTCTACTTTGATTATGGGTTACTGCCCAAGCTTGGCAGTAGCAGCAAAATTGATCCTTAGAGCATGAGAAATTGTTGTCAGTTATGTACACATTTCACTGTCAGCCTATAAAAGAAGCAGGAGAGACTTCCCTTCTCTTTTGCAAGAAGGCTGATGCTCCCTAAGGACTCCTCAATTTGAATCCTCACACTTCAGAAGATTGCATTCCACTCTTAGTAGACATGGAAGAGTCTTCACCTAAGATGAGTTGTTGCGTTCTTTAAATGTTTAAATGTTTTCTTCTGGGAAGAAAGTGGACCTTCACTAGCAATGATATATGTACTTGGTGTTTAGAAGGTTCTGCTCACTTATACTATTGGCCACTTCGAGAAGTGGCCACCAAATAGTGTCTCAGTGGTGGGAATAAAACCAGATCAAAATAAGGAGATTTGAGGCCCTTTGGCAACAATTCTGAAATGTCTTCAAGAAATTGGCCACTGTCAGCTTCTAAATTTCTTGTGTATAATCACATTCTTACAAAATTCAGTTGATGCACTACAAAAGCTAGTCTTTAGTGCAGTTTTATGGACTGATTGTAGCAATGCAATCACCTTGTGATTTACTATTTCAGACTATTTCCCAGCAATAATGAACAAGAGAAAAATAACTGGTCATTTCTGTATTTGTTTTTTGGTATGTGTCAACACTGCAAATGCTGCACAATTAGAACCCATTTGGTTACTAAACTATATGGTGCAAGGAGGGAAAAAGCAACTTTTCAGGCACTCCCAAGTAGTCCATTTGTCACAATGCTTGTGAGAATTCTTTATTGCAGTAATTTTGATGTCAAAATTACTGTTAAATCTTATTTTTGGAGGATATTTGCTCTATTCTCTCTCTCTTTCTTGCCTTGCATTTCAAAAACAATAAATTCAAGTCCTTTTTAATTGATTAGAGTTGAAGTGCTTTGTATTATCCTGATCCTTCTGTCATATTTTGTGAAAAATTAAAGTGGTTTTGGTAGTTGCATTGCTTCACCAAAAACCACTCTCAGCATCCTCATTGTATTTTAAATCTTCAGGTTGTTATCTGCTATTTTAAGAGTGTCAGAAGTAGAATCTAGAGCAATAAGGGCAAATCTCACACACCTCCTGAGCCCCCAGATGGGCAAAGATATTGTATGGTTCCTCAAGCGCTGGGCAAAGACGTACCTCCTAGTAGATGAAAAGTTGTATGATCAGGTAAGGATGTAACTTTTATGAATTTATTTGTGAGTATTAGCAATAAATTATCATGTGAGTGTGGATGTCAGTGTAGCTATTTAAAAGTGCAATGCTAAAGTATTTTTAATGTTATATGGGTTGTGATTTAGTTTGGAATTTGTTTGAAAGTTGACGTTTTCTTCCATTTGCTAATTAGAAATGTAAGTTTTTAAGGGACTGTTGCACATTTTGCTGTAAATGTGATTTTTTTGGTAGCCATTGCCATATCAGAATAACGTAGTCCTCCTGGGCTGCATAGTGAGTGAAACTCACTGGCTGCAGTGATGTTGTAAATCTTGACTGTCCATCTGATTTTACATTTCATCTCTAATACAGTGATTGCTCTTGATCATGATTCTGAGTTAGATATTTAACACCATCACAAGGTAGTATACTATACTAGTTATATAGCTAATGTCAAGCTGCTTTCTCTCCTCATTCTCATTGTATGTATCATGATTTCAACAGTGTGTTCTTTGTAAAGGGCAACTTCTTACCGTGCTTGGACAGCACTAATCATGATTAGAACTTGATCCTGATTTTGCTCATTGAACTAACTGTAATCCAGCTCGCAGGGGCCACCCATCATGAGGAGGTCCTGTTGGCTCTAATTTTTGAGAAGTCTCCTCCTCCTCCCCTTTATTTCCACTATTGAAGCAACTAAGAATACTAACGCTTCAGGAGGCCTCTCCTTAACAATAATAGGTATCACAGAGACTTGGAAATAATTGGAGTCATATTATTCAGCTCATACATATAGCGCAGCTAAGAATTCATAAAGGTACCAGTTGGGCAAGAAGTGGAGGAGATCTGTGTGAAAAACAATGTGAAGAAAAAACCCAGTGTCTAGGAAATGCACACATTTAGTTTGTGTTGACATGTGAAAGTGATTGAAACCTCTATTTTAACCTTATGCTCAGTCATGTATATTTCATGAATTCTTAAAGGTAGAAGCGTTAGTGGTGTGCTGACAGGAAACCCCTGCACAATTACTACAAAGTCTTTGGATTTCACTCTTGAGAAACATTCTTTAAAGGCAGGAGAGCAGGCAATTGCAAGGAAGCATATTTTAATGTGCCAGGACTGGAGTGTGACATATTTCCTAAAAGATGTGTAGATTGAAGGAACCATCTGAATAAAGCAGATGCAGAAAAACTGAGGTCAAAATGAATTTTTACAAGTTGCTATATAGACAAGAACTAGGTGTATCTCTAATAATTTTTACCACTGAATTTTGAGGAATTATGTCTGAAATTCATGGAAACACTTTTGGGAGGTGATTTTGGGATCTTTCTTTTAATTATTAAAGCTTTTAAACTTTCATTGGCCTTAAAAGCTAGACATACTCAAACCTTTTTTGTAAAGAGGTTGAAAGTTTTCTTTGTTTTAGATGTGCTTAAAATTGCAATATAAATTTGGCAAAGATTTTTCAATTACAGATATTCTTTGCCTTTGTCTATGTAACATTTGTGTAACTTAAGTAGGAAAGAAGTGACAGCCTGAAAAGAATTTGCTGACAATGATTGCCGTACACTTTTGGGTTCTGGCTTCTGTAAAACTCACTCATTTTAATGCTTTTCTTATAGATAAGTCTGCCATTTAGTACAGCATTTGGTGCTGATACAGAGGGTTCCCAGTGGATTGTGGGTTACCTTTTAGAAAAAGTGATCAGTAACCTGGCAGTGTGGAGTTCAGAGCAGGACCTTGCAAATGATACTGTACAACTGCTAGTAACATTAGTGGAAAGGAGAGAGCGGTAAGTTACTATACCTCTGGAAGTCAAAAAGTTTCTTTTGCTTCCTTTCAAGTTTTTTGGCCACAGTAATTCAGATATAGGGCGCTTCATATTCATGTCTCTGTAAGTCAAATTATTTTAGTAATATAACTATGACTGAAAAAGCACCACAAACTTGTCTGACAAGCTGAGGAGTGAGACCTCTATGCATCACCTAATTTTTATTACTGTTTAGAAGTGCACTCTCCTTCGCTACTTTTGTGTCTCACTCTTAAACAGTGAGAAAGGATAACTCTCCTGGTCTCCACTCTTATTGCAAGGATTTTTGTGTTGCTGTTAATTTTTGTTGATTAGGAGTTCAGATACTGGCTAAGCCAGTTTGAAATATGTTTTGTAAACTTAAATTATTTTTTTTAATACAGGATTGTGGATTCACTCAAATTTCAATAAGTTTTCTTTGATATTGCAAACTGTGAAGCAGGAACTTCTTGAATGCTTTATTTCTGTCAATTGATATGCAATTATATATGCAATCATATATTCACAGTCTACTGAAACACTGTTCTGAAGTATGAGGATTTTAAATGCTTGAGGATTTTTCTTGTAAAAAAAATTAAACCCCAGAGGAGCTAGTTTTGGAATAAATTGCTTATTTTCTTATGACGTAATGAGACTAAGCTTTTAATCCATGCAATATGTCCATTAACTCTTGTGTGTGTATGTGTGTAAAACTAAAGCACTTCCCTGCTTTTCTTCTGTATGAATTGATCTATTTTCAGAGTATATCCTTGAGAACTCTGAGAGCTGAGGCATTAGTAAGATGAAAATCAAAAGGCAATTTAGCCTCAGAATAAAGGCATTTTAAAATATATAGCAACAAAAAACTGGCAACTGCTAGAAACCTGAAGTGCTCTGTTCATACAACTTTGTGAAGTCTTTAATGAATTTTTTTCCCTCTTTTAGGGCAAACTTAGTTATTCAGTGTGAAAACTGGTGGAATTTAGCTAAACAGTTTGCAAGGCGAAGCCCTCCTCTTCACTATTTGTCTAGTTCTGTGCAAAGAACACTAATGAAAGCTTTAGTTCTAGGAGGTTTTGCTCATATGGATACAGAAACAAAGCAACAATACTGGACAGAGGTAAGCTATTTTGATATTTCTACTACCTCCATATAAGCAAGCAATACAACAGGTTAATTTAGGGAATTTTATAGTGACACAAAATCAATTTTTATAGCATATTTTGATATGTAATACTGATGATTTTTTAAAATTATTCTCTCTTCAATGATCAATATTTGTATCTTTTGTATCTAAATTTTATCTAAAATATCTCAATCCAAAGAAAAAGCACTAATAATTAATTGGAGGATTTGTGAAGCAGACAGTAGAGCAATATGTTTGAAAGAGACTATTACAGAAGATTAAAAATTTCACTTCCACTGGGACATTTCTTCCTTTCATTTAAATTTTATAGTTTATGAATTACTCTGTTACCACTTAATGATGATGACAGTAAGTAAAAAGCTAATGTGGAACATAATGAAGAGTCTTGACCAGCTCTTTGTGCCCTGGCTCCATTAAAGCTCAGATATTTAATACCAGAAAGGTTGTTGCTAGAAAGTAGCTGAAATAGTATCAGGAAGCACCATGTGATTTTGTAAAGCCTTGACCTTCTGAGAAAAACATGCTTTTATTGGCAGAGGAACAGAATTAATGATTTAAGGTAAGGCTGTAATGCAGTGGAAGTAATTGGGGGGAAAAAAAAACCAACAAACTATTTTTGCGGAATTTTCTAATTTGTTTCCAAATACAGATGATGACAGAAGTGATTTTGCTATTGAGAATCATAATGTGGCAAGGGTAACTGTGAGCATTAATCTTAATGGTTTCATTAATAAGCTGTAGCAATTTTTTCCCATAATGCTGAATTTGAAGGGGATCAAACGCTTTGAGCCAGAGACAGTCATTGTCATTTGTTTAAACACTAGAAAATCACCTAAAATATTTATGGAGATGCTCATTTTGACACCTGCCTGCAGACCATGGTAGACAATGAGAAGCACTACTCACTACCACTTCTGCTTACATTAATGTGACAGATAGTGACATAACTGAGCCATTGGAAAGTGGAAGTGATTGATTCTTGTACTGCCATGCCAGAAGCAATGAGTTTGCTAAATTATTTAAACCTCACATCTCATATAATAGTATGCTTATCTTAATGTGACTTTTCTGAAAAATTTCAAGGTTCTTCAGCCACTTCAGCAGCGATTCTTGAATGTGATAAACCAAGAAAACTTTCAGCAGATCTGTCAGGAGGAGGAAGTGAAGCAGGAAATCACTGCTACGTTAGAAGCACTCTGTGGCATTGCTGAGGCTACCCAGATTGATAACGTAGCAATTCTCTTCAATTTCCTAATGGACTTCCTTAATAATTGCATTGGATTAATGGAAGTATACAAAAACACACCAGAGACTGTTAATCTCATAATAGAAGTCTTTGTTGAAGTTGCACATAAACAAATTTGCTATCTTGGAGAGGTAAATACAACCAGAAAGGGAAGGAGGGGGCAGAGTGTGTGTGTGCATGTGTATACAGTGCTATTCCTTGAACAAGATAAAATGTAGTGATTTTTAAAGAGAGCAAGAAGGACTATGTGTACACATCTGTTAAGGAATCCCTTTGTTTTAAAACATACACTTGCAAAGATTAAAAGCAGCACATTTAGATTGTTTTTTTGTTTTTTTTTTTACCAATAAATTTAACCACAATTCATAACGAATCTGATTTTATGTGTGGGTGGCAGAAGAGGACAGACTTTGTTGATTACTTTTTTATAACAATATCAAACTTCTCTGAAGTCTAGTCTAGGAGAACTGCAGTAGTGGTCTATGTGGCAAATGCAAACCATATAGACACTGCCTTAGTCCTAGGCATGGTGTTAATAGATCCCAAGAAGTTACCAGTTAAAATTTTGAGTTTGTGCAGTGCACTTGCGTCTTTGCACTGTTGGCTTGTTTTGTTTTCGCATCTGCAAGATTTTCTGCCTATTACAAACTGTGTATATACAAACAGTGTATTGTGGCTCCAAACTTCTATAAGTAAAGTGTGTCCCCAGGGGATTTTGTTGGTCATGTAGTTTGTGAGATTAGTGAGATATGTCAGTCTGTCCCAAACCACTCTTGTCTGGATTTTTGTTAAGACTGAGGAATCAAGCAAATTAATATTTTAGTCAGACTCTTTCAGTCAGTATCACATCAACATATGGCTATAAAGTGTTCTTATTGTCTTAAGGTGGCAGTTCCCTTGATTTTTTGTACAGTTGGTACAAAAGTGATCATACTCTGAAATTAAAATCTTGAAGTATTGTCTACCAAGTAATGCCATCTTAAAACAGAGTGTTTCACTTTTAGCATATGGAAGTTTTCTTACTATGTAACATTGTTTTATAGGCTAAAGCCATGAACTTGTATGAGGCCTGCCTAACTCTGCTCCAGGTGTATTCCAAGAATAATCTAGGTCGACAACGGATAGATGTTACAGCAGAAGAAGACCAGTACCAAGATCTCCTTCTTATTATGGAGCTTCTCACTAATCTTCTATCTAAAGAGTTCATAGATTTCAGTGATACAGGTATTAAGGAATTGGTAATTGATGAACTAAATGTTGTTTTCTAAACTGTAAGAACCATTTTGGAGTTTGTGTTGAGTCCATGTAAAGTAAAAGCTGAAGTTTAGGTTTGACTAGGTCAGGATATGGAAATTCCTGTTTAAAGTAGCAAAGAAAGACTTTTCACTTCTGAAATTATTATTGCTGTTGTAAAATAAATTATGGATGTATGAAACAGCTTGAAACTGAATGTTGCAAGTCTGAATATGTTGTACCCGCAGTTTTATAACAAAAAGCACATAGAGAAGTTGGAGTAGTAAAGTAGTGCAAGAGAGCGGATGGGTGGTCTTCTTAGTACAGGGTTTAACTTTTGGGAAATGTTGAGTCATTAAAATTCCATCATGTGTGAGTCTTCTGTATTTCTCTTTCACAGAACATGTTTTATGGTTTGTGGGTGTAGTTAAGGATTCCTTCTTGTATCCCAGCCTGTTACTTTCTTACATATATTTGCCTCTTGAAATTGCAGTTGTCCTCAGTATGTTTTGGCAGTTAGCTGTGATACATTGCTTTTGAATAGGCCAAAACTCATTTGCATGGTTCATATCTCACCATGTTCTATGCACTTTGCACAGATAACAACCCAGGCAGATTTAGTTTGATACCAAGCATGTTTTGATATTCATTGCTTTTCTGAGGTACGTCTTGAAAGAGAGAACCTTCTACTCCGAAATACAGTACATGTTTTTTTTTTTAATACATCATGCATGCACGACAGGAGTACAGAACCAGATTTAGACTTTTTCCATTGAATGGACAACCCAGTGCTTTGTAAAATGTTTGCTTTGAGATCTGGATGTTGATCTAGTTGTGTGAAAAACACCATGAAACAAAGGTAATGCGAATAAACCTAGACGCAATGCCCAGAGCTCAAATCTATTGTGAGTTTTCTAGATGCTGCTGCTGACTCAATGCAGGAATTACAAAAGTAAGGTCACTGCCATTTGATGGGAAGTGTAGGCCTTAACCTGTAACTGGAGAAAACTTGGCAACATCCAAACTGCAGAACTTTCTGTTAGCTCTCCCATTTTTTTCTCCTTCTGTTCATAAAATATATTAAAACATATGTAAATATACTATATATATATAGTATAAAAATAGAGTAATATTTTGCTCGCTATGTGTTTGTGTGCAGGCATGAAGCAGCTATCACTAGAAACAAATGCAGTGTTCTGTAATGGAAGGGAACCCACAGTATCTGAAGTGCCCTGGTTTAGCATGCCACCTGGTACAAGTGATTATGAAATGCTTAGTCCTAATGAATATAAATATAGAGTGATGTGACAGCCTCCACTCACTAAGTTTCTATTTTAATAAAGTGCCTCATGGTTTTGTTTGTAGACAGGGGACCAGTCCTATTTTTAAAAATGTCTGTATTATAAAGAAATGGGACTGTTCCTTCAAAATGTTTAATCTTCCTTTGATACAAAATATGTTTTTCTTTTTTGCAGATGAAGTATTTAGAGGACATGAGCCTGGGCAAGTTACAAATAGATCTGTATCAGCAGCAGATGTTGTCTTATATGGGGTTAATCTAGTTCTGCCTCTAATGTCACAAGATCTGCTGAAGGTAAGTATGTTTTTACATGGAGCTGCTAGAATATGAAAGCTTTATAGTAATGAATTCCCAGAATTCGTTCCTATATGCATTCTACCTCCAGAAGCTGAATTTTGTAGACTTCATAAATGTAACTAACTGTTCCATAGTTCTAAATACTCTTTGAAAAGAAATACTGTAAGCTGAGAAAATGTATATCTGAAGGTTCTAAACAAAACTTTCCTTCTAAAAGCAAGTCTGTGCAGATCAACAGTCAAACCTGAAATGTGGCTCACAGTCCTTTTTCTGGTAGTGTCAGAAATGTGACAAGAAGCATAGATAGTGATATGAGTTATGACATGTGACTGTATATTTCCACAATACAGATGGCTGTCGATCGTAGGCATCAGCAGCTTGTCAGTAGAACAGTATGAAACAGTGGGATGGCAGCATTTCATTGTTGCCCTGTGTTCATGTTTTACTGCAAATCAGAGCAGCACTTCTGGAGGGTGTCTCAGCTGTCCCCTCTCCACCTGCCTTCTCATCCAGTAGCGCTTGCTGAGCACAGGGGCTGTGTCCATTTCAGATCAAACCAAGGCGAGGGATGTGCCCTGGGAGCCCCTCGATTGTGCTCCCAATGCTCACGAGGTTTTGCCCCACAGGACTAGATTTGCCTGTGTCTGAAATAAAACTCCTTTAATTTGTATAGAGCAGATACCGTACTGCCACCATCTACTGTTTATCTTTAGTAATCTTCTTTTATTGTACCGCTTTTATTGTATTTATATAAAGTTGTAGCCATTCTAATGACTCAAGTTTCCTACTAAAATTATTTTCTTCAGTGTAAATCATCAGTCATGTCTCTTTGTACAGTTGAAAATTATGCCAAAATAGTAATGTGATTGAATCTAAAAATACCATGTTTTTCTTTTGACAGTTTCCATCCCTGTGTAATCAATATTACAAATTAATCACTTTCATATGTGAGATATTCCCTGAGAAAATTCCACAACTTCCAGAGGACCTTTTTAAGAGCCTAATGTACTCACTGGAGCTAGGGATGTCATCGTATCCTTTATAGAGCTTGGGAATGTTTTTTAAAAAAATCTAAGTTGCTTTTGTAAGGACCTGTTAAAAATTTATTTTTTATTTTTTTCATTTTTCTATCAGTATCTGTATTTATAATGATATATTGGTAATGGACTCTTACTCTGCTCTCTGGGGGTTGAGAGTTTCACTGTAGTGTCCATTGAGATTCCAGCAGTAGCTGAATTGCCTCTTACTTGTGGTGCTTGGGTGCAGCCTTTAAGTAGCTTAGCATGTAAGTTTTTTCTGGCAGCCATTCCTGCCTCCTCCATTACTTCATTTCAGAGTGTGTAACTTCATAAGCCTTCAGCTGGTATCCCAAAGCCATTCCTGAATTAGTCTCTCAGCTGGTAATACAAAACATTGCCGCTGTTCTACTGGGCTGGCTCCAGAGCATTTCCTGTCAGGGTGCCAATGGGCTCTCCTTCTCATAATGGGAGTACCATTTTCACTAATCTGTGGCACGTGTCAGAAACAGATGAGCTTGACCATAAGGGACTCTTTCTGAAAATGTTATGTCAGAGAGGGTTATGTTACCTTAGGGCATGTAGCTAATAAAAGAAGGTAATGAAGTTGGAATCTTTTTTTTTCCCCCTTTTTCTAGCATTTTTTTAAATTTGATTTTTAAAATTAGTAACATTGTAGTGAAAAGAAACCTTGAAACATACAAGCATTTCAGATATTTTCTAGTGTCACAGCTGGGTAGTTTGACCACAATTTAATTGAAATCCAGCTTCAGTTCTTTAACACCCATTATCAGAATGAGCTCAGAGGTTTGCCAGCTCTGTCTGGAGGCTGTAACACCATTAGCAGAACAGTGTGCAAAAGCACAAGAAACAGATTCAACTCTTTTTCTAGCAACGAGGCACTTTCTTAAGGTAAGGTGTCTATATTTCCTGTTACTTTGGTTGTTTGAATAAAGGTAGCATCCAAAGGCCAAACAGTGATAATATCCAGATTAATCGGAATAATACCTACAGTAAGAAACAGCCTGTTACCTAATTAAAAAAAAAAAAAAGTGGCAGCTTAAGAAGAAAGAGGGTGTGAAGAACTGAAGATGTCAGACTAGAGTACAAAAGAAGATGGAGGTGTAAAGGGAACCAGTCCATTATTGCCAGTAAAAAAAAAGACCTGAACCTCTCAGAATGCATTTTTTATTTCCATGCTCTGCACTTGAGATTGACAGTTTTAGCAGTTCCTGGTGAAGCTGTGAACAGAAGGCTTCCAGAATTCTGTGAACTGGAGGCTGGGTAGAGTACTAAAAGAAAAGGCATAAAAAAGAGCATAGCTGGGAGCTAGAAAGGAAATGCTGTCCTTTATTCAATGTATCTAATTAATTGCATACTTTCTTAATTCAACATCACATTCACTTTTAGGACTATCCACTTTAATGAATTTTGGAATGACCTGGTAGCATCCAGGTTCCTACTAACTGGCAATGAAATAATTGTGAAATCTGTGGGCTTGTCTTCCGATTTTGTATGGGTTTCACCAAACTGATGTTGGGATTTCTGAGTATTGCTCATTCTGAGGATTTCTGAGAGAGAATGAGAAACTTGCATAATTTTGTCTTCATGTATCTTCTAAGTTTAATATAGTTTCATTCCTTATAATATTAGTCTTTACTAATCTGTTCCCTGTTTGACCTTCTGTGAGCTGTAGGAGTCTCCAAAACTTGAGGAAAAGTTCTGTATTTTATTCTGGATGTGCAAAGGCTTTTTTCATTATTTCTCTGGCATGTCTGCAGCTTATGGAGAAAAATACAAATGATGTCATGTTTCTCTGAAGAACAGTTTATATAAATCAGCAACAGGTTCCAGTGCTTTGAGATGTGAATTTATGCTGTTAAGCCAAGACTCAACTTTTAAAAGAAGTTGGACTCTAAATTTCTGGTACCTAAATTCAAAAATTAAAAAAAGGGCCAACAAAGCAAACAGCAACCTTGGATATTTGTAATACATGTTCATTGTTATTATTAGAAGTGAAGATGGACTTCAGCAGCACACGTTGATAAACACACAACTACTTCTGTTTTGCAATTTCAGATGGTTTTTGATATGCTGGTACTTCAGAAGCACAATACAGAAATGACAACTGCAGCAGGTGAAGCATTCTACACATTAGTGTGTTTGCATCAGGTATGGCATTCAGACACACCCTGAAAAGAAGTAGTTTGTTAAAGAAGAGTGGTTATTTCTTGTGCACCTGATAAATCTTGGAATCATTTGGGTTGAAAGCGGGGCATCCTCAGGAGGTCTGCCTGTTTCAGCTGCAGGTTTTTGCATTTGTCCTTGCTGAGTTTCACAACTCTCCTGTCAGCTCATTGCTCCAGCCTGAGTAAGTGCCTCTAAATGTCAGCCCTGCCCTTGAACGCACTAGCTGCACTCCCCAGTTTGGTTTCATCCCCAGACTTGAGAAGTGTATTTCCCCTCCTCCTCGAGGTCACTGACTAAAATATTTAACAGGATGAGGTCCAGATGAGAGCTCTCAGTGCCACTTGGTGCCACAGTGCTTCCAGGTGGAACATGAGCCATTAGCCTCAATCCTTTATAGGCTAGTGGTACAGGTGTGTTTTTACACATATAGTAGTTCACCCATTTAAACAATAAAATCCTAGCTTGATTGCAAGAGTGCAGTACACAACTGCTGAAGACCCGCTTACCTTGGGCAACCACTGGACTTGTCTTAGCCACAGATGTAAGCCATTTTGTCAAAGAAGACAGGTTGGTAAAGCATTATTTACCCTGGGTAAATCCACACTACCTGTTCTCAGAATCACAGAATATGCCGAGTTGGAAGGGACCCATGAGGATCATTGAGTCCAACTCCTGGCCCTGCACAAGACCATCCTAAGAGTCCACTCTTAGTCATCCTAAGAGTCCAAATATTTATTGAACTCTGTCAGGCTTGATGTTGTTACCACTTCCTTGGGGAGCCTGTTCCAATGCCCAAACATCCTCTGGGTGAAGAACCTTTTCTTAATACCCAACGTAAACTTCCCCTGACACAACTTCAGGCCATTCCCTTGGTTCCTTTGACTTTCACATGCCCAGAAATAACTTCCAGGAGTACTTACTTCATTATTTTCTTAGTCATTCGAAGATAATAGAGAGCAGCCAGTAATGAATGACATGAGCCAGCTTTCTGAACCCTTGGATAGATTCTGTCAGGCCTTATGAGCTTGCATGCATCAAGATTTCTCAAGAGATCCCTGGGTTGATCCTCTTTTATGCATAGTTCATCTCCTCCTTGAATCTGGTCTCTAGTCACAAAGGTCTGGAAAAACCTGTCAGTGAAGACCAAGGCAAAAGAAAGCGTTGATTATTTCAACCTTACCTCTTGTCAATCATTAAATCATCTATTCCATTCAGCAGTAGAACCCATATTCTCCCTGTTCCTTCTTTTACTCTTAAAGTACTGGTAGAAGCTGCTTTTGTCTTTGATGTCCTTTGCTAAATTCAGCTTTAGCTGAACTTCATTTTTCTGTCATTGTTCTTGTCCAAGCGATTTTTCTGCTTTCCTCCTTTCTAGCTGTTCCTGCTTCTATTTCCTGCATGTGTTGCCCTTGTGCTGGAGTTCAGTCATTAAGCCCCTGCTTAGCTGAATTAGTATCCTTATTGTTTTCCTCTGTATGTGGACAGACCATTCTTGTGCTTGAAAGAGGTTGTTTTTAAAGTCCTGTCTTTAAGAGCTCTCTTGAGCTCTTTTTGTCTTCAGAGCTGACTCCCACAGGATCTTACCCACCAGTCTTGAAGAGACTAGACTAGACATCTGCTCTCATGATGTCCAGGTTCTGTACTTGGTTGGCCTCTTTTCTTGCTTTCCTGGGAATCCTTATCTCCACTATTTAATGATAACTGAAAGGCTGGCATGAATTACCACATCCCTGACCAGGTCTTACTAGCCATGAATAGGAGACGCGAAGTGACACCTCTGGGTAGCCCATCTGGTATGTGAGCAAATGTCAGGGAGATAATCTCTTGCAAGTCTGATTGGAAACTTTCTCAAGTTGCTTTAAGATGACTAAAAGCCCTGTTCTGGGGATTTGTAACAAGATCTCACCCCAAAAGATACGTCATCTTCAGTGCTTCTCCTCTGACCATGATCCATAAACACTCAACTAGATTGCTGTCCAAGCTTAGAAAACCATCTTTAATCTGAGCTGCCTTTTCACAGAAGTGTCAATCTTTTGTCATCTTCTGCCCTGAAGAGCTCTAACAAGCTTCCACCTGTCCCTTGGAACACTCCAGTCATGCCACCTGTCCCACCACATATCAGTGCCTGCAGTAATGTTGCAGCTCTGGACCTGCACGTGGAGCTCTAGCTCCTTCTGTTTCCAAAGTTGACCACACTTCTACACAGGCATTTCAGGCTGGCCTCCTTTCAGCCCTTTTCATCCTTTCTGAGGAGCACTTTTAAACCCATCACACTTCTTTCTGTTCTTAATACTCTTGGTCTCTGTCTCTTTACTTACCTACAAGTTGTTACCACCATCCCTCAACATTCCCTTTAAAGCCCTTCCTTCTGGGCTGCAAGCCTTTGGCTAAGATGAAGCTAAGCCACTTTGTCCTATGGATCCTCTCTCCTGTTACCAGCCCTTATCCCTCAAAAAGGGACTCGTGAACATGTAAGAGAAAAGGACCCTGTGATACCACCTATAGGTAGCAAATTCTTTTTGTGTCTACCCTCACCCAAGCCCTCATGGGTAGAATGGAGGGAACTGCCATTCTGATTCCTGTGTCCATCTGTGCTCCCAGAGCTCAGTCCCTTTGGACTTGCTTCCGGTGTGTGCCTGTTGCAGTGTCCTTCTAGTTTCTTTGTCTTTTGCTTCTGTCTAAATAAGCATAAGTAGGAAACTCTTAGAAAGGAATCTAAGCTCTCTGTCCCAGGGAAAGAACCCTAGAAAATGGAGAACCTGTGGATGTAGATGATTGGTATGGAATATGGGACAGGCATCAAGAAAAAACAGTCCAGTTTGCAGGAATAAGCCTATGCTAAGGAGGAGCCAGAAGGCCCTTAGCTTTAAAATTGTCATCTTACCCTGCACTGCAAAGCATTGTACCTTGCTTTGAAGACTTCTTTAGCCTTACTAAAAGACCCAGCCCAGATGAAGGATTTTAACTGGTTTAGAGGTAGGTGAAAGGCTGTGAGGACAGGTGAAGAGGTACTGATGGTTTTCTGTCACAGCCTTTATTCTGGATCTTGTCCTGATGAAAGAAGCTGTATATATTGTATCTCTTCTTTTTTTTTTTATGTTTGTTTAACAGGCTGAATATTCAGAGTTAGTTGAAACATTGCTATCAACTCAACAAGATCCAGTAATTTACCAGCGGTTAGCAGATGCCTTCAACAAGCTTACTGCAAGCAGCACTCCTCCTACACTGGACCGTAAGCAGAAGATGGCCTTCTTAAAGAGTTTAGAAGAATTTATGGCAAATGTTGGTGGACTTCTCTGTGTAAAATAAACAACAAAACTCTATGCCTAATTTAGACCCTTTCTGCAAAATGCACTGAGAAATGCTGAATGCTGACTAAATCTTGTACCTGTCTCTGGGTTCTTTGCAGCCATCTCAGATTCTAGAGAGCCTGGAAGTTTGAACATAACACCATGGAGTAGGAGAGGTCAACTTTGAATCAGCTTCTGCTATTATGTGTTAGCTCCAATCTGTCATACTTGGGTGTAGAAGAGAATGAACAGAAAATCTGAATTGAATTTTTTTCCATTTATGTGCAAACACATATGGGCACAATGAAATAAATGCAGTGCCTTTCCCCCTGTACTGGTTTAAACTATGAGTGGTCATATAAACATACAGATTCTTTCCTACCCAAAATCATGTTAGAGTGTGATGCAGATACATATAAAGCTCTAAAGGGTTTAGCTGATTTTAAGCTTTATTTTTCCTCTCTTAAAGTTTGAGTTTGTGTTTCAAAGAGGAAGAAAAACCAAATGGTATTTTAACTTTTGTTTAGTTCTGTTTTTCTACATCAACCTGACATTGCAGGTTTTTACGTTATGTTCTGCTGCCTAAAGTTCAGAGAAAAAAAAGGTGTATATTTTTGTTCCCCTAAAATGAACTTTAGGAACTGTAGCCACTTCATTGCCTTAATTTAAAAGAAAAGAAAAGCTCATATACTTTAGGTAAGAAATTTAAGGCAAGATTTGACTCTTAAGAGTTGGTTTAGGATGTTGGCACTGAGCTGCTGTGTACCTGTTGCAGCCATTCATGTTGATGTGTTGTTTTGGAATGAGTGTCTAATGCAAGGTTCATGTGTAGTTTTACTTTCAGTATCTGTTTTGATTCTCACCTGGGTTGCACGCCAACTGCAATGTATTTCTACACTGAACTGTTTGCTTAAGCAATAACAACCCAAAAGGTGTGAATTACTGGCAAACTTTGTAAAGTTGGGGCATTAGCTAAAACAATTATGTTAGCACAGGGGCATCAAACCCTTTTACTCAAGCATGTCTCTTTGACTCCAATGGGGAAATGTAATTGGGAAGTCTGTGCTGTAGGAGATTTTTGTTTTTGCTGAATCTAGTCCCACTTCTGCAGAGCTCTCTCAGCTGCTCTGGCTTGGTTTTTTATATCAGCACTTTAGCTGTTATCATAGTCGAAGTGCTCTGAGTATATAGAACCAACAAGGGAGAGCAGCACATGAATATGAAAGCAAGGCCTGCTTTGTCTCCTGTCATGAGCCACAGGAAACTGAAGCAAACACAAATGCTGCATGTCTAGTAAAATTATTTTTGTGGAAACACACAGAGGCAGAAGTGGGCCTTTCTGCTTAAGATGTCTGTTAGATTATGCTGTTAAATATTTCCAATGTGTTTTTACAATTTATATAAAAATCTGGTATACACCTTTATATGGCATAGCTTCGTGTTTGCAATTCTGTGCCATTCTTCAGCTATTCATCTCAAAATTAGTCACAATAGCCAGAGTCTCACAACAGACACAAATCTCTGTACTGTGCTATAAGTGATCTAAAGCTTTTTTTTTTTTCAAGTTAAATCTGTTAGTGTCTCAAGCATGGATCCTCAAGGCCAAAAATGCCATCTCTTTATTATACTTTTCTCTTTTATTTAATGTGAAAACTGGGCAAGGGCAGATTTACACATTACAAAGTGACATAAAACGTCTTAAGATAATAGTGTGCCTTCCCAGATAGTATTTTATTTCTAAGATAACTTGCATAGTATTCTAGAACAGGGGTATTGCTCTCAATTTTTTCTTGAAACTCTAGTGCTTTTCTTTAAAGGATTTCTTGACTGTGCACTTGCACAAAATACAATCATCCTGGCAGATCATTCTGTTTCAAACTGTTGTAATGGCTGAGTTTTTATTTTTAAATTGGGGTTTGCTGTTTTTGAAACTGTTTCTGGAGTTTTTCTGAGCTTGTATGAGGGAGAAGTTCTGAAACCTCATTTTTTTTCAGATGAAGGGCCATGAAGCCTGAGAACATCAGCAGCAGTAGGAGTTGCTGGTTTGTTATGATGTGCTTGGTGTCGGGTATCTAGACTGAAGTCTTCAAAGAGATCATAGCAAATATTCCATGTTTTGGATTTGGCTGAGTAACTGATACACTCAGTCATCCTTTCTTTTATAACTAGCTCTGTCACTATTGTTTTATTAATCCTAAAGCTGGCTCACTATTTAAAAATATTTATTAACTTTAAAGTTTTGAAATCTTCTTGCATATTGTCATGAACAGGAGCACAAACTGAGTTTGTATTCTGGGCAAAGTAATGTGCATACTCATAATTTTTCTGGTTAGGCCCATTGTGTTATAACAAGCAGAGATACACAGCATTTTTAAGTATCAAGACTTTAGCTAAAGTATGAACACCCACTTTCAAATACTAGTTTTAAAGGTGGTTTAAAAATTTCCTTTGCACTTCATTTAAAAATAATATATGTTAAAGGAAAACTATGTAGTAAGATTTTGGGTTTTTTTGTAATTTCTTGCTTGATGGTACACTTTCCTGTTTTTCTTAATTTTCCTTTCATTCTCATATATTCAACAGGGATTTTTCCATGCCATTTTATGTTTCTTTTAGAGCAATGCTAAGATGTCTGTGCTTAGTGACATCCATGAAAGGGTTGCAAAGGCTTATGGAAATAAGTCCTGTTCATGTGTATTGCTGCTGGCTTGATGACTGCTTCTACCTGAGCTATTTGACTTCTGTATCCCTACTCAAAAAAAAGCATCTTTGGTGATCTTCTACACATCCAGTTGCTGTAAATCAGGATGTGAAAGCACACTGAGGTCCACAGGAAGGACTCAGACTGTTTGTAGTGAACACTGAGAGCTGACTCCACATAAGTGTTCTGAAAGTTTTATAGCATCATTGCATTGATTTTCCATTCACTGTGGAAAGTGAATAATGGTTGTAAAAATGCACCTGTTTTTTGAAGGAAGAAAAAAGGCAATTCAAACAGAGTTATAAATGCTGCATTATATAATTGTAACAAATATATTTGTCTAGACTTTTCTTGCTGAAACAGATTATTGGACCAGTGTTTTCATTCTGAGACTAGCTTCTTTTCCATTTTGCTAGCTCCTTCCCCATTGTAATAGTTCTAATGCTGGCATAATAATTTTGTTCAACCTATAGTTTTCAACACTGACAAGCATGGCCTTCGAGTTAAATCATAAAATTCAAGACCTTGTTGAAAGCACAGACACACAGGGACAGGGAGAAGTGGACTGGATGCATGAAACTTCCACTTGCATGTGCATTTATGCCTTAATTAGCCTCACTGAATTACTGCCAGAATCTGCTACTTTTTGCCCAGAGGTTTGTGTTTCACTATTTAATGGTAAAGGGCTCACCTTTTTTCCTCAGGAATGAGAAACTTGTTTTCTCAGCATGTCCAAATCCTACTAGTTGAAAGAGGGGGTTTGAATTGGAGTCATCACTTTCATAGTGAGTAGAGCTCACTAAAGCCCCAGTGTTTACCTGGGCAAATCCCTTTATATCTAAGCCATGTAGTTCTAGAAAATAAGCGTGCTCAGAGCAGTCAGTTGTCCATTTAAAATCTAATTCTTTAAAAGGGAAAGCAAGTTCTAATTTGTGATCTGTAAAACTATTTAAAAATACAAATTTGCAGCATTTTGTTTGTAAAACACTTCAAGTAATTTCAGGTTTGGTTAAGTAATTACATAAGAAGGGGTGTTTTTTTTATGGAAGTAGCTTGATGAATATAAGCGCAGGAGTAGGAGCCAGGCTCCTCTAATTTTGTAGTGTTTTTCCACAGGATCCTCTGTGGCCATTGGCAAGTCACTAGAAATGTGTTGTTAAAATAGCATTAACACCTACCTACCTCACAGGGATGTTGTGAGGATTAGCTTATGCCTATAAAATGCGTTGAGGATCTGAGATGCTATGTAAATATTATATACTTTAATTTTAGTTTTGTGAGGTGTAAGATTTACTGTAATGAAAACAGAAGATTTTCATAATTGTAAAGCCCAGTAGAGGCAGCAGTGGTGCAGTATTCCGAGGACTGATCTACTGCAGTACAGTAATGCTTGCTGTAAATTGTCATTATTCAATTACAGCCAATTGAAATGGCAACTTCTTCTTAAATAAGGTGAGATTCCCCACCAGTGTGCCTCAGTTCTGATCTGCAAAGGGAGAGGACAGATACAGGTTCTTCAGGCTTTGGTGCCTCTGCTTGTGACAAGTGCTGCTTGTGGTGGTAGGGTGTTTTTTTGATTTACTTTTGGGTTTTTTACATTTTTCTGTAAGGAACAAACACCACTCATTTCTCCCATGTCTGTTCCAGTCACTAAGTACAACCAAAGCCTAATGATAATAATTAAAGAGCCAGCCCTGCCCCCCATAAATTTGCATTTGAGTAGATAGTGCTCTGTTTCCAGTAAATTAGATTAATGTTTTCTAGCACTGATCATGAAGTAAATCATGAAGTGTGTTTTGCTCTAGAGCCTCAAACTCTCAGCTATCTTCTAAAACTCTTTTCAGTATGAGATTTCTTGGGGCCCTAGAAACAGAGAAGTAAGATACCTCTGGCTTTCTCTTCTCTTCAGTGAATTAAATTGATTCTGCTTTTTCATTTCTTCCCATTCCCTACCCTGCTTTTCCTATCCTTTTAAGCTGTTCTTAAGAAGATTTGGAAGGCCCTTCCAAACTCAAGAGGAAGATACTACTACCCATGTAATTTTCCAATCTGTTACAGCTTAATACTTGAAATTAATAAAAACCTCTCTAATAGCATTTGCCACACATTTCAATCTCACATTAAACCATTCTGGAGTTTTTAATTAGGGGGAAAAAAAAACCAAAACCTATATTATTTGTTCTCTTTGTGCAAAATAAGAAACCTCCATGCAGTGAACATGCAGTTTTAAGGCAATAAATGCTAGTACTGCTGTTGGTCAAGTGTGTAAATATTTTAAATGTGTCATTCGATACTGTGTTGAGTTTATATATTAAGAACACAGGGATTGAAGTGCTAGTTGATTTTAAGTATTGTTTTATCTGTACAGTTGAAGATATGAAGTTGCATAGAAGTATTTCACAGTTTATTGCAATAAGATTTGGAAAATGGCTGTGTAATCAAGCCTTATCATGACTGAATTTTCAATTTTGAAATGATCACTTTGTGTACTTTAAGATCCATAACCAGGAAGAGGATAAAGTTATTTTCCACTAAAGACTTTTTTTTAAATTTTGTTTTGGCCACGTGTCATTTGTGTGTATTCTTGTTTAATATTTTTCTAAAATCTCACCTGTGTTGAATCCCTGAAAAAGCATTTGTTTTATGTCCTTACAGTGGAAACATAAATAGCAACATTATGAAGCCTTTGGCTACACTGACTGAACAGTAATTAGGTTAAAAGTTGGTGGGGTAACTTGAGTTTAAGTCAGCACTTAAGGCATGTCCATCAACAGAAAAAAAAGTGTGATTAGGGGTGCAACAGCAGTATCTCACACTGGACTGCAATTACCAGAAATGACTGTGAATATATAATCAGATTAATCTTTTCCCCCATCTTCCAAAAGAAGTTTTAACAGTGACTTTTCAGGTCACTATTGGTGGCATTTGTCTACTCAAAAGGAATACTGATTTCTGGGTGTTTGTGTGTGTGTGTGTGTGTGTGTGTATTTAATCTAAACAGTTTTTATAATGGTATTTGGCACAGAAATGTTCTCCAAGCTCATAATCTGTTCCTATGTTCCTAAGGAACATCTAACAGGATGTTACTCCATGGATATTAGGAAGTGCAGTTACAGGCAGCAGTTCCTAATGTCTTATAACACAATTACTTTTAGATAAACTACAGCTATTTTCTATTGTTCCCCTCTTACTTCCATGCACTCACATAATTTAGAAAAGGAAAAAAAAAGCTTCACAAATCCTGAAAGTAAAACTACGCAACAACTATGGTGGTGACAGCTTGCTATATATCTTGGCTGTATGTATCACTAGAATTTTAGTGGTTTCAAAAGTAAGATTATGCAGTTATATATTTATATTAGCATGGTTTAGTTCAGTGAATATTTTGGGGAAGGACAGAAGCATTTAAGGTAATTTTGAGGAAATTCCTGAAAGTAGTTGGTAAGACTAACAGCAGCATGTCCAAGAGCCTTTCATGTAGAAAATGGAACTATTCTGCTTTACCTTAAATATGAGTTCTGGAATAAACTTGAACGATTTGGGTACAAAGCCTTTATTCACACTTGTTTGTCTAAGTATACACAAACCCCATCAATTTTGCCTTTTTGAAACTTATATTGGCTTCAGTTGTGAGTGATGGAGTTGGTGGTGGATTTTTTCCTTTGGTGATTTGCCATGTCTTGCAAGCAGAAAAGTAGGAAAGTGCAACCCTCCAAGTTTTACTTGTCTGGACAGTCAACCAAGGAGCAGGTTGTACATGAACTGGAAGAGGGAAGGAAGAGGAGAAGAAAGTGATAGCTTTGCAGTCTTATCTGGAAAAAGAAAAACAGATCAATCTACAAGATACAAGTCTTACTCTGTAACTTTTAACCTATGACATCTTGAAAGGGATTAGTAAAAGCCTACCATTTTACCAACAAGTTTGTTGGGGGAAAGAGAGAGTACTCTTTTGGAATTCTGAAATAAAATGTGATTCTATCAGTGTAAATTTTGTTAATTAAATAATAAATTCATCTTTATTTTGGAAAACATTCCAGACAAATCAATATATCCAAAGAGAACAAAGAAACTACCCACTGTGACGAATACATAATTCATTACTTGTTTTTCTGCTGTCTATATTTGAATCTCGTGGAACAGCTGTTTTCACTTTAACATCTATTAGATGGTATCGGATTTAATTTTCCTGACATGCTGTTGCCTTTGTAAGTTAAGAGTAATGCGAAACTGTGGGTGTGATGTGCTTCTCTTTTTCTTCCTCTCTCTGTCTGGCCTACTGTTAATGGTTATAAAGACAAATATGATTGATTTGCTTTCACTTACTGTTTTGGATGCTGCAGTTTAGGTTTGTAGCATATTCAAACTGCTTCCTGTCTCTGTGTTTGGTGTTCCCTGAATGAAAGTCATCGCTAGACTCCAACACAAGTATTGGTTTGAAAGCCTCACTGGTAACTTGGTTTAATTAGCTGTCAGGACATTTGCTTTAGTTTTGGAACTGCACCAGTACTACTAATGGTCTTTTGTTCATTGAAATGATTATTGTAACTCACAAAAAAAAAAACAAAACCCAAAGCCAAAAGCCCACCACCACACTGTGGAATCTCTAGGAAGATCACTGATGTCCTCACACAAGATCAACACTACTTTGGGGAAGACTTATATTCTTCTGCCACTTTAAGGAAAGACTGTTCTTCTGAAGTACTTTTTGCCTGCTTTTAGGCTGTTATGCACTTTCATGATTTCTTAACAAACTACTGTTAAAATGTACTGTAACATGGATTTTGATAAGCGCACATGTATTTAAACAATTCACTCAGCCTCAGGAAAGCTGGAAAAATTGGATACCTGTTTTGTATCTTGGTTAAAATGTTTGTTACCTGCATCCCTTAAGATGGCCAGATAATGTCTAGATCCTGCAAGTGTAACTATTTAAGATACCAGTATAGTCTGTAAAAGGAGGACAGTGTAATTTTGCTTTAGGGACAGAGAAAAGGGTGTCCTTCTCTTATTTTTCTTAGAGGTATATATATAGTCTGAATTGGAGTTTCAAAAGCAGAAAGCAGTAATAAACCCCATTTACTGTTCAGGAAAAGAAATGTTTTCTTTCGTAACACTATCTGATTTCTATTTTCTTCCTTCTCCTTAAAGAGTGTGTGTGAAATAAGTGCAGAGGTATGTGTAGGAAAAACTGTAAAATCTGCTGCTGTACATGTTTGCTATTTGACTGCGTTTTCTGTTCCACTTTAATTTGACTGGTTTTGCTAAATATATTTTATATATTTTCCTTCCTGCTTCTTGTGATGGCAGAGTGATTACATCTTTTGGGGGAAAATGCAAAAACAACCCTGACAAGGCTTTGGGGCTAGAAAATCCCATGAAGGTTGGATATTAACGTGTATCTCGGGACATTTTTTGAGAGAACTGTGTAAGTCAGAAGCCATGGTAAAACCTATGGGGATGTGAAAATAGATACTGGTATAGATACTGGTACTTCTATTGAAGGCTTGGGTGGCGTCAGGGTTTTTTCAAATACTTGTAAAGTCTGTTTAAAATGTCAATACCACTAGGTGGTATTAAGTGACTAGTGGTCACTTAGGTAGAGCATTTTTCTGTCTGAAAGCTGTAGCCCTCTGTGCATCCTGAATCACTTCCAGGGGATGCACAAAGCCTGGCAAAACAGAAGTCATGGGGATCCTGTATCACTGTCATGTTTCTAGATTTTTGTCTCCATAGAGAAAGAGTTAGGATTCCATGAACTACTTAAAGACGAAAACTTACTTCTGTACTTGAATTCATGGAGTGACTGCAAGCTTTTAAGAGGCTGACTGACAGTCTGTCCTCCTGTTGTGCTACAAGATCTTGGGAAGCTGTGATGCACCTGGCTCACAGGTACCCCACAGGGCTCCAACACACATTTGATTCTCCATTTGTAGGGAGTGAAAAAAAAAAGTGCAGCAAGCTTTGCTTGCAAAGAGGAGGTGTTGGAGGTTGTTTTCCAAGTAGCCTATTTCCACCTCACTATTTTCCATCATCAGAAGTAGGATTATGTTGTTACTAACTGGAAGTAATCCTTGTATGGTTGTAAAGCATTGCATGCTTTGCTGCCTTCCAAATCAATGTGCAGTTGGTTTGCTAGCCCTAAACATGTTGAGGGTTGTTTGTTTGGGTTTTTTTGGAAAAAAAGTTAATATAAATTTTTTAGACTTAATGGCAACAGGCTATGGCTTGTGCAACAGTGAGAATAAAACTAGAATTTCATTAGTAGAGAAAAAAATACAATGGAGTAAAAATAACTCAAACCCCCAAACAGAAAGGCCTTGTGAGTAACAAGTTGCTATTGCTTTCCAGGGTAGAACTGTGTTTTTAAACACTGTTTCTGATCTTGCAAATGCATTAGTGAAGAGGCAGTGATCTCTGTCATCAGGCCACCAGTATCACTGCTGTGTGATATGGGTCTGTCAGTGAAATGACAGGGGAGATAGTTTAACTGGAAAAACCTGTCTGCAAAACATATTAGGGAACAATAAAATCCAATTATTAATACATTTCTTTCAGGGTGCACTTTACAGATATTCCTCTGTTTGTGATTCATTTGTCCTCGCATCCCAAAGAAATTGCAGCAAGAGATAACCTGGTTTTGTTTTCCTTCCTACAGGGTCACTTGAGCTCCTTTGGAGCTCTGCTTCTAGAACTGTCTTGTAACAGGATTCAAGCAAGGCCCTGAGCTGTGTTTGCTGCCAAGTAGTATCTGATATCATAACCTAAATAATGTCACCCTGCCCACCCCCAAGCTCCCACACAGCCATGTGCCTTATGTGATCTGTCTAACCTTTCTGATGAGGAGGAATTGGTTGCCGAGGGCAGTCTGCTGCTCTGGAAAATCTGGACTGAGAGCGTGTGCCATCCCAGTCTCATTTCTACTTTCATTATCAGCCCTGTGCAGAATGTTTTTCATGTAAAATGCCTTACAAACATGCATGAAATAGGAAAATTACTCAAGTGTCACTTCACAGTAGTACCTAAACCACATTTCTTGCTGCACTCAGTAATGCTATGCAGGTATCAACATCAAGACAATTGTCACTTTCCACAATGCAGGGAAAAGGGGTTGGTTTGTTTGTTTGAAATTACAGCAGTGGTGCTAGCATGAATAGATATGGATGCCCTCCATATGTGACAGTCTTCCGTGATGGGATGAAGACTTTTTCTTGGCAAGAACTTTAAAAGACGAAGTGGGTAATGCACTGAATGCAAGATTCAGACTGCAAAGAAATCTTTTAAACCAAATGAAAATGTCCACAGTTCTCTACTGTCATGAAAAACCTTGTTTCTACATGAGGGAGATTAAAAATATGGAGATCTGAAGGAAAAATTGATCTATCCCCATATCATGTGGTGGCAAGAAAATTTGATTCTCTCCTGCTTATGTAAGCTGTGCTGCAAAAATATTTTGTCATTAATTTAGTATTTCTGTCTTCCAAAGCAATAGTTTTGCTCTGCTCATTAATGCCCAGTGTTGGCCTGTGACTTTCTGTTCAGCCACAGTGAAATGCTGTGGCAGATGAAGACTGAACCAGGTTGTAGGTAAAACTGCAGTTTCTCACTCAGCTCAATGCTGATACAACTTCTTGCTCTGGAGAACACGAGGAGAGCCTGCTGTTAGGTTAAATAATCTGATGGGCAACCTCCTGTGAGTTGGTTTATAGGAGAGTCACTGAATGACAGACAACACTATGCATGTGATTTTCACAAACATCAGACTTTATAAAAAAGGAAGGAGGAAAATGGGTGAGCTTTTTGCCTTGTGGCAATGAGATAGGACATTACCCCATTGGAGCAAGTCCCAGGGAGGGACACCAGGATGATTAGAGGCAGGGAATACCTCTCACATGAGGGAAGGTTAAGAGAATTGGGATTGTTCAGCCTGGAAAAGAGAAGGATTTGGGGTGACCTAATTGTGGTCTTTCAGTATGTGAAGGGAGCCTACACAAACAATGGAGAGAAACTTTTTACATGGGTCTATAGTGACAGGACAAGGGGGAGGAATGGCTTCAAACTGAGTAGGTTTGGATGAGGTATTAGGAAGAAATTATTTACTGTGACAGTGGTGAGGCACGGGAACAGGTTGTCCAGAGAAGCTGTGGGTCATCCTGGAAGTGTTCAAAGTCAGGTTTGATGGGGCTTGAAGCAGCCTGGATAGTGGGGCTGAAACAAGATGGTCTTTAAGGTCCCCTCCAACCAAAACCATTATAAAATTTTATGAAGCTAAACAAGGAAGGTATTTTAAAACTTGCTGTCTTTTGAAAGCATCTAAGAATTGGCTCGACTTCTGTTTGTATGCAAGAAAGGGAGCTGGTTCCAGCTGCTAATGCTAAACAGAAATGGAAAGCCTGGACAGCAGAGACAGTTGTGGATTTGGGACGCTGGGCTGCGGTGCAAGGCCGAAGCTCGCGGCTTCTGAACGCTTGCCACGGAACTCGAGGGCTGCCCGTGCTCTCCCAGTCTGACAGGCCGGTGCCCGTGGCTGTCTCTCCCCCCGGCCCAGACTCCCGCTCCTGTGGGACACCCCAGAGCACACGGAACGCCAAAGCGCTCCCGGCCCTCCCGCCGCGACCAGCAGGGGGCGCGCGCGGCCCGGCCGGCGCGGGG
>JANRGV010000051.1:42483529-42530305 GCA_024734035.1 Alethe castanea | reverse complement strand
AGATAAGGAATCACTGCCCCACCCGGTTTTAACAGATGGTGAGGGAATGCACATTTCTGGCCACATCAACCCAGCACACCATGTTATACACTGAAAGGTGTTTAACGAAAGACACACCAGGTTTGTGTCTTCAACCCAATATTGTTACCAACAGCTGGAGAAAAATATGTCATAGCAGGAGGAAAAAATCCTTTTTGAAATACATTATCATCAGACCATTATGATAACACTGGCATATTCCAAATGCTCATTCCCATCCTGCTACAACATTAAGGAGATCCTATCTCCATCTGAAATAATGATGTGAAAAAGGCTTTAAAAAACATCATACAGACCTTCAAGTTGAACAACTCATGCTGTTGGGTGGGACAAACATTCAGCTGGCATTCCCAGCAGGTATAAAACTTCAGAGATAGAATTAAATTACTCCCCAAAGATGTCCTCCCTCACATTGTTTGCAGATAACCTGTCACCCAAACTCTTCTGTTCCCATTCATCTTCCCTGCAGTTGTAAGCATTGTAATACCACTCTGCAGCGTCCATGGCATGGCATCTTCTGCAGCAGCATCTCAGCATATTTTATAGTTGTTAGGCAATGTAACTGCAAAAGTGAATTCTTGAGAAGTGCAGAATCTTCAAAAGACTTCATTTAGCCAAGGGGAAGCTGAGGAGCAAACAAGTTAAAAATAGCCTTTTTACCATAAAGTTGATCATTCATGTCCTTGACATGCAGGATAATCAAAATGTAGCAAATTAAATGAATTTATTATGATCTCATACTTCTCTTGCAAAGAGCGACAGCACTTTATCATAAAATTTTATCACAATACTATTTATTGGCAGTTTTGGGTGCCCCATCCCTGGAATTGTTCAAGGCCATTTTGGATGGGGCTTGAAGCAACCTGGTTTTGTGGAAGGTGTCCCTGCCCACAACAGGGGGGGTTGGAACTGGATGACCTTTAAGGTCTGTTCCAACTCAAAATATTCTATGATTTCCTAAATTATATCTTTGTACAATTTTACTCTGGAATAGCTTTGTTTTAGAAGTAATAAATCATGTAATTTGTAGTGAAGGATGTTCAGAGAAAAACATGAGATATGTGATTAAGAATGTTTTGATGCTGTAGAGCTAGGCTTATTTAGAAATATATAAAATACTACTGATGTAGTAATTTATATTTGGCTACTGTACAAAGAGATGATTTTCATACATGTAAAGAGAAAGGTAACTTGGTAGGTAAAGTTCCTATCCTGAGGAAGATCTCAAGTCTAAGGGGTTAACTGAGGATTGTTTAATATTGTATAATAATCTTTTCATGACAATAGAAGCTACAATACCTCATGAGTCAGTTCCTCGAAGGGGGTCAGCATTATCCTGGGTTTAATGTTGCTGCTCCTCTAACATAAAATAATAAATTAATATAATAGCAGGAATCTTAAATTATTGATCCACTAATTCCAGAATGATAAACACAAGATGGGGATTTAAATGCTGCTGGAAGCACATACCTGCAGTGTGTGGCTTCTGGAGATGAAGTCTGTTTTGTGCAACCAAGCCTGACAAAAAGTTTCTGCTTGGATTTCTTGGAGGAAAATAGAATTATTTACCTCATTCAGGTTTCTATTCCTGTGGTTTCTAAGACCTATCACAGGACCAAGGGCATTCTACACAGCAGCAGGGAACACAACTGCACCCGAGCTAAATGCCAGCCAAGGACAGGATCAGGGACATCACATCAACACAGCACAATAATCCCATATAACCCAGGTAATTACTTGAAACAAGCACTCCACCGGCCTGGCCATTCTCCTCATTTCTGTGGAGAGTTGAGCTGCCTGAATCCCACAGGTGTGTTCACCTGTGTGACAGCCTGAGGCGTTCCAACAACATGGTGACACAGCACTTCAGACGTGCTTGTAGCTTCTTTTTCAACAGATTCCAGTTGTATTAATGTCCATCAGGGATCACTCTTCAGCCTTGAGTCCGGTCCTTGAGTCTTGTGTTCCCTTATACAGAATGTCTTACACCAAAGAAGAAGGATGATGCGCTGAAGCTGCTTCCCGAGAATGGTTCCTGGCCCAGGCTTACCTTTGGATCATGCAAGGCAATTGTCTGGGAGATGAATTGTCATGGCCCAAAACTGTGCTACTGTGCACTTCTCTGCTGCTGGTCTTACAGAACAGCTGGGTACACATCCCCTCCTCTGCTCTGGGCTCGCCCTGGCAACACTGCAGTTCTAGTAGAGATGCAGCCATAGTGAATACGGTTTTGAAGTGGATGAACCTGGGCTACATCGTTTTGACTGTCAGCAGGACTCATTATTCCAGTGCTGGAACTGGATCACATGGCTTTCTGTCAATTCAGAACAAGCTCAACAGTGCTTGCAAAATAACATGCAAATTCATCATAACCCAAAGCATTATATAATCAGATCCTCATGCTATAGGAAACAGCATGTTCCAGAAGTCCCTGGGAGTCTGTACATAGGAAACAGCATGTTCCAGAACTGCCTGTGAATTTGTGCAGGGCTGGAACAAAAGTGCTATTGTTTGGAATCCACACGATTTTACCCAATGTACAGTTATGCATCTGGACAAACCAAATTGAGAAACTGCTGCTGATCAAATCTCTCTGATGTCCACAGGAGTATTTCTACAAAGTTGTGAACTGTACCCCAAGTTATTGGTACTTCGTGCCACTTGATCATGGACATGCCTATGTGATTGCAATGTTTGAGTAGATGCTGTATTAGGTTTACATGGCCAAACTTTGGTAATGGGGGGCTACAGGTGTGGGTTCAGTGAGAAGCTGCCAGAAGCTTCCCCAATGTCCAGTGGAGCCAACGCCAAGCAGCTCCAAGTGCTGCTGATTAAGGCTGGAGCTATTAGAAATGATGGTAACACTTCTGAGATAACATATTTAAGAACAATTTTTTAGAAGTTACTGCACAGATCTAATCACAGCCAGAGAAGGGCAGGGTGAGAACATGTTAGAAGGACAGCCCTGCAGATCCCAAGGACAGTGCAGAAGAAGGGGCAGGAGGTGCTCCAGGCATTGGGGCTGAGATGCCCCTGCAGCCCCTGGTGCAGACTGTGGTGGAGCAGCTGTGCCCCTGCAGCCCATGTTCATCCACAGGGGTGCAGAGACCCACCTGGAGCCCATGGAGGAGCCCCGGCTGGAGCAGCTTGTCCTTGAGGGACTGCACCCTGGGGAAGAGTGACCCATGCCCCAGCAGTTTGAGGGAGACTGCTGCTCATGAGATGGACTCACACTGGAGAAGCTCATGGAGAACTGTCTGCCATGGCAGGGACCCCACGGTGCAGCAGGAGAACAACTCTTCTTCCTAAGCAGTGGGAGAGGCCATGGAACTTATCATGACCCCCATTCCCTGTCTCCCTGAGCCACTGTGGGAGGAAGTAGAGCTGGGAAGAAGGGAGAGGTGGGGGGAAGGTATTTTGAAGGTTCATTTTACTACTCACTATCCTGCTCTGATTTTGTTAACAATAAATTCAATTAATATCTCTAATTTAAATGTTTTGGCTGTGATGGAATTTGGTGAGGGATCTCCCCTGGTCCTTAACCCATTCTCTCCTCTGCCCAGCTGCAGAGGGGTGATAGGCTTCAGTGGGTGCCAGGCATCCAGCCAGGGTCAACCCACTGGAGTCTACTTAAATGTCTTTGTGTTAGAAGACCATGTATCTCACCAGCCTTCTCTTCTGCACTGTTCCACAGGTTTATCTATGCTCCTTGCCATGGGCCCATATATTTTCTCTTACTGTGATTAACTCAGATATCTCAGCCACCACAGTCTGTAGCTGAAAATGCTCCCTCCTGTGTGGCACGTTGTATCCTGGTCTAGGTCTTCCAAGACTAAGCCTGACAGAAAGAACTACTATGACATCTAGGAACATGTCATTCTACAACCAGAGCAGTAGACATAGCAAGACTGAGGAACAGGCAAGAGAGACTTGCAGAAATAAGGCAGCTGCCATTCACTTCTTTCTCATGCTCTTTTCCTTAGAAGGATGAGACCCCAGAGCTTACCATGTCTTTCTTTGGTGAGGCCCTCGGGGTGTTCCATGAACAGCACTGAACACACTCTGTGTACCATCAGGCAGAAGATGTGCAATCCCAGATGGAGTGTGGCTCCAGTCCCAGGGGGAGCATGCTACACACAAAGCAGCTCATACACCCCACAGGAGACTTCCAACCACTTGCAGACATCCTATGAAACTGGGCAGTGTTTTTAAAACCTGAAAAAAACATTTCATGAAGATACAAAGAGACTTCTCCACTGTCACAGGGAAACAGTCTGAGCACCCACACTGAGAAGGAGCACTGAAAATTTTAGAAGACTGCATTCCTGCATTTCAAACTGCAATAACCAAAGTCTAACTATTAAACCAAACTCATGTCAGGGTTCCAAAACCAAGCCATTTCAGTGTTCTAGCTTTGCAAGTATTTATTAGGAAATTCTGAACACCTGACTAATATTTTTCATCTCCCAAAGTGATTCCTTTTACAGGAATTTAACATGTCTCAGTAACTTCAGATCAAACTTGTTCAGTTCATAAGCAAAATGGTGATTTTGGTAACTAACTTCTTTGCCCATACTCAGCTTAGGCTGTAGAAAACTACCACTGTGTGGTTGGTGCCACAGTCTCCAACTAAGACTCAAGAGCTGCAATCTAATTAGCAATTCTGAACAAACTAGGCTGAAATCCTGACAACTCTGACCACTCAAAATAAAAATAAGGACATTTTGCCAACAGATTGCAAAATGGTCCTGGTTCATCTAAGTGTAGACCAAAATTAAGATGCTTTCTTTGGTATGAGTGCAAAGTGATTTGCTGAATTGGGACCTTAAGGAAGACCAAGGTCATACTCAGCATTTTCAGGTCAGTTCACAGGAATAAATTCTGGCTTTGGATGAAGGATACGGGCTTTTCAACCTTACAAGCATTGCTTTGAGGTATTCTGCATTGAAAGATGAAATTTTAGAGGCTTCTCTGTTTCATATTGACATCATATTTATCTCTGAAAGCAAAAGCTTTACACATTTGATACAGCTTGCAATGTGCTTGAGTACTTGTGTAGATCTTACGCATGAGTAAAATAACCTCACCATTATTTTTTTTCATCAATCACAGAAGACACTGCAATTACAAATCCATATTTTTAACATAAGGTACCAGATGTTCAAAGTATTTCACAAATAGTTTATAAAAATCCACTACAAAATCATTATGAAATATAAGTTTTTAAGCTAAAACTTTTACAAGGATTAAAAAAAATGATGAGTGGTCCATATGCTATTCTGGAAGCAGATCCTCTCCTAGTTCTTCATCAGCAAAATCATCTTCCTCTGCTCTTTTTCTTGCTGCTGTTTTTGGCCTTTCTGGTTGTGGGCCAAGTGGATCTGCGTAGGAGGCATCTAGGGTTTAAACAAATACATGTGAAACAGTTACAAACTATTTTAGCTTAAACTTTAGCTGGTTTTAAACATACAAAATCAAATACAAGATTAGGATTTAGCACTACACATCTGTGTCTTTGAAATGCAGATCAGAAAGAGCTTATGGACGCTGAAGAAGAACAAAACACTGCATTCAGGAACTGAGGCACGGCAAAAGAGCAAAGTTCCTGAGTTCTACTGATGGAAGCTTTTTGGTTTCTTAAAAAATCAATTTCTCTTATTACACTACTGTGAGAAAAAGACATTGGAAACATGCAAGGAACAGCAAGACTGATGACTTTTTGAGGAATGGCTTTTTACGAAGTACCACATTCCACATGGATTTGGGTTTTTAAATCCCTTTGAAAATGCAGTCTTATTGAAGAACCTATGACTGAAGAATGGCGAGAACTGACTTAAAGGATGCAGCAGACAGATATTGAAAGTAATATTAACACGGGCAACATTTCTTAATACTTACTTTATAGTGAGCTCTGAACAATGAAGTGAAAGCCTTATTTTCATGGGAAAATGTTTCCGCAATTATCTAATTTTACATGCTCTTCCAACAACCTTTTTTTTTTCTCTCTCCTTATTTCTCCTCTCTCCAAGGACCTTGAAAGTAAAAAAGGTATAAGATTTCCACTTGCCTATTTCTTTACTGCTGCTGCTTTCATAGGGTTCACTTGTTCCAGGCAGAGCTTTCAGTTTGGCACTCAGTCTTTCCCCTTTGGTACCACCAGTATCTGGGGAACAGGAAAAAAAATTAAGACAAATAGCATGCTGTTATGTCCTATGAAACCACGATACAAGAATAACATCAATTCAGCTACTACTATCTGTCAAACTAGACTTGGATGAAACCATGTTTTCATGACAGACACAGTACTCATTTGTAATAGTGTTCTTTAAAACACAGTGGACACTGTGTCCACATGTGTGTGTTAATGTTTTTTAAAAGATATATACAGCCTTATGACTTTGGAGTAAACACATTAAAATATTTCTGCTTCGAATGCTGACTTTTCAGTTGCTTATAAATTACAGTCATATTTTGGAGTTAAAATAAGCATGATAATATAAACATTGTCACAATGTACAGAGGACATTTCCTATGTTTGTGTGCTTACTAATAAATCAGTGTGATCCACCTGCTCAATACTGTCAAAGTTAAATGCAACACTAAATTTGCTTTTAATGAGAAGAGTGTATTTGCCATGTGCTGTCTGCGTGGCAGGCAGGCACAGCTCATGTGTACAGACCATGCTGGCCCTGCACCTCGCTGTAAACACTGTGCTGGCAGCTCAGCTTGCAGCAGGGCCCCAAGGAATGTGTCGGCTCCAAGGGCTGCCTCCTGCCCAGACAACATCAGATTAACATTCTCCTGCCACAGCAGTATTCCAGACACTTTAAATATTCTGTTCACCTCTGAATCTCTTTTTCACATTCATGGCAAGCTTTCAATCTCATCTGCTACAACAAATTTTTATGCAATATTTTTTTCTCCTGGGAGAAAACATTTTGAGTTTGACTTGGTGTATTTACAAGGCAGGATGTGCAGCCAAATAGAGACATGTTCATTTGCAACACCAAGCAATGCAGGTACTAAAAGTCTTCCATCTGTAAAGAGGAAAAATGGTTTTCATTCAGCAAATACTAATTACAAAGTCTGAACCTGGCAACACATTTCAGCTATCATATTTACTACCAATGTTATTTTAATAGATATTGTTATAATTAAAAGGAAAAAAAAAACCCCAACCCCCCCCAAACTTCCACAAATATGACAAACTTTTATCTCTCTCTAAATACTACCACAGACTTCTGTTTGCTCAGCCCTAAACTGGAAGACCTCTCTGCTCCAAGAAAGATGTAATACAAATAGTCACATGTCAAACAGTTAATAAGTTCACAAGACGCAGATTACATTTGAAATTTCAAAGCAAGGAATACGGATTTTAACATACACCCACTTCCCTTGGATCAAATTCTCGCTGACAGGTTTCATGAAAGAAGTGAATAGTTAAAGGATTTGAAGAAACAGGGAGAAAATGAGTTAGCCTGGAAAGGAACTCAACCAAAGGACTGTGAAATTACAAACGGGCCTCCCCTTGATTTCAGTGCGCTCTGGACAGGCCTGTGCAACAGGGAGGTGAGAGCTGGGCTTCAAAGGTGCCATGGATTAAAATGTTTTGAGGAAAACACAAATAATCAATGAGAAAAAAAGTAGGACAGAAGTAGGCACAGTCTTGCATAATGGAAAACAAGTAATTTTTAAGATGATAAATAAAGTTGTAAGAAGCAGTAAAGAGATGCAAAGACAGGAACAATACAACAGACTACACTAGGGGAAGACTGAACTAGTCGAAGAAACTACACAGGTTTAATTGGTTCCCAGAAAGGAAGAATGCAATGAAAATAAAGAGGAGGAAAATGGCATAACAAATGTTTTCAACTGTGAAGGAGGCAAAGACATGGGTGTTAGTGATCCTACCAGAGGAAGGTGAAGGACTTGATATTAAGTGAACGAAGGAAGAAAAAGATGGTAGACAAACCAAACTGGGTGGGATCAACGTAATACCACTAGTGCACAATACCTGGACATCTTATTGCCCTAAAAAAATACAATTGAAAACAGAGGCTTCTTTAGACGTTCTAGTTCTTAAATTTCACTAGGTACATTTAAAAGTAACCTAATGAAAACTTTCTCAGGTAGATCAGCAAAGCAACCCTGCTCACCTTACTTCTTTATGAGCATTATATCTAGCAAGAGTGAAGGGAAGGCTAACAACCCTTCTGGTTAGTTCTTCATATTCAGTTTAAATTAAGGTAATATGCAAAACCACATCAAGTCTCTGGGGACTGCAGTATGCTCTGAGCATATCTAAAGATGAGGAAGAGGAGCACCTTTCATTTTCAAGTGCACCCAGGAGAAAGTAAGAAGTGCTTGACACCATGGAGATGTCAGACAGCAGCTCAGGAAGCAAGAGGTCTGGCTTCAATGTTTTCTTTCACCTGAGGGAGTTCAAACCCACAGCTCCAGCTTTCAGAAGGAATGTCTCAGCTGTTGAGCCATTTAGGCTAAGTTTTTACTGACACTCTTGCCATGGGATACAGGATTTGGCTGCCAACATAGCAGCTATTAAAAATTCTGTTGACCATATAACATGATCTGCCAGAAGTCTAAATCTCATCTCGAAATCACTTTTTGTAGTTCTATTTGCAGAATCATCTACGTGTTTTTATTCAGTATACATCCACATGTAATTTGGCAATGTTTAGGAATATAAGCTTGCAATATAAGCTTCAGGATTTTGGCATCCGACAGTGAAGAGAACTTCAGGGAAGGAGTTGTTTTTAAAGCATTTAATCACAGACATGCATATTTTTGTGAGGCAAGTTTTACAATTTCTACTCATTATTCCCTGCTGTTCTCACCCCATCTAGGAAAAGGATTTTATATACATTTATATACATTTTGAATTAGGAGGGTGAAACTAACTTTCACTAAAGTAATACACAGAAAAAAACAAAGCTAACAGTGTGACTCTGGATGAAAAGCTTTATTTGTAGTTTTTCTCTACTAAGAAAACAGCTTTGAGTATTAACATCTGTCTGCACCAACAATCAGAGGACTAGCGTTAGATATTTCAGAAACTGCAAATTAATTCTATCTGTAGTACTATATTAAATGTACAAACACCTGCTCCTAATTCAAAGCAGCTTTTGAATAATGGAAGACACAGTGTTCTGTGTTCAACAGCCTTAACTGAGGATTATGCATACAAAGACATAAAAAATACACTCTGCATGCTGATATCTTTTACAGTGCATTCCCTCCTCTCACCTGTTTAAAAGTCATGGCTATATCATTATATTTAAGATGTTTAAATTATTCTATTAGAATTGTTTCATTCATTTAGATTTGTTCAATGTCTTACAAAAACTGATTTGAACAAATTCCTTCACATAGAATTTGGATGTGTATTAAAAAAAATCAAAATATAAACCCAAATTTTAAAAAATGGCCAATTTTATATGGCAGAACAATGAATAATGCAACACACTGCAGAAGTAATCCTGCTTTGTAATGGTCCTATTTTAAGTAGTGATACCTAGCAAAAAAGATTCTCAATCTTTTTATGTGTTTCTGTAGTTCCTGTGTCACATGATACTCATGTGTACTTCAAGCCAAAAAATCCATTGTATTTGTATTTATCTTTCAGAGGAATCTAACTAATTGCAATTACAGTGATGAGACTACGGCATTGGAAATTCCTCCAGTACCATAAAGAACACAAATTAGAATTTTTAGTACTATTTACTCATCAAGAAAAGACATCAAAGGGTAAGACTGGTAATCTACCTCCTCTGTAAAATGTTTATGTAACAAAGAGCACAGTAGGCTAACTCTCCACTAAATCCAGAATGTGTTTTACATGCAGCTCTATGTATCTTTCATATTTGGGATGAAGATATCATCTTTGGAGAAGAATGGGCATTGGTTTGCTCTAACATCTAAAACATACTCCCATAATATATAAGGAGATCACTCTGGGATGGTAAAGGGTGTTTGAATACGGCAAATCTCTGGGGATAGACAAACTGACACAGTCACCAGTAAAATGAAAAAGGGAAAAGACACCTAAATTATTCCCATGTGGTTTATTTTCCAAATTCATCCTCACAGGCCTAGGTAACAAGGAGAATGCAAAGCACTCAGCCTTTCATCTTCTGAATTCAACACTGGTGCTTTGGGCTCCTGTCCGAGACTGCACGGCTCCTCTCATCCTGCACAAAACTCCCCATTCAGAGAGCTGGGCAAAGCAGACCAAGTAAACACTGCCACGGGAATGGATTCCTTAATGCCATACTCTGCATTATCTACACATATAAAGGCATTATGCTATTAAACAGGAAAAATCCCTCATGGCAGTAAAAACCACAACTGCAAAGTTCTGGATATTACAATCATAGATCTGCAAACACAAAAAAGTGAGTATGAAAACAAGAAAAGATTATTGGAAAGAAAGTCTTTGGGAACTGCCTAAACTCAGATGTACTGTTAACTCCCTTCAAGGTTTCGTGGTTTTGGGATTTTTTTCCTCCGTTTTATATTAAAAAGAATAATTTTAACAGGACTGTATCAATGTTATTTGCTTCCAATATAACCCAAGTAAGACTGGAAACCATACATCTGGTAATTGTGGGGAGAAGAAAATTTCACTTTTTATAGTGAGTGACAAATGTGTTCAGTTTTGGGTAGTTTTGGGATTTTGTTTTAATGCTTACCTTTCTCTCAAGACAAGAGCAGAGAGATTTTTGGTCTCTCTGTTTCCATTCTGTCTACCATCCATGCACACACCAATCATATTGCTGAAACTGTGCTTTGGTGCATCTCATACACCTTCTGTTTTAATTTATATTGGCCAAGTACTGGATGCCCTATGAACTACAAACCTTGCTAGCTTAGTTCTTTCTTTGTAGCTTTCTCTTTAAAAGCAATTTTAGATCGTATTTCCTAAAACAAGGAAACCTGAATTATTAATACTCTTAATATAAATAACTATATGGGGACAAAATATTTGGGGGGGCGGGGTGTGGAATCTCTTAGGAATGCTAACAAGTGCGGGGACAGTGAGCTGGTAAGAGGAAAAAAAGAAAACAGGCATCACACCTAAGATATTTGGAAGGCATAAGACTTCAGTTAGCTAGTAAGTACTTTAATTTAGCTAGTAAGTACTAACCTAAGGAGGATTCCATGCTTCACTGGGTTCAGTAATGCTGGCAAATCCCTCATACAGTGTAGGAAAATGATACCTTTTGGTCTTGGCAACACGACTGGAAAAGACTAACCTTAAAATGTATACAAATGTTTCTTTTTTTTCCCCTCTCCTTTTGAAGTCATTAATTTATCAAAAGCATACTAATATTATGAAATAAAATAACCCATGTTTATATTTTATCCGTGCCTTCCCACAGGCCATGCACAGAAATTTATGAAACAGCAAATTACAGCTCATAACACAGGTGAACAAAGCCAAGCACTGGACAAAACAAAATGTTTGGGTGTTCAGGTTTCTCTTAGTCATCCTCAGCACAATGTGGACAAAAAACAACACAGTCCTTAACATCTGATGCCGTGAATGTCCAGTTTCTTCACTGATAAGGCACCCCAGAGACAACATTACCAGTTAAAATGTGCCCAACGCCTTTGACTCATTCTAAAAATACATGTAAGTAGTACAGCTCACCACAACTTTTAATTAAGAATCCCAGCAGGAAGTTAACTCTAGGCTCAGTACAGGACCTTCTTTGTACCTCTGCTTGTTTGCCAAGTCATTTCCAGAAAGGCTGGATCTCTGGCACTGAATTTGTATAATGGAGACTTCTCAAACATGCTCTTATATAAACTTGTTCCCAAACTCAGATTTTTCCACTCTTTCATCTATTTGACATAATATCTTGAACTCAATCATCGAAGAATTACTGATAGGGGAATTCTAGGTCGGTTCTGGTCCTGCTTAACCTCTAATCCTCTTTCTTATTTTTTTTTAAAGAAGACAACTTTCCATAGATACTTCTGTCTTTAAAGAAATGTTGACAAACTGGTAGTTTGGGGGATTTATGTTGTCTTAGCATCCTTTCATCCATCCCTCTCTGTTACTTGAATAAAGAGTTACTTTGGTCTGAGGCCCAGGACAGGTAAAATTCAATCCTCAGTGAATGGCTGGTTCTTCCACACATCAAGAAATTTTTCAAAAGCTCCTTTAGTGAAACTACTGAGCTGAAAAAGGAATGAGATCTCTCTTAAGCACCTAAGACTCCCCCTTAAGCCTCAGAAAATCCAGAGAAGCAGTCTTCATAAATGTAGCAGTGTTCTAAGGTCATCTACAGATTACATTAGTAATTGCCATGACTTTTCATGACCCTACATAATTTGATAAGTGTAATAAAATACCTGCTATGTAAGTGAAAAAAAAATAATGAATAAGAAAAAAAAATAATGTATTATTTCTCTGTAAAAGGAAGGAAAGAGAGGAAAGAATTTATAGGGGATATCTTCTAATGAAACCCATTGATATCAAGATAAACCAAAAGAAGGATACAAAGAAACCATTTCCTTTTTGGATCAAAATATAGGGTTTTTCTTGCAGGTGGCTGAATTAGCCTGAAGTCTGCTAGTTTCCTTAGAGCAGCAGTGGGGGACTGTTAGGTTTACATTACTAATTTCATGGATTTAATAATGGCAGGGAAAAATCATCAGCCCTGAAATATGCAGGCCTACCTAGTGCAGAAAAGACAACAGAGCAGTTTCCTGACTTACATTGCAAGAGTTTTATATTTATGGAAATCGGCACTGCAAATCTATAGAAGCAGGGAGACTGAGTTGCCAGAGAGGAAGCTTTTTTCTAGGGAAGACTTCAGAACTTCACTTCTGCTATACAGAGAAAAGGGGATGACCTCAAAGATAGTAAAGGGTATGTTATCCTTATTACAGAGACAATCTGCACAGAACAATCTGCTAAACTTGTAACAAACACCTAACATAACAGATTGCATGGTGGCCACAAAATTCCCTTTCCTTTGTGTTAAATAAAGAAACAATGAATTCCTATTTTCCGTGGTTTACGTGTTCTGTTTTCTTGTAATAAATGATTCCTTGTAGTAAATATTCCAAAGTTAAAAATGTTCAAATACCAAGTTAATGGGATAAAAACATAGAAGTCCACAGTACTGAAAGCAATCAGAAATTTAGCTTTAAGAATGGCCTAAGATCTGTATATAAAACACAAATGTTAAACCAAATCCATGCTACTGTACCAGCTGCGATTTCATACAGCAATGAAAAAAATCAAAAAGTACGAAACAAAATTTGTGAAATGTTACATATCACTCAGCGCATATTTGTGTGTGTTTCAGGATGAAAGCAGGCTTTACAAACACTTTCAGAAAATCTGTTTTATTCAGGATCCTGTCAAAACTGATATTTAAGCAAAGGCCTTGACTACTCACCACTTCCTTCTTTGCGGCTACATGCACTGCCATCTCTGCCAGATTTAACACGCTGCAGAACAGTGGAAAAGGTTCAAAAAAACAGAACAAAAAATCCATTTAGCAATATATATTGGAGAAAATAATTGAAAATTCAACTCAGCTTATTAATAAAACAGTAGAAGAATGTTAAACTAGACTTACTATATTGTAACTACTAAAGCTTGTTTCTCAATAGACAAAATTGTCCTTAAAATCAGGGTTAAATCCAATGTCTATATATAACAAGAGTTCTGTGAAATTCAACTAGAATATATAAATAAAATTATTTTTCTTCAGATAAAATTTACACAAGGAATGTGCATAAAAATAGCTCAGATGTTCCTTTGTAAAGTACAGCTGAAAAAACAGGCAAAACAGCCCTCCTTGCATGAGTTCAAAGTAGCCTCTGCCTATTAACGTCTTTTAAATCCCACAAGCATTTTATTATTGTAAAGACTCAAAAGAGAGAAGTAGGGGAATCTATAGAAAGAACTATTCACCCTATGGATCTTGGATTTTGAATTTTTGGCACAGAACCGTATTTCACAGCAAAATTTAATTTGCTGTTGAGTGTTAAATGCAAGATAAAGGTGAAGGTAAATACTTTAAAAGCTGTGTTTAAAAAGTCAGCTCTCTTGCATAGGGGAAGGCACCATAAACATCTCCCAGCTGTGTTTTTTTGAGTGTTTTTTGAAAACTTCAACAGTTTATCAAAGCAATACCTTTGTATGACATGGCAGACTTAGATCTGGCAAAACACCAAATTTCTTATGTATACATCTTGTCAATTATAAGAAGGGACACCTCAGTGAGGGACTTTTTGATAGATAGGTACAAAAACTTGATGCTTAAAGCACTCAGCTATTAATAAGGTATCTTTGCATCTTAATCCAAAATACAAATTCAGGATCTGATTAAAACACACATCATGTCTTCAGGTCAATTACTATAACTTCTTCATTCATTTTTCACCAGAAAAATATCATGAAGTCTGGCAAAGTTGGAATTATACCAAAGAAGTGAAAGAACTTTCAAGGTTCATGCCAACAGAAAAAGGAAGAACTCTTAAATCAAAACCCACAGAAGTCAGACAGGAAAGTATTGAGCCTAGTGTGAAACCAGGACTGGTCCTGGAGCAATTCAGTCTAGGACCAGAATTTCTCACACTTCTTTATTTGTTTTGGGAAATCCTCAAGTCTAAAATATGTTCTCTGAATTTTGGATTAAATATCCTTTTCACAGCCCAGAGAAGCAGCATATATCAATCCTCCAGGAAGCCTGTCCAGACTCTCCAACTGTTGAATGACTGACAGCAAGTGTGACAGCAGAAGCTCAGCTTCTGTCTGCCCAAGGGAAGCTGTCTCTATGTGATAGTACCCTCTTGGCATTTACATCCTAGGACTTTCCTCCCAAAATATTACATAAGAACTACAGCTTAAACACGTGATTAACTCCTGTAAAATTCCAAGTGAGTATTTGTAAGTAATCCCACACTAAAAGCAGACATTCAAAATAGGTTTCCACCCTAAAAATGCCTATTTCTCCCATGACTGCAAAAGACATTTAGGATGGTTAGCCCAGATGTGGATGCCTGAAGGCAAAGGCAGTAAGGTCTGTCCAGCATTTGCACCTCTCATCACTGCTTCTCACCACACCCCATCAGCCCCGTTCTCAGCCATTAAGCTCACCTAACGGAAATAAATAGTAATGTGTGTACACAGCAGTGCCAAGGAGGCTCTGTGAACTTTTACACTATTACCTGTCTTTTTTTAGCGTGAGACATGAAAAAGGAAGACTAATGCAGTAAAAACCCAACCAAGCAAACAAAAACAAAAACTCCGGCCCTACTCTTCACACACCACCAACCCCCACCCCCCACGCTTAAATGCTCCAACATACGAAGGTTGCAGTAAAAATTAAATGCTGTGAGAAGCAGGGAGAAAAATTTCTACAGGGAATGAACTCCACAGATGTTCCCAGATTCTTGGCTGGAAGTATTTAACAACATGTCCATATTTGAGAATTGAGGGAAATAAGTACTCCAGAATATTTATTTTGGTATAAACTCCATGTGGACATACTTATTCTGGAAAAACAATGCCAAAATAGAAAATTTTGATAAATTTCTACAGATGTAAAATGTGTGCAGACTGTGAAATGCAGGTATACTACACTAGCATTTTACCTATTTTGTCTTTACTGGGTGCAATTGAGAAGTCAAGGGTTAGTCTAATACTGGGAGCAGGAATTGAACTGTATTGGGTACTGCTAACTGAAACCAGTATTGGTTTCAGTTGGGAAACTATTGGAAACATAGGTGGTGAAAGATTAAAATTTGGTAATTTTAGAACTAGAAAGTATAGTTTATGACTGTAGGGTCATGGATGACAGAAGGAACATAAGAAAAAAAAACCTAGTAATTTCCAAAGCCAGATGGCAGAGAGAAGACTAAAAGTCACACGCACACACCCAACCAAGAAACAAACAAAAAAAACCTCTTCCCAAACCGAAAACCAGAGAATGGTAACCCAGATGTAACATCAATAGCAAAAAAAGAAACTGCAGGGCTATTGTTTACAAGACAGCACCGATGCAGACACTGTCACAGAAAGATACTCCACTACTAATGCAGGACAGCTGCATACTAAACTGCAGCGTGTCCTGAAACATCTTTTCATAGAGTCTTTGCTCCTTTACCAACTACAATAGTGTTCATTTTTAACAAAACTGTGTCCGTGGGTTCCTTGGGGGCAGAAGTTGCTGTTCTCTTCCTTTGGGAGGTACTTGGAAAGCTTTCAGAGTGTGGCAGAGGAGAAAGCCGGAAGGAGGAGATGGAAGCATGTCCCGCCAAGACAAGGAGATGCAAGAAGGAGAAGAAAGCAACTCATCAGACTTCAGAGGTTCTGAAGAGAATATACTTGGAACCACAGGGGCAGAATTTTGCTCCTATTCAGAGCTTACTCAGGCTGGAAACACTGGCCTGTCTGCAGGAATGAAGCTGACAGAACTGACAAGGAACCTGTTCTATTTTTATTAGTAGTAGTGGTTTTTAGGGGGCACAAAGGCAAGAGGAATGTTGGTCTGGGGTTGGTTTGGGTTTTTTAAACTTACTGCATTTCTTTTCATCTGCTTAAATGAAGATTGGTTTAGTTTAAATTACAACACAATCAAGCCTATTCAAAAGGCTGAATTAATTTTTTTTCTTCTTTTCTGGGTAACACAGTAGAGGAAATATTTAAGCAGATCTACCTTAAAGCTTTGACTAATTAGAAGTGCCATCATAGACACCTTACCTGTTCTAAATAGATCTGCTCTACTCTGTTCTCCTAAGATCCCAGAGCTGTGTGTCCGGTCTGGGGGCATTCAGTGTAAGGACGTGGACCTGTTGGAGCAGGCCTAGAGGAGGGTCACAGAGATGAAAAAAGAGCTGAAGAACTTCTCCAGTGAAGACACCCTGGGAGGGATAAAGCTGTTCAGGCTGGAGAAGACTCTGGGGAAATATTGTTGTGGCCTTTCAGTACTTAGGGGTCTTAAAAGAAAGATGGGGACAGACTTTTCACTGAGGCCTGTGGTGACAGGGAAAGGAGTAATGGCTTCAAACTGAGAAAGGGTAGAGAAGGAGAAAAAAAAAATGTGGATGGTGGGACACTGGAGCAGGCTGCCCAAAGAAGCTGTGGATGCCCATCCCTGGAAATGTTCAAAGTCAGGTTCAATGGAGCTTTGAGCAACTCGATAGTGGAAGGTGTCCCTGCCCACAGCAGGGGGTTGAAACCAGATAATCTTTAAATACTCCTTTTAACCTAAACCATGCCATGATCCTGATTTGCAAGGTTAGTGTTGTGATAGGATAGAGTTGAAACACTCTTAAACAGGAATACTGAAACACAAGACACAGAGGGAGCTTCCCACATCATGGCTGAATTATGATCACTATTACAGCCTGAACAATCTAAAATAACTGTGCAATAACTTGTGCAACTATGAGTCTGTGTTGGATCCCACTGATACTTCTGTCACTCAAGTATGACTTAATGAATTCCTTTAACACAATGAAATCAGAATGAAAAAAACCCCATAATTTAAACATAATTTTTCTGTTACTAAAATCTTAAGTTACTTAAAGGATTTAAATTTTCAAATATTCTATCAGTAGCTTTTTCCTCACCAGAAAGTACAGTAATGTGCTTGAGAAAGCTCTTGCTTCCCATACGAAATAAACAGAAAGAGATATGACAATTTTTAGTTTTTTTAAAAATTGTATTCAAATATTAATTTTCTTAAAGAAGGTGTTTTCTTTAAAGTCCTTGACATTTGCTTGTCTATAATTAATGCCTTCAGTGTAAAAAAAAGGCCAGAATTACATGCAAGGAAATAGTCTTTCCTTCTCCAAAGACCTCTTTCTCTCTATAATCAACTATAAAATAAACCAGTTGTAACTGATTTTGCTGGTGAGCTCTCTCAAGTAAAGCACTGAGGTATTGAAAGTTACTGCAATGAGATATGTATATCACTGACATTGAAGTGATTAGAAACCAAGCAAAGCCTGTTTAACACACTTCAGTCAATCTCTTAATTGTCAGTTCTGTAGAATAGGAACATTACACCTGGTCATCTGTTTTGCTTAATATATTTATGGGGAAACATGGAGGAATATCAATCCCACTACAGCTGTGGACTGCTTTCTTTTGTCCATTTCCTCAAGTTCTTTGAATTTTATATTTACTGAAAAACCCAGTCAGTATACCTCAGCTAGCCCCTCAAAGTATGGTTTTAGCACAAAGCTGGAATCTTTCAGTCAGTACTTCCCCTTGTGAGTTTCATTTTTAAAGCATCCTAATGTTCACGTGCATACTCAGGCTCCCTGGAACTTAAGCAGAAGCAGCTAAGGATGCATGTGCACCATCTGGCATCAAAAGGGACCAATAAGTACTACTAAGAGCAGAGTAAATTAGTTTAGACTTAATGTATCCTAATGTGACTATGTAGCTTTGAGGCAATTCTCTGGACAGGCAAAGCAAGCCTGAATATTTTGCAGCTCAACAGGATGGATAATGCTTTTCAAACAAGCAGCTGTTTTCAATTTTAACATCTTATTTTATCACCAAAATAGCAAGAAAACAATGCATGAGTGCACACACACACAAACGTGAGCTCACTCTTCTGAACAGAACACAAGTTATGATCTCATACCTTTCACAGCCTGTTACTTTTCCATGGAATTTTTTTTTTCAGTTTAGAATTGGCACTCACATGAATAGTTTACTTCTACCTATATAATATGTCAATGCTGCAGTTTCGTATATAACAAAAAAGAAGTTCTTCTACATGGACAAATTCTTCAGCTTCTCATCTCTCCCTATAGTTGCATTATTACTTGGCTCATACATACACTAAAGTATTAAATAAAATCTGGCAAGTAAGTAGGAAAGACGACATTCCACAGATATTGAATTATGCGAATGGCTTTGGCACTCCCACCATGTCCACAAAGTCCATCTTTCACTAGTATTTAAAAATCACAGAAAATCTGGTGCTCAGAAACTATTCAGACAGATGTAAGACTGATCAGTAATTCAAAACTAAACCTCCCAAACTCCCAAAACATAAGCCTCTGTAAAACAAGAAATTAACAACGCATTTTATCTTTAAGTATCATAAACACTACTTTAGCTTCATCTACATCTGTAGCAGTACTGTATAATACACAGAGAAACAAAATTACCTGCTCTCTAATTTCTTTTAATTTTTCTGCTTTCTTGAGCTTTGTTATATATTCCTGGACTTCTTTCAGTCCCATGTCTGTGCAGAGGCGAACTAAAAATCGGAGGCCTAATTGGAAAGCAAAGCATTGTTAAAAAAAGACTTAACAAGCAGGTCAAACTACAAGTGCACCCTTACAGAACTGGACATGTAGAATGGCAAACAGCACAAACAACTGCAAACAAGGTGACTCTAATCCAGTGTCACTATACAAGTTGTGATATTTGCAAGTAATTCAACATTTTCTCATGTGTCTGTATCCATTAACAGTACAAATACTATTGGTATATGTGGAAGGGAAAAGGCATACTAACTAATTTGGCTCAGAACTTGACATTTGCAAAATATTTTGGAAGCTGGAAAGCATAGAAATGATACTAAGATATTACTGAGGAGCTGCAATCAAGAGAATTTTGAAAACAATTTTGCAAATGCCAAGTGAATAAAAATGTTTTTTTCCTCTGGCTGCAGTTGATTTTTTAAAGAGTAATATTTATAGAATTTAAAAAACCCCAACAAAGCTGACATGAAAATCAACTGCAACTGTATGATTGAATGAAAAGAATCCCTAAAAAACATTATCCTGAGACACTCTACCAAACACTGCTGGTTTTCCTATGTGTTTTTCAACATTCCTTTCAAAGAACTGAAGCAGAAACAAGCAGGACATGATCCATTCTCTCCAGACTGCTTTCACAAACATGTTCTTTCATTTTGTGCAAAGTTAGTTTTCAGCTCGTTTAAGAAGCCCATGATCAGGGAGGAATGAGGGATGAACCATTGTTTCAGCAGTAGAAAACTTAAATAAATTTAATTTAAATTGTCTTACCCAACTCTTACCTCCATCTGTGAAATTTGTAGAAACTACATTCAGAAACATATCTGCATTTTAAAAGGTTTACTAAATGCCCCTCTGAAATATGTGTGACCAACATGAACATGATATTTTGCTTATAACTTTGAGGAGTAACAGTACTGAATTTCACTTGTACAAGAGAGCTGTGATTCCTCTTTTAAAAAGCAATACATTTGTTAAAGCAGAACGATATGATTTTAAAATAAAATACAATGAATGCTCTTCCCACATTGCATCTGAAAGCACAGACTTGTTGGCGACAACCTCGTATTTTGGAATTTGTGAGGCACAGTGTGGGATGGAAGAGAATGTTTACACAACCACTGACAACCCTTATTCTCTACAGGGCTTTTTTATTTAGAGTACAGGTGTGACTGATTTTGCAAAATGTCTCACTCTTCAAAGCTGTGTTTCCTGTAGTTTAGTTTGAAATCCTCTATGGACTTTCCAGAGATTGGGTGACCAACTATAGTTAAAAACCCAGCAACAAAATCTCACCCTCTACATTTTTTTGGAAACCCTGACTTCAATAAAACTTAGCAATAACATTTTCTCGTATCTAGAAATTTACAGCAGGAGTTTCACCTAGCAGGAACAAGAAGAACAAATACAAATATTTTTCATAAGAAAGATTAACTAAATAACATAGTTATAAAATCTAGGACATATGTATGAGAAAGAACTCATTCAACACAACTCAGATAAAAGTTTATTTTCATTGCTTTTCTTCAGCATTACCCTCGTAACTCTTAAATCACCCATCAGTGTTGTCACAAAAACACACAGCATTAGCATGAATAAAAATGTTAGTTAATGGAAGCATTTTCATACAAAAATACATCATATGATTACTAACACACCTATTCAATGGAACAAAGTTTCCTTTGACAGTTACCCTGCGGAATGAAACAACTTACATTCAACATTCTCTGGGAATTTTCTGTGAATGACTTTGTATTTCTCCAGAGCTTTCTGGTAGTTGCCTGCAAACAAAACAAACATCTCCTATCCACATATTCAAACATAAAAAAAGAATATTTGATGATAAATTGGAACACCTTAACATCAATTCATCTTTTTCGTTAGAGCAAATGATTTAATTTTGTAGGACCAAATTTAATAAGATCAAACTTAACATTCTTTATTAATGGATAGTAAAAATTAAGAGCATCTGAAAGCAGCCCAAACTACTCTGTAAATAACAGAATTAATGAGGAGGAGGTTCCTGATTTTTGCTTTTTTTTTTGACCTTCCTCTATGACACCATTGTTCCAATGTCTCACCATGCTCACAATAGATTTTCTCCCTTATGCCCAGTGTAAGTCTACCCTTTTTCAGTTTAAAACCATTGCCCCATGACCTGGAACTGCAGACCCCATTCTGCCTCCATCTTTCCCATAAAACCCTCTAATTATTCTCCCATCTGAATAATCCCAATGAATTACAAAAAAAATGTTACAAACCTGCAAGCAATTACAAAAAAGTTATAGAACTTACCGCTTCTCCTGTAGCAACTGGCAACCATCAGCTGCCACTTCACTTGTGTTGGCCTGCGTATAAATAAAACAAAATCATGTACACTGCCGAACAATGAATGAGCAAAATAATCTGCATAGCACTGGTAAAGACCTACTACTTAACTAGTAATCAATTTTTTCACCTAGAAAGAATGTAGCCTGCTCAGCTCACACAAAATTCACTGCTGCATCATGCACCTGTTTCCAGGACTTGGTGTCACCTATTTTCAGTCCTCATTTTCAGAGTTTTTCTCAGGCTCATGATTCCGTGCCCAGACACAATTAGTAGATCTGACATGTGAACCACTAATCTTTGTCAGAGATACAGAACCATGCAATGGGGGAAGAACAAAACACTAAATTGTATTCTGAGGAGGTCCCACCACTAGGGTCCCACGCATGCCCAAGGGATTCCTGCCAGGAAGCAGAGTCCCTACTTACAGCTTTGACTTCTGGCTCCTCCTCTGTGCTACTGCCTCGATGTCCTAGCTGCTGCCTGTCCTTCTCTTTTTAGCACATAATGGTGGCAGTATGGTCAGAGAAAATATTTGAGATGCCTGAGCATGTGCAACAAAACTGTTGGACTCTTTCCTAATTTTTACCAAGATAATGTGAAAATTAGGAAATTTTCACGTTAACAGTGAAAGCATTCTCTATAAGCAAAAGCACTTTGCACATGTGGGGTACAATTGAATAGCAGCATATCCAAAAGGTTCTGTAAGTTAACATTTTCAGAATAATTTTGTATTTATCCTCTTCAGTTTTTCTCTCTTATCACAGCACATGCCATTTTTAACTCAAAGCAATCTGTTTGCCTGCTAGATGCCAAGCAAGTTCATGAAATACAAATGCTGCATCTTTTTACTTTCAGCTGAATGTCTCCTGCAAACAAAGGCAGCCAAACACACATCCTAATAGAATTTATTACACAGTTCAGTGTGAAAATTCTAGAGAGAATAAACTGTCAGCAGCAAGTACTAACTGCACAAACTCCTTTAATTAATGATAGATTTGAGCATGCTAAAAAAACAAAATAGTGAAAAATTTTCTGAATTCGTTGCCTAAAATGTAACCTCAGAATGCAATTTTAAAAGTAGTTATTGTGATTAAAACACTGAATGCAATAAACAATTAAATTTAAAAATGTTGTTCACAGTTAAAATAAGGATATAATTTTAAAATGTAACTTCATCTAAAGTTAGCAGCAATTTATATTTACATTTATGTTTACTAATTAATATATCTAGTCTCCATTTTCAATACCAAATAAAGAGCAAAATATTTATGCTCTGTTATCTACTATTAAAAATATCCTCCCGCAGAGAAATAATTTTTTGTATTACAGATAGATTACAAGTAATACTGAAGAATTTAATATGCCAATTCTTCATAAGTACTTTACAATCCACATACTTCATGCATGGAGTGAGAGCGACATGAAGCACAAAATATTTAAATCTTTGCCAAAACAAGATTATTAAATAATTCTTTTTATTCTCAGCTGTTTCTTTCCAAACTTTCTAAGAAGGCCGTGAATGCCAGCATGTGCAATCTCATAGCTTGGCTAAAATATGATTTTTTAAGGTGGCCAGTATTTGTAGGGAAAAGATCACTGGCAAACCTCTGAACTGTGATTTCTGTCAACTCTCTCCTATGTATTTTTATCTAATCTATTTCTCTATTTCTTTATAAATATACCACCATTTGGGTGAAGTCTACTTTTATCTTTTTTTTTTTTTTTCATTTTTAATCCTTAATTAAAGCTTCGATTTTTCTCATCTGTAATTAATGTCTACTCTAACCCAAGCACCTCAAAGGCAGGATTAGGATTTTTTACTGAACTTTTTACTGAAACTATTTGCAGTATCATTTTTCCTTGAATTATACTGTACAATTTTTTTTGTTCACATGCTGTCTTGTACATACATGTCATTCAGATTTACAGAACAAAAAGAATGTCAAATTTTAGATCATCACAAGAGAAACAATAACAGAGTTTTGCTTGGTCTAATTTTTCATAGTTTTCCTAAAACACAAAATAAAGAAACTCACACTTGTTGGGAGTGAATTTTAGTTCATCTATTAACACAAAATTCTTCATGAACCTATAGACAAATATTTGTTTCCACATAAAAAGACTGTGTGCATGTATTTTTAGAATTCTCTTTGAACTCTGGATTACAAATTTAAATTTTACCAAATTTTATTTATAAACCATTCTCTGGTAAGGTCCCTTTCTGAACTAAAATAAAGTATATTTATGCACTTAGTTAAATGCATCATATTCTGCTAAAGAACAAATTTCAGCAATTAAGCTGTTGAACTGAACTCAGTATAATTCAAACATCTTTATCAGGATCAGTTTAGCCTGTCAATTTATTTTCACTGACTACTGGTAGTACAGTACTGCACATTTTTGCTTACTTATATGCCTTATTTGATGGAAATAGAAGTTATGTGAAAAGGGAAATGCAGTAAGAACAGCTAAAACATGCATTTATCTAAACCATTAAATCCTCACTGCATAACAAAACAACAGAAAGGAACTATTTCAAATAAAGCCACAGAGAAAGAGGTCTTGGTGGCTTTGGAGAACTGTTCTCCATTTCATAGTTGTGTTTAATGGCAGATAATAGAGAAAAACAGGTTCTAATACCTAACACTATCTTAGGCCGAATGGAGGATCTTATTTTACACTGAAAATGCACAGTAAGAGCGAAAGCATACTGTAAATGAACAGAAAGTTGAGAAAATTAAAAAATACCAGAATTAAGAAGTATTCTTAACCCTGCCGTTTGTTTATAGTATTAAAGTTATCCAGCTGATTTATCTCTAGGTATACTGATGAATGTCTAATCAGAAATCTGAGTAGGCATAAAATAATAACTACTTACAGGATAAGTGCTGCCCTTTCAAAGTACTCAATGGCTTTTTCACAGAACTGGGTGTCAATGTAATATGCTCCAAGCCACTCAATTACCTCAATGTTGGAAGGGAAATACCGGTATGACTGACAAAATAGGAAAGGTAAAAAACCGCACAACTTTAGTGATAAACAACATCTTTATGTTGCTCCTGGAATATCTTACTCAAGTGTTTAATTCTCCAGATGCCCAAAACATGTAATATAAATGAATGGAAGTAGTGTGCTACACTAAGTGATCCTGGTTGGAAGGAAAAAAAAAGCATACCAAGTTTTCTAATTGCTTTTTAGAATAATTTTTAGAATGCGTTTTAGAAGTTATCCAAGATGAGTCTGTCACATTTTCCATTTAGCCTTATTTGAAATACTATTTTAAATAGCTTGCAACAGCAAAAACATTTATTTACATCACATATATATACAAACAACTTACGTAAAACATTAAACAATGCTAATTAATCTGTGTACAATTCCACGTTCACATCAGTCTGCTGGAAAACTCACCCAAAGCATTCCTTTCTATACATAACTATATGAAAAGTATTTTCAGCTTTTTAGAAATTGCCTCCAAAATAGGCATCAAAATTATCATCAAACACAACTCAACCGGTAATTCAGACTGCAATACAGCCTTTGGTCATCCTTACTTTGCACAGATAAAGAAAGAGAACTCTCAGATTGCACCAGGCACTTCCTGACCTATTCTTATTTCTAATACAGACGAATCTTAAATTGGACAAAAGTAAAGCTGGTTTGAAATGAAAGAAGCTGCCTATCTTTAGGCAACTGTGTATACATAATGTGTAGCTATACTGTTAAAATATATATAAAAACTTCCAAACATAAACAAAACACAATATATATATGTATCTCAATATCTATTATAAAGATAGAGTTTCCAATCAACTCAGTCACATTACTCACCACTAAAATTAGTTCTATTATATCCCGATTTTATTTTGTCCCAGGCTATATTTTAAATTAACATTATTACAGTTTAGTGTAAACAATGACTACATTTAAAAAATCGAAAGTCTGAGGCAAATATCCACATGGAAGCATAGCCTATGTATTTCCTTAGGATCTGACTACAAAAACCAGATTTTGTTAACTTTCCCCCAGTATCTCTTTTTTATTCTCTTTTTGGGTAACATTTCATAAGGTTAAATTTATCAATTGTTAATTTAATATAGGAACCTATGGCAAAATTTTCTTTACTTAGGACAAAGTGCATGAAAAAGCAATATAAGAGCAAGTACCTCACAGTAATAATGAAAGGCTTGGGATTTATCACCTTCAGTATCATATAAATTCCCCAGCTTTGAAAGCACACGTGGATCAGTTGGTACTACACTGATCAACTGCAGCAGCCACTCTATGGCTTGACTGGGATCTTCCATGATCTGGTATCTGAGTTTTCCTCAGTCAAGGACTGATGCCAGTGGTAGTTAGATTTACTCAGAATCACTATTACTTTACCTAATGCAATCCATGCTGAACACTACACCAGTTACTGTAGTGTGGAGATACAATGACTTTTCCACACTGTTTCACTTGTATCAGAAAGTATTTTTGTTATGCTAGAAGAAGAAAAGTATTCAGAGACTTTGTCTGCTCTTTCACCTCAGAACCACACTGGACTCAACAGAACTCGGGGTTTAGTTGTCTCTCTCTCTGACACCAATCTTACTTCCTCATTTATAAGAATGAAGTGTGAGAACCAGGCCATTTATTTGCAGCCTTTACAACCTGGCTAGTTTCCGTAGTAACAGCATTTTGTTCTAAAATGATTAGTTAAAATTGCTATACCCAAGAACAGCCTATTGTCAGATTTTTCTGTCTAAGGAGCACAGCCCAGATTATTCTGGTCCAGAGAACAGCAGTTTTAGCTGTAACTCAGCCTGCAGTGTGCTCTTCCCTCCTGTATGGCACAATTGCTCAGAGCTCTGCAGCACTGTCCGCTGGAGCTACTGCCCAACCTGTTTTTTCAGTTTCTGCTGCTTCCTACCTGACATGAAAGAAGCTTCTGAGAACTGGTGGAAAGCAGTTTTACATAGCAGTGGAGCAGAGAAGCTCTTCCCCAGATGGATACTCAGAGCTGTTGGGCCATTTATGCTGCTGTAAAGGGGCTATACATGGAATAGAGATCAGGGCCCTTTCATATTTTTGGAGGTTACTTATTTTACTGACTAGAATATATTTTTATTACCTACACTATTCTTACAAGTGTAGTACATCAACTGGAACCTGTTCTGCCTTGGGGAGGATTTTATTACAGTTTGAACATTCTCAGAAGCATTGTTAAAGAAGTCCATAGTTTAGAATATCAGTGGTGATGTGCAAAGCCAATCTCTTCCCTTAGCTTTTCAATCTATTGAGTTTTTGCAGTGCTGGGAGACAATTATTTTCTTACACATACACTCACTAATCTGAAAACAGCTTTCCGAACAGAACTTCACATTTATGAGCCATCTAATTTTTTCTTAAATATGTACTTAATTGTGCTTATATCTGCCACATTATTTTCATAGTGAAACCAGCAGCATTTTAAATATTCCATGACACAATTTAATACCAAGTGTAAATCTAATCCCTGCAATGTGAATAGTCTTAATGTTCTTTACTTGCTTCACTAGAAATATTCAATAAAGGTTAAGTTCTGGTCTCATTTTTCTCACAAACATCAGATAATAAATAATTCTTACTGTAATGGACACCACAGTAAATTTCTAAATCACCGTGACATGATGGAAACATGTATTTCAGATTAAATGAGTTTACTAAAACCACCATTCCTTATTTCATAACCCAGAAAAAGATACATGCTTGCTAGTTGGTAAAGGACTTGGGCACTATTTGGAAGGATTGCATGGAGTTTCAGAAAACAATCCAAAGCTTCATCTATCCTGTTTAACTTCTTGTAAGCTAAACCTAAAAAATAAAGGTTACAGTATTAATATAATGAGAAACAGATTACTTCAGCATGTTAACTGAAAGAATAACTAAGAAAAGCAAAATAGGAACACAGTACTTGGAGGCAGCATTCCTGCCTTGACTTTAAAGGACTCTCTGTTTGTGAGAGCCAAGCACAAAATTCTTATCAGCCAGCATGACCTACCAAATTGATAAACACAAGGAAACGTGAACCCAATCAAAGACCAAGAACTTGTGCAATCTCATTTTTTGAACAAGATGAACGAGGGAAAGGCAAGACCCTTAGAGGAGAATGTCTGATAGTTTAATAATGCTGAAACTGGTATCCTTTTAGTAGACATTTTATCCTTTTAGTATGAATTTCTGAATCTTCAAAGTAACTTACTCATCTGCAATTATTAATTGATGCTAACACTGGGATTCTTTTTTGCAGAACAGACAGGTAGTACAAGTTATTGAGTAATTTATGTTACGCCAGTTATTAAAGTAATAATAATTCACACATATTTCCATAAGAAAACTTTCAAAGACAGATTCTCAGAAACACTAGTGTTACCTTCAGTCAAAAGCTAAATCACAATAGCACCTGTGACTTACCAAGATTATAAAGTGCTTCAGTGCATAAAGAATCATTCCTGAGAGCTTCCTTATAAAATTCAGCTGCTTTTTCATAGTCTCCATTTGCAAAAACAGTATTTCCTTTGTTAGTTAGAGCTGCTGGATTGTACCTATCAGAATTTACAGCTAAATCTGCATAGTTAGTTGCTTGTTCCAATTCATTCCCCTACATGAACAAAACAAACATTGTATTAGTCATTTGTCTGGTAATTTTCTTACAGCTGTGGCTTCTTACAGGAGTTTCAGAGGACTGAGGATGAAAAACAACCCCATTATTCAGTCCTAAAATATTTCTTATGTATTTGCATAAGGTAGATCACTTTCAAATTTCAGATAGACCTTGAGACATACCTTGCCACTCTGCCCCATTCAGTCTGCAAGCCTTCTTTGTTGTAATAAAGTAGCATTTATTAAAAAAAAAATAAAATCCATACCTTGCAATCTTCATACACAAACACACCTCCCTAAGATATATATTTCATGTGTTCATGAAGTTCATCCAGGGTCCCCAGGGCCAGTGTTTTAAATCCAGCCACTGAGCTTCTGCACAAATCCAACTGCAGGCATGTTTCTCTGGCCTAGGGCTCAATCTCACTCTTCTTCCCATCAATAGTACACGAAGAGATCTGATACAAATTTCAACTGGTGTTCTAGAGTAACTACTCTAAGGTGCAGTTTCTTCTTGTTTACAGCGATTATTTAGGCGGAGACGAAAATTGCTACAAAAATACAGAGGTTGCTACATAAACTGCATTTTTTAACTGGTTTTGTTGAAGCACTTACCAAATAATAAAGGAATGAAAGGTTTGTTGCAGCTGCACTCTTTACTCTGCTATCCTTTTTTTCAAACATTTTCAAAGTCTCCAGGGCCTAGAAATAATTTGGAAACAACTTACTTCACACTGAAGTGAACTTATTCCAAAATCCTTTTGGAAAGCATTGATAAACTTCACAGTAACGAACAGCTGAAATTATCAACTCATATACTCACACACATGATAATTACTAGAGCTTGTAACACACACTTGTGAGCATGTACATACAAAAGTGTAACTGTATTTATACAATATTAATTTTCATCACAAAATTTCAAAAATATTGGCTATTTACTACCCATCCAAAATTTAGATTAGATAAGGCCACCGTGAACTGCAGGTATCTGACAATTCTATACATACAAAACACAATGCTAGATGATTTGCTTTTAATCTAGTCCACTAATAAAAATTCTCATACCTATTCTTCTACCTCTTTAAGTGAACATAAATGAATTTATATAAAACTCTTATTAAAAAGCCAAAGAAAGAACACACTATATAAAAAAATAGACACCACAGAGTAGGACTGGATCTCAATGTGCCTTTGTGTATTAAGATAATGACAATTGTCTACGTTTAGGAAGTACTCAAATGTGAAGTTTGAGGCCAGAAGATCTTTTTAAAAACTTCAATATGAAAACTGAACTTCATAAACTTCAAAATAAAGATGTTTATAGACAAAAAATAGCATATTTATAGCAAGTAAACTACAAAAATCCCTCTGATATAAAAGGCAGCTTTTTCTTTTCATTGACTATGGAATAACATTTGTAACTGCAGACTAAATTATTAAATAAATCTGTCTCCCTTACGCTAAATATTTATATTAACAACACAAACTGCTAGAATATCACAGTGAGCCCAGTTCCACCATCTATCACAACACAGATGTGGCAACCACAATTTAACCATCAACATTAGCAATTCAAAAGTTTCCTTCCTGCTTTACCATGAAATCTTTACACTGCTATTTACATATCAAAGCAAAGGCATGACACTGTATGTCAAACGCCTAAACAAACATAAAGAGAAGTTTCAATTGTCTGTCATACATAATTTTCAGTTACACTACACAAAAACCACAACTGCATTAATGATGTGCAAAACAGCAAAATATATATAGCTAAACGTAGTCCATAGATTTAGTCAACTATATTCTACCCAAGAACTATGAACTATTAATGATCCTAATATTCTTCTAATAGAAAATTCTTTTAAAATATACCAATTTCAATCAAGAAAAACATTTCAAAAGTTAAGCTCTAGTGGTCTTAGAAATGTAAGGATTGTAACTACAATACTTTTAAACTTTATAGATATATATATATATTTGTGACTTTCTCTAAAAAGAGAATGATCCCAAATATTTCCAGATGTAGCACTACTATATCCTATATCTCAGGTACTCTTAAGCAAAGATTTGCTTCTTCATGGAATTAACCTCTGATGATTTTAGAGCTTTACAGTTAAACTTACAATCAGAAATAGCTCTTCAGAAAGTATCTGATTTTTTTGCCCTGGCTTTTACTGCTAAATGGCACCTTGGATGATAATGACTCTGAACTCAATTCATTTACTGGTAAATTATGTTGAGGGTCTCTTGAACCATTTCAGCAATTATGAGCCCTAGGATGAAAATCCATATGCAATACTCCTTTTGTCTTTGTAAAGTAGCACTGGATCATCAGTTACATTTAAAGATTTCGAAAGAACTTCTAAATTTTTAATCCAAACAATAACAATTACTGAGGTTCAACAATCAAAACACAGACTATCCAAACTATTATTTGTGACTTGCTTCCAGTGTATCCAAATTATTTGCATATAGAAGTTAAACTTCAAAGCAGCTTGTCTGACTCTAGCAGGGTGTGCCAGAGATGTTAAGAAGATGCATGGTTAACCTGCAGAATTTAGTTTTAAAATTCATTTTCAAAGTTTTTCTTTGATATTAAAAAAATTAAAGTATTTTACACACACACACAACTAAACACAACTAATACAACTAAACATAACTAAACTAACTAAACTAACTAACTAAATTAAACATAACATGGTAATTTTCCTTTGAATCTTATTTTATATTTTATATGCAAGGACTATTTTTTAAATAATATATTCATTATGATGAACCCATACGTGAGCCCATTGTTGTAACAGGAGAAACCTATTTTAGTTTGGTGTTTCTAAAAAAAAAAAAAAAAAAGACACAATAAAGCTTCAGCCTTGGAACTGAGTATTTAAAAAAGTTTCCATTCTTGTCATTCAGCCAAAGGTGTGTTGAGCAGTTGCTGTATAGGAAGTATATGAACAACAGACAGACAGGATGAATGTAATTGTCAGCTGCAGTTTTATTAGAACAAAACAAATACAAAGATGCTCTGCAATCACCATTCTGCAGCCCCACTCTACTGTTAAGTGTTTCCAGTGCAGGTTAAAGGTCTTCTGTCACATAATCCAAGTAAAAAGGTTCTTCTCCCCTTAATCCTATCTTCCAACACACTTCCCTCTCCCTCCATTGAAGTACTCCACAAAACATCACCAACAATCTCTTTATCTCATTTTACCTCTGAGAACTGCTTTTAGTTTTTTTAACCTATACTGAACACTAATGGGAAATCACAAAAAATTGCCATTGAAACAATAAATTGTTGAGATCCTAAGGCTTTTTACCTACCTGTAACACTCTCACCCTTCAAAAGCTATCATCAGTAAAGCTACCAGATTTGCCCAAAACTTTGCAAATTCTCAAACTGCTTCCTGATCTCAGAAAAGGTTTCAATGTACTGGTCTTGGCTGGGATAGTTAACTCTTTTCATAAAAACTTGTATGGAGCTCTGTTTTGCATTTGTCCTGGGAACTGTTGAAAACACAGTTTTAGTTTAGGGCTTACACAAAGCCAAGGCCTGTTCTGCCCTTCACCCTACTAGCAAGTGGACTAGGGGTGCACAAGGAATTGGGATAGAACACAGCCATGACAGCCAGCCCCAGCTGATCAAAGGGATGTCCCAGAACATAAAGTGTCAAGCCCAGCATATAAAGCTGGGGGAAGAAGGAGGAAGAGGGGATGTTTGGAGCTATGCTGTTTGTCTCTCCAAGTCACCATTATGCATCCCCTGCTCTCCTGGGGATGGCTGAACACCTGCTTGCCCATGGGAAGTGGTGAATAAATTCCTTGGTTTGCATGCAGGGCTTTTGCTTTACCTATTACACTGTCTTTATCTTAGCCCATGAGTTTTCTCCCCTTTACTCTTCTGATTCCATCCCCCATCCCAGCAGGGCAGGGAGTGAGTGAGTGAGTGAGTGGTGCTTAGTTGCCAACTGGGGTTAAACCACAACAGTCAGACATGCAGGATAATACAGGATAACTCTCTTGCTGTACCTACAGGAAAGGAGTAGAGGACAAGACAGACAGGAAGAGCAAGAGCTGCTCAGAAAACCAGAAAAGCTTAAATATGAGAAATAAAAGCAGGTTGAAGTTAAGCATGTGGCCCTGTATCCATCCCTCCAAGATGTGGGAATGTGAATGATCTCAGGAGATGACAGGAATCCACAGCTTCTGGTCCAATTTTGCTGTATATGATCTGTAATTCTTGCCACTCGTGCACAGCTGGGGATTGCACTATTCCTTCTTATTTATCAGGCACTCCTATCACTGAATGTACTGGCCAGCGCATGTTAGAAGAAAACCCACTAAATCCTGTCAGATATCTGACTTTGTTATTGTTTAGATGAAGCTTTTTTCTAACTACTCACATTCCAAACCAAACCTTGTATGTAATGGAATGACAGAGGAACCCTACTAAAGTATAAGGACAATTTATAGTATTTTAGGGAATGCTGTAATATGTGGGGAACGGCAAGAATATCAGATCATAGATGGTAACTATACATAGCAGGTGCAGCTGCATGTACTCTGGTACTACAGTCAACCTAACTGAGAGAAAGATTCAGTTCATATTAATGAAAACACCCCCAGGCTGATAAGCAACAGGCTTTCCAGGCTCTATTGACTGTACTAACTTCACTTCCATTAACTGCAATGACAGCTTGGACACCCAGTGAAGAAAACTACACTTAGGTGTTTTCATTTTGAAATACACTGCACTTACTCTAACTTCCGTGGCAGAAATTTCATTTAGATAAAACTTGTCTCTTGTCAGTATTTTTATAGTTATTTTACTGATCAGCATAAAAATAGTTATTGTTTGCATAAATCACATTTTCCTTTGCCAAAAAATATGCTGTGGCTAACAAACGTATCTTTGCAAATACAACAGTATTAAAAAGTACTAATGTGAAAAGTTACTATACCTGGTTAAAATTCTGTTGCCTCAAGTAGGTAGTGGCTTTGTTGATTTCCAGATCATTGGCTAACTCTACATAGTGGGAAGTTTTCACCACATCAACACACCTGCAACAGAAAGTAAGCCATGAAGATAAACAAAATGCATCTGTGCAAATGCCTACAAGTTACATATTTTTTTTCAGATAATTTACTTTACAAACTGAATTTTCTTTACTAATCTTTCTTCATAGTGGCAAAGAGCACTCTGATTAAAAATATTTGTAGGAATATTTCAGTCCTATAACCTACCCTAACTACAGTATTTCTGCTGACTCTTGCTTAATTGAAGTCAACTGCCTAAATATCACTTTATTTTCTATTGCTGAAGAATACTTGATGTCAAAAACTGACTAAAATAACTTTCAAGCCATTTTCTTTAGCTACATTCTATAATGTGGCTTTTCAAATTTCATCTCCCATGCATGTATTATCAAACCTATAAAAATATTAGTGAACAATACCAGAGACTACAGACTTTGTCCCTGAGCTACATCATAATAATAATAATAAACTCACAACAGTAAGTCTCTTTCTGCTCATCCCCCAACTATTTGGGGCTTAGAGTCTTCTGCAAAAGGAGTGCAGAACAGAAGGCAGCACACAGTTCAGATGTTCACTAACAGCCACCGTCTTCCACAGTTTGGTGTGATCTACTTTCAGCTGCCTGATCATTTGAAGTAAGGCCTTTACTTATTGTATGCATATCCTGTTCTCTCAAACACTTGGAAAACAGGCACAGTAAATTAACAACTTGTGGGATACTTCCTTAATCCCTTTTAATCACTATTTTTTTAACTAGTGGAAAGCCACCTTCTTTCCTTTTAATAGTTGGCTATTTTGCCAACAGAAGTTTAATTCAACAAACTGCCTGCTGTTATAATTGGTTTGGCACGTGGACAGACGTCTAGGAAAACGCCTTTTCTTTCAGAAGAAAAGTTGTAATAAAAATTGGTAATTTCTTCTTTTATTACGGATATCTTTGCAACATCAAAAAAGCATTTTCAACAGTTAGCTCTAACATCTTATAACCATAAAATGCAATGAGATCTAACTATCCAACTCTTCTTTACGAAATATGACAGAACAGTCCCAATATTATGTCACGTTTTAAGTAGGAAGTTATGAACTCTGAAGAGTATTTGTCCCCACTTTATTTCTCTAAATAAAATTAATTTGATTGAAAGTACATTTAATACTCAGAGTACCCACAATAAAGTTTATAATTAGAAAAACTAAGCTCAAGCTGCCAGTTAAACTTCTTCATTGAGCTTGAATACTTCATCTTAAAATAACAGAGTAAATCTGTCCTGATACACAAAAAACAATCCCACAGATCTCAGCAAAACCTGTTCAATTAGACAGAACAGATTTGAGAATGTGTTACTCCATGAGAAGTATTCTGTGGATAGCACTAAGACAACTGAGTATCTGACAATCTTTTCTAGCTTTTCTGAACATAAACCAAGACACAGAGCTAACAAATCTGATTTGCTCATGCTAACAAATTAGAAAACAACAACCTAATTTTTTACAAAATGTATTATTTATGTCTTGAAAATTCAGAATGGCAGAAGTAAGGAAATTTTAAGATTATAATTATTACTAAACCATCAAACACCACCTTGTGGACTCTAGCAGACAATACATGTTTGTGTGAGAGATTGTTTCCTCTTAGCACAAACAGTGAATTATTTTCTAGTGAATTATAATTATAGGATGTGCAAAATTTGAGAATAAACCTAACAGGCCATAAACTCCAGGTAAAGGACAGTACTCTTTTCCCATCAAACATTATTCATTATCCAAAGTCTAACATATATGTCAGTAATATTGTGCCTGCAATACAAAACATTCATTTGCATACATATTATTTTGCAATGCCATTAAAATACAAAAAATATCAAAGTAAGCCCTTAAAACAAAAAGCTAAAAATAAATTTTGGAAAAGTTATGCTATTAATTTTATACTGTCTTTATAGAAGTGTGTCTAATTGGATTTGTTTTAAAGAGAGGAGTATTCTGCTGTAGAAAATACCACAGAAAGCAAAAACTAAGCTGTACATTGAAAAATAAAGTCCAAATGATGAACTGTGTGAGTAGCCTATCACTCTGTACTCTTGTATAAATGTTTTAAGAAATGAAAGATTAAGTTTATATTTATAAACATTAAGTTCATAAATGAAATTCAAACAAACCTTTCTTAAAATTTAGATTCCAGTGTTTTATATAATGACTCTATGGAGTGACCAAAACTTCTTAAGCAGCCCAAGTTCATTAGTCTTCCACTTTAAAGACTAGTAGTCACTGCCCTCCATATAGCATTTTGTCTGCTGAGGCTTTTAAAAGCTTTTCCATTTTGAAATTGAAATTTCAAATTCAATTGAACTTTTTGTGTGAACTCAGAACACTGCAAAATGTATAATTAAGAGCTGACTTTCAATGATAAATTACTTTTTAAGACAGAACACACTCTAATGCTTTGTTTTATTAGGAGGCAAACTGAAAGTAGCCTGGTTGCTGTGTTTGAGATGCACAGAGAACTGTGTTTCCCAGGCTGCTTCCATCTGTGAACTGGTTTCAGAACCAGCACAAGAGTTTATATATTTTAGACAAAAAGAAGCCCCACTTGACTCTTACCAGTCATAGCCTACTGCAAAAGATGTCTCGATTGCTGGTGCAATGAGTTTAGCAGCTGTCATGATGTATTCCTCTGCCAAGGATTTCCTAAAGGAAAAAAACCACAAAAACACAATACAAAACTATGAAATAAATTTTCACTGTGAGGGTGGTGAGGCACTGGAACAGGCTGCCCAGAGAAGCTGTGGATGCCCCATCCCTGGAAGCGTACAAGGCCAGGTTGGATGGGGCTCTGAGCAACCAGGTCTAGTGGTAGTTGTCCCTGCCCATGGCAGGGGGGCTGGAACCACATCATCTCTAAAGTCCCTTCCAACCCAAACCATACTACACTGGCATACAATTCTATGTCATCATTTCAAAAACATGGATAGAAAAAAAACCAAACCAAAATGTGTTCTGGCTTCTTCCTGCACCCAGTACAAGTCTCAGAAATCAATGTAACCAGCTAGTTCCCTGTTACCACTACTCCCCTGTATCTTGATTAAGGTCTTAGTTTTTTTCTGTTTTCCTTTCACTGCACATTAGCTGTATTTTTTAAAAAACTCAAACACTGCAAGTTTTAAGTAGTGTACCCTGTACCATTTTGGGTAGATATTCTACTTTAGGGCAGCACACTAAACTGAGTGATCCAACCAGTTCTTCTGAGCCTGCTCTTTCCTAAGAACTGGGACGACACTTCTGTAACAAGAGCTGTGGACAGGTGACAAGCCTGATAATCCTTCCAGGAGTTAAAATTCAAGGCACTACAGTCAAGAAAGAACAGAGTCCACCATTACCTTTCACGTTCTATTTGACTTAAACTGTCATTTTTAATGGCTTCAATCAGTAGATTTGTATGTAGATCCTCCTAGAGGGGGGCAAAACAACTGCAAATTATACCAGCATACAAACATTTTAATTATTTTATAGACAATATGACTGCAAACATAAATTGTTGGAAAACATATAGTCTATAATGTCACTTTCTTTCCACATCTGAAAAAGCTAGCTTCAGTTTAAAGTAGTTTTCTAACCGTATACTCTGAATTTTGGCGTTACAACTACTTCAATACTGTTTTTCTGCTCATGTGTTGTCACAGCTCACATTAAGGTTGTTAACAGATGCAGTTCATGTCATGTGTATCAAATCAGGAAGGCTGCAGTGAGAATATTCACAGTGAGAATATTCTCATGCTTAAAAATAAGCATTTGCTGAACTGCTGTGGTATTCAGCAGATGAGGACTTGTGCTACCTCCTCATTACAATAACTTGCATGATCATCTTATGGTTTCAATCACACATCTCTGTTAGCTCTAAAAGAAGTTATGCAACATGTGCTAGGTGGCCACCTCTTCCTCGTTATTGGGAACAGATCACAGATTTATGCAAAATAAAGACCAGAAGGAAACCAGAAGGAAATCAGATCTTTTCTCCGACCTCTTCATTAAAAAACAGAGAACTTGGAATCTCTGTTAAAACTATAGTTTGCCTACCCTTAGAAATAACTTCTTCAGTCTCAAGGCTTTCTTCCAATAAATGACCTTACATAGTCCTGAATTAATTCAAAGGCTTAATCATGCTTACTCTCATATAATTTCTAATACAAGAAATTATATAAAATGCATTAAAATATATACATATATATCAATAAAGATCTCTATTCGCTTCATACATTAAATTTTATTTCCTTATGCTATGATAATAGGAAACAGCTATTTGTAAGCTGCAAACAATTTGAAGATTAGTTACATATTTCATCTTTAGGACTGAAAGATTTGCATCACTGAAAAAAGGACTGCTGGGAGAAGATAAAAGGCTTGATCTTTCTACAGAGGATTTTTCTAAGAGGGTCTCTAAACCTATTAACTATTTTTTTCCTCTCTTTAGCATTATGGAAAGTCAAAGAAAATCCAGTTTCCAACGAAGTCTAATGAACTAAAATAAGCATCTGTAAATGTCACTGCAGTTTTCTTCTGTAAAATAACACTACAATATTACAAGTTTTATTAGCACTCACTCGAGGAAACTTGTATTAACCCACTCATTGCTTAGCTCCCTTTATTTTACCTTATAAGTATTTTATTAAAGTTTTATATAAATGAAGATGGTAAAGCAGTATCTGAGCTATGTAAGTAAGCCCAAATTAATTTCAGCAAAATCATTACAAAGACAATCTCGTGGTGTGGGTTTTATGCACATCATATCTTTTGAGAAAAAAAGATTTAAATGTTCTCTCATTATTTTACACATCTGAGCAGTACTGCCACATTAAATTCATGCCGGTTAAAAAAGTCATTTCAGATATCTAAATATATATCAACCTCCATAGTCAGTACAGTGTCAGAATTCAGTATCTCTCCCTCTTTCTCCCTTTTGCTATATAAAGACATAGTTTATTTTTTTCAAACTTACATTTAATGAAATGTATTTTTCTTCATAATCCACTTCCAAGGGAACTTCAATGAGGTTTTTGAAGGCTTTCTTCATTTGCTCACCATTTCCAATAGCAAAGTAACAGAGGATCAGGTTGAAGCCTGCCTTCAGGTTTGGGGATATGCTCATTATTTCTTCAAATGAAGAAATGGCATCAACATATTGGCCAGTTTTAATAAACGCAACTCCAATATTTTCCATTATTTTTATCCTAAGTAAGAAAGTAGGTTTAGGTTATATTTTTAACTACTAAATCACACCATATCCAAAACATGTATTTCATAACCATGCCTCCTAGAAGCAACTCACCTCATCTGTTTGTGAGAACTAGTAATCTGGTCTAGAGCCATACGGTAGAATTTGATAGCTTTGGAATAGTTCCGTTGTTTTAAATATATATTTCCCATATTTACCTTCAGTATACCTAGCAAAAGGAGTCAATGAGTTATGACATTTTAAAAGTGTTTCAAAGTGACAGAGTAGAACAACTTCTTAATAAATTTGTCTTCATTGTAAGACAGCAATGTCCCTTTAAAGCAGCACTGTACAGAACTGCCTTCTATGAATTCAACTCAAGAGAAGATGAGGGAGAAGATGAAGAGTGATGAAACCTCGAATAGAACTATCATGTAAGATGGATTCTGATTTTGAATCGAGGGACGAAATGGGGATTATTTATAGTGCTCTCCAGGAAGACAGCTGCAAATAAGCAGCTCTGAAAAAAACACACTGTAGGAGTCTCAGAGATACACTAAATACTAAAAGAAACTTTCAGGAGGGAAAGGCAAAGTCAAAAGAGAAAACATTAGTACTAGAGAAGACCACACAGCATGTATGGCATGAGAAAATTATGTATTTGTCTTTATGTTTAGCTTAGGCTGTGGAAACAAAAGACTTCATGAGTCAGTATAATTAATTTAATGTGGTTTGGCTCTCCAAGTCAGACATTATGAATATCTGTCATCCACTCTGAGAGGCAGACATGAAGGCTGAGTTCTCTGAGTATCAACAGCATGCAGATGCACTCCTCACTTTGAATGCCTGACTACCAGTTTTAATCCACTTTGGGATACAACCTACCTCCACTGCTGAACATCTTATTCTTCACTATAACCTGGTATGTAGTCAGCGCTTCAGCATACATTTCATTAGCAACATACTGACTGGCCAGATTGAGGAGAACCTACAAAAAATTGGAATTACAGGTAAAAGAAAATATATTGTCCTCTCAACAGTAATAAACCTGAATTCATAGTAGATAATTTCAAGTTAATTTTACGTTGGAACTATTGTCTTTACCACTTGTAAGCTTCCCATCTTTAATGTTCCTTTGTGCTTGCAAATTGATATAGAGGAAACAAGTTTAAAAGCTACTTATTCAGGTAATTCTTTTGTTTTTGTATATGAATTATTAGCGTTCAAAGTTATGCTACATGGGCCTTAGATCTAAGTAAACACAGTGCTGTAATGCAAGGTTATTAAAAAATATTCATACAAGATAATTCTCAGAAACTGTGCGTAATTTATGACTCCCAACATGTGGAAAATGGTCCTAATGCCTGTGGTCACTCAGTCTAGAAGGGAAGAATTTTTCTAAACTGCTGTTTCACAGCAGAAGTTCTGCTGGTGTCAGGTAAAATAACTGGATTTTTTCCACAGCTTTACTTTGACTTTCATGGTAAAATAAATTATGTCTGCCTAATTATAAATATTAATTGTTAATAATTCTCTCTACAGCAATACCTATGAATTTAAATATCCCTCAAGTATTTTTATGCATTCTGAACTCTTTTCTTTTTTCTGAAGTTTACTATTTGAAAACCACAATGTAAATCTAGATACCTGCTTCGAGATTCAGGAATATTACTAGATCCTATTCTAGTAACACATTCTTGGTCACTTTATGGCTCAATTTAAAGGCAGCATCTGATCTTTCCTGTTTTATTTACTACTCTCAGCATATTACACTCCCTAGGCTATTTATTTTTGAAATATAGGGTCTGCATCTGCTATATTTTGATATGCAGGTTTTATATGTGAGTAAATATCTGGAATACATACTCATGGAAATTCTTCTCCACTTAATGTAGACTACATGGTTGCTCTGGTACTTGAGATTGCATGGGAATGGACTTGATTACATGAATGGATCTCCTCTGCCAGGAGCATTACAATACAGACACACACACATTTCAGGAAACACTGACATTTCTGCTCAGGAGGTTTTTAGCAATATGTCAGTCACTTAGGATTTCTAAGCACTTACTGTGTAAGTGAGGTCTAAGTTGATGCTTTCTGGAGGAGTGATTTGTTCACGTTGTCTCAACAATTCTCTTTCCTGTCTTCCAGCCTCTTTTGCCCTCTCCAGAGCCTTAAACAAAATACTAGAATTTAACAATATCTTGAATATTACTGACTCAAGATGATGAAAATACATTCAAAACAAGTATAAACAGAACATACTCATGTCTATTTTCTTTGGTTTACTGACTGCACCAAATGCCTGAAAAAAGCACTATAACTCACCAAAAGGTTTTAATTAGCAATAAGCAGACATACAGTTATCTAAGTCTGCTTTGCTGTGTAATTACGTACCCAAACATAATTCTCTGTAGATTGTTGCCAATATTCTTTCTACAAGTCATGCTTTGAGTCTAGCAGTCCTATGTGCCTCCACAAGGGTGCAGTGATTAAGAAAGTAATGGCTACTAGTCAAGGTGGCTATTTGCAAGCCAGTGGTGAAAGAAATACTTCAAGACAAAGTTTGACTCCTAGTTCTTACGATAGAAGGCAAATCCAACTTGGCTGCTTTGCAGATAATGCGTTCACAACTTTGATGACTTTTGCAGGAAAATGGATATTCTGCTGGACTTGTCAGAAACAAACATCCTATAGGACCCTTGGAGTTACAACCTACATAAGAACAACCCTTTGACATCAGGAGCATTTTTGATCATACATGCAAGAGGTACAGGAAAAACTAACAAAATAGATTGGTTAATTAGCCACTACTCAGTGGCACAATAATGCTCTAGTATCCTCTATAACAGCACAAATACATTCACACTGACTATTGGAAATAGTTCCTTATTCATGGTAACCTTTGATCATACCTAGGAACTATTAAATGCTAGCTAGCCTGGGCCAGAACTGTGCCAGTACAACTAATTCATCAAACCCATCTGAAGAGGACAACAGACACAGAGGGAAGGGAATTTTTGTAACACTGAAATCTTAACAAATCTTAACAAATACATATGCCAGAAATATAGCTCTTAACTTTTTTTTTTTTTCAGCAAAGCAAGGTATCACTAGACTAGAAGAGTCTTAATAAATTTACAATTAAAATTATTTTCATAATTTTAAACATTTGACCACAAATAATTTTGAAGCATCTATCTATACAAATTACAGCAGAAATTAAGTGAAATTCAGAAAAACTACCAATTTGAAGTCTCCACAGCTATTGGCCACACAGCTTTCTTCAACCAAATCATTCACTTTTTTTTCCAACTGCCTCATCTTCTCTTCTAAACTAAAATTAAAAAAAACCAAAACCAACAAAAGGATTAACACTAAAGTCAAAGTAACATAACCGCAAACACTAAGCTTTTACATATTATATTCTCAATGTCATATCACATGTCACAACTAACTGGTTTTCCCATCAAAGAAAGTATCGTGTATAACTATGCCTAGACAAGATTGTCCAAAGATATCACATTCACACTCTTAATTGGAGAACAGAGACCGAAGAAAACATAAATCCTCTTACAAGAACAGTACAGACAGGCAAATTTCATGAACCACATTTGTTCACGAGAAGTAACTACAAAACAATAGATGAGCTTTCATATCAAACACTAATGAAATGAAATACCACAAAAGCAATTAATTGAACTTTTATTTGCACATATACTTCTACAGCATTGCTTGAAAATGCAGATTATAACAAAAAGTTGTGGTTCTTCTAGACTTTTTCTGCTGCTAAATAAACAAACATTTCAGTAAGAGTCCCTATTCCTATATAGCTACATTTGGGGAACAGAACTTTGGCATTGGAAAGCTCAACGATTTTCTGAGTGAACTCCCCAACGTTCACACCAGCCTACAAGTTTCAGCTCAAGTGCTAATCTTAGAATGAACAGGGAGGAAGAGCAGGCAACTTCCCCCAAGTTCTTCCCAAAGAGCTGCAAGAATCATGGTGTTCCTTGCCTGTCACACACACTTTCATGGTCCTGCACAATTCTGTAAGTATCAAAGCATTCTTGTGAGAACAGCTGAACTCAGGCTGCTGAGCTAGTCAGAACCAGAAATCACTGAAATCAGATGTTCATGAAAGTCAGCCAACCACATGCACAAATGTTTGTGGCATTATTCCACCAAGTTCAGAGTTTGGCCCCTCAAGGTTTTTGTAACTGCCTGGATGTTTTTAAACTCTGTGCATGGTTGGTTTTCTGTCACTGTCAATGCTTTGAAAGAATGTAATGCAGAACTGAACAAACCTGTCTGAAGTTTTCTTTTCCAGAGGTGAAGCAGGACCTTTTGCTTGGCCAAGAGGATCAAACGAAGAACCTGAAAAATTAACAGAGTACTGAAAAACTGTAAAACAACATCTCCCTGTGGCAGCCGGTGATTTCTACAAAGCATACCTCTCAGAGCTGCTTTAGTGTAACCTGCAGCTTGCACTGCTGTCATTGGACGAGAAACCCCATCCTCAAATAAAGCAGAAGATATATTAAAATAATCTCACTAAAAATTATGTTGTAGACAATATAGACATAATTATATATTTTCACATATATTTTTTGTATATTTTATATATATTATTTTAATGATACATTGTTCATTGCATGTCAGTAAATGTTAGAAAGTACAATACTGTTACTGCTTCCAAATCTGTGCTCAAATAAAACACACATCACTACCCTCATGCTTTCTGACAGTATTAAGTTCAAAAAAGGACAAATTAAAAGTCTAGTAATTTTTATTAATTCAGTGAACTTCTTTTAAATACTTGTATCTAACACTTACCAGAAAAATTTATTGTTCCAAATGAATACAGAATGTTAATATTGGAAATTTTACCTGTATAGCTCCTGTCATGGGTCTTCCCATAGATGAAGTTAAAGTTGCCTTTGACTACAAAAATAAGTAAGCTGTTTGAAATTGACATTCACAAAGCATAAGAAACCCTACATACGGTCTTCTCAACACTAAATTTTAAAAGTTGAGCTAATTCTCACATAAATCCATAGCAAAATTCCCATTTATGTTACTCATATGCCATACACTGCCAGTGCCTGGCAGGCTTAAAGATGCTGAATACTTCAGTTAGCACACATTCACAGTAAAGGTTTTTTATGCATTTGGATACTTCCATTAGCTCTTTTAAAAAGAGGTACATAGAAAATTGTCTGAGGCAGCATACTTTCCTTTATTAAATTACTGAAATTGCTACCTTGAAATTGAACAAGTAATTCACACAAAATACTTCAGTAAAATTCTGTGTAGAGCTGATAAAATCTGTCACTGTATTAATCTCTTAAGTTATACTTCCATCAGATTTATTTTATTAATACATCAAAATATACCAAAGAACACAACCAACTCTTCCTGATTCAACTGCAGATGTTTCAGAGCCTGTATTCTTCAAGACTTGATTTCACCTAAACTTCCAGAAAACTTTCCCAAGCCCAAATAACAACCTATTCCCCCTGCAAGTTCCCCCTGCAAGTGAACACAATTAATATCTTGGACTCAATGCCTTATGCAGTATACAAGATTTGCAGCATGGTTCAGGAGAAAATAAAAACAAGCAGTAACCATGCCTTGACCAAGTGCAAAGTTGTGAATTAAAACTAATGAATTGATGCAGTTCATTGGAATGAAATTCTTAATTTAGAAGGGCTCACTTTGTGCATGGAATTAAATGGTACATTTATATTTTGTAAATCATTATTTCATTAAGAATACAACAGAACAAAAACATACCCCAAATCCAGTAGCTAGAGGTCTTGGACTTGATGTACCAGGAATTTTGGCTGTTACCTGGGTGGGGGAAAAAAAAGAACCACAGAAAAAAATCCCCGTCAATTAAAACCTGTATGTGTCAATTATTAGTGCTTCTACATAGTAAGATCTGCACTAATGCAAAGTGTTTTAAAAGGTGCTTACAGGGGGTCTCCTTCCATGACTTGTTCTTGCTGCCTGTTGAAAAGCTACATCATTTTCTAAATCCTAGGGAAAAAAAAAACCACAAAAAACAACTCAACAAAACATCAACCTTTTAAAAACCACAACACCCAGCCTCACAATTCCACCTTCAGACTAGTGAAAGCAGATTGGTAAAATAAGAAATTCTTCAGAAAATACTTGAAGATAACTGAACAACAGGATTTACTGACAACAAATTACAATTATATTATTTGTCTATCGTTTTTTGTATTTTAGATTAGAAAATGTAAAAACTTGTTATTTTCTAAAAACACAGAGGAAACAAGAGCTGAAGTTATAAAATATAACATTAATTTCTTTTTCCATCCAAATGCCTATTACTTATGCTATTTCAGAATTTTGACATTAACTACTGCAATGCAAGACATTAAAACATCTCATGTCTCTCAGGTCCTGCAGCAGCTCCCATGAATTGGGCATTGGGATTTCACACAAGATGCCAAGTCCTGCTAGTAGTTTTGGACCAAATGACATCACTGTTGTCCCAACTCCACCACGCCAGCAGTTACCCAAAAGTGGTCTGCAGGGCTACTTTAAGACATCCCAGATGCTCTACCCAATTGGACAGAGACCTGCAGGATTCCATTCTACCGTGAGCTCCTCCAGCAGCAGCACAGTAGGAAATCAATGACCTACTGACCACTCAGGAGCCTCTCCCATCAGAAAACCTGCTGCTGAACACAGTCTGGGTAACACCACATCGAATGTGTGTACAAATAATTATGAGCTTATACTTCAAAAATTATAACCATTACAGCATCTCAGACTCTTGAGATCTGCACAAGTGTTTAGTTGGAATAGAAAGCTATCAAAGAATTAGCTATTCAAGGAGATCTCTGAGAAACTTCAGATGTTTCTTGCTAAATAATGTAAATTTCACTTCAAAGCACTTGTAAACTTGTATGCTACTGTACCCATAAATTCTTATCTTATACTTCTAAGTTAAAATTCTATGTATGGGAAAGGTGGGAAACAGCAAATATTTTACCTCTGTGTCAAACATGGGATTATAATCATTGTAGCCAGAATAGAGATCATCTTCATTATTCTCAGGAGCCGGATGCACATTTTGCATCATTTTTCTGTGAAACATGAAATATGCCAAGTATTATCTCGGTTTTAACAAATATTTAAAAACGCACAATATAAACAGTAGCAGTTTTAGTCATAAAAATTAGGACTCGCCTATAAACAATATTAAATAGCACCATTTCATGGATTTATATTTTTGCATATACTTACACCAGTTATGAAAACTGTTTTAAAGATATTTATCATTAAAATGAAATTATAACAACAAGTAACCGCATTGCTACTTCTAGAACAGTATCTTTCCACTGTCAGCTAACTCATGTTTAAGACAATATTCTTAAATACTCTAAAGCTAGTCTTTATAGGCCAACCATAATAGTAAGTCTTATGAAAGGTATTTCATTTTGCTTTGAATCTTTCCTTTCTCCTTTCTTTCCCCCTTTCCTTTCTCCTTTCCCTTCCTTTTTCCTTTCCCCTTTCCTCTCCTTTCACCTTTCCTTTCTCCTTTCCTCTCCTTTCACCTTTCCCCTTTCCGTTCTCCTTTCCTTTTTCTTTTCCTTTCCTTTCCCCTTTCACCTTTCTCCTTTCACCTGTTCTTTTCCCTTTCCTTTCGCCTTTCCTTTCTCCTTTCCTTCTGCATTCTAACATCAACATAGCCATAGCTACGAAGGCATTTCAATTACAACGGGTTTTAAAAGCAAGCATTACAGAAGCCCGGGTTCTAAAGTCTTTCTCCACCAATATTTCCCCGCCCAATACGGTGCGCTCACCTGGTGGCCTTTCCCTCACGGAGGCCCGACACTAAGGGTGCTCACTTTGCCTGGCCACCTCTTTTCATAAAAACCTCAAGAAGGCGAGATTTGCTTTCATGCATAACATGAAGTACATGCCCTCCAGCAAGCAAGCCTCAGCCAGGACGGAGCGCACGGTTCCTCTGCAGCGGCAGGATGTGGAGGATGAAGACGATGTTCCCCGTCGCTTCCCTGCCGTGCCCCGCGGCTCAGCCGCTCCCGGCGCGGGTTCCTTCAGCGGGGTCCTGCGATGTGCCCCGCAGCGGGGGCTGCTCAGAGCACGGGCGGCACTCCCGCCCTCAGAGCACGGGCGGCACTCCCGCCCTCAGCCCGCCCGCGGCCGCGGCCCGCTCGGCGCTCGGGGCCGGGCGGCGTTGCCCGGGACACGGCGGCGCTCCCCGC
>JANRGV010000051.1:42443862-42473820 GCA_024734035.1 Alethe castanea | reverse complement strand
GATCCTTCTCCACAGAGCTGCTTTCCAGCAGGTCACCCTCAGGCTATGCTGGTGCCTGGGTTATTCCTCCCCAGGTGCAGAACTCTGCATTTGCCTTTGTTGAATTCCAGACAGTTCCTCTCTGCCCATCTCTCCAACCTGTTGAGGTCTTTCTGAAGTGCTGCACAGACTTCTCTGGAGTATTGGCCACTCCTCCCAGCTTTGTGTCATCAGTGAACTTGCTGAGGAGGCCTCTGCCCCTTCATCCAAGTCATTGATAAGTTCAAGGCAAGTTCAGTTGAGTTCAAGGTGGGTTTTGCCTTTTACATACTATGTCCTTAACTTATAATTAACTTGCGTATTTTGACTATTGTAACACTCTAGTTAAAAAGCCTACTTTCAGGAAAACATAGTTTTTGTGACAAGAATACAGGCTACAGAGTTTCTTCAACCACTATTTTAATGATAGTGTCTATCAAAAGATGGTCAAACTTCTTTGCACTCATTTCATAGCACACAATCTGCAGTAAATTACAAGTTACTGATGTGATCCTTCTGTAAGAGTTGGAGCTTGAGCAAGTAATGTGTGCTCACAGGAGAGCAGCTAGGGAATGTCTGTCTGATAGAACCAGCTGGTGACTGGTTCTCTGAACTTGATGTAATTTACTTTCCTTTTTCCCTCCAAATAGCAAATACTTCCAGGGAAGTTTTTAGGCTTAGAGGTTTTGTGGTTTATTTTGTTTTAGTATTGGAACATATTTTTTCCACTCTAGTCTGCAGTCCACAAACTTCTATTGTAAGGAGGTACTACTTATTAGGGAGAAACTGAAGTGTACAGATGACTATTTGTAGTTTCCCTTTTCCAAATAAAACTGGATTTGAGTAGTAAGCAACACCCACTTGGAGTGATACTTCTTTGACAGCAGAAGTGATGCTTAATTATTTTATGTGATTGCCTTTTAGTCTGTTGACCCATAACTAGTTGCCTTTTATATAAATTCAGAACATCTCAAAGTCTACTCTAACGGTACAACCTATTATTCTGCTGAGGAAACAAACTAATGAACACCCTTATACCACACTCGACCTACTGAATGCATGCTCTAGTAGCCTGCTTGGGAAATGTAATTTTTCATATCCAGCAGGCTTTTTTCTGCATCGATGTGATTCTGAATTGAATGCACATTTACTAAATTTTGAAATAAAGAGAATTAGAAAAACAAGCAGTATTCTATTCCTGACCGTAGTCCTAAAACATCGGATGCAGAAATGCTTTAGTGCATGCCCCTCTGCCAAAATATATCATAAATATATGATTCTTGTAATACATAAACTTTTCCAAGTAGTTACTGTGCTATTGTTCTAGACATAATTATCCTGCTGATAAAGATTGATTAATTACCAGGCTTACTGGCTTAGTCTTCCAGTCTGTCTTATGTATTGCTTTGTTGCATTGGTATTGTAGATATCAAAGGCAAAATGCAGCTTGGCTAAGGTCTTCTTTGATAGTTTTATATATCTCCTTTGAGGGGAGAACTTCTAACTAGATGATTCTTTTCAGAGCACAGTTTGATATTGAGTGCCTGATGCTGGCACATCAAGCTTGTGCTAGAGCATAGGCTTGATGCTAGCTTTTGATTTCATCTCTGCCCACTCACCATTCCCAAAGTGCAATTAACTAGCTAGACAAAACTGCTTCACTTGCAGAACTAACCAGATAATATATTGCTAGGCTTTGGAAAGGGATAGATTCCACCTTTACAAAAGTTTTGTCTAACTGTTCTGTCTGACTGAGTTGAAAACACCTCCAAAAGGAAATGTTGTCTTTTCACCTCATTCCTATGTGGTAGCCAGTCCCCTAGGCAGCTGGAACATATGATTTCAGTGAGGGTGATTTGTGTAATTACTGAACTTGTGTTTTGAGAACAGTTATGGTGCTCACACTTGCCTGGTATGCAGAGTAACAGGTTGTCCAAGGAGTTGGTGAAATCTCCTTTCTTGAAAGCTTTCAAGCTTGCCTACACAAAATCTACTTGATCTGTTCTGTCTCAGGCTAAATATATGGCCTGGTGATGTTTTGGTTTGTTGGTTTGTGTTCACCGTGCCAACTACTCTCTCATTTATCAGACAGAACTAGTGCTTTGACTGGTGAACAGTTCTAGTCTTTGGGCAACAGCAGCTGGCTGAACTTGTGAAGAACTGGGCTGGCATTTTCTTCTCTTCCCTCCACTTCTTGTTAGTGTGGGCAATATGGTTGTGATAAAGCAGTCTCAATTCTAGTAAGGATTTGCTGGTTGCAGCAGTGTTTGTTGGATACAACTGCCCACTAGTGGCTGTGGATAAAGGTGAAGCAAGTGGGGTGTGAATGAGTTAAGTGTTAGCATTGCTCTCAGGGTCCTTCTGTAAAGAGAATCCTACTCCTTTTAGAGTAGGATTTGTAACCAGAAGCATTCCAGGCATTTTATGTGATTGGGAGTGTTCCCATAGATTGGATACATTATCCATGCCTTATTCCCATAGATTGGAAGCAAATCCTAGCCCAGTTCCCAGAATAGTTCTGATGTGGGCAGACAGGTACAACAGTAAAGCTCTGGAGGCAGATGAAGCATAAGCTCAAAAAGGAAGTAGTATTTTCTTGTGGATGTGAATTCCTTGTTCTTCAAAGACCTTACAGGTATTGAGTGAAACTCTCTGTGCTGTACACACAATACAGCTGCAGAATGAAGCTGTGGACATGGCTGCAATGATTGCAATCTAGGGTCATCTAGGTATGAGCCCCTGAAACTTTAGGCTTTCTTCATTAAAAAGTCATCCAGTAGAGGTCAGTGGTGTACTTCTGTATGTACAAACCTTTGTGTCTTAATGTATGGTAAGTATCAGGGAACACTGGTTTCCCACAGTTCTGTAACAATTTAATACCCCATGGGAATATAAAGATAGTTTAGTGTTTGAAAGACTAATATTTATTTGTGGAACAAAACAACCAGAATGACAATAAGTAGATTGGCAAAGGGTGCAAAAAATTAAAATTTCCCAAGATGAAAAGCCAAAATTGAAGTAAGGCACATATTTCCTATTCCATGTATTAACTGTCTTAAATAATGGCTAACATGAAGATTGGTTATGTTAAAAAGAATATTTTTGTTTAGGAGTAAAAAAAATGAATCCAGCCTCAAATTCCAAAGATGAAGATCGTAGCTTTGAAGGCTAATGAAGAAATGGTATTCTGAGTGCACAGTGTATTGTTAGTGGTTTATGACAGAAAAGCAGAAATGCAGGATGGTTATCACTGTCAGAGAAGGAAAGATATGAGACAGGAGATGAGTGCTGCAAGCTTCTGTTAGAACTTGGGGAAGAAAAATAGAAGCTAGATCTCTTAGTCTCTGACTCTAGCTTTTTTTATTCTCTCAGTCACCAGTCATGTACTGTAATTTTGGAGAATCTGGGAGGATAAGATGAATGTAGTATTGCAATGAGAGTGAACAAGAGAACTTCACCCTCTTCTTCAAAGAAGGAAGTAATTCTGATATGATCTCTTCAAATGTAACTTTTGGTTTTGTGTGTGTTTTTATTTTGGTTTGGGGTTTTTTTAAGCAAGAGTATGTGAGCAAGAGTATGCTGGATTTGGGCAAGAGCACCTGGGAAATGAACTTCTAATGGATAGTAAAGACCTTCTGAATTATTCATCTTGCCTCACAAGGTATGAGGGAGCCCGAAGTTTGGGTTCTCTAGCTTAGGGCACCTGTTTCTTTCCAGATGAAGCACTGGCATCTTTTCTGCTAGAAACCTTAAGTGTTGGATGAAGTTTCTGCCCAGCACACTGTATATTCTCTGTCACCTTGGGAAAGGGAGCTGAAGATCCCTGTTTCCTATTCTTTACCATAAATTGCTGAAGAAGTAGAAGCTGTACTTTTCAGCCATCCATCTGCTGTGCCCTTAATTAAGTTGGTAGGAAGAATAAAGGATTTTTTTTTTCCCTGCTGCTATTCATTAGGTCAATTTCCTCGTGTCTTCATGAGGATGAGCAGTTTTTGCTGACTAATAACCTAAGGCTCAGAGGAATTCTGTCTTGATGAAACTGATCAAAACTGAACCAATTTCACCATGATAAGGACTACATCAAAGAGCTTTAGGTTGATTGTAATCAGACAGTTTAATCCCACCTAATTGTTCCTCTAAGTGGTTTATAATGATTTTGAAAAATGGCTTGCTTGTTCTGGATGTTTGAGGGCTTCAAACTGTAGAGACCTTTTCTGAAGAAGTGGCATGTCCAGCCCCAGCGGTGGTGCATACTTGAGCATTCATTTCAAGTTTAGTAAGTATTTGAATTTTTTTGACACTTCTTCTGTAGTCATTAAAAACCCCCAAAATGCAGTGGCACGGTTTTTAGAAAGTACTCTTGCCTGTATCAAGTGTATTTATTTATTTCTATACTGGTAAATAAGTGTTCCTACAGTGAGGCTTTATAGCAAAGGAGCTGTTTGTAAAACTAGATGAAGTATATTAAAGAGACCTTGCTTCCCATTAAATAAGAGCAAAAAAACCCTCTTGCTGATTGTGCACCAGTTAAAACAAATTTGAAGTGGTGACAATCTTGCATCTGGGTGTAGATCTTTGAGGTTTCTGTGCTTGAAGAGAAGAAAAACCTTTGATAAGATGGGGAAGGAAGGAGAAATGATTGAAATGAACCTTTATATTTTTGTACAGAGATGTGTGCAGTGACATGACAAGTAGTACATGGTTTGTTAAGAAGGTTTTTTAAGAAATTGGTGGTAGCTTAACAATGATAAAGTGTTTAAATGTGTCTGTGTTGTTTCTGTCAGCCAACAAATGAAAGAGATGGAGAAGTTGGGAGTCCTGAAAGGAGCTTTGAGTGCAGAACAGCAGTTGGCTCTCATCAGCGTTTGTACAGACCTGAAGGCAGCAGTAGAGGGTGCTACTTTCATTCAGGTAAGCAAAGATTTGCCAGCTCCTAGCCAATGGTTCAGGAAGATGATTAAAAGCTGTGCTGCACAGTAGCTGGGCACTGGAGAGTTCAACATCCTGACCCCATAAGGATATAGTCATGCTTGTTAAAGTTCTTTCTAGCCTGGTATCCTGACAGGGGAGATCATGCCTCTTTGCAGAATTTCCTATACTAGAGTCCTTGCAAGTTTATTCTGAGTTGCGAGGGGAGAGGCTGGCAGCTAAGCTGAGAGGCAATTGCTGATCTCCATGTAAAATAATGACTGTACCTGTTAGAAAGATGAATGTGAGGTGAAGGTTGACAGGAGATTTTTGAGGGACAGATTATCTCTTAGGGAACGCCACAGATGCTAGAGCTGCGTCTAAAATGTGTTTTTTCCTCTCCAGGTACCTAGTGAAGGCAGGGAGTATGACATGTGGAGTGACTGTTCTGACTGTGAGGGTGTGCTGTAGCCAGACACAGCTATTCCTGAGTGTAAGAGTATTAAAACCAGGGTTTATATAGAGGTTTGAAATCTGTGCTGCTAAGTAAAATTGGGATGGGGAACAAGCTGAACTACTGGACCTGATAGTTTGTGGCTGCTTAATTATTAATATGCTCACTGGATTTGACATAGTGCAGAGAGTAGGCTGATCTGGGACCATTTCTGGGATAAAGTATGAATGAGTTTTCATTAGGATTGGCATCTTCTACCCTATATGGCTCCCCAGTAGTATCCAGTGTTGTACCATTAGCTGCCTCTACATGTACTTGTGCTGCACTTGAGTTTACTACTTACAATGTTTCAGGCTATAAATTCCCAGTCTGATCAGCTGCAACACGACCCTAATAACAAATTGAACTGAAAGAGCACAGACTTCCAGACCTTTTATTCTTTCCAATTTGGTGAAGTGAGGAGGAGAAAATGGGAAGCAGGGAGAAGCCCCATACAGAAATTAAGGTGTGAATGTAATCCAGATTTTTACAATGGTACACTGTTCTGTGTTCACTCCTTTTCTTCATAGCATGAAATTATATTTTGTCACCCCCAGTATCTTACTCTTTCATCACTAATGAGCTAGGAACTTGTTAGTTCATAGTATTGTGTTCATGCATACACTGCCTACTTCTACTGAGTTTAATTTGCAAATTTATTGTCTAATCACTCAGTCTTGTAAAGTCCTTCTGCAAATATTTGTGGCTGTAATAATAATGGTCAACTTAAATTTCATGAGCTAACTTCAGCTCATTTATGAATGGATGTAACAAAGGGCACAGCCATCTGTGAAGCAGTGCTGGCCAGCCTATTCCAGTGAGTAATAAATGACTGTTCTTGTTACCCTCTGCCTGTGAAGTCTGCCTTCTTGTTTCCAGTATTCTCATAGTTCTTGTTTTCTTTTGCTGTTTCAAGCATTTCTTACTATCTGGTATATCCATATAGTGTCCTTACTTTCTCTGTATGCTACCTGGAAGGATCTGATCGTTCTTAGTGCTAACTTTTTATCTCTTTACCATTCTGACTTGTATTTTACCATCTTCTTTTGTAGCTGAACATAGCTGTGATGGAGTTCTTGGGTCTTGTTGCTCTGGCAAGGATGTTGAGTTTTTATACACTTTTGGTCTCATGAGTGAGGGTCTTTGGCAAAATCTTAGGATTTTTGAACGAGGTCTAGCATACCATGTCAGATTAAATCAAGGGCTGCATCCTTCCCCACCACTATCAGTTCATTTACAAAATAGGTGTTGGGCAAATGTTGCAAAATCAAAGTAATTTTCTATTAGAAGGAACCTGTGGAAGTCATCTGGCCCAACCCGTTGCAGGATCAACTTGCATCAACTTGCGCAGAGTTTGTGCAGTTGAGTTCTAGATAAACACTTCTGGTGTCTTTGGGTAATGGGTTACAATGTTTGATTACTGTCATTGTGCAATTTTTCCCTAATGTCTGATTGGAAGTCTCTTCTTGCAACTTGAGTCCTTCTTGTCCTTCCAGCCCACACCTCAGAGAACCTGTGTGTTCCTTTCAGGCAGCTGAAGACAGCAGTGTTGTCTTGGTAGTCTCCAAACAGCAGCAGTGTGCCTGGGTTAACTCCAGCTTTGTGGTGCTATTTTATGTTCCCTTAGCCCTCTTGATGTCTCTAAACATGTAGTTGTTTAGTATATCAATAAGAATAAATGAAATAGCTACAGTATACCCATGGCTAACAAGTCATGTGTGTGAAACATGGTTGGCACTATTTGTATCAGCTCTCCAAACTCTATAGCATTAAAGTTTAGTTTGATTCAAAGTGTTAACAAATGCACAGTGGAAGTGGGCAGGCAACTTATTTGAAATAGACTTCAATTTTCTCTTGAAGGAGAGTGGTGGAATAGAATGAAACAGTTTAGGCTCACGGCCTTGTTTCAGCAGTGAACAGACTACTTTATGACTGAGCCATATTAAATTTAAGAAATGCTGCTTAGTGCAGTTTTGAACGTGGAAGGATAAAATGTACTAATTGTAACTTATGAGCACAAGTGTTTTGACTTTTAGTTACTTAAAAAAAATATTGGTTGCATTAATTTTAGTTGAATATAGAGGACTCAATTTTCATGCTTAATGATACAACCAACTGATTAGCTTATTTCAAAATTTTCATGAGAACTGCATTTTTTTACCCTGGATTTCAGTTGGTTAAATCTTAACTTCTTTTCAAATCTGGCCTTTGTAGAATAAGTCCACTTAAGCTTCTAAAAGCTTCTTGATGTTTACCCTCCGTGAGTAAATTCCTCAGACGATTCCCTTCTATGTAGTTTTCATAGGACATAACTGAAAACAGATGGGATAAAGTAGTAAAAAATGGAACTTCTTAAGTTATATCAGTGGCAATACAAAAGGGAAAATTATGCAAGAGATAATTAGAATGACTGAGAAGAAAATTTATAACAGTAATGTTTTGAACCTTTTAAAAGGTTATATATTCTCTCTCCTGAGCATTTTCATGAAGTAGCTTGTCTTGATTAGTGTGCTTTACATCAATTTCAGGAGGAAATCAGTCTGTGTTCTGCTCTCACCTGAGTATTCACACAAGTTCACTTCTCAGAACTTTCCAATGCTATCTGGAATAAGTGCATAACCTATAGCATGTAGGTGAATGTATACTGCAAGTTTATATATCACTAAAAGCTTTAATTCTGAAATAACTTTTCCATTAGCCAAAAACTCCATGGAGGTAAATTAATGGATATGTTTGTACTATAATGTTCCTGGCATGGGACTATCATGGGTGAGTTAAATGTTTCTTACTTTTGTGCTCTTAGCTTTCCTGCATAAATATATATTGACTTTTGTCTTCTGTCTTTATGTGACTGTTGGGTATTGAACATCTTAGTACACCTTTGAATATTAAAACCAGATTTTAGTGGATATGTGTCTAGTTCATAAATAACATAAATTGAACAGAAGTCAGTGAAGCACTTGTATGAACTCTCACCACAACACTAGTAAAACAAAACCAAGGGTTTTAAATTGAACAATTTACTAAGTGAACAAAAAAGTTTACTAGCTGTCAGAGGAAGATAAAATAGCTAACTATTGCTGTGATCTTACTGTTGACATCTGAGTTGCTGTGTATTTTGGTGAGTTGTGGGGGCTGGCTGGGCTGGTTGAAGATGGACGCAAAAGGTGACTGAGAGGTGATCTCTGAACCCATCTATTGTGCTGTGGCACTGAACAGAGCAGACTGGGCAAGGGGATGAAGTTAAGCTTTTAACTTACACCTTGTGCCCTTGAACTATTTATCCTTTTTACTTTTAAAAGAACTCTGCCTAAAAGCCTTAGAACAGTATCTTCATTTCCTGTCCACCCCTTTAAAAAGAGAGGGTGTTCTGCCCCCTCTCCTCCTCCCCGCCTTACACCTGCACAGACTGTTGAGCTGGTGATAAGGACACTAATACATTTTCAACTTGGTGTCTTTCAGATCTTGCTGGCTCTTTCCTCTTTTCCAGTTAGACATATTTTTAAAAAACAGTGTTAGCAGCTTTCAAAAAGCCTGGTGGTGCCTTCAGGGTGCAAAACCAGCATTGACTTTGGAGCTTTGACAACAGGTGTCTTGTGTCTTTGGTCATAAAAATTAATTTCTGACTGTCTGTTACCAGTTTCTACTCATAGCTTTTGTGTGACTTTCCTGACAGCTTTCAAGAACCCTTTTACTTCTGGGGATGAGGGAATGTCTGCAGACAGTGGGTGAAGATATCTTCAGCTGCCCTGAGCTCATAGGCTGGAAGACCATACCGTTTTGGAGGCTCTGTTAGTCACAGACCTCTGTGAAAACAAAACTGCTGGCAGGCAGAGTGTGCAAGCATTGCAGTAACTTGGCTTCTTCTGAACTGAGCCCTGGATGAACAAACATGGCTCTGTTTGCTCTCAGCTGGGCAAATATAACCTTAGGCCTGGTCTTACCCTACTGAGCTTAAACACTGGCCTGAGGCACCAGAAGTTGTGTTTTGGCTTTTGAGGGAACAGTTTTAGGCATGGGACGTGACTTGCTGTCTTTGTTGAAGTTTTGAGAAAATTATTTCTAATTTTAAAGATCGAAATTATCAGATCTTAAAGACTTGCTGTAAAACATTTTATGAAGTCAGTATCTGAATTGAACTGAAAGATGATGTTTAGGTAAAGAGCTTGCCAGTGTCACTGCAGTGGTGCTGCTGCTGCTGAATGGACTTACATCCTTCCAAATTTTCTAACATTTATTTCTCATCTATTCTGTTCATATAACAGCTGATGTCATCTACTATTACAGTCTTGAATATGGTTTTGGTCCCTGTTTCAAAAGGTTGTCATTGCCAAGACTGTTGTCCTGCCTGACAACTAATCTTGCTCTTCAGGTTCTCTTCCATTGCTCCCTGGTCCCTTTTCTGGGGTGGTATTGTGTTTCCATTGCCTTTCCTTAGTCACTTCCCCTATTTTTCAGGGTGGATGAGATCAGGGTAGAGGAAAACACTGAAAATCTAGTACTTCGAGAGAAGATGTAGGGAGGAGGATGTCAGTCAACTAGTTTGAGATCTTACTGCCCATTCCTGAGGGAATAAAAAGGATCTTCATCTGTAGCAGCCTGATCAACTTGTCTGTCTTTTGAAAGTTTCGTAGGATATGTGAACATCATGGAAAATAATGGATCTTTTCATGCCATCATATTAACAGGAGAAGATTTGCTGTATGTTTTAAACAAAAACCAGCCAAAAAGCCCCTCACAGAACCCCCAAACCCTCCCAAATTTGCAAGTCTGATTTTAGAAAATGTAGTTCTGAAAACTAGTACCTCTGCAAATCCTGGGTTTTTTTCTACTAAAGGTTGAAAGGACACTTGTAATTCAGTCATTTATTCTGAGCAGTATAAAATGGCAGTAACTTGATATTTTTATTGGTCAGATTTTTTAACGAAGTATGTTTATGAAATGTAGGAAAGTACAAAATGTTTCCATCCAAGGGCTGGATTTCACCTCAGTGTTGTTTACTTGCACAGTATTCTGCAGTCAAGAGTCTTTCATGTCACTCAAGAGGTAGAGATTTATGAAGCATCAGATTTCACACTCCTATGAGCTCATATGTTCAAGACAAATAAGAAGTTATCACTCCAGATCTAAAGTGATTTATAGCCCTAAATTAATTTTTAAAATTAGATTAGCCTGAAAGTGCTGGTGCTTTACCTTATCTTTTATGACCACTTTTACAATAGGCTTTTTCATCTGGTGATGAGACCAAAGGTAGACAGGATCAGTCATACCTTGACAACTGTCTGTCAAAAATGTCTTAACCTATTCTTAAAATTCTTGTGATGTGATTCCTTCTCCTCCCATGTTTAGCATTTTGCTCCAGTGCATACATAACCCATAGAAAGTCTATAACTGAAGCCCTGGGATGTGAAACCTGCATGCTTGTACTTTATTCATATTTTTTATAATAGTATCACATGGTGATAATGTGGCCCTCCCATTCCTAACAAACCACCAGTCTGCTTTTCAGTTAAAGGAGCTGCTGCCCTTATTATGCCTTCTTACCCTTGGGTTGCAGGATAGCAGTAGTTAGTAAGATAGTTCAGGTTCAGAATAAAAGTCTTGGTTGCCAAGGTTGTGTGGCTTGTTTTGGACTCACTAGAGTTGGTTTACACCTAAGGAGGCTTTTGTTGAAACCGATATTTTTGTTAATGATGCAGTTTTTGTTCATGAGCTTGAGACCACCTTGGAAGAAGTTGTGTACCCACTAAGTGGAGTGAGTATCTGCTGTGGGAAAGGGGCAGACAGCCTAATGAGCTCCTGTTGCCCTGTTGTGTATCCCACTGAGTTGGGTTTCTGCCTCACCTCCAAGTGTTTCAGGGTTTTTGTGGTGGTTTGTTTTGTTTTTTTTTTCCTCCTTCTACCACATTTTAACTGATCAAAATCCAGACACTGCACTGGAAGGTGTGCAACAGCCTGGGGCCTCCTTCCACAACAGCTGTGTGTGTGTGTCTGATCCCAAAGCCATGCAAAGGTGTGTGTGCCTCCTAGCCAGCTGCTGGCCCTGCCTTTATCCTCAAGGAGGGTAGCAACACTTCACAAAAAGAGACTGAAGTAAATATGCTTTCCCTTACCATCTTTGAAGTAATGAATTTTTGTTTGTCACCTTGTCTTCGTAATATCTTGGTATACTGTGAGATGCACATACTATCCATCTCTGAAGTGGCTCAAAATATGCATCTGAAACTATTTCTGAGGGGGACATGATGGAAAAATCCAAAATACTTGAAGTCAAGTGTTTGCATTTGAAATATATAATGATTTTGAATTTTGTAAATTACCAAACCTATCAATGTGTGAAAAAATAGATATTTGAGCTAAGTTCTATTGGTTAACAATAATATCAGAAGGAAAATTCATACTCAGGTTTAATAATTTGTTTTGATTTTAAAAATAAAGTTTTATGTCTGTACTTGTTTTGCTAGCTGAACTCCCAGCCTCTGCAGTCAAAATGTTATTTTTTTGATTGCAGGTGGTGTAGTTCCCCAGGTTCATGTGTGTGACTCTTGTTTACTGACTAGAGTGTACTTTAGTGTCTGACATGGAATACAACAGAAAAAAGCTCAAGAAGTGCAATTTCACTCTTCCAGAATGGAGATACACACTTAAATCCTGCAGGAGCAGAACAAACCAGCATGTCAACACAAAAGCCTAAATAGAAATTATAATAATTAGGACTGGAATACTAATTTTAAACAATCTTTTGCTTAAAATATAATTTGATGTGGATTCAATAAAATGGTGATTAAAACACAGCAGTCTATATGCAAGATGGAGCAAAGAGATGGAATTTTTGTTTGGTAACTTTAGTAAGCTCAACCTTGCCAGTGATGTTGGGGGAAACAGAACTAGTCAACTGGCAGGGTTTAATTTGCAGAGAGCTTATTTTAGCATCTGTACTTTTTTCAAAGAGGCTTTTACAAGAATCCTTTATTACATTATTTCGATATGGTAAAATTCTATGGAATAATTGTATTTGACTGTACAGTTGCTGTCTATAGACAGTGATTTGAAATCTCTATTTCATGTCATTAAATTTGCAAGTCTCCTTTTCAGATATTTTAAATATCTGTCTTAAACAGCATTCAGGTTATGTGTATAAAAATCCACAGGCCAAAGCTTTTTGTAGGTTTATATTAATCAGGCTTTGTTTTAGAAATAAGACATTCTCAAGTGACTTGTTAGCTTGAAAGTAAAACAATTATGCCTATCTTTTCTGTGAAGTTCTTTTTCTAGCAGATTATAACTGTAGAAGATAATGGAAGTATTTGTAGAAATGTATTAGGCACCAAGGTTTCAGAAAAGCTCCTTTTCTGACATGCAGAACTCTTTGTCTCTTAATCCTGTGAAGTTCTTTATATTCCCACAAAAAGCTGGATATGGTGGGGTTCCTGTTGCAGGAGTGCTAACAGTCTGGGTCCTGCTTGTGGGATAGTCGAGGGCTTTGAAAGCTGCTGCTATGGCCTCGTTCTGTCAGAGGAGAGGATTGCTGTCACTTGACTCTGGGAACTGTGTCTTTAAAATGTCAGCTAAATCACAGCACTGATAGGCTGAGGCTCCTTAAAATGCTGTGAGTTTTATATGTGTGTAAACAAAGCAGGGGCCTGTGGCATGGTTGGAGATCCTCACTTAATTGCAGAAGATGAGGAGCGTTCTTCTTGTAGTCAAAGTGGTCATGGCTTCTAAACAATTTTTCTGCTGCTTAAAACCTTACTGAATTTACTGGGAAAGGGGAAGTTTCAGAACTCTAGAAAATAATTTTCTGCCTCAGTTATGGCTGGGCAAGGACACAGGGTGCTCTTGCTGTAGCAGCTGCAGCATGGCAGTGAAATGCAGCTCTTGGGGGTTAGGTGGTACAAGACAAAGGTGAATAGCTGTAGGAGGGAAATGGCTGGGGGAGGGGAATAGGGTGCTTCTTGCTCTCCCTTGGTTTGATTGAGGAGCCAGTTGAGAACTTACAGGTTGAGGTTAGCAGGATGTGGTAGGTATCTGCTACCGCTTGATCAGGAAGAAGAGGCCTTCTTCAAAAGCCTCACATTTAGAGACCTGTGTCTTCATGGTGGGACTTCAACCACATCAGTATCTGCTGGAGGGATAGCACAGGAGAGCACAAAGAATAGAGAAAGATTGTGGAATGCATTCATGGTAACTTTAATAGAGGTGGTTGAGGACTAGAAGAGAGGACGTGTTGTGCTGGACCCCACAAACAATGAAGAACTGGTCAGAGATGTGAAGGTCTGGGGGAAGTCTTGGCTGTGAGACTCGGTAACCACGAGATGGTGAAGTTGAGGATCCTGAGAGGAGAAGCAAGACAAAAGCTGAGATTATAGCCCTAGACCTCAAGAGAGACAACTTTGGCCTGTTGGGCCAAAATCTACTTGGAAGAATCCCATGGTATGGGATATGCCCCTGCAATGAAGATGGGTCTCGGAAAGCTCAAGTCTAATCTATCTTCACTTGTCAGAATATATAATCATAAACCTTCATATTAAGATTACCAGGGAAGAAGCACTTTCTTGTTTATGTTTTGAATTTGCAGCAGACAGCATCTAGTCAGGAGGTAGGGATTCATTGTTGTGCAGCTGTAGCTTTCAGACTTCTTTATTCAGCAATTCCTAATGCTGGTGACTACCATCAGACTCCATACTCGTTATGGGAAGGCTTGATGCTGCTCCTTGTGACAGCATCTCCAGATGATCTTGCAGAAACTGGCTTGCTTGTTGCTGAGTGGTTGCTAATATTCGACCTTCTGCATGCTAGTTTAAATATCTGGCTCTCATCTTATACTGCTTTTGTAGGATGTTTACTTAATTTAGGACCATACCACTGTGTTGCAGCGCTTTGCTTCAGGCTATATTTTGTTTCTTTTGCCTCCCAGTACTAATAAATTGCTCAGCTGCAAGTCTTATTGATAGTATAAGGAGAAGGTATTTTGCAATACAATGTTTTTGGGAGTGTTTTTCTAGAAATTGCAGAGGACTTGCTACTTTGGCGTATTTGAGAATGGCTGGGAAGAACCTGGGGAGATGCCAGCATTTAAATATAGGAAAATGAAGTTGTGCATTTAGGTGAGTGTGGATACATGTGAGAGCACAGATGGTGGATGGCATGGTGGGAAAGGCCTATACAAAAACACAGAGACACTTGGTTTAAACAGATAAAACTAACTGTCTTTCCATATACTGGCATTTCAGGGATTGTGTCATGTGAGTGCAGCTTCTTAATTAGGGGCACCTAGACCTCAATCACCATGTGGTGGGTGTATCAGTTAGCTAGGGAGGGAGTCTAGTATGTGTTTATATTTGTGTAGTTCTATAAGAGTTCGTAAACTGCTTGAAGGAGCTTCTGTGTGTTCTCTGAACATGTATTTGAATAGTGTAATTCCTATTATATCTAAGCCTTTAATTCAATACACTTCCAGGAGATGGGTTTTAAAAAGTAACAGCTGTCATGATCAGGCTCTTAAGAGCCATCTAATAAAGTTTAAATTGGAAGCCAGATTTGTAGCAGCCTTGTTTAGGTGACCAGGCCGTGGAATAAAGGTTTACTGTTCACTGCAAATGAGAAATATGATCTTCCCTAAGAAAAAGGCACAGAAATATACTGTGTCACTTAAAATGCATAGTGGTGCATGCTGACCTTTTTGCAGTGATTCTTTGAGAGAAACTGTGGTAGCTTTAAACCCATATCTTATCTGCTCTCTGTTTGATCTTCTCTTTCTCATGGTAAACAGAATAGCTTCAGACCTCTCCCGGCTCCATAACTGACAGCAAGTGAGGTTCCTGTTTAATGGATTGTTTAGAGCTTAATTTCCCCCCTGTTCTTCAGGGAATTGGTGTCTCTGAGAAAATAATTGCATTCTTGAGAACAGAAACTTTATTGCAGTGGTCCAACAACCTGAATACAATTGTGACACTATACAAGAAACTCCAAGCAAATGGCCCATTCAGAAACCTTACGTAACCATGGCAGGTTTGAGTTTCCAGCAGATTTGAGTTTGCCTTTTTGATTATCATCTGATGTGAGAGCAGGCTTAGAGTTTCAAGTTCACAAACCTATTCAGAGCAGCTCTTTTATTAGCTTGAACAGTATCTGCAGAGTTCTCGTCATCTTTGGCTTTGCTAAAAGAAACTATTTAAACTTAACCAACAAGCAGGGATTCTGGAACTATGAGCAGAGTATCATTTTGTTTTGATAAGGCTGTCTAATACTTTGGGCTCTATCTGGAGTTCTTAAATGACCCTATTTATCTCTTCTGCATCACGGAACCTTTAGTACTGTTCCATGCAACTTATTTTTTAAGACTTCAAATTACTTTTAACCCACTTTTTGGTTTAAAATCTCTGGCCCTGGGCATTCTTGCCACAGAGTCTGTCTGAAGCAGCAAATGTTAAATGTAAATTTTGGATCATGTCAAATGTGTAGCCTTTCCCTCTAACCTTGCTGTGTGTAGTTCAGCATAAAAGAAAGGACAGAATGAAGTACTCACAGATGAGAGAAGGTTAGACTTGGAAAAGAGCAGGTATTGTCTGTGTATTTTAAGAGGAAGGCTGAGGTTTTGCACCTTTGGGGTCCTATTTGGGTTTTCTTAAACTCTTCCAAAAACCCTTGAAAATAGGCTGTCCTTCTTCCTCCATTTTCTCCTCATAGACTGAAGACTTTCCTGTTGCTTGTGGGATCCACTGTTGTTATTATCCCATGTCTTTTTCCTCCCAGACTAGTGGATCTTGGCTCTATGCTCTCTTTCTAGTGACTGTAGGTTGTGGCTCTTGGCTCACCCATGTGAAATTTCACACAGTAATGTAGAGCTGAATGTGCTCAGTAGCTTTGGGAGAAGTTTTGATAGCATTCATTCTACTTCAGAAGGTCTTCAGAAGTCTTTCTCAGTGACCCTCACGCTTAAAATGCTTAAGTATCTTCATTAATTTCAGCTCTAGGAATTGTTTATGCACAGGTTGCAGAGCTGTACCTTGGAATCTCGTGCCATAGTTCTGGAGATTGTATGTTTCTCTTCTTTTGAGATACATCTGTTCATTTCCATATTGTCTGAGAGAGTATACTGACCTCTCTCATGTGAGATTCTCTTAAAAAAAAAAGGGAAGACCAGGTCTTACTCCTCTGTATTGTATTATCTCCCTGTGAGAGTTAAAGTCTGTATTTTAGAGAAAGCAGAATATTTTCTTTTCTGTTAAGTCTCCTGTAGGATGTGGTGGTCCATCTTCTGCTGTACATAAACTCTTGGACTTTCCATTTCTTTAACTGTGGGAAGATATCTTTGTGTTAATGGCTCACTGGTATATCTAGGCTGATAAAAATAGATGGTTTGTGCTGGATTCTTAGGTGTCAGTGTGGGATCTGTGAAGTCTCAGATGTATGGATAGATACTATTGAACTACATGACTTCTAATACTGGTTTTTGGTTTTATTCCAGGAATGTACTCCAGAGAACCTGGAACTGAAAAAGAAGATTTTCGGTCAGTTGGATCTTATTGTGGATGACAATGTTATCTTGAGCAGCTCGACCTCTTGTCTCTTACCCAGCAAATTGTTCACTGGCCTTAAACATGTTAAGCAGTGCATCGTGTCACATCCTGTGAGTATGATGGCATGTTTCCTTTTTGTGTAAACTGCATCCCAAGCTCCTTCCTGCAGATTGAAAGACTCAGAAGGGCATTATACTCACAAGATTTGGGTAATCTTGTGCGCCATTGTTAGAGTGCGGGGCCAACTTTTCAAAAAAGCTGTAGTTTGGTTATTCTGCAAGCAGCAGCACATTTACAAAATTGAGAGGATGTAGCATGTTGCATACTGTTGGCTCAAGATATGTTCTGTGTCAGCTGTTATGCTCATACTGTTGCGTGTTTCTCAAACTACGGGCTTTCAAAATGTAGGAATTCTATGCTTTGGGTGCAAACTCATAGCATTGCTATTTTCTTCTTATGTCATTGTTAGTCTTTTCTAGTATCCTTTGTTAGCTTCTGCTAGGTAACAGTAAGAATCCAAACACTGAGCTGCATGTGCTTGTTTAGCTATATTGGTAAAAGATGGGAAATTTAGACTCCAGTTTCTTCAGACTTGTGACGCAGAAGCATTATTCCTTAATCCCTGAAAGAGGAATTAAGGAATGATGGAATGGAACAAATAGGACTTGGAGCTGAATTTGCATGCTTCATGACCAGCTGGGAGAGGGCAGTGATGCAAAAATGGAATGACCAGAGGTTGCAGTAGAAAATGGTCAAAGGCACTTGTGAGCTGCTGAGAGGTCTATTTGGAACTGCCAGACAGCAGTTTATCACATCCCTCCTCAGCATGGAAGAGCATTTTATCTTGATCATCACTGGGATTCTTACTTGCTTCTGTTTTCCATTATTCAATAAGCTAATGAATTTGTTAACCCGATGTTAGTCTGGTGGTCAGCTGATCAGTTAAGAGGACTGTTGTCATGAAAAAAGGGGCTGCCCTCGTCTCTGCAGTTTGGTAACTACATGATGTCTCTCCAAGGCATCCCTCAGAGTGTAAAGCAAGTGTCAATTCCCTGAGCATGCTTAAGAGTACAAAAATACAGCACTACTTTACTGTAGTGTCTCTACAGCTACCTGTAGCCTAATGCTGTAGTGTCAGAGCATTTGGTCAGTGCCTTTCTGACACCTCTCCACCACCACCATTGTGCCTTGGGGTGCCTGAGGAACAAAAGGCTTGCTTTCGTTTGTTTCTGTATAAGTTTTCAAGCCCTTTTAATTATAAAAAAGTCAAATTTCAAAATATGTATCTGTGCCTAGATCTAGCCTTTCTCCAGTCTAAAATTCAATAGTTCCGTATCTCTTATTTCCAGGGTTGTAATTTTCTGTAGTGCAAGAGAAGAGATAATGTCTCCTTAACATTTCTATTTTAAGTAACTATACTATTTTTTTTTTTAAACCCGTTCATGCCTGCCTGACTGTTTGTCAGTCTCTGATTTTACTGTACTCTTTCTTACTGGTTTCCCAAGTTGGTCTATACCAGTTGACTTGGTTTAGTCTGAACTGCAGTCTTTGTAGAAGCCACTCCTGAAACCAGGTTTTATCAGATCTGGAAAGGTAGTTAGTCTCTGCATAAACATTTTCTGCATTTCTGTTGTAAGGATATGAATTTTGTCAAAGCTAATGCTCTGGAGTACCTTAAAATGTCTAATTGTTCCAGAATGGCTTTGCAGTCCAAATGAGACTGTTTTCTTTGTAATCTCAGCTATACTGAGTGTACCAAAGAAGCTGTAAACCAGTGTACTTTTCCAGGGGCCTTTCTGCATCTACGTTGGGAAACATGGTTGCTTTGTAGCAGTAGTCGGCTTTTTTTTTCATTTTGTTTTATTTTTTACTAAGATCTTGATCACAATAGTAGGATTTGATGCCTGCAGGAAGCAAGCAGCTCTTCAAGACGCTGAAAACAAATGTGGAATTTGATACACCAGAAAAATTAAAAGCTAAAGTTGTAGAGCCTCTGGTACGGGTGAGGGTGTTGAGGTTAAATGAAATGAAGTGCCCAAAGGGCAGGAGCAGGTCATCCCTTTGCTTAACATGGTTCAGTAATTAGAAAAAAAACTAAAATCCCACAGCACAGCTGTATAATAGAAATGCACACAATACTGACAATACAAAACAGGTACAGCTGTTCTCTGAAAGCAGTTTCAGGCAGTGGATCAGTAGAGGTCTGCTGAGGGTGGTTCTCTTCTCATGTACTGTGTATGCCTGCTAGGCCACACAGCTAGAAATATGGAGCTAGAGGAAACTGTGACATTGAGTAAAGTCCCCTGTTGTACAGGAAACCCTGCAATCAAATAACTTTAAAACTGCATTAAACTCTCTCAGATTATTTTTTGAACTCCACTACTCCTGTTAGAAATTATTTGTGTCTTCTAATTTTTGTTCCCATCTTATTACTGGTCCATTGAAATTAATATTTATATTTGTTGACAGCTTTTGTATAACTTAATTCTTTTTGGTGTTTTCTTTGTCATCTCCTTTCTTAGCTGTCACTTTGTTACACTAAGGTGACTTTCTGTTCCCTGAAATACTTCTCATTTTTAGAAACTTTCCCCCATTCCCTAATTCATCTATGTTTTACAACTTCCAGTTTTTACCAGTATCTATTATCTCAGTCCTGAAAAATTGTCTCCCTGTGTCTCCTCAGTGTGCTCATGGACACACCCATATGCTCCCTGTGCCAAGTTCATGAAATGGAATACTTCAATAAGATTACTGTCAACACTAATCTCTGAAGAAATTTTTAATAGCCTTAGTCTCTCTCAACAATTAACTTGTCCTCTTTCTGATTGGAACCTGTAATATATTTTAGGGTTAGAAAAGCCTCAGAGAATGTCTTGGTGCTTGTTTTGGGTCTTGCTCAATTGCCTGGCACCACTGGATGGTGTCCATCCACCACACTGTTCTCAGCATTGGTGGGGCACTGCCAAAGACACTGATGTGAGAGAGCCTATGCTAGGACACAAGGCCCTCTGACAGGAATGAAGTGTGTTACATCAGTAGTTAGAGCAGATGCCAGACCCTGCAGGAAAGGGAACCATGTAAATACTGTAAAGAAAGAACAGGCAGGAAGGAAAGGCTACTTGCCCATTCCTGGGACTAAAGCCTGTACTTGCATTTACAGGAGCACAGTTAAGAGTAGTTGACTATAAGGGAGCATGATAAAAGAATCAGTACTTAACTACCATCCTTTAAATATCAGTGTTATTCCTGGTAGTAATTTATTATATGTTAGCTCCTTCTGTTGCCTGGAACTAGATGGAGAGCTGAATTTACCACCTTTAAGAGTAGAGCTGAAGGACTGCTACTTTGGAAAGAGCATGTGTGCAGCGTTACTGTCTGTAACACTATGACCTGAAGAACTTTCAGCTGTTTCCAGGATGTTCTTTAGGATTTTTTGTTTTTTACTTCAAAAATACTTAACACAAAAGTCTTGACTTGATGAGAAATTACGTTTGGAAGAGTCAGGGAGAGGTAATTAATTTTTTTCTAGGTACAGTGTTTGAAGGTAACCTGTTCTGCAACATTTTCAAAGTATGTTTTATGTGATATCTGTTACTATATTTAGCATATATTTACCAGCTTGGGTCAGTAGCTGCTTATCTGTTAAGTGTTGCATCTTACAGGTGGTGTTTAGCAATACTTTTGTTATAAAGTTCCTGACTGTCTAAAAGGAAATGCCTAGCTTAATTTGGAAAGGCAAGTGATGGCCATATTTCTTAGAAAAACAAGCAACCTGAATACTGAGCAAACAGTACCTCAAGTCAGAATAAAGTCTTCTAGTACTGTTTGAGTGCTGTCATCTCTGGTGTAGCTCTATGAATTTTGCTGGGGTTAAACAGAGTTTGATTTAGTGCAAGTTTAATTATTTCTTTTAATTTGAATTAATGCACCAACTTTTATTGGATTGGTGAAGTCTTTCATGGTCTGAATGTCCAGCTTGCAATGTTCACTGGAAATTATCCAAGCTAGTGCCAGCTATAAAGATGCTTTATATTAACTTGTTCTGTTGGTGGCTGATATTCTTCTTTTGTGTTTCTTCTTGAGGTAAACCCACCTTACTTTGTGCCATTGGTTGAAATTGTTCCTCATCCAGAAACAGATCCTTCTACAACAGAGAGAACCTATGCCCTGATGAAGAAGATTGGTCAGTCTCCTGTCAAACTAAACAGAGAAATCGAGGGGTTTGTTCTGAACCGGCTACAGTATGCAGTGATCAGTGAAGCCTGGAGACTTGTGGCTGTATGTATATCTTTTTTTTCAGTACTTGGTCAGATGTGATAAGTGAGATTGTATATTTAAACATGCTTTAAATTTGTATCATCTTTGTTCATCTGTCCCTTATGAACATAAAGTGTATATTTAAATGTAAATTAAGCCCAGTAAAAAGTGATGTCAGTTATAAAAAGACTGACAAAAACAAGGTGATATGCGATGGTAAAATTATTCTTTATCCTGCTTTCTTTTTTCAGAATGCTGTTCTTTTCAGGGCAATCAAAAGAATAATTTGAAAAGCACAGGAATCAAAATACCAATTTTTCTTTTTGTAGGCTTCTCATAATTTCCTGTTTGTGTTTTTTTTTTTCCTAGTGTTTTTGGCCTACTGTACAGTGGTCATGAAAAAAATTTTAAATGGTTTTCTCTTTGGCCTTTCAGGAGCTGCACTCATAGGCTTAACTGTTACTTGATACTTGTAGGTAAAGACAGATTTCTCCTCCTCCTGCCCATTCAGACTTCTAGCTGAGAATCATTTGTTTGTGTGCCTTCAGCTTTTCCCACAGTTTGCTGTTCTGTGCTGAAAAGTCTGATCTTTCATCAGCAGGAGCTGAGTTATGAGTCTTGCTGTTCTCTTGAGAAGAGTTTCAACTGGGTTTTAATAGGACTTACTTTTTTGTTCTGGAATGTTTTGATTTTTCAAGCTGTTTAAAACAACCACATTTGCACACAAATAGAGGTAAAGATCTTAAACCTAAGGGAATATTACTGTAAACAAAGCAACTCTTTTCAAATAAGTGTTTAAACATAGTTGCTGAACTAACTTTGCTTGCCTGTAGCTGGCTTTCACTAGCAACATAATACAACAATATAAAGGAAGTGGTGAATAATAATAAGTAAAACAGTGTTGTGACAGTTTTAAACGCATTTTAAATGTGTTTAAAATGGCTTCTGTCGTTAAACTTCTAATACAGAGTCTCAAGTTTATGATAAGAAAAACACCTTCAGAAAGCTGTAGTCATGTTGGAAAATATATATTTTCCATACAATCACAGAATAGTTTGGGTTGGAAGGGACCTCTGGAGATATCTCTCCCACCCCCCTATTACAGCAGGTTGCACAGGATCATGTCTCAGTGGGTTTTGAATAACTTCAGAGGAGAATATTCATTCTCATTGGGCAGCCTGTTCCAGTGCTCTGTCACCCTCACAGTAAAGAATTTTTTTCTTCCTATCCAGATGTAACTTTCTGAGTTTATAGTTTGTGCCTGTTGTCCTTTGTCCTGTTTCTGGGCACCACTGATGAATCTGGCCCTATCCAAATTAGCCTCTAAATTATTTTTGAAACCATAAGAACACTGGTGAAAAAAAATCTTTGAGAATTAAAATGTAAAACCAACTACTAAGAATTGTGTGCAAGGAAGGTTTAGCTAATGAGGAAAAAGGTAGCTCAACTGCAACTTTCATTATTAAAAGAGATTCCCACAGTGTAACCTTTCCTTGAAAGGAAAAGGTCTGATATAAAGTAAATCATGCTAAAAATAAGGTTTTTGAAGGAGATAAGGGTAAATGAACAATACAGACTGTGGAGGAGAAATTGAACTTACCTGAGGATCACAAAACTGAAATATGAAGTTGATTAAATACTAATTTAAGCACCTTTTTCTGCACTATCTAGCATAATACTGCAAAAATGGAAGTTAGCACACCTTACCTTTTTTATAAGAATTCAAGGAGTTGTTGGGAAACTGTGGACCAGTCACCCTTGGTCAGCACAGGCATTCAGGTAATGCCTCAAAAATCTAACAGGATTCTTTCACATCTCTGAGAGCATAAACTCAGTGGTGGAAGTCACTGCCCCAGTGACCTACAATGCTAAAAATTTGCATGGATCCAGGGACCATTTAGACACATTCATGTTGGATTGTGTTAGAAGCAACCTCCAGCTTCAGTCTCAAAGACTGGACTGCTGGGAGCTGAGGCAGTACAGTACATATCCCTGAAAGTATCATTCTCTGTTTGGTCTTGCTGTGGAAGGAATTTAAGAACACTTCGTGGGCTGCTGTTGGAAAGGAAGTGCTGAGCAAACCTTTAGTATGAACTTGTTGTATGGATGCTTTTGTGGCAGTGGTGGTTATGTGGATAGTAATAAAATAGTGCTTGAAGGATTGCCAGATAAAGGAAGTTGCTTTTGTTGTAAATCAAAGTTTCCAAGTTGTTCTGTTCTTGTATAATTTTATTGTGTTTTAGCCAACTACACATTTAACAGTAACAACTTTGGGGGCCGTTTTTCCATTCCAGAAGCCTGAACAGTAGCAGCTGTCAAAGGTGTGTAGTTTTCAGCTATGTGACTTCAGGCTGCACAGTGCCTTTGATGGGAGGAGAATCACTGCAGATAGGTGAGAACTGCAGGCCTGGGGCAGTTTGTGTGGTTCTACTGCTGTGCTGCCAACTTAGTAATTTTTAGTGCACGTCATGTTCTTTTGGTATATTCCACTTTCCAAATGGGGAAACAATTCTTGCTTCTGATAGTGAAGTCACTTTCCAGTTCTTAATGTTGAAAACATCGATCTCCCCGACACTCAATCTTTGAGAGACCCCTAAAAATCAAGTTTTACTCACATTGGTAACATCTTGGACAAATGTTTTCATTACTCTGAGAAGCAGTGGGGGGTTGTTGTGTTGTTTTGTTGGGTTTTTTTGTTGGTTGGTTGGGGTTCTTTTGTTTGGTTTCTTTTTTTCTTTTTTTTTCAGTCAGTTGAGTTTATTTCATTAAAGAAACTAGTGGAAGTTTCTCCAGACCTACTAATGTCCTGTTAAAGTCATTGGTGGTAGGACAGACATGCAATACAGCTGTACTTGCAGCATTTATCTTGAAAACTTTATAATAAATAGGCTGAGTAGCTTGCAGGATATGTTTTAGTTCCTAAATCTTTTTGGGAAACAGACAACCTGCCAGTCTCTGTCTTTTCTTTAGCAGTGCTGTGTTGGGATGGATGAAACATGGGAGAGGAATCGTGTGATGGGAGAAAGGCTCTGATACAGAGCATGGAAGTAAAGTTGTGACTGTGTAGAAAGAAATATGATTAAGATACCTGCTTGCTGAATGTTGTGTGGGGCTCACTGATTCTGCTGTTTGGGTCCAAGAGTAGGACACACTTTTAACACAGCCAGAAATCTGAGGTAAAGCTCTGCCAGCACATTGGTTGCAGGCTCAAAACTCTACATGGTGCTCAAATTGCATATGGCATGGATGCCAGAGCACAGAGAGAAGCATAATTCAGGGCAAAGAGATTAAAATAGCAATGAGAAACCTGAGTAGTGGGATACAGTTTGTCTTTGCCAAAGGTGCTGGGGTTCCCAGCTGCACACACAGGGAGGCTGGGATTTTACAGCTGGGCACAAAACAAGTGCTGTGAATGCGGGACAACAAAGCAAGGAGGTGTGGAGTGTGTAGGACAACAAGTTTCTTAAACATTATTAAATGGAAAGATGTAGAGGGATATAGGAGAAAAGTCATATGCTCAAAAGGACAGGACTGGAAAAAGATCTTATCGGGGTGTGGACAGAAGGGACTTGATTGAAGTGATAGCGAAGAGGAGGGTGTAACAAGTACTGCTGAGACAGAATGCATATATTAGTGGCAGTCAGAAAAAAAAAAAAAAAAGAATACTGGATTTGGGAAATACAGACGATGAAGTGGCAGATTTGGAAACAGAAAGTATGTGGTCCAGGAGGCAGTAAAGTCCAAAATAACTCTATAACAGACCGGAGTGAGTAGGAGAACAGGGTGAATTGGTGGAATCAGAAGAAGTAAGATTGTGATGGTTTTTGGCCATTACATTTGATATGATTACAAGCCAAGTCCGTGACAGAAGTTGCAATGTGGGTGTGACTCAGAGATGGAAAGAAAGACTGCTGATTAAAACCAAGCAGGTTGGGTCAGAATCTAATGCTGCAGACATCAGAACGACCACAGGTTTCTGGAAAGGTGAAAAGGGTCCCTGCATAGGGAGAAGCACTCATAAAGTGCCAAGGGTTCATTAGGATAGTCCTGTGGTATTACTGGAGGTTAAAATCTCTAGGAAAATGAGATTGTGGTATACAAATGTTGTCATGAGAAGTGTGGAGGATTCTGAGATAGTCTAGGTTTTGCAATTTGACTGGCCATTGGGATCACTGAGGATTTTGGTGGAATTTATTTTAAGTCTGAATTCTGTAGCTCTCAGAGCTTCTAGGGAACTCTTAACATGTTTCCTCTTCCCTGGGACAAGTGCTGGAGGCAGAGGTTTACCAGAAGGGTAATCCAGGATGAAAAATCCCCTTGGGAAGATTAATTCACACCTACACTTAGTGAAACCGGATAGGAGCTCTTTCTTGTTTAGTTCTTTGCATAAACACCAATCCTTGTGGAAGACACCTTGCTGACCTTGCAGCCTGGTGAATCATTCCACCAACTTATGATCTCCTTGTCATAAATGGGAGGAGGATTATTCCCTGGGGTAGGAAGGTCTAACTTGTTTATCATTTATGTGTTCTTAATTTATGAAGAGAAGAAGTAAAAAGCTTTTCTTTAGGAGGGTCTTTTTGACAGGAAGAAGCTGAGCTCATTTGTATAGAACATTGTATCCCTCAGCTGAAGGGATCTCTCATGGTTTCCTTCTGGTAGCAACAATTTTTGCCTTTTAGCAGCTGTAAACATCGAATTGCAGCCATAGTCAAAAGGCCAAGAGCAAAGTACTCACCTCGTGATTCTGAGGGCATCAGGTCTTCAAATGTCAGTCTAATAGCTGAGGACTATGGTATCCAAAGAAAGTAAGTTATTAATTTGGAAATTAATTTGCAATGATTCTGAAGTGCTTCAAGAGCCTGTTAATTCTTTTAACATTATGTTTACAGTTTTTAACTGCTGCTGTGGTTCAAATGCTTGTCTGGAATTTGTGATTAGTCTTTTGTCCTCAAATCCATGTCAAACAGGGGGGAGCAGGGGGGGACCACTCATCAAGCACAGCTTTACCAGCACAACTCATTGTTTGGATGAAGCACTCCCAACAGAAGAACACTTTTGTTGACTTTGCTGATGTTGTTCAGAGAAGTTGTGTTGCCATGTCAGGGGAAAAAGCTTTAACAGAATTGTGCCTGTGTTAGTTATCCTGATGCTGGTCTGTAATCTGAATTCTGTCTGAGGTTTTTGTTTAGTCCTGTCTTTATGCAGACCTTTCTATCTGCCTCTGGATGAGTTGCTTTACCATGTCTATGCTTTACCTTTAATTTGAAGAAAATAATGATTTATTGTCCCTGCCAATTTATGTGTTCCTTATATGGTACATAGATCTTAATAATTATGTCTGTTTTTTCAAGGTAGAATTCTGCAACAGGGATTCAGCCAGGCTTGGTTTTGATAGGAACAATGCCCACTAACAGATTGAGTCTTGAGGTTGTCTTATAAAAGTCTCAGCTTAAGCCTGAGATGATGAAACTCGATGTCTGTGGCCAGCTGTAGTAGTTATGTTGATTTGTGGCTTTTAAGTTTCTTTTGAAGTAATAGTAGATTATGTGAATGATGGACACAGGAAGACACTGTGGGTGAGATTCAGCTCATTTAAGATGGGATATCAAAAATGTAGGCAGTGGTATCTAACCTTCTTACTCATCTTTCAATCAGTGAGGAGAATTAGGCCCTTCTAGGACACAACTCATCTTACCTACTCTAGATGCCTGCTTTAGGATGCTGGTCTCCTTTTTCTCCCTGGTGATTATAAAGAGAGTCTAGATGTCTAGCTCAGATGTCAATGTCTACTGCAGATCAGAAGAGCTGTCCTGCATGCCCATGACTGCGTGATACAAAGGGACATTCAGACAGGGCCCTAGAAGAGAGAAATTTAAAAGAAAATGATGTGGTTTTGTCCAAGCAAATGAGTAAATGAGTATGAATATTCTGAAGCTTAAAGGGGCTTGTTAAGGAAGAGGCACTGAGTTGGCCAAGCACCTTAGAGTAGGGTGAAAAGATAATTAGAAGCCATTCAGCATGTCTTGCACCTTCCTACCCAGAAGGAAATGTTTTCATGTCTCTGGGAATAAAGAGGACAAGTTCTTGAAACCAAGCTTTATCTGATGCAAGTGGTTAGAACAAGTCTTCATTAATTGATATCTTTCTAGTAGGTGGAAAACTACCTCATGCAATAAATAGCATTCTTCTCAAGTAAATCTGTTCAGGTAAAGAGCTGTAAATAATTTTTACAAGCCTTTCTGTGCTTGCCCCAACCTGATGGAGACATTGGCTTTCTTGTAAGTGCTACATGTGGGTGGAATAGCAATGCTCAACTTTAACATGAGAAATGCTTCATTTTGCTTGCTCTGTATCCTGCCAGCTCTTGAGATGTGAAGCTGGCAATGAACTCGAGAACCCTGGGCAGGCTGAGGCTGGGTATGTTGAATGTTTGGTGAGTTTTGTGGGAGGGAGTGGCAATTGCATTGCCTGCATGTTTGGACTCAGTCTTTCTTGCCGTACTCACTGGTGCACCACCATTCTGCTAATTGGGACTCTGTCCAAAAATCTGGAACTAAGAAAATATGAAGGGAGGTGTAATATTTAGCCAAAATTCCTGTATTTAAAAGGGTTGGTATGGTACTTGGATTTCATAGAAACTTTTTTAGCCATGTGCTATTAAAAGTGTCGTGCTTGCTTTCTTCTCCAGTTCTCAGTTTCTGGGACTATGAAGTACAGTCCTAGAGAAACAAATGACTGCTTATGCTGAACCATAGGAAGGCTTGCACAATACATGGACATTTCTGGCAAACAGTTGTGTTTTTCTCTTTTCAATCTTAGCTGCTATTTCTTGCCTTAGTTTTTATTGCTTCCCTAATTTTTAAATTATATACAAAAACTGGAAATTTTGCATTAAAAGCAAACATTCACCAGTCTTCCTTCCTGTTGTACTTTTGCTGCTTAGGAAGGAGTAATATCTCCTACTGATCTAGACCTTGTGATGTCTGATGGATTGGGGATGCGATACGCATTTATTGGACCTCTGGAAACCATGCATCTGAATGCAGAAGGTAGGTAGTGTAAAATGTTATGAAGGGAAGGCTTCCTTTGCACAAGACTCTGGAAATGTTATGTAACAAACAGGTTAAGATTGCTGCAACTATGACTTGTCTCTTTTTTAATGTAATGGTAAGGAAAACTTATTTAAAAGGTGAGGTCAATGGGAGGAAATGGATATTGATTATCCTGTTAGAAATTATCAGATGAAAGATGACAAGCTATTAAAACACTAGCTGTGTAATAAATTTTTGCGAAGATCCATTCCATCATACGTTGATACCATTGCTATAGCCATAGTTCAGAACTGAGTGTCAGGTAAAAAAACTGTTGAAAAAGTTTAGCTGATAATCCAGTATCAACAGAAAATCACTTTCCATAGGTGAGTACACCCCTGCTGCTGAATTTGTAGCAAAGCTATGGTGTAAATATCCCTGGAGCTGCTGTGCTTTAAGCTTATATCCTGAGTGAAATAAAATTGCTTTTGTCAGCATAATCCTGTGCATACAAAGCTGACTTGACAAAGCAGTCAAGTAACAGTTTGACATCTGTCTTGCATAATTAAGGCAGATTTTTAGATGTTTTTGGAATAGTATATGTGAATCCCAGGTAAATAAAAAGTGAATTACGTAAAATGAAATAGAAATTATGAATCAGCATCACAAAGGTTTGAGCAAAGACATAAACAAACACAAAAACTTTAAGAAGTTAAGATCAACTAAATACTAGGTCTTTATATTATGGGCTGTGTCTTTATTTTGCTTTTGCATGGTCCCTGATACGGTAGGCTCCTGCTCTGCTGCTTTTAGGCAATGCTGCAGTACACTTGTGCACTGAACCACTTCCACAGCAGCACCTTGTCAACTGGTTCAGTAACTTGGATCATGAGAAGTATTGCTTCACTCCTGCACTTGCAGGTACATTGTCTCTGAGTGTAGAGCTGCTCCTGTTGATACTGCTCACAGAGTGACTCAGGCTCTTGCTCTCATCAGAGGTCAAATCAAAATTGCTGATGTCAGAACATGTGATGGCTTATGTTCATAGTTCCATGCCAGTGCCAACTTCTCTTTGATTGCCCAGTATTGCTTCACATACTGTGGAATAATATGGACCTCTTCTTCATTGCCAAGGATTTGCTTGACTAACCTGATCTCCTTCTAAAGCAAGATGATCTGCTAAGTGGATGAGGAAAAAGATACTGTCTACCTGGATTTTAGTACAGCCTTTGACACCACTTTCCACAGCATTCTCCAGGAGAAACTGGCTACTCACTGGGTAAAAGACTGTCTGGATGGCTGGGCCCAGAGAGTGGTGGGGAATGGAATTACATTCAGCTGAGGGCTGGTCATTAGTGGTGTCCCCCAGAGTTCAGCGTTGGGCCCAGTCCTGTTTAATATCTTCATTGATCTGGATGAAGGGATCAAGTAAGGGACTTAGTAAATTTGTGGATGACACAAAGTTGGGTGGGAGTGTTGATCTGATGGAGGGCAGGAAGGCACTGCAGAGAGATGTGGACAGGCTGGATTGATGGGTCAACACCAGTTGTATGATGTTCAGCAAGGCCAGGTGCCAGGTCCTGCACTGAGGTCACAACAGGCAGCCCTAGAGGCTGGGGCAGTGGCTGGAAAGCTGCCTGGCAGAAAAGGGACCTGGGGGTGCTGGCAAACAGCAGCTGGACATGATCCAGGGTGTGCCCAGGTGGCCAAGAAGGCCGATGGCATC
>JANRGV010000051.1:42431949-42443634 GCA_024734035.1 Alethe castanea | reverse complement strand
TGGAGAAAAGGAGGCTCAGGGGGGACCCCATCACTCTACAGCTGCCTGAAAGGAGGGGGGAGCCGGGGGGGGGTCAGCCTCTTCTCCCAGGTAACAAGTGATAGGACAAGAGGAAATTGCATAAAGTTGCACCAGGGAAGGTTTAGATTGGATATTAGGAAAAAAAAATCTTCATGGAAGAGGTTATTAAGCATTGGAACAGGCTGCCCAGAGAAGTGGTTGTGTCACCATCCCTGGAGATATTGAAAAGATATGTGAATGTGGCAGGGACATGGTTTGCTGGTGAACTTGGCAGTGCTGGGTTAACAGTTGGACTTGATCTGAGAAGTCTTTTCCAACCTAAACGACTTTGTGATTCTATGACAGCCTTCTCTGATCCACTGTACTAATACTGTCTTTTTTTAATTAGTGGAAGTGGAGGTAGATACAAGAAATTGCCTCTATCCTTTTCATTAGCCTATCAGCTTCACAGCAGCTGACCTTTTTTACAGCTGTATTAGTTGCCCACAGTCTTAAACTGTTTGTTAATCAGTGAGGAAGGATGAAGGAAGCATGTGAGAGAAATAGTGTTATTTGTGGAAGAGTCTGTTTTGTTTTGTTTTGTTTTGTTTTGTTTTGTTTTGTTTTGTTTTGTTTTGTTTTGTTTTGTTTTGTTAGGGTAATGTGACATTGTTTGGATTTGAATAAATTTATTCCAATTATTTTTTTCTGAGATCAGTATTTCTTCTTTCCCTGTGGGATACAGACATCAAGATCCTCTCATGAACTTCCTATAGGCAAATGTCACTTTTTGCCTCTGTTAGTTCTTACATCCTTTCCTCCATATTCATAAATGATCCTATCAAACCTATTATCTGGGTCACTTTAGGTTACCATTTAATAGATGCATGAATATTAGGAATGCTGGCTATATGGCAGTGAGCCAACAGCCTTGAACATGGAATAAAATGACAGCGTCAAATCATTAAAAGGAGCAGAGACAGCAACAACAGTTCGAGGACTGAATTGCAACAGACAGGAAGGAAACTGCTTTGGGGAGAAAAACAGCATACCCAAATTGCATAATAGTATAAAATTGATTGCTGACTTCAGCAAATAAAATTAATATTGATATCTGATTCAGATTTTGAGTTTGTCCTCGTGTGATTTCACATGCCAGCATCACAACAAATGCTGTTAAGTCTTTTACAAGGAAGATCAGTAGACTTCACTACAGTCAGTTTGCCTGTTTACTATTGTGGGTTTATGTTAGCAGACACAACATCCCACCTGTACATGTACTGGGCAGTCTGTGAATATAGTGGAGATGGTCCAGCCTCAGTGAGATTGTATCTCCTAATCTTTTGTTTCTTGAGAAATCTTGTTTCTTCTTTTTTTTTAAGCCCTTGCAAGCAATCATCTGTAGAAGCAGAGGCGAGGTGATCATATCCTGTGTTTTACAGGTTTGCAGCAAAAGTTCTTCATATATATCTCACAACTGGCTTAGATCAGTTATTTTATTAATAGGTTATTTAGTGAGCTATAATTGGAACTTGATCTAAACTGACAGTATTAGCAGAAGAGCTGGATGGGGGGGAGGTTGAAGGATCATTGTTGCTGTTTTCTCTCCTGCATTTATATAAACACCATTTCAGGATTGTATTCTACCTGTCACTCACTGAGGTATTCATACAGGTGTCTGTAGGACTTATGTGGAAATTGGGGTTGATGTATGGTCCCCATAAAGTAAGTACACGTATCCAGTAAGCTAAAAATGAGTCTTCATGATCGAAATTTTATTTCTGTTACAGAAAGTGGGAATACTTGGGCTCGTCTTAGAAGCACCTGCCAGGTGAATTGGTTTTGGATGATAGGAGCAGAATGATTGTGCTGTGTGAAAAGCACAAAATATGAAAAGAGTGGAGAATTATAAGTCATAGTTCAAAAGGAGGAAATTTTATTTGTTTTGTTGGGCAAGACATAGCCGAGTGTGGTTTCTAAGAATTACTCTAAACAGATATGCTGTCTGATTCAAGAGCAGAGATTATTTCCATTGCTATGGGCACTAATTCAGTGCTGCTGAAGGGAGCAAACCAAGCTTTAACCCAGTTCAAGAGCTTTTGTCAGCAGGTCAGCAGGTGTGAGCACCTCTAAGGTAGTAATATCTAAGAAAAGAAAGATTGCCTTCTTTTCTGTCCAGTCTATGTGTTATGTTTTAGGATAATAAAATATCTCAACCCAATTCAGGATACTTGTAAGAGGGTACTACTGAGATGAAGTATCACAGTGGTATATAATCATAGAAACCTTTCTAATTTTCATAAACCCACCATATATTTCATATGTGTTTACATGCATTAAATTCCTTTCCCAATAGGCTGAAGAAAGCAGTTTATAGCCCTTCCAGAACTGCTGTTTGCCTCTGTGGAGCTGCAGGGCTTTTCTGTATGAAAGAGTTTATATGCCAGAAGTCAAGATATGAATTTTTCAGGATATTGGCTTCTGCACACCAATTTCCTTCTATGGGCTCTTAGTTGTAAAGTAGTTCCCTCTGCTTTCTGAAAGGAACACATGACTATGCACAGGAATTCTTTGTGCCTTATTCCTCAAGTCATTATAGAGGGTTCCCAAATAACACATCTTGATGCATTAATGAAAGAATGTGTATCATTACCAAGTGGCTCAGACTGAGGAATTCATCCCAAGTTTGAAACTGTTCTAACAAAACAAGCAGTTCATAATGACTCCGTTTCATTTCTTGATCCAGCTCACAGCAGGCCTGCAGAAATACTTGTGCATTGCTGTTGAGATGGTAACACTGGCACAATGAAAATAAAACTTTTTTTGGTGCTACCACTGTTTCAGTGTAATTCCAAGTATTTGTGCGACTAGAGCTGTAAATTAATTCATATGGCAATTAATGTAGTGTATGAAACATCCTGTCAATTCACACCCTAACTCAGGGCTTGCATCTGTGTTCAGACACACCCTTGATGAAGATAGGATTACATTTAGAAAGTTGCCCTTGGAGCTGTAATGTCTAGAAATGTAATCCCTCTATCATGAAAAAAGTTTGGGACTTTTGTTTCTCTGAATGTAATCTAACCATGTCAGATTCCTCCGTGATGCTCCTTTTTTTCTGTTAAAATATGTCTTTTTTTTCTGTTGTCATCCATACTCATCTTTCACTGCAGCCTCTTCTTAGATTTTGTGTGCTAAAGTCAACCCCACCCCAGTCTTTTCAAATTGTTGATGCTATTGCATCAGTGGCTTGACCATTGTGCCTCCTCTCTTTGAATCATTACAGTATCTTAAAATCCTGCTTATCAGGTTGAAAGTCATCAAGTTAATACTCAGTATGGTGGGGCACCCTCTCTTTGGCATGTTCCCTGTCCATGCCAGTGACACTTGCTCCTGACTCTTGTTCTCTTTCACATGTGTCTCAGTGCCTTGCCAGGCTGGTTTACCAAGTTTGCTTGCTTGTATCCTTCAGCCTTCATGCCTGTTGTCTTTCTTGTGAAGAGAAAGGGATGAGATAGCATACAAGCAGCTGATACTTTAAGATGCTTACAAACTATAATGCATGAATATACTACATTTTATAATGTTGTGTTTTCACTTCTCTTTCCCTACTACTACAGTCATTGTCCTCTTTATGAACTTCACTTATGTCTTCTCTCAGGGCACTGAAGCATTTTGTGCATGTTTCTAAGCTAAATATCTATCCTGAGTTCCTTTTTTTTCATCAATACTGTATTCATCTTGGTGATGCAACTAGAGGCATTGCAGCAGTAACTATGTTTGCACCACACCAGTGCAAGTTCTCAGGTAAGGATCTGTAAACCTTAAGTGTGGTTATTAGAACAAATTCTTGTGGGACAGTTCATTAACCATTTTGGAAACTGCCTGGACTCTCATTGAAACTTAATAAGCAGCAGCTTATTCCATTAGCCTTGTGTGTCCTTGATACATATGGGCAGCTGGAGAGCCTTGAATCAATACCTTTGTCTAGCTCGTGGTAACACATTCTTGTAACTAGACTGCAGAAGTCAGAAATGCTGAGAGTGTTTGGGATTTTCAAGGAAGATAGAGTATTTTCCTTTTCATCTCTATAATACTGCATATACTGCTCCCTTAGAACTTCTTGTAACTCATTCCTCCTCTTTCACCCCCTGCCATAGCTTTAATTAAGTGGTGGAAGGAAGATTCAGGAAACTTCTGCCTTCCCTGGAGGTGTTTCTGTTCTGTTTTCATAGTTCTCAGTTGCCTGCTGCCACATCTGCCTCCTCCTATGGCTTCTTTCCTCCAACATTGATGAGGTGAGTGTGTACAAGAAAGGTGAAGGTTTAGACACGGAGCCAGCAAACCACTCAGACAGAGGAAGCTGTCATCCTCTTCCTCTGCCTGAAATGCATCTTGTGTCATTCTTGTTCTCCAGTTGGAGATAGTGAGGCACAGCGTGGGCACAGCAGTGGCACTCAAAGAGAGATGGTTGTTTTTATCAACCCCGTTTGCCATCTTGCTGTTTTTCCATCTCCTGGGTGCTCCTTTCTGTTTCACACTGTTTGCCAATGCTAACACTTCCAGCTTAAGCTGCTCCCTGGGTAGTATCAGCAAGGATTAGAGAGCTTCTGTCATATTTGTTTTCCTTCTTGTCCCTATGCTCCAGCCAAGGGCTCTTCTCATCCACCTTTGCAATAGCCCTGATCCTTGAACCAAAGGACTCCTAAGTCTAAAGGCCTGGAGTCAAATATTTGCTATGAGTTTGCAGTTGAAAAGCAAAGTGATTTTTTCAGCAATATTTCCCATTGCTCAATTGCCAGCTTTAAGAAGGCATTCAATCAGTTCGTCCTGATTACTGGAATCAAATTAAAATTGCGTTTCACACTGGGAGAACTATCTTGAGTTATTAATTTTGAGCTATTGGATTTTTAAATCCTTGAGTGAGATTGCGTGTATTCTAACTTTTGGTCTATTGACTTCACTTGAGACTTGAAAGATTTTGCAGTGCCCACCCCCTGCTTGGCATGCAGCATACGTGCCTGCATGTTACCATGTCAGCCACAATGTTGAGGTCAGCTGTACTAATGCTGCTGCTCTTCTCTAGACCCTTAACTTTTTTTTCACATTTTCCTCTTTTGCAGATGTTGCGTAAGGCTCCTTTTCATTCAGACATTACACGCAGTGGGTGAATTGTGTTACCCAGCCTGCATTTGGCACGTCTCTGTTGCATTGATCAGCTACACCCACCAAAAATTGTTCTGATTCATTCAAGTGGTAGGTGAACTGCCAGTAGGAGCTTGATTTCCAGGTCTAGCTGGCTGAGTGAGCTTTAAAGGCCGTGTCCAGCTCAGGAGTTCATACTCAGCAGGTAAATTGTTGAGCCATATCCAAGCATTCAGGTGTCCCAATATACCAGTGCACTTGAGACTTGTGAAAAAGATTTCTGGTGCACCGTCTTCTATTCTACCTTCTCATGACTACCACAATTAAAAATACTCACATCTATGGTATTATTGCATAAGCTTGCCAGATGTTTGAAAGATTCCAGTTGACTTTTGGAAAAGTATTAAATCTAAACTATTAGGTCTAAGTGTCCTAGACCTGTGCCAGCTGGGTAAACACCAGAATAACTGGTAGTTGACACTACTCAGTTTACTATTCTTTCTGTTGCCAGGTGCTCATGGGGATTTGCTTGAATTGCTATATTCTACTGAACTACCTTTTTAAATTTTGTCATTGTCCAGCTGGCAACAGCTACTGGCAGAATAAATCTGCACTCTTCTGCCTTAGTAATTTCTACTTCTGCATCTGGGAACATTTGGCGATGTTGCATGATGTGGGAACATTTTTGTTCAGACTCCTCACTGTTAGAAGACAAAGATCGCATAAGCAAGTTGCATTTAACTATCTCTGTCTTGTGGCTGGTGCATGAGTCTTGTACAGCAGTGTCTTGTGTTCCCAGGATTGCTCATGTGGATAGCTTATCCCCAGTAGGTCAGTCTGGGTTGGCTTCAGGTGCCAAAGTCTGTGAGCCCAGCTGTTAAAATCTAATAGGCAAACGCTTAAGCTAATAGGGGGGTATGGTCAGAAAACCCTGATAACCAATGGTCCTTTCCAGAGTGGTTATGGAAGTGGATGGTGGTCTCTGCTTCTTCCTCCAATGAAGAGATAGAATGATATCACAGCCTGTTCCACATCCCACAGTAATGCTTTTCCTGAATCTCACTTCCTGCCAGGGATGTTTTGAAGCCCACTAGGCAATCTTTCTGTCTGTGTGTCAATCAAGAAAATTGAGTGAAATGCTAATTTTCTGTATAATTAGAAAACCAATATACCTGTATGACTAACTGGCATTCCTTCTTGTGTTGGGGAAAGCCAGAACGTGCCAGGTGGTATTCTAGGAATGCATATGCTCCATGGGTAGATAACACAAGGAAGCAGACTGACTGAATACTGATTGTCACAGTCTTGGCACCAAATATAGGTTCAAACTATTTAACAAGGCTGCTGTTTTTCTCAGGGCCTCCTCCTTCCTTCAGATACTGGAGAATGTTTCTCATCCATTTTTAAAAGAGTGGAATACTCTCAAATCTCCCCACATTGCTCTTATGCAATGGACATATTCTCCTGTTCTGTCCTTTCAGTTGTTCAGCTGATGGTCATTCATGACTTCAGAGTGCTGAAGGAAATTTAATACTTCCTTGAGGCTTTGTCCTTTGAAAGTTCTTCTTTGACCCAGAAACAAGAGTGTTCTCCATCCTCCTACTGACCTCAGAGGCCTTTCAGAAACCCTGTACTTCAGCGATTTCAGGTGTGTTGAGCTGTCTAAGCAGTGTTATTTATGATACATAGTTGGCAGTAGTCAGAGGTTTCTATTCATTCATTCCAAGCTCAGCCGTTTTAGGGTTAGACGGGTGTGACTTCTAAGGTACTGATATCTTACTGTATTGCATTCCAGGGATCTGTTGAGGAAAGAGATCACATAATGACTCTTGACCCGACTTGCATTCTTTTGTGTCATAGTCAGGACTACCCACTTTATATTTCCTGCATTTTGTGGTTTGATAAGACCATGAGCAGTTCTTGTTCATACTTCTCAGTCTGTACCATGTCCTGAGTCTTCATGGAAGAGTTGGTAGCTGTAACTAACTGCTTGCCTTTGTCTTTTGCATGTTTCTCCTCTTTGCTTTGATAATTAGATAATAAAAATAGAATTAAGTATCCAAACTTTTCAGTCTCTGTGGTTCTCAGAAGCCCTTAGTAGATGTTCAGAACTTCTCAGATCTGGGGTGATCATCAGGATAATCCACATCGATGTGATAGGTTTGACTCAGTGATCTCGAAGTCTTTTCCAATCTAGTTGATTCTGTGATTTTTATCAGTGTCAGCTTGCTTACTGCCAGACAAGCAGTGCTCATGTTGTGGTGCAGTTCCTGACATCCTGATTGGGAAAGGCTGCCTTATCCTTTCTTGATTATGTGGTAGCTAATAGCACTAAAAACTCTACTAGATATGTATGTCTTGCTAAGTGACTGATTTCTCTTTTTGGTGTATATATGATTTCATACTCTCCAGTGTCTCAACAATAATTGTTTAAAGATTCCTGCTGGAGCTGATGGAAGCTGGGTCTTTGTGTAATTCAGCCAAGGTCTACCTCACTGTCATTTTACCTGTTATTACCAGTTAGCTGGTTCTCAGGTTGTTTGACCATGTGTTTGAGAGCTTCACAGATCCTGTGTGAAGGTCCTGAGGTCAGACCAAGCTCTCAGGGTTTCATACAGTCTTGAAAAACCCCAGAGGTGGAGACTGCACAACTTCTGTGGGCAACCTGTGCCACTGCTTGAGTGTCCAGTCTGAACCCCTCATATCAAATTGTGCCTGTCCTTCTGTACGTCCAACAAACGTAAAGAGCCTGACTCTGTGTGCTCACTGACTCCCCCACAGGCTCTGCTGAAGCACTGCGGAGCTGCTGGTAGGTTCCCCCAAAGCCATCTCTCTTGCAGGCTGAACAAACCCAGATCGCCCAGCCTCTCCTCACAGGACAAGTGCTCCAGGCACCACCATTTTGATGGCTTCTGCTGGAGTTGCTGTGTTTTTTCAGTGGTTTTTTGTACTGGACAGTCCCAAACTGAATGAAGTATTCTGGATGCAGTCTGAGTGCTGAGGAAAGAGTGTTAATCACATCCTTCAGTCTACTGTTGATTAACTTCAGTCTGTTAACACAGCCTAGGCTATTGGCCCTCTTTGCTGCCAGAGCACACTGTTGGTTGATGTGCAGCTTGCTGCCTGCCGCTGCCAGGAGTTCTTGGAGTTCACAAGCCTGTGTTGTTGCAAGGAGCTCTTCCTTCTGAAGTGAAGGATCTTGCACATGTCTTTGTTAAAGTTTTATATTGGCTTATTCCTCCAACCTTTCTAATGGCAGTCCTGCCCTTCAGTGTATCAGCTGGTCCATCTCCCACTCCTACCCAATTTGATACTAGTCACAAACATTATGAGCATGTTTTGTTAAGCAGTGCAGGTCTCAGGACAGGTTCCTGCAATACTCCATTTTTGCTGGCCTGCAGGTGGAGTGCAATCCATTAACCACTACATCTGAGCCTATGTGTCCAACCCATTTTTTGTCCCCCTAATTGTCCAGACAGACCCTAATGTCCTAACTTTTATACAAGAATATAATGAAAGACCATGTCAGATGCCTTTCTAAAGTTGAGATAAATGTTATCCACTACTTTCCTATTTTTCACAAACAATTATTTAATTACAGAAGGCAACAAGGTCAGTTACATGTGATTTACACAATGGTGTACCCACTGGAGACTACGTGCTGATTGTCACAATCACAGTCTCATTCCCATGTCTAGGAATTTCTTTCAAGAAGACTTGCTTCTTGATTTTTCTCAGGGACAGAAGAGAGATTGATTGGCCTGTAGTATCCCAGATTATTTTTTACCTTTTTTGAAGATGGGTGCAATATTTGCCTTCAGTCATCTGAAGATCTTGTGATGACATTGATGTATTGACTGACTTAATGTTTAAAGTACAGTAGAAAGCAGACTTGCAAGGGCATGCTAGTAACAATAAAGGCTATTACTGACAGTAAAAGTCCTTCTTGTTGCCATTGACATCAACTGGAGCTGATCTTTGGCTTTCCTGACACCACTCCTACATGCCTAGGTGGTGTTTTTTAATTTCTTCTTTACAGCCTGTCCCTCCTTCCACCTGCTGTATGACATCTTTTTGCACTGGAGCTCATCCAAGCAAATCTCTCGATACATGTACTTGTCTCCTCGATATCAGGATATCAGGACTGTTCCTGCCCTTGGAGGATGCTGTGCTTTACTGGCCTGTCCACAGGCTCTCACTCAGCCAGTCTCCAGGAATAGCTCCACAGATCTGAGCTGTGCTGTTACAGAGATAGCACACCCCCTCCTTGTCTTTCCTGCAGTGTGTATCGCCCCAGTTGTGTGAGCCATCCCCATACACCTCAGTTGCTCCTCATACAAAGTTTTTCTAACCAGATGGGCCAGGGTTTTGGCAAAGATGCCTTTTCTCCACTTTGTCAGGTGAATCCTATCTCCTCCTAGAAGTGCTCAACCATCAGATAGGGTTACAAAAGCCAAATCCCTGTCTCTAACCCCAGTTAGGAGTTGCAAGACACTGATCTGCGAGATCCATCTGTTCTTCCTTTAGCCTTTTTTCTTCACTGGAGGCCACCTGTATCTCCATGCCTTTGATGCTTTCTCCCTGACCCATGTTGTTCTTGATACACTCCAGGTTAATAAATAAAAATAATGACAGGAATACTTCACACATGCTGACCAGGAGGAGAGGTGAGAGCAGTCTCCTCATGGACCCTGGTCATGGAAGCTTTCTGGTCACAAAGAGCACAGCATGGGTATATTCATGGTTGTGCACTACACCCTCCCACAGGATTGCATGCTGGTGTGTGACATTCATTGGTTTTGCAATGCAGCTGTTTCCTAAATTATTTTTCCATGAACCCTAATGGAAATGGGGTGGATAGAATCCATTTTTCCTTGATGACAGTTGGGTGTCTTAGTCATAAGAGCAGACCATTTTTTTGGTCTCTGATTTAAGACAATGCTTAAGCACAGGCAGCCTTACTGACTTTAACTAGGAATTTCTGTTGAAATGTAACTTTTCACTCTTATTTTCAGGTGTTTCAAATTATTGTGAAAGATACGCTGAAGGAATGAGACTTGTTCTGAACACCTTTGGGCCAGTTCCAGAATTTTCAGGTGAAACTGCACAGAAAGTCAATCAGGTAAATACAGAGTTGAGAAAAACAGTGACGTTCAGAATGAAGAGCTTTAGTTTTTATTTTAACATTTGTACTATTTCAGTTTACTGCTGGAATTATCTGTAGTCTGTATTTATTGTGTGAATGTGTACTTTAAGGGAAAAGATCAGTACAGTATGCCTGTGAGTCCCTTTTGAAAGCACTTTGACAATTCATCATGGGAAAGTGACCCAGCAGTCACATTATTCCCAGTAACATTATAACTAGACAGGTGAGTCAGCTGCTAGCAACTGTGGGTTATTGGCGTTTAATCCTCCATGCTATTCCTTACCACTTCCCTCCTCTTATCATATTATGCTCAGCCTCCTTTCCTACATGAATATTCCTCCTGTGTCTTCCTCCTACTCCATCTTCCTGTGTAAATCTGTAGCTTTTTTCTTCTGGGTGTTCTTTTTATACTTTACAAACCAGAGTTCCAGTTTGTAATGTGTGCAAATACGTGTTTAGGATAAGTACATGAGCCGTCTGGTAAGGCCACTTGCATGTTTAAAGATAAAATGTGTTTAAGTGCTGTTCTGGATTGGCATCTAGTTTATGTATTGACATTTCTAAGCCCAGAATTTGTTTCTACTCACTACGCAGTCATTTCTAATGACCATAGGAATCAAGTATAGTAATGTCCTAACTGCCTTCTCAAAGGTTCCTTTTTTAATGATTCACTAAAGAACATGTGTAGGGGTTGAATCATTTCTGATCAAATGTTGGAGATTAATTCCAAATACAGAGGCAGCCTGTCTGGAAGATGGCATTTTGTGTTCCTATTTAGTTAATGCATTTTGAGGAAAGATATTCTTTTATGCTTAAATAACATAGACTGCTTATAATAATAATAATAATAATAATAATCAATAATAATTTTGGAGTCATTCACAATCAGAAGCTTTTAATGGGTATGAAATGGTTTGGCTTTCTTCATAGAAGGCTGGATTCCACTTCAACATCTGCTTCTGTGTGTCTTTATTATCTTCAGTCTTCAGTGCCAAAGATGGGCTTGCAGGGATCCTCTGTTAGAGTAAATCATTAAACATTTTTTATCTTATTCTTCTGTCCTTCCCTCTGATTTTTTTCTGGAGTGACTGCAGCTTGCCAGTCATTGGTAGCAGGTCCAGGTTTTACTCAGTTTCTCAACACTTGCCTTTTAAGCCTAAGACCTCAGGTCCTATTTTGACAAAGATGACCTTGTGGTCTCTATCTGCACTCTCAAAACAACTTTTTTTTCCTTAGCACTTCTAAGACAACTTTGATTGTGCACTCAGAAATACTTTTTTCCCTGAGTTTGCTATGTATCTTCCCCTGTCATTTTTATTATAACTGGTATTATTAAGATAAAATGTTTTTATAAACATGATATCCCTCACTGCATTTATGGGGAACCACACACA
>JANRGV010000051.1:42420392-42431849 GCA_024734035.1 Alethe castanea | reverse complement strand
CCACACACAGGAATCTGGTTCAGAACATATTTTCAGCAACGTAAATGGCCAGGTTGTCTCCTTTCTACTTAATAAAAGATTATTATCAAAGAGAATAGACAGTGACTGTGTGGAGCAAAATGAGGGATGAGGGTGATGCTTTGTTATTTCTGTAGTCATCTCCATTGCCACATTCAGGATAACCTTGTCCAAGTGGGAGAGCATTTTTATTCCCATACAAGTTGATTCCTTTCCAGTTACTCATGTAAAGAATCAGTGACCCATTTCTTGTGACAGCCTAAATTATAGTTTGTGTGGATGGTGACTTGGTGACACAGGGAAAGCCAGAAAAAAATGCTGGTGAAAAACTTTTCACTCAGAATGTGAAATTTAGTCATCTTAAATTTTCTCTTCCAGGCACTGTCTGAAAAAATTCCAGTTGTTCCAAAAGTCCTGGATGCCAGGAGAAAATGGAGAGATGAATGTCTCACTGGTCTTGCCAAACTGAAAACACAAATGAAATCTGACTGAGGTGCACCTTTTCTAACAGGAGACACCAAATGAAGAGCAGATCTTCATAAAAAAGCAGAAATTTTTGGTCGTGCAGAAGAGAAGACTGAATGGGCAGCCAATGATAATAAGCACACGGAGACCAATGAAACATTTGGTCAAAATTTGCCAAATTCATGAATGACTAGAAACAGTTATTAAAAAGTTCAGTTAAAATTTATCGAATTACTATACAAATGCATTAGATGTGTAAGTCTTAAGTAGCTTTAGCAACATTAATATTGTGCAATGCAGGAACACAATCATGTTTTAAATAATGCATTTTTCACCTTGCTTAGGAATTCAGCACTTGAACAATATTTGCTAATGCAGGAATCTGAAACAGGCAAACATCAGCTGTTTGTCACTGGAGAAAATAAGCCCTCCCCCACCAGTCACTGTGACAGTGAGGTTAATTTGTAAAGCAGTGACTGCAGATAGGAGAAGGTTGTATTGAGCAAAGTGTGGATTCACCCAACAGTGAACTGAGACCTCAGTAGCAGTTAAGGGTCACTTCAGTTCGTGTCTGTTACTGTTTCACAATGTAGAGAAAAGAACTGCTCCTCTCTCCCCTTGGCACTTCTGTACCTGTACGGTGATCTAAATGTGAGTAAATAGAGCAGAATTCCCCCTTCATCCCTTCCCCCTGGTTCTGTATGACTTACCAGACACCTACTTGGTCTTCAAGACCATGCACTTGAGAGCCCATGGCTTTGCTCACTGATGTTTGATGCTGGCTTTTGGCATTGCTGCATGTGCCCAATTTTATGACTTGACTGTGAGAAATAAGAGATCTGGATTTAGTAGCTGGTTTGGGAAACAGTATGGTATAGTGCATCTGTCTGGGCTTTCTCCACGACCTTCAGAACGATCTTGGGAAAGCAGTTCACCTCTCTCCTGCCATGTCTGTTTTATACATTGGTTGAAGCAAGATCTGCTTCTTTAGGACTCAGTTGTAGTGAATGTAACAGCTGTAGCTGAAGGAACCCAGATACCTAAGTCAGAACGGGGTGATCTTTAAGGTCCCTTCCAACCCAAGCAATCTGATGATTCCAAGATTTGCTCTTTTGGTCCCCTACAGAAGGCAAGATGCAGTGACTTAGATGTAGCATTACTGCTGCCCTTCCCTCAGGAGATACAACACCTCCACATTGAAAAACACAGGATACACCTGGAAGGAGGATCCACCTCAGGTGCTGCAGTGGCATGTTTTGGTCCACTGCAAAGTGTTATTATGAACATCTATACTCTGTAATATAGTTGGACTTTGATCTTAGCATCTTGTTAATGCAGATAGTAGGAATAACTTGAAACAGTGCATCGTACCCACCCTGCTTGAATTATGCAGTTCTGAATTAGTGCTAGCTGGTCATGTAGCTTCACAGTACAGATGCAGAAGTTTTAACCTGTCATTCTGCTAATTCTCATGTGTTTTTTATAGAGAATGCAGAACACAAGATGTTGTTTAGTAAACTTGTAACTTTATTAGTTACCATTTTGAGCTTAGCAGAAATGTCTGCATGAACATACCAAACCCACATATTTGTGCTTAGGACACAGTAAAAGAGACGTAAGATAATTTGTATTGCTTGACAAAAGTGGTGGGCCAAGAAGACATCTCTGGATGTAAAACATAGGATGGGAGGCATAGTGCAGAGGTTGGCGTGTGCTTCTTTATAATCAGTGGAGTGAACAGGAAATTTGTAAGCTCAAATTATTACTTTATACCAAAACTTAAAATTTTCATGTTTCTTCTCTTGTTTTTTATTGCCACAGTGACTGGCCCAACCTGCATTTAAATATCTGAGAGGTCAGTCCTCACTCCTGAGGCCTTACTAATCAATAGTAAATTAATTGTGAGGTTGATTTCCTCATTTTGTGTATGGTTTTGCATTTCAGACAAGGCTGAAGAAGGTTCTGATTACTTTCAAGATTTGACATGTTTTTCTTGTGGGCATATGACATTGTCATAACTAATTAGCCTGCAGTACTTCTGTTTACTCTGAGATTTTTTAAAACTTGATCATGTCATGAAATATTTGCTGCTGTCTTTATTATTTGCTTATTAATAAAATATTTTAATGAGGACGGTATTAACTTGTGTGCTCCAGTGTGATTGATGCTTTAGAGACAGAGCACTTCTGTACAGCGAGCAGCTGCTCCACACGGTTACAGCAGACCTCACCTTGGAGCATCAGCTCCCACACAGGCTTACAGCTGTAAGTTGAGGAGGGGGAAGATTCTTGACAAAAACTGTATTTTAGCTGACATTTGCGTAGGAGTTCCAGCCTCCAGGAGACACTTTTCGCCCCATGAGGATTAGTCAGACAGAGGCAGCTTGTCCACAGAGGTGGTGTAGTCTCCCAACCTGGAGGTTTTCAAATCCTGACTGAATGAAGCCCTGAGCAGCCTGGTCTGACCTCAGACTTGCTGTGAGCAGGAGGTTACAGCAGAGACCAGCTAAGCTTCCTCCTGATTTGCATTTTCTGATTTTCAGTTTTATTTGATTCAGGATAATTTTGCATCAGAAATGTTGCTCCAAACACAGTCAAATATTTATTTTGTTTGATTGTCAACAGAATTGGCAGAAGTTAAACGTTCAAGTAACTATTTGATGGTAAACTATGAGATTTTTTGGAATAATTTATCATGTGGGGTTTTTTTTATGAAATTGCATATTTTAAAAGCCTTTATTTTTTTTTTATTCAGGTTGCACCTATAGAATTTTCTAAGGCAAACTTTATTGCACTGTGTTTTTCTCTGTTTCACCAATTTAATATTTATTGTTTTCCTTATTGCATATATTTTACTGTAAGTTACTGCTGCTTATTGGAAGCAGTGTCCAATATGTTCATACCAAAGCCTTTGATTTAATGCCATTAAAAATAAACCACCTATGATGTGTGAGATAGGAAGAAAAAACAGATGCAGAGAAATACTCAGTTGCTTCTCTGAGGGAGGTCTCCAGTACCTCGGTTTCCTAAATCTCTGACAGTAATGGAGTAATTTGCAGCTTGCAAAGCAGCTTTATTAATTTACTTTCCCTATTCTGTAGTTGTTTCCCTAATTTTCTGTTAAATCATAAGTTTGAAAGTTAAAATGTGAGCATTTTTTCTGATTGCACTATTATCCAACTGGAATGGTATTAAACTGTGTTATCCTATCTATACCATCTTTTAGGCAAAGAGTGAACTGTACTTCATTAGGGAAGCAGGAGAAGTGCTTGTGGTGCTTGTATAAGAACAGAAAAAAATCCTTTTGAGACAAAGTGATGTCATTGTCAGTCTCAGTTTCTTGAACGATGAGATCTGCTGCCAGTTCCATGTCAGGATTGCATTGCCATAATATGGAGTTACAAAAAGGTGTTTGAGAACCTGTAACTGTGGTACCCTTGCAGGTATGGAGATAAGGAGAACAGGAGCTCTCCGTGAGAAGAGGAGCCCAGCAGATGTGAACGTAACAATTACTGGAAGTATCAGGAGGAAACCCAAATGGACTTCTTCTTTCAGCAGCCTACCAGGCCCAAAGGGAGTTTTTCACAAATTCATTTGGATCTAGTTAGAGCAAACAAGTGTAAATGAATATGTTTGCTCTAGCTGCCTGCTCTTCTGCTTTGTTCCCTCAAGCTTCAATGTGAGTGTGTGTGTATGTGCATGTACTATTGCAGAGTGGAAAGACAAAAACTGATGCCAGGGGAAAACTCAAATGAGTTTGGTTTGGTAAGGCTTTGTATGTACCAAGCCAACAGCCAAAGATTTCTTTCTGTTCTTTTCTGTGATTTCAGAAAGAGAAAGGAGTTCCTCCCTTCAGCATGTTATTCAGAGCTAAGCAGAGGTGCAACTTAGAACTTAGAGCACATACTTACAGGAAGTTACCATGGACTGGTATCTGTTCATTTTTTGGGTAGAACCTTCTTCTCTAGGACGGCTACACAAACCTCTTGCTTCTCTTATAAATGGGAGGTCATAAGAAACTAGCAGTGTTCCTGTTTTCTACGGAGCAGTATAATTTATTTCCTTAACATAGTCAAAGAAATGTTCTATGGGGTTGCAAGATGGATTGCTCTTCACCAGACATTTAAATGGAGAGATGCTTGGAATAAAACAGTACTCAGTATGAAATTTCTTCTTGAATATGCCTGTGAAATGGAGATTTTAACATGCAGCTTGGTAGACTCCTTGCAGCTGCTTGGATTTCACATCTGTTTTCACAAGAAGCAGAGATGTGTAAGATGCAGAATCATCCAGAAACTTGTTTCCTTTTATCTGTGGGTAGAATATAGTCTAACATGGAAAAGTTAAGTTGATTCCATAGTTTCATGTGGATACAGGAAAGCTTTATGCTGAACTTTTTTTAGAAGATTCTATACAATAAGAGCTGTAATTTGCCCTAAATTGGAGATTTGATCTGTTTAGCTTAAGCCTAGATGATGACACTGTTGTAGTTTTAACAGAGTGCCCAAGGCCTCCACAAGGGTCCAATACCTCTGTGTCATCACAATGGAAGTGTTTTCCAATAGAAAATGTTAAAAAGGCTCTGTAATTTAAAACACTATGAAAACCCTTCTTTTCATTCATGATGTGTTTAAACTTTAATATCAGGTCTTGCACTAATTTTTCCAATATCATGAGGGTACCTAAGTTTCACATCAAGCCGTTGCTTGTTCTTGATCTGCTTAAACAGGTAGTGTTCCTAAGGAATACAATGGAGGCATTTTTTGGCAGCCCAAGGAGAAAGTGATGAGACTGCAAAATCCTCCCTGTGACTGATATTACTGAAAAAAATGAGGTTGTTGTTTATGAGTCAACTTTACTGCAAGCTATGTTGATGTGGAGCTTGTTTTTTTTTAATAAGCCCTATTTCATGGGTGAAATCTGCATACTAAGTCTTTAGTAGTAATTTAGAAAGTATTTCTGTGCAGTTAAAAACGTATTTCTGGAATTGCCAGCATTACACAAAGGCAGCAGTCACAGAAGCGTGTCGTTTTCCACATTCCAGAGCACCTTGCAACCACAAAACCAGATTTTCTGATATTACTCAGCAATGCCATTTTAAAGCCGTGCAGTAATGGAAACATGTAATTGTGCCATTAATGGAAAGATGTAATTGTGCCATTTTAAACACACAGGCTGCTGAAGACAGCAAATTGCACAGCCAGGTGATTTCATGGAATGAGCAGTGCCTGTTGTCCATGTTGTACTGAAGTTTATGGAGAAGCATGAAGTCACATTTTGTTCTTCTACAAACCAGAAATGTTTCCACTTGCTTTTGATTTTCCTTCTTTAGAAAGAAAAGTTAAGTACATACATCACGTCCTCTCAATCAGTATCTCAATCAGTGCATAGTAAAGGGTGATTACAGAAGTCTGAATATAGCTTCAGTTCCTGAGACATAACTCTCCAGTGTGTTGTTTACAAAACAAAAGCCATTAAAAATAAGGATACAACTGGAGAGAAAAATAGAGAATACAATTTTTCTTATGACGATGCAGGTATTATTTATATTATGACAAAATCAGATTTAATCTGATCTTAGTGTCCTAATAGTTTCCCTAATAGGGAAAACCAGTAGGTAGGGAATAATGCATATATAGTTAATCATCAGTAGAAGTGAGGTAGGTTGTTTGTTGTTCTTTGTAAAAAGTGCTTAGTGCATCTGAATATAGCTTTCGGTTTCAAATCTCTTCTTAAAAAAATACAGTCCAGACTCCTCTGAAGTGTGCTGCCATAAAATGTGCTGTAAACAACTGTCCAGACAGTGGCCACTGACTGTGGCCTCGGGTAGTTACTGCCATGTCCACCCTGTTGGCAGTCCTGTCCCCATGCCTGTGAAGAGCAAAACAAAGTGTAATTTCCAGCTGCCACCTCTCCTGTGAGCTGTGGGTGAGTTTCTTGTCTGTCACCAAAAGGACTTTGCTCTGACACGCTGCTGCTGGCCGTGCTGGTGCAGGTCAGTAAACAGGCCATGTGGGCAGCCTTGCCCACAGTCCTGGGGTTTGTTCTCTTTCTTAGGCCAGGTCAGCCTGTGCTGGCCTCCAGCATGGCTTGCTGCCCTGTTTCTGTAGCAAAGGGCTTTTGGCTGTACTGCCTGTATAGGCCAGTCTGCCCAGCTTCTGGGAAGCCAGCCACAGCCTGTTGCAGAACTGGAAATGGATGTTAACAGCTCATCCTCATTTACCCATTTTCCAGGCTAACGAACTTGGACTATTCACCTATAAAATCAATTTTTTCCTTCCAAAATAGTTTACCTGTGATAGCTGATATCCATCTGCCCTGGTGCTGTGCTCTTTTTTGTGATCCCTGCTGCAGTCTTTCTGATTTTCACTGATGTGGGTTACTGCCAGCTGCCATCTCCCCTATTACGTCAATAGTCTGAGGAAAGCTGGAGAACTTCACATGAGGTAAATACTCATCTGTCAGCAGCATGGGGGCTCTTTTGTCAAATGCATAGTTGCAGGACCTTCCCTCTGATGGCTGTGTCAAAGATTCTGAAATTTGTGTTAAAAGGTAGAGGTGATCACCACTGGATGTTACAAGGAGGGCTTTAACATGATCATGCTTATGATTTATAAGTAATTTTAAAAACAGATAATTTGTAAGCTGCCTAATTAAAGTAATGTTGAGACACTTCTAGAACAACACATGATCACTTTGTTTATAGCAGGAAAGCACAAAGACCAGAACTGAATAAAACCAAGCTACCATGGAAAGAGTGGTTTGTTTAGCATTAACACCACAGCTGTCGCTTACTTTTGGCAATGCTCAGTGAGCTTATTTTCAATAGTGGCACTGGAACTGTGTTATTCTATTTGCTTCTCATCCTTTTAGTGTGCATTTCCTCAAGAAGTTTCTCTGAGGGAAGCAAAACCTTGTATTTACTAGCCTTTTTTTTTTTTTTAATTTATGATCCTTTGCATGATTTCCAAGCCCATGTAGCCATGTGTATATTCTATATTTTGTTGTATTCCTTCTTTTTCCTTTTTTCTTAGCTTTCCTTTGAATTGTCCATTCACCATCCACCTCTCTTTCCACATTAGTTTCTTCTGGTGATCCTTTATTACTGATGTTTCTCGGTTGCTGGGAAGATCATCTTCAATTTCAAAGCTACACATGGGGATTAACTGCTACCCAGATGTTGTACCAACCTCCCACTCCAGCCTCTACAAGCAGACTCTTTGTGGTGAATACTGATTATTTTCACTCAATAGATTGGATACAAACTCTGGGTCTGGCCATCTGGACCCTGTTTCGTCATGGCTGGTGTCTCAAGGGTGTGTTTGGCCATTCCCATTGCAGTTCCACAGGCACAGCCCAGATGCCCATTGATAGAAACTCCTCTGACTCACATTCCTCCCAGGACAGTGCTGCGTGCTGCAGGTGCAGGAGTGCCAAACACAGCCTTTTCCTAATCCTCTCTGTTGACAGCAGTGTTTGACTTCTCCAATTTAATCTCATGATAGGTCCCAAGATGAAGCTGCTCCCTATTTTACATCTGACTCAGTATTTATCTGTCAACTTGATGCTTGCTGAGATCATTGGTGATCAACTGCTTTGTTGTATTGGCAGAAGGCCTTTTTGGACCACAGGGATTTTATGTTTGGATCTGGAAGGCACAGGGCAGTAGAAGCAAGATCCTTGTGGTCAGCACAGTCCCTGTAATGTAGGACATTATATTCCTTTTTAGCCTCACAGGGCAGCTCTTCCAACTCCTGGCTCCTGCCTGTTGCCTTTTCAACTCCTTGCATCCTCCCCGAGAAGCAGAGACCCCACCCAGGTGATGTATGTTGAACGTACCAGTGATCATTGATGTAGTTTTTCTGAGCCCTCATTCCCTCCAGCTCTCACTTCATATTCTTTCTTTCTATTCCCCAGCAATGGGATTTTTGCTTGTTTCCAGGCCTGTTTGGCAAATATTGTCCTTCCAGTCATGGTTTTCTCAAGGGGACCTTACTATTTTTGTTAATTTAACTACTATTTTCATGTGTTTTTTAGTGGAATATCCAACAATTTTACCTGGAGAAAGCTCTTATGGCAAATCTGCAACAGTTCTTCTTCTTTTTTTATTCCTTTTGTGAGGAAATTATGACATGCCTAATACATGCTTCTACTTTTGTGAAGGTTTGGAATGGAACCAGCTACAGTTCACACAATTCCACCCTTGGCTAAAATCCCCGGTTTATATACCTGGGGAAACCATAGTAGCTGGGTGGAGAAAGTATAGTCTCCACAATTAAAATGCAAGCTGACTTAATGAAGGGAAATTTATTAGGGGAGAATTTTATGACAGTATATTTTCACCTCTGGCAATAATCTCATATACAGCACAACAGATAGCACAGGGCTGAACAATACCCTGAGCACAGCCCAGACAGAGGGAGGCTGCACTGGGGGATCCTGAGATCTGTGTCAGCATCTCCCTTCACTGCCCAAGAAGACAGGCAATGGTCTTGACTCACTCAGGTTCTTTTTGCTTTGTGCCTTGTGCCTTCTCCTAGCAGCCCTTTTTTTTTCCCCCCCTAATTTGTACTTTTATACAGTTCCTGCCCTACTACCCCATATTTCTAATTTTATTAATCCATGGCTGTTTGGAGGTCCCTTACAGTCTCCCTCATTTTCCAGTTGCCTCCTTCATGCTCAACTGCATCTTTGTGTTCCCATTTTTCCCTGGTGGAGGCTGGCAGTGCTCTGGGTCATGCATCCTCCCAGGGGAAGAGGATTGGAGATGGCAGAGGGAATAGCTGCAAGAGCTACACAAAAGCCTGATCTGAGGATGGCATCTTGGCAGAGGTCACTTACTCAAGCCATGTTCTCAGCCCTGAGGATGGCAAGTTAAAAAATCTTGACTGGGATCTGAACCCCTGTCAGCCCAAGACCAAGCAGATTTATCACCTGCTGCTCAGCTTCCCACATCCCCTTCTGATTCCCATTATTTTGTCTTATAGTTGTTTTAACTGTTTGCTTGGTCTTGAGCTTTGTTCCTTTTTGTGGGCATGGAGCCTGTCTTCACATACTTATCTGCACTCTTGGGCTCACTGCTTATGAAATATATTAAATAATATTTTTCAAGTTTTTACAAAGTTTACAAGGTTGTTCCAAAGCTCGCCCTAGCTGCAAATACAGGTATCAGGCGAGTTTGATCCACAGTTTAGATTTTTTAAAAAGTCCTCCTAAATATAAGTTAAGCAACTGAACAAGTTATTTAGAGCAGCTGCAGAGGTCTTTGAGTTCTTTGAGGAAAGGATTGATACACATCTCTTGGAGATGATGCAAATATAGTAAGTACAAATCAGAGATCCTTGATCCCTATAAACATGCAAATTAGAAACAATTAAAACATACAACATGGCCTAATGCTTAATACACCCAATGCTCATGCAGCCACAAATTAGTTTATCTAAAGAGACCAAGAAGAAGATGAAGAAAAAGGTGGGGTGACACTTGATCACAATAAGTAGAGTCTAGCTCTGAGAAGGTGGTTTCCAAAGGGGTATTTTGGGAGCATTTTAGGTCATTGTACAAAGAAGGAAAAAAATCAAACCAAAATGACAAAAAATCCAGCCCCAAACTTACTGTAAACACCAAGACAAATATTCAAGGAAGCAATCCAAGATAGAATGGTGCTGGGCATTTTGGAAACATAGTAAAGCTACACAAACAATACATAATACAATAATTTCCAGAAGGATATGAGCAAGCCAAGGCTGCTGGGACATCCCCATTGCACAAAGTAATGAAGAAATCACACGAGCAAACACTCATAACTTTTAGAAAGGGGAAGCTGTAAAGGAAATAGGAAATAAAGTCAAGACACGGGCGTGTTGAAATAGCCAGGGAAGGACGAATCACTGTCAACACTGAGGCTGTGACAGATGAAAGAAGAGGGAAACAGGGCATGGATGTGAAACTAATGGGGAAAGGCTGCTGGAACATCAGAAAAAATCTGCAAAACCAGGAGAGAGTAAATAGGTACTGACTAGTGGGTTTTACTGCCCTTTCCTGATTTTATGGAAGGTCACCTCAATGCTCCCTTAGAGATATGATAGGAGTCAGTATTGGAAGCAGCCTTGGTGAAGGTTGTTGTCAGTGGATTCACTTCACATTAAAGGCAGCAGTGAGTAGGGAGGAGCCAGTCAATCCCAACACTTGGGTAGGGAGCTGGGGATGCCATGGGCTGGTCATGCTAATTCCTTGCAAGAGGCATCTGCTTCAGGAGGCAGCATTTTACAGGGTAAACAATGTCCTGCAGACACTAAAATGACAACATTGTCATAAAATGAAGGTTTCAACAAGATTGCAGTTTTTCAAAAATTAGCAAACTTTCAGGCCATTGTCTGAGGTAAGCACTAAAGAGCTGTGGAGCTCCTGTGCTTCTCATTTCCATGAGCAGCAGTTTGGCATTTAGGGGCTGGGAGAGATATTCCCATGGAAGTTCTGAATGCTGTTCCTTGGTCACTGCATGTAAGACAGTATAAATAGCAGATATATTTAAATTAGTGACAACACTCTCCATTGTCCTGTAAGCATCAGTTCTTCCACCTTAGATTTACAGCCTGTCATCTCCAATGTATTCATCTAAGGCAAAGGGCAGAATGTTGTCATGCAGGAATTAATAAATAACAGATAGGTGCTATGTTTGCAGGAGATGGACTCTGCACCATCTCTCATCTCATCATCTAACTCCTCCACGAATGATGACAAATGGAGATTTGCTCAGCCACCCGTGTTGGACAGTACATTGGTGTCATTGGATACTGCTGGGACAGGAAAAAAGCAGCCTTGAAGTCCTTTCTCAAGCTGCTCAAGGACAAGAAATTATAACAATGATTATACACCTGCAGGGTGCATGAGAGCCATGTGAGTGTCTCATGATATTTTGCAGAAAGCATGTTTTCAAAGAGGTGTTGCCTTCTTGGACCAATGAGTCTTTTCT
>JANRGV010000051.1:42402692-42412961 GCA_024734035.1 Alethe castanea | reverse complement strand
CCAGGCTGTTTTATCTAATTTATAAAAAAAAAAAAAAAAAAAAAAAAAATCCAAAACATCCAAACTGCTGAGTGCCAGAATTTTAGAGATGTTAGCCAGTGCACAGTGCACAGGACTGGCAGGATAAAGCAAGCAGGAGTCCATTCATCACTTGGCAGAAGGTTGGGATAAATGGGAAGAGTCCTTCCTTAGGAGAAAAACTGTTTTGCTGGATGGTGAAGAAAGAGGTTCTCCTGTGACCTAAATGTGTCTATCACAGACTTAGTGGGGACCTTTAAGTGTCATGGGACAAGGCTTCCCACGACCTGAGTCAGTTTGGTAATCCCCACACTGCAGATTACCACACAGATATACACCCAAAGCAGCAGAAAAAATTGGAGATTGCATCCCTCATGAACCACGGGTGCTCCCCAGATCTTCCTGCTCCCCCAGAAAATAACGTCATCATGCCAAAGCAGGCAAAGTAGTGGGTGTGACTGTCCTGCATTGCCCAACTTCTGCCCACTCAGATGACATCTCTCTGACCACACTGGTGAAGAAGAGAGGAGAGGGCTGGATGGGCACCTGGACAGGGGGAGCAGGTTGGCATGTTAGTCCATGGTTACCTAGGAAAAACTGTGGCCTGGGGTGGTTTTTGATGGGATAGGCTGTCCCTAGGTGTATTCCTAACTGCAGCGTCTGATGGGAGATGTTGGCTAAGCAGAGATCATCCCATTCTGCTGAACAGGAGTTAGATGAGAGGCACTCACTGGCCACTGAAAGCCAATAGTGTTGGCTGAATTAAAACTCTTAGGTAATACTAATGGACTCGGCAGACAGGCCAGAAGGGTGCTAATAGCTGCTCACAGCAGCCCACACGCTTCAGGGGATAGAGGACACCCCATGGGATTACTGTAATGATGCCCTGTAGGGCAAGGGGTGTGTTTCTTACTTCTTCAGGTAAGATCTCATACAGGCCATGAGGTATGAGTTGTACCTGACCAAATTAAAGAAAGACTGTGATTTGAACTGGGACTATTCTGACAAAACTGGCTTGACTACCTTGACTTACACATCTGGGGATCCTGGCACTAGAGGAAAGATCATCTCAGTAGCTTCAGTTTGTGGGAACTGAGAGTTATCACAGGAAGGATAAAAGCTGGAAAAATCCCTTCCTCCTTTCTCTTTCTGCAGGGACTGGAAGCCTAACTTAGTGATCCTCTCCTGAAAGGAAGAGGGGAGGTTTGTCAAGACCTTCTTTAGTCACTCTGTCTCTATAACTTAATTCTTTTAAAAGTTAGGCAAGTGCTGGGGCTGGGGACAATGGTGCTTGATCAGGAAAATGCTGCTAGCTTTCTGCTCATGTTGCAGAGTCCAGTTTACTCAGCTTGCATGAGGAGTGATTAAAGCATTTCGCATTTGAGATGCTCCTGTGGGCATGTGCTGGGAATGACTCCTGTTCTAATGCAGTAGCTGACATAGCAAAATCTTGCACTCCATTGTTGCCAATCATTAAATCAAAGTCACAATCCATTTGGAATAACTCACGGAAACTCATTATTTTGCCACTGCTTGCTGAACTGCTTAGATAATCAAAATGCTTGTGAGAACAGGGAAAAAAATTTTGTTCTTGGCCTGGAAGGTGCAAAGAGCAGTGACACACCCCAAGTGAGAAGCAGCAGGACGTGTGGAGAAAGAGGAGGATATGAGCCATGAGACCCCCTGGAGTTCCATGGACTTCATCACAGTTAAACATAATGCTTTCCAGGCATTACCTGCTCTCTCATTTCACTGGTAAGGTGCAAGGGAGGTAAGGAGGAAGGTAATGTGAATTAGTTTTTTTAAATAGCCAGTAAGGGGAAAGCCCTTGTTATGTTTTTGAAGCCCATCATTCCTTAAGATAGAGACAACATAGGATATTTGGTGCAGTTGTCTGGAGAGACGTGGGAAGCTCTTGGAGAGCCTGCTCCTTTTTCAACTTGGAAGTCTGGGAGTGGGCAGCAAATTAATGGAGAATGTTTCCTTTAAATCATGAAGAGAAATGTGAATTACTGCTGAGGTTTCCATTCTGTATCATCAGGAAGCCATTTTTCCACTCTGGCCAAAGATGTTAAGGAATATTTGGCACATGAGGACAGCACTGACACTGTGCATTTCTATTACTTGGGCTTGAAATTGATGCCTTTTACTCAGTAAGGCTTGTTTCTGCAAAAATGCAGGTAGGTTACCTACTTATTCAGTGGTTCCTGTGAATGATTTTGTGGATTTATGGAAACATCCATGTCAGACCCTCACAGCCCCAGAGGCATCAAGGAAAACGTACACCTGGAGCTCTGAAGACTGACATTAGTTGTGACACTTCCAATAGGAAGGTAAATGACAGCATTTCTCAGACATGATAATTTACAAAGTGAAAATGTCAATGACACCAATAATACTTGAAGCTATTTTCTCATGACTAGTTATACCTCTGAAAGTGAATATGCAGCTGCAGTTACCAAGTGATGGGGCAAAGTCAAAGGCCCATAAATACACTTTAACCATAATCATCCTTTTTGCCAATAGAAGCCATGGCATTCCACAGCTGAAGTGTATAAAAAGCATAAAGAATATATTAAAGCGGTGACAGTGTGGAATTATGCAAGTTCTAAACAATCATGGAAGAAGAGAGCAAAACATTTGAAGGAGACAAGTCATTTTAGAACTTGGCAGCTAATTCATTTTGACCCTTGCTTTGCATTTCTTAAGTTCCCACACACATTGTGTTTCTAAGGCTAAGTCCTGTAGGTCCTTATCAGCTCACATTTAAGGGTTAATTTACAGAGCCTCTGCCCTGCAGAACATGGTTCATTGTTCTTTGCACAGCTGCATGAAACATTGTAAATGCTTTTTAGCAAAAAATGTTGGAGTAGAAAATAAAAGGCAAATCTTAGAGGAAGACCATTTTTTTAGTGGTGAGTCTGGATCCTGTGACAGTGAAGTAGCTGAACTAGAGGATTATATATATTTACTCTGCATGACTGAGCCAGTAAGGCAAATGAACAACTTGTGTGTTTATATAGCTTTGTATTAATTTACACTTTCCCAAATTCATGTTTCTTACTGGTTGTGAAATATAAGCAGGTACAAATGGTTTAAACTCCTTTGTCCAAATTCTGCTGTTACCTATATTCATTAATTTTCTATGACCTATGCAGAACCCCCTGACCTAGTCCCTGAAATGTGGCCTCTACATGATGTGCCTTGTGAGGCCCCTCTTGTTTCTTGGAAGTTGACCTTTTTCCAGAAGAGTCCAACAAATACTTTCCAAATTAGGGCTATTCAACCACCCCTGCCCGCAGACACAGAACATAATTACCAACATGATTTATCTAGAGAATTTTCAACACTCGAACTACTGTGGTGACATTTGCTGATGGTATTCTTAGCACGCATGGGAGGGACAGGGCTTTTTGTTAACATGTATCTCTAGGGTTGTGTATGTAGGATATGGTCTTTTCAGCTCCCTGTACTGTTAACTATGGGTTGGCACGTTGGAAGTTGTCCTGTGTTTATAAAAATCATATGGCAAAGACATTAGGAAGGAAAGCCAGAAGGATGCTGCAGCAGAAAAGAAAGCTCTTGGCTTAAACTGTAGTTGCTGACACTGCTTAGCATGAGGGGAGCCTCCACAGCCCTGGAGATATGGGGTGAAGCTTCATGCTGACCCAGTGATCCTGACTACCATCAGGATAACCCAGAGAAACATCTTGTCCTTCGCCACAGCTCTGTAATTTGAAATGCGGAGGAAGAGAACTACAGGATTAAGACTGAGGAAGCCAGAAAATTCTTCAGATTTCCAAATGTGGAAAAAAGAGATCTCTGCTACCTCCCAGTGCATAACCAGTTCTGCCCTTCATGTCTGCATCACGACGAGCATCTCACAATGCACTGCAATTCTTCCCTGTGTGCAAGTGCATCAAAATGGCTACACATCTGATTTTGGGTTTGTTTCTCAGTTTGAGATAAAACCACTTGCATAAATTATCTTGTAAAACTTTTGGGGTTTTTATCTCTTGTATTTATTAGAGCATACTGACACCACGATAATTATATCACTGCAATGATACCAATTGAAAGTTCTGATGAAATGACTTACACAGATCCAATTTCATTTTGGAAGGAAGTGTGCTTGATATCAGTGTTTTCCCAAAGGGCAGAATTATCTGAAGCGCAGGGTGGGGCTGAAAAAGGGAACAATTTCAGACAGTCATTAACATTTTAGAAAAAGACAAAATGATTCACACCAAATAAAGGTAAAAGGACGCAAACAGTGTTTAACCGTCTATGCAGCATTGGTTTTGCCATGGGAGTGCTTTGCAATTACAAATGGAAAGGCTGACTGTGCATTGAAGGGCAGTCCTCAATTTTTCTTAACATGTACTCCACACTGTGAAAAACTTGGAGAACCCATATTTTGTATGTATCCGTTCAGTGAATGCAATCATTATCAGAAAAATGTCATACTGAACACAGAAGATGGAAGATAGCAAGAAGTCTGGCACCTGCTAATTCTGTTTCTAATTTTAATGTTCTTTTAATTGCCATCAGAGAGAATGGAATGAAGATTCCGAGGCTCAGTCCTGTTCTCATAATATTTTATGGGAGGTTTGGCACCAGCTTTCATGGGAACAGGACTGGGCGTCATACCTTCATATCCCAGTAATGTGAGAGGGATTGCCAGTATCTGCATCATCTGCAAAGTCTGAAGGCCTCTGTACATTAGCAAATGTGCAGAAGCTAACTACAGGAGAGGAACTGCAAAGATGAATTCAAAGGGAATTGCCTATAAAGGGGAGAGAATGGATGTTAGAGCAGCAGAAATATGGCTGAGTTGCATTAACTAGGGTACAAAAAAGCTGATTATTCTGCCTACCATGCTGGGAGAAACTGAAGAGAACTGGACTTAGTTTTAGGATACTGTAAGAAAAAGAAATAAACTGAAATGTGACTGAATTTAAAAAAAAAATCCCACCAAAGAACACATAACACACCAAAACAAGCCCCCAAACCCAAAGACTGAGCTCTCCCAAAGCATCTTCCAATGTTTTTAGGTATTTGAAATCAATGGAATCTGCCATATGAAACCCAGAAGGGTTTGAACAAAAATGCCCTAGGAATACAGTGGCTTTTTCATGCATGAAAAAAGGCAGAGACAGATTAACTCACTGCAAGTGACATGGAAAACCCTCAGCCATGCAGTGTAGGTTTCTTCACTGAAGGGTGGTCAGGCACTGCAACAGGCTGCCCAAGGAGGTGGTGGAGTCATCATCCCTGGAAGTGCTCAAGAAACAACAGAACATGGCACATAGTGCTATGGTTTAGTTGCAGTCAAAGGCTGGACTTGATGACCTTGGAGGTATTTTCCAACCTAAATGATTCTGTGATTCTATGAGTGAATGTTCCTTAAAGACTTGAGGGGGAGAGAGGCGCCTCTGTAGACAAAGAGATTCTCTCTTCAAGAAAACATCGACATGCCAGTGAAAAAGAGAGAGGCAGAGGAAGGAGGGGAAACACACCTCATATCTGTTCACAGAATACAGAAGCCAGATATCAGCCAGATGAAAGATGGTGTCTACACCGGAGAGACAAGCACTCATTCCTGGACTTTCTTCCAATACAAGAGAACAAAAAGTGGATGAATAGAGAGAGTGCAGATGAACAGGAAGTATGTCATGGCAAACAAGGCCTGGACAATGCAAAGCCAGGAGGGATATCTGCTCACACAAGATGTTGTGCGTCTGACTGACAGCATGGGCAAAGCTGACCTCACCTGTATGCACTGAACTGAAGTGGTCATGGAGAAGCCTGCGCTCATGCTGATCATTAATAAAAATTCAGACTTATACCTTGACACAAGTACTTTGGAGAACAGTATTTCTCTGCTTAAACAAGTGCGTGACTACTCCCAGAGTGACATCAGATGGAATGTGGAACAGAACAGAAGAGAAAAGAGGACAAGACCTACCTATATCTCATGTTTCTGCTGAATGGAGACAGTGAAACACAGAAAGATAAATGAAAGAGATCTGGGGAGATTGGGGAATTAAGTAAGGGCCAGAAATCAGGAGAGTCGGCAAGAAACCTGAACCACCATCAGAACATCTTAGGTGAAAACAACAGGCTTAAGAGAAGGAGCGATCAGGGAAGATACCCTTACAGTGGACACAGACATCTCAAAGCAAGTGAACAGATTAAAAAGAGCCAAGAGCCCAGAGGATGCTGGATAACATGCAACAAGAGGAGGGAGGGGCTCCTGGATGATACCTTAAAGGAGGAAAAAAATGGGTATAGGCAAGTAGTGGAAATAAAGGAAAGAAAGAGAGCACTGGAAAAGCGCAGATGCCTGCATAGGATTCCTGGGCAGAACAGGATATAAAAAACTTCCCACTATAGGAAGGGCAATCTGTCATGCATGAAACAAGTGAAATGCAAAGCTTTCAGGGGAAGTCAGGAGCACCTTTAGAGGAATCAAAGCAGGGAAGGTTACTGTGAGACATCAGTGAGAATTCCTCTCCAGGAGGAGTGGAGGAAAAGTGGAGGTAGTCCCAGGGCTAAAGACAAGAAAAAGCAGAGGAGAACGGAAAGGAGAATTAGAGGGTGAGTGAGAGGACCTCTTTTGGTAAGGGATGAGCTACAGGAATAGAAAAGAGAAGTAGGAAGGTAACACAGGATGTGGATAGGGTAGAACAGAGAGCAGGTCCCAAGGGAAGTACAGGTTGGTATAGGACAAGGGGCTGAGGTAGATAGCACGGATTAGGAGCCATGAGCCGTGCTGGCAGCTGGCAGCAGGCAGCAGGAGCCTGCTTATTCAGCAAGTCAGGCAGTAATTAATTAAATCAAGTCAGGCAGCAATCAGTCAGTTAAATCGAGTAACAATGACTCATTAAGTTGAACTGGGGAACAATGAATTTATTACATCAAACCAGGGAAAAAAGAACCAATTAAATCAGCTGGAAGCTTCCACGGGTACATCCAGAGTCTGGGCTAGGTGCCACCGGGGTGGAGGACTTGCTGCAGCCGCCTGCTCCAGGAGAAACATCACCACAGCAACTGAGCATCGCTGCTGACAGCCTTGCTTGTCCCCCTCTGTCCAGAGCGGAGAAGGACGAGGCAGTCTACAGCCGGTCTGATGAAATGCTTGTAATGAACCAAAGGGGTGGGGAGATGGGAACTGTCAGCTTCCAAATTACCAACAGTGTTGCAGAAATTACTAGGCTGCCTAAGGATGAATGAAGAAAGCTCTGTCACTCAAATCAGGCTGATGCTGGATATCCGGAGCTGTCAGCTTAAGAAATGGAGGGGCTTTGATGGGTGCCTGACAATGGGTTAGTCTATCCTAACTAGCATGCAGATGAGGTACACTTTCCAAGGGCATCCTGGAAGAGAATGGCTATGTACTAAAACAGCTGCCCAAGCCCATTTTGACATTAAAAAAGTGTGAACTATACGGATTGGTGTGAGTCAGGCTGGTTGTGTCCTGGCAATGCTAAGAACCATTTTCATCCCCTTTTGTTGGTTGCCCATATCATTTCCGATTGAGGAGTTTTTTGAGGGTTTTTTGTTGTATCCTGTTCCTTCTTCTATCCCCACAAGTAGGGGATATCACTAAGATCACCAAGTTACCTTAACAGGAAAGTAGCTATTTCTCTTGGGACTTTTCATGCATATCAGTAAATTGAAAATAAAAAAAGGGAAGGTCTCATTGATGAGGACAACCTGAGGTCAAAAAGACGTGGGAGACAGCCATCTGCCCATTATTTAAGAGAAGTGCAATCATAATCGTTCTCTCAGGCACCTGAGAGAACGATTTTTGCAGGTGAAAAAATCATACTGCTTTTCAAAGCAGCACAAATGCTCGATATGCTGCAAAGGTTAAGAAACAGGGATATTACATGGGCAACCTTTATAGTACTACACATTGTCATTAAAGTAATCATATTGAAAAGGAAATTACTCTTTGGGTGCTTTTCCTGGCTAGATGAGGTCCTGGGATTTGCCCAGAGTGTGTAAATCAGGGCCGACACAATCCCTGTAGGAATGCTGACCAGAAAATTAAACTGAAAGTAAAAGCTGAGGAAGAACAGCTTCCTGAGCATCACACAACAAAGATGGACTTGGTCCAAGACTTAGTATATATTATCAGTACCATATGTATCCATATCCCTGTTGTCCCCTAGTAAATGTGCCAAAGGACAGTGTGAACTTAGACACGCTGGCACAATAGTTTTACACTAAAGGACTGGACATAATTTTCATTTCCCTGCTCTGAACTGCTAGATAGTCAGGAGGCAAAAAAGTCTAATTAGAGCTGTGAAGGTTCCACTGAAGCTCCCACTTCCAGTCTGCACCACAGTGTTTGAGCAGCTGTCTGCCACGGAAAAACAGAAAAGAAACTTCCTGGGGTTTGGGTTTTTTCTCCTCTTTTATCTCTTTTGAATAACATTAAGACTGAGCAGTTGGACTTGTTCTTGTACAAATCTTCAGTCTAATGAAGTACATAAAAATCAGGTTAAAATTTCATTCAACAGTTCTAGTCATTTCAGACTCTGGTTTACTAGTGCTCAGAATAAAAAAATTTGACATATGTCAGTATTTCAAAAAGCATCATTTAAATGCTCGACAGGACAGTCAGTGATTGTGAATATGACCTTGACTGTGATTACGACCTTCTAGATGATGACATGCACTATCAAAGAGGCTGATCTTATCCTAAATTTGGGCTTTATATCTAAAGCTACTTTTGGTCAATAGGATGTTGTGACAACTCTATTTTTTAAAAAAAAATTATTTTCAAACAGTATTATCTTGTGAGGCATCTAGTGACACAAAATTTCTGAACCTCGTAACTTTAATTCTCCTCTTTGTTTATTTGTCAGTAATGGATGGGGCTTATATTTATCCATTCCCTTCTTCTCCCTTTTTACCTTGAAATCTTGTCAATAAACAAAACATATTTATATGCATTATACTGCAGTGCAGGAGAAGGGACTGTCATAATTCAAAGTAATCAATTCATATGTATTTATTTCACAGTGTTATCAAACAGTAATTTTTATATGCTAACTAAATAATACACTGTATTTTTATATCCTAGCTAAATAAAAGATTCCTCATCTGCAAAGGAATAAGTACAATTTAACTCTGTTTACTAAGTGGTCAGTTACTAAACATATGCCACTTTACCCTCATAAAAAAAGATAAAACACTTTGATTAAGACTAGGACTTCCAGTCCTTAAATGTCCAGTATTGGTACATGTCTCATTTTTTTTTTTTCCTAGTGTCCCTTGAATCATCATTTATAATCAAAGAGGGTGCTGATGCTACTGGGTACTGGGTCAGAGAAATATCATTCAACAGATGAGAGATGAAAAAATTATCCAGTAGAGGAGAACCTGGTCTGTTTCTCCCTGCCACTCATTCACCTGGTGCTCCCATTATCTAGGGAATAGATAGTTTGATACTATCTAATTCTGGAAACACAGGAAAAATATCATTTAAGACTTCTTTTCTGTCAAAACTGGGTGTTTCTGCTTGGGAGAAACACCAGATGTTGGCCTCCAACTGTGACACTCCCGAAGGTAGAGCAGTGAAAAGCTGATACCAGGCAGCTCAGAGAGCTCCATACTCTGCCTGTGGCTTACTTACCTCCTTTAGGCTTATCTGCCTTTAGACAACAGGGAGACTCACAGGGCCTTGTTCCCACTAGCTTTTCATGGAAAAGACCTTCAAGATCATTGAGTTCAACCTTTGACCAACACCATGTCAACTGAACCATATCACTAAGTGCCATGTCCAGTCGTTTCTTGAACACTTCCAGGGGTGATGACTCCACCACCACCCTGGGCAGCCTCTTCCAATGTCTGGCCACCCTTCCAGTGAATAAATTCTTCCAGATAACCAACCTCAATATGCCCTGGTGCAGCTTGAGCTATGTCCTCTTCTCCTGTCACTGGCTGCCTGGGAGAAAAGGCCCCACCTCACTACACCCTCCTTTCAGTCAGCTGTACAGAGCAAAAAGATCTCCCCTGAACCTCCTGCTCTCCAGGCTAAACACCCCCGTCTCCCTCAAGCTGCTCCTCATAGGACTTAAATTTTTTTATTTATATTTTCACAATATTTCTCTTACTGTAAAAAAAAAAACAAACAAAACTCCAAACCTCTTTTTGGTGGCAAACACAGCCTTGAAAAAACACCACAAAACTTAAAATCGTCTGCTGTAGCTAAAGTATTTTGCACCTTAAAATGTG
>JANRGV010000051.1:42371652-42400492 GCA_024734035.1 Alethe castanea | reverse complement strand
CAGAGGCCGCCGCTGGGGCTGGTGAGGGGCGGGGCGGGCAGGGAAGGCAGGCCGGACGGAGGGGCGGGGAGGGAAGGGAAGGGGCGCGGCGGGGCAGGTGCTCCCGGGCAGCTGAGGCCGCACTTGTTGCGCTCCAGCGCGGGGCCGGGGCCGCGGCGGCGCTGCCCGGAGCTCTGGCGGCGCTGCCCGCCGGGGAGGCAGCGGGGCCGGGCGCGGAGCCGCCCTGAGCGCTGCCCGCCCTGCCCCGGCAGGATTCACCCTGCTCGGCACGGGCGCTCTCCGCTTCCCGTCACCAGCTGGAGCGTCACAGGGAGCGCTCGAACCCCGCGAGCAGTTTTGTTTAGGAATGCTCCACGTCTCTGTTTAACAGGTTTAACTTACAGCGAAATCTTTATTCACCTCCCAGCAGCTCTCTGTAAGCGCGTTATGTGAGGTACGTACGACCAGCCACGACACCGAGCAAAATCAAGGTTCCGGCAATTACAGGTAATTTGCGACACGCCTACAGATGTTAGGAGAGCTGCGGGAAGGTAAACAGCTTGCATCAGTAAAACTGACAGGTCCTGTGAGTGTCTGATCACACACTGGAAACATTCCTTAGAATTACAGGGGGAATAGGAAATGAGGTGTGAGTCAGAAATAAATGTATTTCTGAGTTTCGGGGCTGGATAAGGCCGCACAAAGAATGAGTACTTAAGGCCTTAAATAAAACACGAAGGATGTGCTGGAGTAAGGGCAGGAGTGCTTGTTTGGCTCCTGGCACTAGCTAGTAGCTGGGCATGTTCTGGCTTTTCCGTCATCAGACTTTCCTAGATTGGGTGTTACTTTCATAGTCTCTCATATTGAAGAATCTTTCCTCTGTTTTCAACAGAGGAAATTATTTCCTTGTCTTGTGCCCCATTTGATTTCACCATGTAGCGTAGATAAACTCTTGAGACGACAGGCAGAGGGTTGCAAGAAGGAAGTGAGTGGCCTTTTGTCTTAAGAATGCTCTTTTAAACCCAGATTTTATAACTTTGATTAATGGCTGTGTCCTGTATGAAATACTGTGAGGGTTTGGGTCCAGATTTGGTTTGGGATCACCACAGCGTATGTGTGTACACTGAGTCAAAAGCAGAATAAAATGTATTTTCATCCTTAATTTTGTCAAAGGAGTTATGTAATCTTTAACGTTTCTTGGCCTCCACTGCTCAGGCTGGCAACTCTACTTGCCAGCTACATCCTTTGGAGAGCCTCAGAGAAAAGACAGTTGGCAAAAGGATGTGCATGTGATTGGGTTAGATCTGTCTTAGAGAATAAGGCAATGGTGGGACAAGCGTCAGCCTGGAAGAAGGTGATACTTCCAATGCAGTGTAAATTTCCTGGTGGGCTTCTTTTTACATCTGTGCTGCGTGTGTCAAGCTTTCTAGGAGACTTCAGATGATCCCCAGAACTGTCAGTCTCGTAATTGATAGGATTACATATCTCAGAGATTAAAAATGGAACAGTAAAACCCCATGAATTAGGATACTTCTCTGGAGAAATTGATTTTGTCCTGATAGGGCCAGTTCTCTCAATTTGCTGAAGCTGGGCCTCTGAGGCCTCTGATGGTGTTGCTGTTGTGCATCCCTTTATGCACAACCCAGGTAGATTATTTGGGCATTTATTTTGTGCAAAAAAGTAATTGTACATATAAAAATGTATAGCAGCCTATCTTAGTAGCTGGAAAAATAACAGTACTTTGAGTTACGCATACAAGTTCATAACAGTCACTGCATAACCTTGTGAGAGTAAAGAGGATGCTTTTACAAGTTGTTTCTTGTGAACAGTTCCAGTTAAATCAGTGGTCCCAGACACTGTGGGAAATAGGAGCGGGTTGAAGATGTTTTTTCTTTTGATGTTTTCACTTGTTCTGTTCCTTGCTGATTTAAATTGTTACTTAATGATGACTGATGAGGTATTGGAAAGGAGAACTGTGACTCTTGCCTGGCTAAACATCAGTTTGTGTAAGGAAAAGCTTGAAGTGATGATATATGAGGTGAGATAACGTGCTGTCAAAACAGCAAGAATGTGGAAAAGGAGAAGCACATCTCCTATTAGCTGATAAAAGAATGTTGAAACTAATTCTGTTCCTTATCACACACCTGCCTTTCTTCCTGTAATAGAGTTTTAGAAAGGAAAAAGTTGCTTTTGACTTTATTCTTGGTGAATGAAGTAACAAAATACATGCTCAAAGGAAGGCTGCAGTGCAGTGTAAAATGTTAGTGTGTTTTTTAAGTTTAATTAGTGTTTCCAAAAGAGTATGAGTTCTGTGTGTGAAAAAAGATAGGGGCTTGTTAATTGTAGAGGAGAGACTTGTATAGGGGATGTAGACATTTGCTCAGGTGTAGGGGGATGGAAATAGGAATTAGGTAACAGGCTTTAAAAAAAAAAAAGTAGTATTAAAAAGTGGTAACTAAAAAGTTACTTTGATGACCAGAAGCAGGGCACAGTAGCTCTAAAACTTTCTTTAAGATACGGGAAATAGGACACTTGTATCAACGGTGGCACAGTCCTCAGGAATTCAGCTTTCTTCCAAAATAAGAAGCTTTAAGCACACTTTGAAGGAAAGGTTTACAGGGGAAAATGGCTGAGACAGGCTAAACTCTAATAGGACTTGTGCTGTCTTGTTATGCCTTCAAGCGTGACCTCTGATTCCCTGTTTTGTACGAGTAGAATGAGTTTTGTGCAGAGATGTTCTGGAGGATAGTAGTCTCCAGTTACACTTGCAGGCTGGTGGAATAGGTATGGATGTGTCTAAGCATCCTTGGAAAATGACTTAAAATTTGCGAGGGCATGAATATGGGACAGTCATAAGAGTGTCATTGTGGGCAGAAACTGAACCCTTAAATGCTCTTGCTATTTAAGTAGCATAATTTTTTAATAACATTTAACTACATACAAATTGGGTCCTAATCTGTTGGTTTTTCTGGGTTTCATGCTGGATTTAATTAGAGCAAAGAATGCCTCCTGTTTTCCTAAACTTGAGTAGAAGAAAAGAACAAAGCTTTCAGTGTTCAGACCTGCAACTGTCAGAGGTTTCCTGTTCCCAAATAGTCTTTGCCTGTTCTTGTGTCAAATCAGATATACTGTAATCTCTCTGTCATGGCTCTTCTCCTCTCCAGTTTCCACTCTGATCTCGAGATAGGTGTTCAGAACAAAGTTTAAGAGCTACTAGAGAGAATTACACAGGCTTTTGTGATTGTTAGGTTGCTCCTTTGATCTTTCTCAGCTTTTTAGGAAAGAAGTAGAGTTGTTGATATTCCAGAGTCTTCTAGCTGCATACTCCTTGAAGTTTTTAATATACTGCTGTAAAATTAAAATAGCTGGAAGCTACCTATTAAAGGATTTTACTTGCCAAGGGCTAAGTTCAAAGCTTTGTCTTCTTGCATTTTGAACTCTGCATTAAAGCTATAGCAATGTAGGGAGCTGCATTCATTTTCAGGTGTCAGAAATATCCTGGATGATTGAATTCAAGCTCTGTGCTTCCAGCTTTGAACTGTTACTTATCTGTCTTGGTCCATTTAGCCTGTGAAGCTTGTAATTGCAGTGGAGCATTTCAGGAGAACGGCCCTGTGAGATGGTGAGATTTTTGTTATCTCTAGTTTAATGTCTGGGAAGCTGAGGCATGGGGCAGACTGACAAATTAGTAGGAAGTCTGAGCAAGCTAGCAAGTGACTGATGTAGTCTGTGTACCAGCTTTTCTTGGTGAAATAAAAGGGTGCTGTATTTTGGAAGATGTTAATCTGTATTTATCGGACGCTTTCTTGCTTCAGCCTTGACAGTGCTGCCGTTCTTGTAATACAGCACCAAAACTGACTCCACAATAGGAATAACAAGATCTACACACTGGCAGTTAGGTGCTTGCTGTGAACTAGATGCCAGGTTGGCAGGATGGAGGCATGCTGATGCAAAACCGCTGAAACCCAGACTAGTGTGTTCTTCAAATCTGAGTAATGGCACGGCATTATGCAGCTCTAGGACACCTGGATCCTGTTATCAGCTCCTCCTACGAGCCACTGCTCCAGTGCAGCTGTTGAGATCAACATCTGAAGGGAGCATTGTGTCAGCAACACATTTGAATGCATGTTGGACCTTGACATGCAGCAGTACTTCTTGTGCTAAGTTGGGTCATAAAATAATTTTGGTAATGATTTTGCATCTGTTAGTTTAGATGTTCTGAAGCTTTTCTATGGCAAAAGTTCTGCATTAAACTGCCACTCTCAGGTATGTGAGTTACCTTTGTCCCCAACTTGGAGGGTAGGCAGGGACACTTGAGACCAGTGCTTTTTTGCTTAAAGATTATCTTGGTTAACACATTCCCACATGGGATAAAGTGACTTGTGTCTTGGCAATCTGCTGATCTTATATCAGTATCCAGAGGCATTGCTGAAAGTGTGGAATGTCACACCAAACTGGTAACTCCTGGTACACTGCACACTAAAATTCTGATAGGAGTGGAGTCATTGTGAACACCCTCTGAATTTCTTTGTAGAGCCAGTATATTAAATAAATTGGTATCCAAATTGAAGGTGAGAAGGGTATAATCTTAGTCTGAATTTATGCATGAATGAGGGGTCTGTGGACCTCTTATTGAATGGGACTCCTAGATGTTCCTGTAGCATAAGCAGATACTGTAATACTTGCTTATGACTACTTTTTTATTTTGCTGTAGTACAAGCACCATATATGTATGTGACAGAGATGTATCTTCTGTTGTTTTTACACCTTCACTGTACTCCAGCTGTGGATTTAGTCACTGAGTAATGATTTTCCAGTATAAGTCTCTAGCAGAGGAAAATGGTGTCTGTTAACAAGCCAACTGTACTCATAAACAGGGGAGCTCAGTGATGATTGTCCTTGGTGTTGTGAATTGCAGGGATTTTCACTGCGTGTATGCACCGTGCTGCGATTGTGGTTTAATGTAGGCTTGCAGGACCTAGCTTTAAACTAGAGGCAGTCTAGCCATGGCAGCACAGAGCTCAAAATACTGCCCATAAGCTGTAGAACTACAGAAGGAGTTAAGCTGTAGTTCTTGCCTTGCTGTTGTCTAGTTTACTAGTTGAAAAAAAACTACAAACCAACAACAAACAAAACCCCCAAATCAAACATCTGCTTATGTGGCTATGTTGTGTGATTATACAGAACTGTTTCCCTTGTAACTTAACTTTTCGGTCAAGCATGGTGATCTTTTATGGTTGCTTTTAATTGTTAACTGTAAGAACCATATCCCACTGTGGTCATCTAATTATTGAAATGGAATGGAAGGTGCTGCTGGTAGTAGAACAGATATCTATGTGGAGGCTTGGAAAAGCTTATTTTCATGCCCAGTTGCATTTTTTGTGAAGGAGAATTTAACACTTAATGCATGCCCCTGTTAGAAATTATTCTAAATGCTTAGTTAACTCAAGCTCGCTAACTTCAGCTGTCTTCTGTTCTTCCCAGTTTCTTCCTTTATAACTAATCCCTATCCTCATTCCTACTTTACATTTTTTCTCCATAATTCACCTAAACTTTCATGTCTTTAATGTGTTCTTGTAGTGTTCTGTACCAGCAAACTAGATAAGTCCTTGGCTGTCTACATACTGTTATTTCTGTAAGCATTTGGCAGGATTTGCTCACGTCAAAATAGTATCTGGACTGGCTCTATAAAAATAGGACTTACCCATTAAAGGGATGCAATTTTCCTGCTTTCTTCTCCTTTGGTCAGCAGGACAGTTAATATTTTACTTGCTAGTGAAAAGGAAAGCAAGTATTTGAAAGAAAGATAACTTCTGATCGAGGTCCTAGTTTTTGAGTGAGTAAAGAGTCAATGAGCCATCACATCAGTACAGGTAGCCCTAACGGGGTGTTTAGTTGGAGTGATCTGCGCTGGTGCTTTAGTAGTGTGAAGAGCCTTAATTTAACTTGGCTAACTTAAATTCTGCTTGGATCCCTGCGTCTGTTTGTTGGAGAGGAGTGGACACTTTGGCAGTGTCTGAATTGCCTTCATTGGCTCCTCTAAGTTGCATTGAGGAGAGCTGTTTAAAGCCAGCTAGTAGGAAACACTGTGGCCAAAGTATCTGGATGGCATTCAGGCTGCCTGGATATGGCACTACAGTCTTAGATGGGTCACCTTTCAGGGAGAAGACAGTGAGACTTCACTGGTGTCTGATCAGTGCCTGTAGCACTCAAGTAGTCCAGAAGTCATATGACTCTCCATCAACATCAAAACAAGCTTGAGAGATTGTGAGCAAGAAGGGGCAAAGGTTGAGGACTTGCTCAGCAAGCAGTGGGAAGAACGGCGGATGGTGGCAGAAGGAGCTGAAGAGATAGCTGGAAGATTTGGTAAGGTACATGGGAAGGGTGAAGGGAGGAGTGTTTGGGCAGATAAGAAAGACAAAGGCTTTTTTGGAAAGGAGAGATGGCACCAGCAAACTCTGGGCAAAAGACTGCCTCTTCAGAGTGTGGTGGCTTCTTCTTTCTTGATCAAGATACAGACATGTCTTTGCTAGAATTGAAGCACAGTTTTTTGGCTTAACAAGCACAATATACTCTGAGAGAAGATGGAGCAAGTCAGATGAAGAGGAGTGTGTATCGTCTTCAGCATTAAAGCTTTGCCAACCCCTCTTTCCCACAGACTGCTCATTCTTACCCATGCTTTGCTGTTTGCAGCCTGGGGTTTTTGTTGTTTTGTTGTTTGTGCGGTTTTTTTTTTTTTTTTTTTGTGGGGAGGTTTAAAATGGAGCTGTCCTTTTCAGATGGTCTGTGCTGTTAAGCAGGTTGATAAAATGGATCAGGTTTAAAGAAGCCAAACCAACCAAAATGTACTAGTCCTGGGAAGAACTTATGGATGAGTCACCTGCTTTATAATGCAACTTCACAAAGTCATAGGAGATGAACTGTAGTGTGACCTTAGGAGAAAACAGGACTAGGGGAGCTTCTTCAGCTAACTACACACCAGGGAGCTTGTATTTTGAATAGGCACAGGGAGTAGGAAACAAATCCATGTGAAATTATAACAAAATGGCAGCACTATCGGTGTGCAGTGAGATATGAAGCTAAGAAATAGGGCTTATGAGGAGCAGATACACAGGTTTCACTTCACACACTTCTTCACTTGAAGAAGGTGGTTGACAGGTAGGAAGGAGATAGAATGACTGAGAAGAAAGTAAGGACCCTGGTGGAATTACAGGATAGGTGGATAATACGTGTAATACCACGGTTTGCATGGTGCCAGTCTTCTATAGGATTTATTTTCAAATGTTCATAAGAATTTCTAGTCATAATACTTAGCTGTAGTCATTTTATAAGTTCTGTAATTACTGTCATTTTATAAGTACTGTAATTGTCAGATGTGTGTAATAGTAACAGAGAACACAAAAAAGTTGTAACTGTCCCTCTGTTTAACAATGCAATAATTGCCAAGGCAAATTCTGAAAGAATTTTAATCAATCAGATGACAGAAAAAGGTGTGGAAACAGTTAAAAATCCAGCTTATATGTTTAGTAAAGATCTCTGGTATTAAGGGTCTTTACTGTGTCCTCATAGGGTTGTTAACCTACAGAGATTCTCTGTAACTGTATGCTAATGAAAAAAAAAACTTTCTTCTTGGAAAAAATAACCTAGCAGGATAGCAAGCTAAGTCTGTTTCAGGACTCTTTTCAGTCACATACAGTAGAAATAGCCCATATAGACTGTACATGCTGAAGGAGGCTCAGGAAAAGTTCTCTCCAATCTGAAGGAGATATTTGATCTCCCCCTTGGTTTTCAGCTCCTGGAGTATATAACACCACACATCTGAAGGAAATGTAGTTTATGGAACTAGTGAAGGGAGATTACATTTAAATCCCAGTAGCTCAAGGAAAAGATACCATTATGTTGCGTCACAATTAAGTGTCTTCATTTTTTGTGAGCTGTTGTGTACTTTGATACTCAGTCAAACTATGTGTCTGCTGTGGTCACTGTAAACCAGGAAGATTTTTGACTTTTCTCAGAATGGGGGTGTGACGTGGAAGACAACTACAGAAGTGTCATCATTTTCTTCCTCATGCAGTGTGATCTATTTCAGGGTCAGGAAAATCTTGTGATTGATATGATGACCTTTTTGCCAGTAGCTGCTCTTTAAAGCAACTTTGAAAATACGATTTTGCTTATTGGTACCTTGCACTGTAAATGTGAAAGACATATGGGCTCTGAGATACAAACAAATTAACAAAGTTATGAAATAACCTTCCTGAGCAATTTCATAGCCAAGAGGTCTGTGAGCACTCTTAGAGGGTCCTGGCTGATAGACACAAGAAATGCCAGTTTCTTGAATACACAGTAGCTTGCAAACCAACTTTGTGTAAATCCATCTGAAGTGGAGGGGTGGAGAGAGGAGGGCTGAAATGCCTCTGAATGCTCTCTGTGAAAAGCTGTTTGTGGAAGCTGTGAAAACCTAGACAACTGTAGTGTTCCTGAGGAGACCAAAAGGTGAAATCCTTAGTTTGTTAGTTGTAGTACTTTGAAACTCACCTGCTGGAAACTATATTCTTCTGTTGAAAAAGTCTGAGCTCTTGCTGGACTGTCTGAACTCTTCAAATGTTGACTGTAGCACTCTCCCAGCCTCTGAAATAGCTCCCCTAATCTAGGACTAATGAAGTCTGTGTTATGGGGGGAAAAAACCCCAACCTGCCAGGCAGTCTTTATCCAGTTACCCTAAGCCCTTTCTGTAGTTAGTGGAAAGAAAAGCAATTTTGGTATGAATCATAAACACTGCTTTTAAATGTCCAACTCCAGATGGATAGTGACCAAGATTTTACCAAGATTTTGCCTTAAGCTAGTGTGAAGTTGGCTTTGACTAAGAATGCGGTCACACTTTTTAAACTGCTGAATGTAGGTTATCCAGACCTTCTCATGGAAGGTGCAGAGTATCAGCAGCAGTTACTCAAGGTCTGTCTTTATTGCTGGAGTGTACTCAAATCGTTATTTGCACTCTTAAGATAACGATAAACCAATTGGCCTTGACTTACATAGGAATTCTATCTAACACACTATTTTTAATAAAACATGTACCTGACTTTTGGCTGATATCTTCTATTACTTGGTTACTGCTATCAAGCTGCTTGAAGTTCTATCTTTTCATTTAAGGCTGTGTTCATTATTTTCCCATCTGTTTTTCTTACTTAATGTGGCATTGGCAAATACACCTAAGAGTGAAATGAATGTGGTACCATGTGCGTAATCCAGTCTGAAATATTACCTGCTGATATGTGATTAGGTTGTCATTTATGACTAGTTGTAGGTAAGCCCACTGTGTCCACAAAATGCTACCACAGCCAGTGGATGTGCCACAATTATGATACTGCCTTTATTTTAAATGACATGCTTGCTGGTATTTGTTTCATGTCTTTATTAATCTTAGTTTTGTTTATTTGTCTTGTCTTAGGGCAGAGGATTGAAAGGAGACAATGGATTGGGGAGCTCTGCATACTATTTTGGGAGGTGTAAATAAGCACTCCACCAGTATCGGGAAGATATGGCTCACAGTCCTCTTCATCTTCCGTATCATGATCCTGGTTGTGGCTGCAGAGAGAGTCTGGGGAGATGAACAAGATGACTTTGTCTGCAACACGCTACAGCCTGGCTGCAGAAATGTTTGCTATGATCACTTTTTCCCCATCTCTCACATCAGACTCTGGGCCCTGCAGCTGATCTTTGTCTCCACACCTGCGCTGCTGGTGGCCATGCATGTGGCTTACAGGAGGCATGAGAAGAAAAGGCAGTTCAGAAAAGGGGACCAGAAATGTGAATTCAAGGACATCGAAGAAATCAGGAAACAGAGGTTTCGTATTGAAGGCTCCTTGTGGTGGACGTACACCAGCAGCATCTTTTTCAGACTGATCTTTGAAGCTGTCTTCATGTATGCGTTTTATTTCATGTACGATGGGTTCCGAATGCCTCGCTTAATGAAGTGTAACGCCTGGCCCTGCCCCAACACTGTAGACTGCTTTGTTTCCCGACCTACTGAAAAGACGGTGTTCACTATTTTCATGATTGCTGTGTCCAGCATTTGCATTCTTTTAAATGTGGCTGAATTATGTTACTTACTGACAAAGTTTTTCCTCAGAAGGTCTAAAAAAGCTGGAAATTCAAAACAGCAGCCCAACCATGAGAATAAGGAAGAAACCAAACAAAATGAAATGAACGAGTTAATATCTGATAGCTGCCAGAACACAGTTATAGGGTTTTCAAGTAGCTAAGGTGGTGTCAATGCTAATGTTCACTCTTTTTGGAGTGAATGTTTTATTTAAAGGCTGCAAATGAAATTTGTTGTATGAAACAAAGTTGGGTGAGATTTTGATGCATAGTGTCAGATGTCAAGTATGTACGTGTCTGGGAAAAGTCAGGGCAGCCTAAACATGTGAAAATTGTGTGAGGATTAAATAGGAAGATACACTTTCCTACGAGTAGCCTTACAAGCTGACTATGACAAGCGGGAAGCCCACTGCTACCTTCATGCTGACACAGCTCCTGAAAACTAAATGCAACAGCAATAAGAACAAAACTCTTTCAAGCTAGCTATTCTAGTATTACAAGATGTTTTGTAATAGAGATAGTTTTTACTTGTGAACTGATGATTAAAGTATTTTTCTAAAATTTAAGATTCCATGTTACTTAAGGTGTTATAGTACACAACTGACTGTGTTTTATTTCTTAACCAGGCATATGCAGATGAACCCTGTAATACCATATTCATAGGGAAGAGACAGCAATAGGCTACATACATCTTCACAGCTTTGTGAGTGCTGCTTGAGTCTGGGCAGGTAGCTTGAGATGCTTGCATACACGCTGCTGGCTGTAGGGGAATTGTATGAAAGCCCACCAGTGTGGATAATTGAGGTAGCTAGATTCTGAGTGCAAATACATGCCTAAAAACAACACAAGAGTATAGTTACAGCCTATGTAGACTTGTTCAAACATCTAGCAGACCTGGTAATCTTACCAATCTCTTAATTGCATACTGCCAGTTTTATAGCCACTTTCATATGTTTATGTAGATGTTTATTTCTCTAATGTATTAGCTGTATTTGTTTCTTTATACTGTATCACATCATGGAACTTTTTTGGCTTTGATTTGTTTGCTTTTTTTGGTAATAGACTGATGGTGCTGTTATGAGACTAGAGTCTGGTTTCAAGGATATGGAAAAGTATTACTGGAAATGGAGCGAGTTGTCTGAATAAAAGGCAAACACTTTTACCTTTGTTAGTGAAGTGAGAGTCTATATGTGAATGCTAGGCAAGATTTTAAGTAGGAGCTTACAAAAAACTTTTTCAAGTAGAGACTCTACATCCAAAGTGCACATAATCCCTAGACATTCCTCATTCCCATCCAGGACACTGATGCCCTAATTCTGTTGTCCATATGCTAATGGAGATACACAGGTAACTCTGAATGCATGGCAGTATGTGGCTGTGGGAGGGGTGTGCTGTTAAAGCAGGGGAACCTGAAAGTCAGAGGTAGGTGCAGTGTAAAACAGCTATATTGTTTTGTGTACTACCTGTTTTGGTCCACTTCTCACCACCATGCATACACTGACCTTGGTAGAGCTAAGTTTTGGGGGTTTGTTTGTTGTCTTTTTACAAATGGATTAGTCTCACTGTTTTTGTGTCATGGGACTACTCTTCCAAGGTGTAGAACAAAGAGCAGGTATCCTTAGGAGCAGATATTGCAGAGTGCCCTTTTCCTCATGCTGTTGTATCACTCTTCTTACAGGTGCTGGCACAGGTCTGTGTGTCTCCATGCTGTAAGAGAGCTAGGGTGGGTTCATTCATTTACTTGTGACTAGTAAAAGCCTAACAGGGAGCAGGCACAAGCAACAGGAGAGAGAAAATACCTAGAGTCAGCTCTCTCCCTGGATGAGGGCCTGAGCTGAGCCCTGTCATTTATCTATTCTCTTCCACTGGCACACTCCTGATCTTTCCTGCCTTCACAGCACATTTTCTTTTTTTAACCACTGTTGTGAAAAGAAATTGCTGCTAGTATCTACCAGCAAGCTCGAGGAAAAAGTATACACAACTATAGTATATTAGTGCATATTATTCTCTCTGCAGATTTAAGGAAGCTGTTCCCTTTGGGTCAGGAAGGTAGGTGCTCAGGCTGGACCTCACTGGATCACCCCCCCCCATTCTGCCCAGGGGCACAAACAGAGTGGTGGTTCCAGGGTGTGGAGATACAGCTACTCCTCTTCCAGGCTTGTGTTTAATGGAACAACTTGAGACTTGACTTTTGTCTGGGACATTTGTGGATCGCATACCATATAGTGAATATGAATGGAAATCAGTTAATAATTATGCTTGATTGCATCTTACCTCCTTAGTCATCAATTTGAAATCGCCCTATGCTGAATGCCAATAACCTGTGAAACACCTTGAGGTAGATATGTTTTCCTCAACTGGAGGAGGGATAGTTTTTCTTCATCTCTAATAAAAATGCAGGACTGCAAAACTCCAAATGGGGATATGATGATAACTCTCTGTGGTTTTTCTTCTTCTGCTCACAAGTTTTCAAACAGTGAGTTCTATTCCAGCAGTTAGTTTTTTCTAGAACGTCAGTTCCATGACTCTTTTTCTTTTCATCCTGGGTAAGTGGGCAAAGTTTCAATGAAGAAATCTGTTGTCTGTGGTCCTTTGTAGGCCAGCACAACTTTGTGTGTGGCCATGCTGTAAATAGATTTGGGTTGGCTGGATGTTTCCTGTGTGGTAGCAGGACCTGGTAAGGTGCAGGCTGGCAACACTGCCCTGTTGCTGTGGTGTCCTGGCAGCCAGATGGGCTGGGAACAAATGTGCCAGTCCCTGTCCAATCTGCACCAAGGGCAGCTGCAAATCAAGGAGCCGGAGCTGATCCAAGGCTTCACTAACACTAAGCTATTGATCATCTCAGCAAGCAAGACCAGCTGTGACTGATGTGTTTGGCTGAAATATTTCTTCTCATTCTACATACAACCCTCATTATGAACCCTCTCCTCTAAAGTATCCCTGCCTTCTGTTACTGCCAAGGTAAAGTCCCTGACAGTTTCAGTGCCCTCTTTAAATTATTCCTAGTAGATGGCATCATGATGAAATGACAGCTGTAGTGACTTCTTTCTCCAAGTCAGCTTCCCCCTGCCTGCTGCATTCCGTGGCCTCAGCAGAGGAGGCAACTGTGTTTAATAGGGTCATAGTTAACCCTTTCTGTAGGGAAAAGCTGAGCTGCTTTTCTTGGTTTCCAGCTTCCTGTGCCTTCCCAAACCAGCTGGGGCTGCTCTGAACTGCAAAGCACAACCACCCCCAGACATTCTCTGTGCTCGCCCTTGCTCCTGCCCTGCAGCCATCCCTCCAGGAGAGGGTCTCCCCAGCCCTCTAAATCTCTGACCTGCTGGTGACCAGTTTGTACTGTGCTTGCACCACGATCGTCCCATGGTAGTCCAGCCAGTTTTCTCTGATGGCAGCTGGCTCAATTGTCTCTGCCCATCCCTGCTGCAGTTCCCCACCCTGTGATTTCTCCTTTGTTATGCCTGGGGCAGAGATTGCTTAAATGGGCTTTGATGCCAAATGATTAATCAGAGCCTCTGGAAAAGCTCTGCGAATTCCCTGCATCCCCTCCCACCTTCTTGTCTTGCTGTTCTTTTAGATAGGCAGGAGCCCTGACTGCCTACAAATGCAGCAGCACTGGCTGTTGGACTCTATTCCTGTTAGGCACCAAGGCCCTTGACTCCAGCACCACTGCACACCCTCCTCTATCCTTCTCTCTTCCTCTCAGCCCAGCCCTATTGCAACTTTGACTCTGTTTATCCATTGACCTAGGCCAGCCCAGCAACCCTGCATGCCAAAGATCGAAAAGCAAGTGAGACCAGCTGTGGGATGGTCTGAACCCACTCTCTTCCTTTTGCACAGTCAGGCTGCCTCTCCTATGCCAGGTGCTGCAGCCATGAGCTCTTTGCTGCCAGGTTAGAGTCACTTTGGCTCCCCAGCCCTTTTCATGGTGTGTGTTGTGTCAGCCCAGTGCCTCACCCTCCCTTGCCCTGCAAGAAGCTACTGGGAAGCACTGCCATAGCCAATACAAGGCAGACCTCTGCTCCTAACTGCCTGGTATGCTTTTCTATTGCCACTGATATCTGTATTCCCCTTACTGAGCCAAAGCTTGTATTACAATCCAGTGAAATAAATCTATTTCATAGAATCATAGAATAGTTTGGGTTGGAAGAGATCTTGAGAGGTCATCTAGTACAACTCCCTTGCAAGGAGCAGGGGTTTCTTCATCTAGATCAGGTTGCTCAGAGTCCCATCCAGTGTGACATCTACCATCTACCGGCATCTACCATCTTTCTGAGCAACCCATTCCAGTGTTTCACCACCCTTGTTATAAAAAAATGTCATCCTTATTTCTACCTAATCTGAATCCACTTTCCTTTAGTTTTAAACCATTACCCTTGTCGTATTGTAGCAGGCCCTGCTAAAAAGTTCATCACCATCTGTCTTATAAGCCCCTTTTAAATACTAAAAAGCTGCAAAAAGGTCTCCTTGGAGAGACTGTTCATCAGGCTGAACAACCTTAGTTCTCTCAGCCTGTCATCACAGGAGAGACCTCTGATCATTTTTCTGGCCCTTCTCTGGACCCACTCTAAGAAGTCCACCCACACCTTTGCTGTTCTGAAAACTTCAGAGCCGATGCAGCACTGCAGGTGGGGTCTCAGCAGAGCAGAGGGGCAGAATCCCCTCCCTGGCCCTGCTGCCCACCACTGGATGCAGCCCAGGACACGTTTGGCTTTCTGGGCTGGGAGTGCACACACAGCTCATGTCCAGCCTCTCACCCAGCAGCACCCCCAAGTCCTCTGCCGGACTGCTCTCAATCCCTTAATCCTATTCATGCTTAGGGTTGCCCTGACCCGGGTGCAGCACCTTGCATTTGGCTTTGTTGAACCTCATGAGGTTCCCATGGGCCCACTTCTTGAGCTTGTCCAGGTCCCTCAGGCGTGTCATTTGAAAACTTGTTGAGGGTGCACTTGATCCCACTGTGTAGGTTTGATATCACTGATGGAGATATTACAGAATATTCTGAGTTGGAAGAGACCTACAAAGACCATGAAGTCCAACTCTTATGTGAATAGCCCCTATGGGAATCAGACATGCCACCTTGGTGTTATTAGCACTATGTTCTAACCAATTGAGATAATCTCAGTGGCTCAAATTAAAGGTCATATGGTTTGAAACCACCTGCCACAGCAGAGGAAAGGGGATAATAAACAGTCTGGCCCCAGTATGGGGACATCACTTTTTACCAGTCTCTGTTGGGACATTCAGCCATTGCTCACTCCTTTTTGGACACGACCATCCCAACCTACTCCTCATCTACTGAACAGCATACCCATTAAATCAATCTCTGCATTTCAGAGAGAAGGATGTTGTGAGTGGACTGTGCCAAAGGCCTTATAAAAATGCAAGTAAATGACACCTGTATCCCTTCCCTTGGCCACTGCTGTAGTCACCCCATCACAGAAGGCCCCTGGGCTGGTTAGGCAGGACTTGCCCTTGCTGAAGCTGTGCTGGCTGTTTCAAATCACCTCTCTGTCCTTCATGTGCCTTAGCATAGCTGAGCTCTCAGACAGCATGGCCTCTGAAGCCAGAGGGACTGTCAGGATGAGATCCTATGCCTCACTGGCCACTGCTGTCCCCTCAGGTGTGCCCATGGAGAGACCATCTCCACCTCAGCTAACATCCTCATGGGGACATTGCATGGCTGCAGTGAGAGCTGGTGTGGCAGCCTTTCCCCTGCCAGAAGCAGGTGTACACCCTTTCCTGAACAGCCCTCTATTGCCAGGCTTGTATTTCTCAGCTTCGGCATGGAAAGGTGAATGGCTTCCCTTTCAACTTCCACAGAAGCTGCAAATCGCTTCACAAAAAGAGATGGGGGTGGGGTGCACATGACACTTCTGCAGTTTCCCACCCACTTGTCCCTGCACCCCTGACTGCCTACACGCAGAGGGCTTCTCCAGAAAGAAGCACCCAGCGCTGTGACTGACACACAAAGCCATGGCCAGGTGGGTCCGTGGGAGGGAAAGACAGGGAGAGGTTCTTGCAGAGCCCTGACTCAGCCGTCAAGTCGCAGCAAGGGCCCAGTCAGCACCCTGTTTCATCCCTGGCCAGAGGCGTAGGGACAGCAGTGCCCCTCCCTGCGCCTTGTCACCACTGGCTACCACCTGCCTGAGCCACCCATCAATGCCAGAATTTGCACCTCAGCCTCCCCACACCCACCGGTGCTGTGAGCATCACCTTGGCCCTTTCTGCAAGCTTGCAGATATTTCAGGGCCACATCCAAAGCTCCTCACTGTCACTGAGCAAATCCCTGTTGATTCCAAGCAGGCTTGGGCCGGGCCCTTAGGAAGGGTGTAACTCCTTAAAAACACTGCAATACCACCCAGACGCTTTCTGCACTCCCTTTTTGCAACATCAGGCCCCATTTCACACAGCAGCCATTACCTGCTGGCAGCAGATCTCCACACTGGATACGGAATTCCCAGTTCAGGCTGTGCCCACCTGCTGCCAGCAGTGATGGACTCTCAGGACTCTCAGTCCATGGCAGTCAGGTTATTTGACTTCCTTCGGACCCAGAGGCAGAGCTGGTTCTGCTCCTAAACAATCCAGAGCAGCACCCTCTCTGTATCAGCAAAACCACAGCGGAGTCCTGGTTAATCTAATTTCTCACAGTATTTTACACCACCATCCCCTTGTTATAATTTACATGATGCACATCTCAGGCCAGTGACCCATCTCAGTGATGTCTTTGGAACATCTGGGAAATTTAGGCAAGTGTTAAACAATGATGACACCATATAAAGCATGATGGTGGCCTCAAGAAAGAACCCTTTGATGCCACCTAGCATATGTGGAAAGTCTGGAAAGAAAAGCAACTGGTGAACCCTGCAGCCCAAGTAAATCTCCCTGTATGTCCCTGGGGCTAAAGTTCACAACAGTGAGCCTGGAATGGCTCTTGCAGTTTTAGCCAGATGTGGGTGACACAGGAGGGAGAACTTAATCTTGTTACTAGGCTTGGGTTTAATTAAAATATTGCCCAGGTAGGCAACATACTGTGTGTTCAGTTGAGGATAATAAAAAACTGTTTGAAAACATCCAGCAGAGGCTATCAGAAAAAATTGCCACATTCAGTTATTTACCCAGTTTTCGGTTTCTTATCTGGTAAAAATTTAACTAGTTCACCAGTTCCTGCAAAGTTTCCCAGAGCAGATAAGGCTTGTCCAGTGAGCCAGAACACTCATGTCTCCCACACTACCACTGTCCGAATGGGGCAGAACTCAGCCCTGATCCCACAGCTCCAAGGGGAGAAATAATGAAAATAATACTTTGTATTGACACAGAATAAGTGTAGCAAAAAGTAGGATATCCAACAAATGTTTTAAAACCTGGGTTATGGACTCAAGTTTTATTTTGATATCCCTTAAAATTATTTATGATTAAAGGGATATTTTCAGCAGAAGAGGCTGATAGAAGATAAAATCATTAGATGATGAGAAAGAATTAGTTTGGATCAGAAAAGAATAAAGACCCATTGGGGAAAGATCTTTTTAGCAGTAATACTATGGTAGGAGAAAAATAAAATAAATTTCAAGGAAAGGTTTTAACTCCTCATGCAACTCTCTGGTTTCCAGTGGCGTGAACAGCTTCAGGAACAAGAACTGTCTAGGCAGGCGATTCAGTCAGCTCAGTGCTATGCCCTGAGGTGAAAGAGGAACAAAAAAAAAAAAGGCAAACAAAAAAAAATATTTAGATGTGTAAAGAAAAAAATTGCTAATTAAATAGATAATTATATCACCCAGTTGTGCTGTTGAGTGGGGACGAAGGTTCAGCTGTCCTTGGGGGTCAGAGGCCTAAGGGGTTTGCTCCCAAAGACACAAGTGATTTCTGGCACAAAGCTGGAAGGTGTGTCCACACCCAGCAGAGGTGAGAAGTGGTGACCAGAAACACCTTTCTTTTTCTTGCTCACTGTAAGGAAAAACAGCAGCATCAATGACAGTAACTTCTTCATTTGTTCACAGACACATGGAACTGATAACCTGGAACTGCATTTACTGTGTATTACTTCACAGGAATTAGAGATGAAAGGGGAATTCTACATAACCCAGTTTTACCTCCTCATAGCCATAGAGATATAACCTTGTTTTCCAGCTTGTTTTTGTGTTTATCCACTGCTTATTGTAAAGATTAAAGTCGTGCTGGGTCTTCCTTTGGAGGGAGAGCCCAACTTGCCAAAGTGCCACACACACTTTCTCCCTCTGGTATTTCCCCTGTTCTTCCCAGCACCGAGGTGGGGTTGATATGGAAGTTATATGGGGTTATGTGGAGACACCCCTCTCTGGTCCCTCCAGTGACACCAGAGAGAAGAGATGTGGGTGAACTTGTAGGTGACAGTGGAAACCATCCAGTGAATTTCAGTGCCTGGAGGGTTGGGTGGCAGCTGGATGGGGGTTTCCTTTATTACAGCTCTGAACTGAGTAGGTGTCTGACATCTGTTTAAATCCTAACGAGTACCTAAGTAGTCTCTTGGATCTCATCCCAAAACCTATCTAACCCCTTTATCACTGTGTAGGGAAACTCTGATTAGCAATCAACGGTTTTGGCAGTCAAAGACATCCTACCAGCTAATCACCAACCAAAGGGAGCACTTCACAGCCTCTGGAGTACCGACCTGTACAGCTGGGTGTCCTGGGCCTAAATGGTCTTGTGACATCACCTGGTTCACACACAATTCACCAGCTTAATTTACTCCTCAGCAAGCTAAAACTCTCCTTTTTTTTTTTTTCCAATTTTTATTTTTATTTCTGGTATTTTACAGTGTCATTTATCAAAGGTGAATTATCCAATCGACCAGTGAAGAATAGCAAGCTATTGAACATTATTAAAATCCAGCAGAAAATGCATTGTTTTATATGGATCTGTTAGAAAGACAGGAAGAAATACTACTTTTTTACACACTTGCTAACAATGAAAAAGGTGAATATTAGAAATAAAATGTCACAATCTGCAAATCTGAAGCAGAACCAAATTTACCTGGATCATACTTGAGATGAATTTGACTTGAAGAATGCTTGAAGAATAAGGGCTACCTGATCTTGCTTGAGCATTTCCTATATCAGAAAGGCTGCTTTGATTAACTGAATTAATTTTATATTTATCTTGATAAATTCCTGTAAAATTCCTGTGGCAGATATATTGCCATTAATCTAAATCTTAGATACATTATTTTAGCTTATTTTGGTAAGCTGTCTGTGCTGTGAAACCAATTTGAACATTGGGTAGATTCTCAGCACTAGCCAAGCCCAGCAACACTGACAGCAAAAGCCTGAATATTTGTTATTTTGGGGGTTAACTATAATTTTCAGAGGGTGGAGGGCACCACTGAGGACTGAAACATGTTGCTGAAGTGATTCCTGTAGGCTGCAGGGCTCAAACCCACATCTCCATCTAACCTGAGGAGAGAGAGGTGAGAGTACCTCCTCCACCACTGGCACAGCTCACAAGCCCTCATTAGCTGTCCTGGGCAGTGGTACAGAAATGTAATGCTTTCCAGAAAGTGGTGGATTTCAGAAATCTGGCCAGTAACTTCTAGGCCTAATTGGAGAGTATTTAGTATTTAACTTTTCCCATCTTTTCCTTTTGTCTCTGGAATTTCAAAGGGAGCACAAGCTGTTTTATTCCTGGAACCAGACTGTGGCCACAACTCTGTGATAGCACATGTCAAATAAGCAAAAGCAAAAATAATAATTAATTTAGCTATTTTTAGAGATCACGCTGTGATTTTCACATCAGCAGGCAGTGCTATTACATTACTGGGTAGTGCTGGAAGTGTACTGAGTGCCACAGAAAAGGAAGAAGAGATGCTAAAACAATCAACCAGTCCAACTGGAGCTACGCATGGCTGAAAGGGCATGAATAATCTTGTTTTTTATGCCCTTATGTTTTTTATTTCATGTCTCTGAAGTTACAGACATGCATCTGAATTTTGCTGACTTACAGGCAAAATACCTGTTCCCAGGACATACAATGGGCTGCACAACAATACAACATGTCTTGACACAAGGAAGAATGACCTCACCTGGGGCTGTGGGTTGCAGTTTGGAGATAAAGTGTTTCAACAGCAATTGCAATCCCTGGCAGGAACTGAGAACTCTGCATGTTCTGATCTTGAATGGAATTTCCTTGTGGCTTTGCATAAATGCTGTCAATCCAAATAATTTCCAGTAGATTCCATCTCTTTTGAAATAATAGAAACTACTGCAAGTGATTTATGAGCACCCTTGCCTGATACTCTACCCATAATTATAAAATATCTAGCAGTTAAACACCTGGTGTGGTTTAGCCCAGATTTATTTTACACTTTTTCCACAAACTAGACATGTACAGAGTTGCTGTAAAGTTGTTTTAATCCCATTTTTCTGGTGTCCAGACAATGCTCCCTGCACAACTCAGCACACCAGCCAGCCCATACCAGGCAAATGCCAGCAGGAGCACCCTGTTCCTTCCCCACACTGGTCCCAAGAGGTGTGCCCCACTGTGAATGCCTCCTGGTCTCATTTTGGTTTGGAACCTCACAGCCTGTGGAGCACCAAGACCTGAAATTTGCCTCTCTTCCCATCCTCTCCATTTTCTCTGAAACCGCAATATATTTGGGGAGTAACTTTTTCCTGCTTTTTGCATTTGTACACTCAGCTATGTGCCAAGACAGCCCAACACTCAGCTCCCCTGTGCTGCCTTGACCACAAAAGTCATCCCAGTCCTTCAGAGTGCCAGACTGAGAAGGGACTGCACACACAGGCTGGAGAGAGGAGAGGAATTGAGGTATGTGCAGCAGAGGGACAGCTAGCCTGTGGCTGCTGCTGGGATCAGACACAGCAGAATGGGGCAAAAGTGGTCTGCCAGGAGTGCTGGGAGTTAGACTGGGGATCTCTTGGAGGAGCATCCTGGCACAGATAAGGGGCTCTGGTGAGGAAGCCCCAGCTAACACAACTCAGCATGCACTTAATGTGTGGGGTTTGGGCACTTCCTCTTGAGCATGCCTCAAGCAATTCCAACCTCTTTTTCAAAATGCTACACTTTTATCTAGTCAAATAACAAAGGAACAGATTTTTTTTTTCCCCCGTGGTCAGTTTGTTCTGCCACCCACCATTTACTCATAAAAATGTCAGTTCAAACAGGAACCACCTAGCAGCAGGCATGTGATGGTGCTGAGAAAGAATCTCAAATAAGGGGCAGCAACCTTTATTTATTTCTTAGCAAAAGAAATTACCTACTGACCCAGTAAATTATGCCAGCAAGTCACCAAGCTGGAGCCCTTGACTTCGTGCCAGATTTTAAGTACTGAGAGTACATGGATAAAGCAAACATTGCAAAAGACAGTGGTTTTGTTGGATGTCCACCTTTCCCTGCCTGAAGCAAATCCCTTTATGGTGTACTTAAATAAAATAAAAAGCAGTGGTAGAAACATTCCTGACCCAAAGGGATTTGGTTTTCCTTCTTTTGGGGTGCTGGTTGAAAGGGATATTTCTTGTGTTTACCTGGAGTTTTTGCAATCTTGAATGCCTACATTTCTTAGGAATAAACTCAGACCTTTCTGAGGAGATGCTGTGTAGCTCTTTGCAATTTCTGGGTGTAATATCTCTGTCTCTTCCGTGTCTACAAGATCCTTTTCCACAGATCTCTGCAGCAGGCTCCACTGGGACTCCTGTGCTTAGCAGCATGATGACAAGCAAGGAGGAGAGACACTGGTTCCTGGAACATTATCTTCCCTGGGGCTCCACCACCCTTTGGAGACAGAAATCAAGGACTCCTTCCTCATATTAATTTAGCAATGACTGCTGATCCACTCCTAAATGATCTGGTCCCTTTGGCTTGTTCCAAGTCCAGCTGATTCAGTCTATGTGTAGACTTAATAACCACCTGAGCTCCTTTCCCGGTTCTGTGTAGTTAAAATGCACCTACAGCTGCAGAGAAATCCTTGAGATCTTTAAGGAAATATCCTGGCAGTTTGCAGCTTACCTTGTTTTCATATCTGCCAGTCTCCTCAAAGAGCTTGCAAGTCACCTTCCACCACCCAGTCAGACTCAGGGAAAAGCCTTTCTTCTCTCTGGGACTATTCTGCACACCAGAGATTCCTTGGCATTCAATAAAAACAAACACAGAAGTGAGACAAGATCTTAGTTTTTCCAATCTGTGGCAGCTGCTGGCAAAAAGACTGGGGAGAGTGTCAGGGCTGAAAGGCACTGTCCTTTGGGCAATGAAAAGGGGGTATTAGAAAAGTCAGGACTGGGAAGAGCACATGTAAAATTTGCAAGGATGTCAGGGACAGCCTAAAATAGCAGACGGATAATTCAGACTACTGGGGCAAGAGTTCCAGGGATTTCTTCACCGGCAGCCTTTGTACCCCAAGGATACTGCCATGTTCAAAGTGTTCTCCACCTCTTATTGCACAAAGCAGGGCAAGAGCCAACATCCTTATCCCTTTCCAACATGTTACAGACAAGAGCTATGAAACTGATGAATACAAAACCACCACTTTACCCTTTCCATAACTACTCTTTTAATGAAACACCAGTTCAGTCCCTAGTTGTTATCTCCAACTGTCATCCCAGTTTATCAATGAGGGTCATAAATTATAAGCATTGACCATTGCTTAGCCCTTAAAAGTCAAAAGTTCCTTCGTTTATGCCAAATATTTGTTTATCACCTATAGAAAATGCAGGAAAGGAACATAACAAACCAGAAACACTTGGGCAAGAAAAGGGTCACACTGGCCCATGAACATTTTATTCAGCTGCAGAGTAATTATTTTAGTAAAAAAATTGCTGGGATTTTTGTTGTTTGTTTGTTTGTTTGTTTGTTTGTTTTTAATGTTAGCAAGGCATCTAATATTTTCCCTGGCTTAACTCATGTATTTATTTTTGAGGCTTTGCATACCAAATACACTATCTGAGACTTGTGCTGCTGCTAGTCTGGAGCTTGCCTATGCCACAGAACTGAGAAGAGTCCTTCTAAGTATCAATACTATGCTGTAGTCTGGCCCCACATCCCCCAAACCCCAGAGAAGCCTGATCTGCCTTCCTCTGACAAAGGAAACTGCCCTCAGCTCAACAGCATTTTTGTGTTCTTTGCTGTTTGGTTTTGTGTCTGATTGTTTCAGGTCAGCAGAATAATTCCAGCAAGCTGACCACTCCCCACTCTGCTGGTAACATTTCCCTCTTAGGTGGTGTGTAACCTGGATGTTTATCTTTTTTCCTTACATACTTAGTGGTCCTTGGCCAAACAAGTCTTCCTGAAGCTTACTTCAGGTTCCTTTATTATTTCCTGTACAAAGCAGAGCCTCACAGTCTTGCATAATTTCTGTTAACTTTACAGCTCCAAATTGTTGCCCATTGACCAACAGCAGTCAAGCTTGAGCATGCTTGGTTCCTGTCAGGACAGGAGCTCTCCCAGTGCTGTCTCTGCACAGGGGCACCAGTGCCAGCTTTGCACACAGCTTTGTGTGCTTCAGTGCCCAAGAGCTCTTCAGGTACTGTAGATTTTGCAGAGTCAGCATAACAATCTTACTCTGTCACCCTGTGTTCTTTTTTTAAATCTCCTGCACTGAATATAGACAGCTGCTGAAAGTCAGCAGATTTTGAGCATTCTCCAAATTGTGTGCATAACCCCCTTGCAATGTGCTAAGTTTTTTTCAGCCCTCAGTGGCAGTGAAGCCCTTGCTCTTGGATACCCACAAATGAAGAGAGAGAATCCTGGCTTTGACACGTGAAGGAGCCATCTGATGGGATTTGTGGCAGGTGTTTCACAACAGCTGACTTGCCAGGAAAAAGTTTTGAAGTGGGGAATGAAGAAAACCTAGGGAATGAAAAAAGAGAGAGTGGGCATTTGAGAATCTGACTTGTCCATGTGTCCTGAGGCACAGCCTGGATACATCCCAGACAGCTTCACAAGCATGTTCTCATGGGCATTGCTCCAGGGAATAGCACTGGGCACGGGAATAGCACCCAAAGGGCCCTGGGATTCTCGATTCTCGTTGTCTGAGAGCATCACACAGACACATGACTTCTAGGGCACAGCTATAACCCAGCACAGATCTGTTGGAGGAACATGTTGGTGTGGGCTTGGCCATACCTTCTGCCTGGAAAGCTCTTTTTAATAGTCACTGCTTTTCTGAATTTTCTTAACAGCATGAGATTTCAACTGTATCCCTTTAGTTCCTCATGATTCTTCCTTCCCAACTCCTTTCAACTCCCAGTTCGACTCCTTTATCTCTGAACAGTTTAGCAAGAGGAAATATATTTGCATGCAAGAAATGACTTGGTTAATATGATGCATACATAGGTGCAACCAGGTGGTTACTGAATCATCCTACTCTTGTTTTTAATCTGACTCAGGACACAAATTTCAGACCTTGGCAAACTGCTGGATCAGTCACGTAGTCAACGATTTGTATATTGACAAAAGGAACAAGAAAATGCACTTTATTCCGATTAAATTAAAACAATGCAAAAGATGTGAATCCAGCTCAATTTCTATGGAGGAATCACACATTGTTCTCAGATACTACCTGCTTCCCCACCATCCCCCTTGAGTTCCTGTCACTGGGTCCAACGACTCACACCAGAAATTTTAATCATGATGCTTCCCACGCTTCCCTTCTCTTTGTGGGGTGTGCAGAATCAGATCTTTTCCCATTGTTGGCACCCAGCCTCTCCTCAGTCTTCACTGGCACTACCCTTTGTATTTAGCAGCTTTTATGGCTGTCCATAAAAGCTCCATCATCCCAGCTTTCAAGCAATTTCTCTCCCCAGCCTCGAGTACTTGCCACTGATATCTCTCATTGTCTTCTTCCTACTCTTATCTGTGAATAAGTAAATTAATGCGGGTTTCTTCTAATCTCTGTGTTCTCCAAGAGATAGAGAAGGACAAAACCTCCTCAGATAAGCATCAAAAATTAAAAGTGTTCCTGGCAAACCTAAGAAGTTTGCCTGAACTCTAATAGTGCATTTACAGACATGGAATATGAATGGCAAAGGGTGGGAATTGGAGCTACACCTCTCTTCTTTGGGAAGAGATTATTTTTGAGACAGTGGCAAACATCTCCTCAGACACAAAGAAAATCACAAAGCTCTTTTATAGATCCTGCTTTGCCAGTTCCTGGCCTTATGGTGCATCTTTGTGAAAAGGTATCACTCTCTTCACTCTCTCACCGAAATTCCTCACCCTGTGACAAAACTTTTTTTTTTTTTTTTTTTTTTTTTTTTCCCTTGGCAATAGGTAGTAAATAAGGGTCCTACCCACCGACTTACCCGTGAAGGGGTTTGAGCCTTGGAGGGCAATGGAGAGAGACCCTGAGAGCTGCAAGGCGAGCTGGGCCAGCCAGATGTCCCCCTGAGGGGACAGGCGGTGGCCCTGTGAAAGTGGAAGGTGTCTCTGGAGCTGCAGGGCTTGGATGAAAGACCTGAGAAGTTGAGGGAAACATACTTATCTATTCTAATTAAGGAGGAGAGGCAAACAGCTACGACAAAGAAAATTCTGGTTGCCACTGGGGGTTGAAACAAAGGATTGGGCAGCTATTGACACTTTAAAATGTGTCACTTAAGTGCTGTGTGAAAGTGTCTTTGTTACAGCTGGACAAAACGATGAAATCTCTTTAACGTTCTTGTTATCCTGCACAGCCAGGAGAAAAGGAAGAACCCATGCTGCTTTATTAAATGAATTTAGAAGATGATTTTGAAGAATTTCTGGAAGACAGCTCTTACTCAGAGAAGTAAACCAGGTGGTGTATCCTTCTCCAGAAGTTTCTTGAATTGTTTGAACTAGGCAGCAAACAATAAAAGAAGGCTGATGTCTTCTTCTGTCAGGGATCTTAAGCTTTGTCTGGTGGAGAAGCCTTCGGAGATTGTAATGATCGTGGGATTGATGCCCGTGCTGCAACATTGATATAAACCAGCATCTTTGCAGCCCTTACATCAAGTTGAGTTTACAAAGCACACTGAGTGCTGTTTTCACACACGGAGCAGCCTCTCAATCCCTGATCCTCCTCCTACAACATAAACCACAGCAATATTAAAAAAAAAAAAAAAAAGCTGAAAGATGGCAAAGTAATAAAGCACTTAGGTCAAATAGTGAAAGTTTGTCCTTTGTAAATAAAATGTTCCCTGAAAATGACACATGAGCCCATTACTTCTGTGTGGGGATGGAGGAGGCAGAATCGTACCCAACACAGTGGCACTGTAAGCTTTAAGAATTCAATGTTGTGTAATAGGCATGGAAGCTAAGACTTTATGGATTTGAGCTCCTACAACCATGTGGTTTTATTAGCCAGAAATTGCCAACAGCACTTCAGGCACTTTTCTATAAAATAAAAAGCTGGGAGGGCAATTAAAGTGAGCATAAGAAAAATGTCTGGGTACCTATTTCAGACACTAATATACACTTAGAGATATTGAAGCAGACAAAATTATTTGCTCAAGGGCTAAGCAAGTACAGTATTTTTGGTCGTATAATGACTAAAATGAGTGTTTGAACAGCAGAGACAAACTGGTTACACATGCTGAGTTGAACTGGGAAGGTGCTTTTACTGCTGATGTTAGTGCAAAAAATCCAGGTGTAACATATTTAATCCAGCCTCAAAGAAATGAAGACTATTTTCAAAATGTGGTCTGAGTCTATAGCTGCATTTCCAGTTGATTAATGACAATTGTGCACAACAAGTAATGAGTAAGCTGCTAGTGTTGAAAGAACTTCATTTGAAGCAGAAGTGGTGAATAAGGAGGTTGCTACACATATGAATCAGCAAAAATCAAAATCTTTGTGAATTATAAAGATCGTGCTTTGTGGTAGTCAAAACTAAACCTGACCATGAGGAATAGCAGATCTTATCCAGTGTAACTGGATAATAAAATTGCAAGTGAACCTAGGCATCTGCTGATGCAAACTAATACAGAGTGTGAAAATTAGTTCAAAACACACCTATTCAAGTGTATGGGCATATATGTACACCAGGAGGTACTACCCTAATTTCTAACAATGCTTGAGAAAGAATCTTGTGCTGAGTATGAAAAAGTCAATTTATTGCTACAATGTGTCTGAAAAATGAAAACAAGTAAATAGGATTTGCTAGAAAATTATGGCAAATGCCACAGGAAGCATTGCTCTGTGAATTAATAAACTGTGCAGGAACTTGGACTGCTCTTGTAAAAATGACACATATCACAAGTTGTGATGAGAATAATAAAGATATATAACAGCTCCTGCATGGAGCTTCAACAGATTAGGCCTTTCAGGGCAGAATAAAAAGCATGAGTAGAGAATATGACAGAAGTTTATGCACTCTTAAAGGAGATGAACAGGGAAAGACAATTAGCTATTACTCCAATGGTGAGGACTCCCATGAAATTATCTAAGAGCAAATTTTCTGGAAATGAAACTTTTTTTCTCTTTAACCACACATAATTAAGCTATTAATTACTCCAGGATCATGTGGATTTATATATATACATATGGGATAAATATTAAATATTTATATAAGCCACACAGAGGTGACATAGTTAGGCAAAGCAGAGAGTGAAACAAGTGCTATTAAAAATATTAAAAGTATAGATCCAGACAGAGCCTCTGGAGGTGCCTGGGGGCTGTTGAATGCAGAGATGAAGACAATCTTTGGAAAACCATAGGGCATTACTAGGAGATGATGCCAAGATTTCTGCTCTCCTGAGATAAGCAAAAACCTGTTTCTGAGTTGAGGAAGTTACAGCAGTATTTATTTTCCTATTTTTATAAAGCTTTTATTTCCGCATTACTTCATGACCCACAAAAAACAAAGTTTTGTATATACATGAACATTTGGTAGCGTTCACCGGCTTCAATGCTACCCCTTCCTTACAAATGAACCTTTACAGATTCCAGAGTTGTTAAAACTTGTCTCTTGCACCTCCTGCCAATGAAACAGGTGTTAAGAAAAGTGTATGCAACAAGCCTGCAACCCTGGATTTATGCTCTGTCAGAATTTCTTGCTAGGACTTCCCTCTCTTTCCCATATAAAGCATTACATACACGAGCAAGCAAACAAAAATCAAGGAAACTAAAAATAGCACTCAGCTTTAACATAGAATTTGTTTGGTTGTAAATGAAAAACTCTGCAGCAGTACTGAGCAACATGAGCTGTGAATTTCTTCCATGCATTTATAATTACCATGTATCAAACCTGGATACCATTTCATAAAACATAGTTTTATGTTAACTAAATAGTTAATTATTCAAGATCTTTATTTTTGGATTATTTAAAGATCTTAGATTTCAGTGAAGCTTTTAATACACTTGCAGCACCCTTCTGGACAAAATGTCCAGCACACAGCTGGATAGATACATCATACAAACATAGTGAGCAACTGGCTCATGGGTTGGACACAAAGGGTTACAGGGAATGGGGTGACATCACACTGGTGACCTGTCACTACTGGGGTTCCACAGGGCTCCATCCTCTGCCCTGTGGTCTTCAACATCTTCATAAATTACTTCAGTGCAGGACTGGAAGGGATGCTAAGTAAGTTTGCCAGCTGTACAGAGAGACCTGGACAAATCAGAGGGCTGGGCAATCACCAACCAGATGAAGTTCAAGAAGGGAATGTGCTGGATTCTGCACCTGGGATGGTTCAACCCTGGCTGTACAGACAGACTGGGGAATGAGATGCTGGAGAGCAGTGCCATGGAAAGGGACCTGGGTGTCCTGGTCAGGGGCAAGTTGGACATGAGCCAGCAGTGCCCTGGCAGCCAGGAGGGCCAGCCC
>JANRGV010000051.1:42350874-42370254 GCA_024734035.1 Alethe castanea | reverse complement strand
GGACCGGCCTGGGGGGCCCCGCCGGGGCACGGCGGGTCCGGTCCCGCGGACAAAGGCGGCAAAGCGCGCCCCAGGAGCGCAAGCGAGAGGGCGATAAAGCCCAAAGCACAAAAAAGGAACGAGAAGGAGAAGCTGGGCAGCTCGCGGACGTAGCGCGGCCCCCGGGGCGGGGAGCGGAGGCGCCAGCCTCAGGGGGTGCCGGGGGGCACCGCACCTGCCCGGGGAGAGGGAAGCGGCGGGGAGTGCGGGTTCGGGCGGGGATGTCCTGCGGAGATACTCGCCTGCTAGCGGAGGACGTCCGGCAGCGGGAGCAGAGGTCCCAGAGGCGCCCCGGCGCTGGGACTGCGCCTTGCGCTGCCCCGCCGCCCCGGAGCGGGCAGCGACGGGGGCGTCGAGTCCGAGTGCGGGGCCGAGGCTGAGGCCGGCTGCGGGTCCGCTGTGGCCGCTCCCGCCGAGTCGGGCGATTTCCTGCGGGGCGCGGGCGGGGGCGGGTCCAACGCGGCGGCAGGTGAACGGGGCGGGACCTTAAAACGCGGGGCCGGCCCGGCTGGGGCCGTCTGCTCCGCAGGCGCCAGCGGGACCTGGAGCGGAGCAGCGCAGCGCCTGTCCCGCGTGTCCTGCCCAGCGGAGGGTCCCGAGCGGCTTCCTCGTGTCCTGCCCAGCCGTGCCGGGTGAGGGTCCCGAGAGGCTTCCTCGTGTCCTGCCCAGCCGTGCCAGGTGGGGGTCCCGAGAGGCTTCCTCGTGTCCTGCCCAGCCGTGCCGGGTGAGGGTCCCGAGAGGCTTCCTCGTGTGCTGCCCAGCCGTGCCGGGTGAGGGTCCCGAGAGGCTCCCGTGTGCCGCACCGATGGGATCGGGATGGAGGCTGGGATTAGGCTGTGCGCCGCTCCGAGCGGGTGGCGATTTGTGTGCGGGATTGGGGTCGGGTCGGGCAGGTCTGGGGCAGCCACGCCGCGGCCCCGAGCCGATACAAGCCGTGCTTGGGCTGGCACGTTCGGACGGCGCAGTCTGTCCCGGGAGGAGCCGTCGGAACTCCGAGGCAAGCCCGGTGTTTGCCTACGTTGCCCTCTGACAGGCACGGACGGCAATGCTGCCGCTTGCCTCCGCTGGAGACTCGCAGCCGCGCGGGAACTCGGCGGAATAAAGGTCGGCGCGGAGGGAGGGAGAGGCTGGGATCCGGCTACTAACCCCAGAATGGGGATTTGGAGTGGTTTGCAGTAATGGTGTCTTGGTTGGCAAGTTGGGCGTCCGGGTAGATTGGCTCTCTAACAGCCAGTTGCAGTGTTTCGGTAGTGGTAGATGAGAGGGAGAAAAGTTGCCCCCCGTCCAAACCTTGCAGCCTTGGTTCAGAACTGCAGGGTGAGACGGCACTTGGAACACAGACTGTTCAGCTCAGCGATATGAACTTTCCGGACTTTCCTTCAATTCTGATTAGCCGCTTGCAAAGGTTTCATTGGCTTTATTTTAATGACTTCGCAACAGACCTGAGGAAATTCTTACCAGAGTGATGCAGCTATCTCATCATACGTTAGGTCAGTGTAAAATTTGTGCCAGTTTCAGCAGAGACAAAGCATGAGAATCCTCAGGAATTCCAGCTATCCTCTCAAAGTTGTTTTCTTTTTTGCCTTACCCAATTTCAGCTTTCCGCATCACAGTCAATCTGGCCTCTCCCTCTTGCCTCCAGGCTTGCCCGTACAAGCTAGGCCCTCGTACCAAGGGTATGTGCTGGGGCACGTTTGGTTGGGATGTAAGTACACCAGGGTAAAAAGGTTTTTTCCCTCTCTGCTGTGTGAGAATGAGTGATTTTTGTGAACTTTGGCCAGAGTTGTGTTGCAAAGTACCATGCTCTCCCCATAGCGCAGCTAGCACCAAGCTTTTATCCATGGAGCTTTTATCCATGGCCTCCGTGGATCTCCCAGTCTGGCCTTGAGAGATGATGGACCAGCTATACAGGTTCCCAGCTCGGGTTTCAAAGTGTTTTGTCCATTTCAGTGATAGTTTCCAAATGGCTGCAATCAGTGAAAGCTGAGCCCTGAGACTGAAGTCTGAACTTCAGCAAAACTTACTTTCAAAAGGGCAAAGAGTGTGGATTTTAGTTTTTAAGGGTAGGAAGAAAGTCAAAATGGGACTCCTCTGATGTTTGACTTTCTGTATTCTGCTGGAGTGTGATAGCATCTAGAAAATCAACATAAACTCTTCAGCTGAGGGCTTTTTCTTCTCAACTCTATGACTCTGCCTCCTTTTTTGGATGACATAGCAATGAATGTGGAAGGGCAGGCTCTGCTCTGTCTGCCTTTGCCTGCTGGTTTGTGCTATATAAGCAAGCAGCCCTGACAGAGCTGGCTGAGGCTTCTCACCAGTGTTGGCAAATTCAAACGTTGTACTTGTGAGATTAAAGGCCTTGTCTGAGTTGCAGCAGAAAGCCTTGGAGGCCTGTTGGAGGTGTCTCGGTGAAGCAAGGACTTCTGCCGATGGAGGCCAAGTAGTACTTACCTCCAGGATAAAGAAAGCAGCTCAGCCTTCTAGGGGCATGGGGTTGGCAAAGAAATCCTGTAAAAATGCTAGACAAGTCTCTATTTTGTCTAGATGTGGCTTAACTCATGCAGTGATAGTAATTTCTATTGCTTTGGGAAGTATGCTGAAAGGCAAAATGCTGACCAGAGTCAACCACAGAAAGGGAAGGAGAGCATAGAGGATGTACAGAGGAACTGTATTAAGATGTACTTATTTCCTGCCCAAAGCCTTGTTGAGTAATACACTGAGGTATGCTTGTCCCATCATAAACTGATGGAAGGAGAGAGTTTAACAAGTTGCTTGGATCCATAAACATATGGGTGAGATAAATGAAAGTGACTTACACTTGCCCGTGGCTCTGGAGAGACTGTTAGGAAGTCCTCTTTTTCACAGGTCTGGAGTTGATTTTTCACCATTGGAAAAGTGACTATTCTGTGTATTGTGTCATCCTGCAGGTAAAAGGACACAGAGAAGAAGATGGACTGGGGAACTCTGCAGGAAGTTTTAGGAGGTGTAAATAAGCACTCCACCAGTATCGGGAAGATATGGCTCACAGTCCTCTTCATCTTCCGTATCATGATCCTGGTTGTGGCTGCAGAGAGAGTCTGGGGAGATGAACAAGATGACTTTGTCTGCAACACGCTACAGCCTGGCTGCAGAAATGTTTGCTATGATCACTTTTTCCCCATCTCTCACATCAGACTCTGGGCCCTGCAGCTGATCTTTGTCTCCACACCTGCGCTGCTGGTGGCCATGCATGTGGCTTACACCCGGCATGAGAGGAAAAGGCGGCTCAGAAATGGTGAGAAAATTGATATTGAAGAGCTAAAAAATGAAAAGATTCACATTCGGGGCCCCTTGTGGTGGACGTACACCAGCAGCATCTTTTTCAGACTGATCTTTGAAGCTGTCTTCATGTATGTGTTCTATTACATGTACGATGGCTACCAGATGCCCCGCCTGGTGAAGTGCGACGCTTGGCCCTGCCCCAACGTTGTGGATTGTTTTGTATCTCGGCCCACTGAGAAAACCACATTTACTATTTTCATGCTTGCTGTGTCTGGGATCTGCATGGTGTTGAATCTGGCTGAGTTGTGCTACCTAGTGATAAAAATTTGCATGAGAGAACCCAGGAAAACAACGGCTTTGAAATAAGTCCCCAGTTTCAGGATTTACTGGCTCCCCATTTCCCTCAAACTTTCTTAGGTGTAAGAAAACAATAAACAATATTTTCACACTCAAGGAAAAGGATAAAAAATGAACTTTTCGGTTTTAAAACTGATAGCCTCCCTGGGAAGTTGATGCTGAGGCAGGTTTGAAAGATCATAAGCTAATTCACTATTCCTGCATCCACAATTAGAGAGAGCAGCCTTCTGGCACCAGCTTCTCCAAGTATGCTTACTGCTGGGATCCTATTGTTGGGACAGTTAACTCTTCAAATAGTGGGAGTGGGAAGGACCAGAGAAGGCTCTAGTGCCCAGAGGAGATCCAGGAATCGCAAACACACTGTGTTTGCTCAAAGGCAAAACAGTATCAAAGGTTTTTGGTTAAAAGTGGGGTAAAGGATTTTTTGGGGCACATCACAGCTTTTGAGAAGGAGGAAGACAGGGAGGTGATTGTATTTATACTACATTTCCTCTCTAAGTAATCTGGAGAGCAAGAAAATGGTGTAGGAACACAGATACTCTGGCAGTGCATGGTATCAGCTTTGCTGGGCACCAGCATGTTTTTTTCTTCTCATCTTCTTGCACTGAGAAGCATTTCCTTAAGGGTTGGGGTGGCCAGTCTCAGCTGTCTGTGAATGCTATTAGGGCAATGCTGCCTCCCCATAGTCACAGAGACTACAGCAGTGGGAGGAATGAAGTTTATTTTTCATTCTCTTGATCAGATGAAAAAAAGGATTGTTACCTCTGTGAGGGTGGAGGCAGTGCAACTGTCTTCCTCCTTATGTTCTCCCACAACATGTTGTGAAGAACCTCAGTACAGTGATGAAGAGGTGTTTTATCATCTGACTGTGCCTTGCTCAGTGTATGCTTTTAAAACTTTTTTTTTCAATAAAAACTAATTAAAAATGCTTTTTAATTCTGCTGGTTATCCAAAAGAAGTGCTTCAACTTATAGCATGCTATCCAGTGCTGCTTCCATTGCTCCTTTTTTTCTATCTAGCCTGCACAGTTTTTCTTCATAAAGCCTTCTCCCTGTCTGAGGTGCCTTTCAAGTGAGTTGAGCAAACCACTCCCAGTTGCTCTGACATTCCACATTGTGAGATTAAATCACCATTCCTTTTCTTAGAGTTGGTCTAGCAGGAATTACAGACAGCTTGCAGAGCTAAAGTAGCAAAGGGACCCAATCACAAATGAGGAGAAACTTGGTATTTTTCTTAAATTTCATACTGCTGTGCTGTAAACTGTATATTACTAATTTGATGTACTATATGGGTCAGTCTGGTCTTGTCTCAAAGTAGTCTCAAAAGGTGTTTTATGCCTGTAATGGGCAACGTATGGCACTTAGGGCAATGCAGTTTGTCTGCCAAGTGCCTGCCCATTGAACCCACTTCTAGAAAGCTGACTGTTTCTCATCCTTAGCTTTAATAACTGGCTTTTCCCCAAAGTGAATGAGCAGTATCTCAGCTTCTCTATTTGCGTTCATCTTTTACTGTACATTTAAATTTCTCACTGTTGGAGTAACAAAGCTGCATGAATTAAGATGCATGACCCTTCAATGTGCACTGGAAGTGGAGCATAAACAGGCTTCCCTTGCTTGTGAGCTACATCCAGTGCTACAACTTGACTACAGATGGAAATCTGTCATCTAAGAGGGAAGCAAGAAAACCATAAAAACACCATCCTCAGAACCATGAAAAAAAATTTAAAAAAGAAGGTCATTCATAATGAGCTGGACTGGAAACTTGGACTGTGAAAACATCCTTAATTCAACTCCAAAAAACACACTTTTGGGACATATCAGGTTTGTGCTTGATAGAGTTCCTGCATTGTTCCATGTACAAAGAAAGCAAACTAGTCCCAGTATTCTAGTATTACATTTCTTTTGTAACAAGATTTTTTTTTCTGAAATTATAATTAAAGCAGTTTTGTGGTGTCTGTTTTCTGTATTACTTGTACGTGCAGTGTTACCTAATGTGTTTAATGAAAATCTGTTTATCGTAATGGAAAACGTATGCACCAATACTATACTCAATAGCCAAGGGCTAATGTAAGGATTTTAGCCTTCTGCTGCAGGTTGGTGTTTTCATTGGTTACACTGCCTGTTACCCTGAGGTTTCCTGAGCTCATAGTGAAAGATCACATATGTGCTCCACTTGAAACCAAATTTGCTGCTTAAAACAGCCTTGCAACCAGCTCCTTAGGGAAAGAGTTTATTTTTGCCCCTACCTTTGAATTTAGCTGGATCTTGGAATGAGACACTGCAAAACTTAACACTAACACTGTGAAGTTGTCTTAAAACAGCAGTTTGGCAACCAGATAATCAGAAAGGGCAAAAAGAACTGGAGAAAGTGTTTGGATGTAGCCAAGAGAGGGTTTGATCCCGAACTGCAGCATCAGGCAATGATTGCTCTGAGATCTGTGTATATTTAATTTGACTGAACACCTGCTTTGTATGTGAAAAAAAATCAGATACTTTATAGGAACATGGGAATTGCATCTATTTTTACATGTGCTACACTGCATAGCTGACCTTCTACAGAGGGATTTCATACAGATTAAAATATATTGCTGTGTTGAAATTGTGTGTGTTCTTTCCTGAAATGCACTGGCAGTGTCTGCATATCTGGTACTTGGTTTGTAGGCTTTCCTCAGTATAAAGATTGCAAACTTTGTTGAAACTTAGGCAGCAAATCTGACGTCATGACTGGAAAAGAGGCTGATTCCCCATTGTTCAGTATGCAGCATGGCCAGACCTAAAGTGTCTAATAATGTATCAGAACTAGGAAGTATAGGAATGGGACTGGCTGAAATTATTCTTTGACTGAAATTGCCAGGAAAAATCACCCTTGACTCAATCAGGTTAAACTTCCATCCAAAACCTTGAAACCAAAACTACAAACATGTTTGTCAGAAGAGTAAGGAGATGAGGGGAACCAAACTTCATTGATGACTCATGGACCCAGACTGAGAAAAAATCATAACTGCCTTGGGAGAAAGAATGATTTAAAAGGAAATTTGAAATATATAGAAGTACCTTTGTTAAAGGTTTTCTTAAACAAAAACAAAAATAAAAATACCCTTCAGTTGTTTACAGTTATTATAAGTCAACGTGCTAAATTATTATATCTGATAGGACAAATATAAAAGACAAATTATATGGTCCATACAGAGAAGTGCACCCCTGTACTGTGGAGGTTCAATTCAAAATAGCAACTCTGTTGAAAGCTACTTTATTTTCTAAAAAGTGTAATGCAGCAGTAAGGAACAGCTAAGATCACTTTGCGAAATTTACTTGGTGAAAATTAATCTGTTTTTCTTCTCTAATTATAATTTCATCACCTGAAAAATAGGCTAATGGGATTTACCCCACAACAAAATCACACCGAAAGAATTGCATTGTGTTTTTGTTCTGATATTCAGGACAGCCATTACCCTGAGAGTTAATTACAGGGTCATTTGATTTTTTACCATCTTATTATCTACACAGTCATTTGAACTTGTTTGCAGACAGTGGCAAGAGTAATGGTAACTCTTTGAAGCTTAATGAGCTAAGACTAATGGTAATGACTTTCAAGACAGTTCAGAAGTTTTGTCCCCATCTGACCAACCTAGCTTGTCACTGTCATTTTCTCTTACAGATTGTATTTATCTTCTATAAAGCTGGCTCAGCTTTGACTTGGCTATTTTCTATACAAAGTTTCCTAGCCACCAAAAGGAAGTCTTTATAACCTAGGCTTGGAAATGCATTGATCTTTAATTTGGAAGGCCCAGATGAGGAAACAATTCACATCTCAGACTCTTCATCTCTGAGAAAATTCTTTGCTCTTGCTATGGTTGGTCCCCCATCCTACCATAGATATAAATGTCAGAATTGGTCACATCATTGCACTTTTCCCTTTTTCTGACAGTTTAATCACCACCACTAACTTAGAGATTATTTCACATTTGTCTGCTCTATGTATTTGAATAGCCAAATCCATTGTATTTGAATTAGCCATCTACTAAAAACATCCTCTCCAAGAATACCACCAGGCTGACAGATGCTTGCAGAAGTCTTTGTGGTAAAGGAGTGGTACAGTATCAGTATGAGGTACAGTTTGGGGAAGTATGTTTTCAGTGAACTGAGTGAACTTGCAGAGTTGAGCCATGAATGACTGCAGGTTGTAAATAAGTGTTTTGAACAGCAGCATATATTCTGTGTGCTGCTAAAAAACAGGATTTTGGTCATAGCCTGGCACAGTCCAGTCCCCAGGAAAAGGAATACTGTAGTGTGTGGTGCAGACACGCTGGTCTGAAGCACAAGGCATTTTTCAATGGACAAGCTGTGCTGGGCAGGTTTACTCACTTATGCAAGATGTATATTTTCTATTGTCTGGGCAATTATGGCAATTTAGACAAGTCATCTGGGAAAGATAGTAACAGACTTAAAACTGTGTAAGTTGAGATAATGAAATAGGGTTTAAAAGCAGATATTTTCTGTGGAGATTCAATCTTTATGACAACATATAAAAACTCCTCCAACACCTCTCAGCAATCCACACGTTAGCAGGAGGAATGCTGCACTTCTGTTGTGATGATTGGAAAACTTGCTATCTGTTTGGTATCCAACTACCAACAATTCCTTCGTCACAAGACTTCTTTCACTTGATTTGAAAGTATAATGACAGTCCTGGTACACAGAATCAACCCTGACTATCATTGTTCCTGAGTTTTCCCAATTGAAAGACAAAGGTGACAACTATGTCATGTTCACAGGGATCAGAACAGTTTAATCAAGCACTGTTTGCTAAGATCATTGCAACAGGTGCCAGAAAAAAAATATAATTATTGTGTGGTAAATATTTCAAACCTATTGTAGGTTGCATCATTAGTGTAATGTCTGCTTACAGTTTGTCATGTCCCTGCCTAGATATTGCATCCTTTCCAAGTATACAGTTTAAACAGCTTCCACAATCTGTCCATCATAGATTAAAAAAAACAAAACAAAAAACAACAACAGTCTATTCCTTCTATTCCTTTACACACACGTGCACAAAGACACAGAACAGCAAACTGACTAAATCGCTGTTATCTGATGGAAGACTGAACAAGACATTGCAACATGGATTTGCCAGGCATAATTTCTGCCTATGTCATGATAGAAGCTTTTGTGTATTGCAGTAAAATAATTATTAATGACTCATTGTCAGAGCATCAGGATCCACCAAATGGGATAAACTATGCAGCTGGGAGGAGCTGTAGGTAAGCGGGAAAATAAGCTTAGGATTCAATAAGATCTTTATCACCAGGAGAAATGGTTTAACAATAGCAGTTTTAGAAGGTAGAAAGGTCTAAGTGCTTCTGTTGAGAAACATGAAGCACTTGCAAAACTGTAGGATAGAGACCTGAAGCAAAGAGCAGTTTTGTAAAGAAAAGCTCTTTTGTAAAGAAGAGCTGGAGTTTGTGGAAGACCATCTGTGGAACAGTACACAGTAATGTGATTGACTTGAAAAAACATCATACTGGTATGCATTCAAGATTTGTCAAACCCAGGATGTTTGAAATTAAGTTTTTAGTCTTGTTAGCACCCAAAAGTTTATTTGCCAGTGTAGGGTTTGTCCAGGATAATCTCTGTCAACACGATTCCGTTGTGCTTTTAGCAACTGTAATAGGACATTGGTGTGTTATAGTATGTTCCACCTAAGTATATGAAGTGTTGTTGTGAGTAAATAAAATTCCAATTAATATAAGTGAAATTGGTGAGGGTTTTATTTCTTTTTCTCAGCATAGTTAGTAAAAGCTCCTTATGCCTTGGTTGCATGTCTCACAAAACAGGCATTGTCCCAACAGAAGAAAGACAGAAATCCAGATCACTGTTCAGTTTTGATCACCGTTCAGTTTTGCTGCCCATTTTACTATATGTGCAAACATTGGTGGAGTTCACTGAAGCCTGGTCTGCAGCCAGGAGATTATTTCCCACCAATGGCATGCCATTTTGTGCTACTGATTCCTTTAATTCCAAAGGCAGACAATCACATCCTGCAGCAGTTTGAATTTTGTAGAGGAATTTTCCTTACATAATATGGTTTTTGCTATTTTAAAGCAAGATGCCTATTGCTGTTCCTTTCTGTGAAAGGCAGTAATTATTTCAGGCCTTTACAAATTCATCATGCATGACACACAGGTACATTCTTGGTAAAACATACTGTATTTGCTCTTATCCTAAACACAATGGAAATCCTTGTTTAGAAGCCTTGGTTGTGGTTTGGCACAGTGAATTGCCCACTGGCAATACTAGTTTAGGGCATTAATACTTATGTCATTCCTTCCTGCTCATTCTTATCCTGTCTGTTTCTCTCTCCCACCCCATTCAACACCTCCAATCCCAGGACCTGCACGGAGCCAGCACAGTTGTTTGCATAGCTGTGCTCAGCACTGGACTGGCCCACTGTTTTAGCTGATGAAGAAGCAAATATTTTGCTTTGCTGGATTGTTTTGCAGATGGATTAGTTCCTTGATCTTCATTACAAGGAGACCATATCAACTTCCACACTGACAAGACTGTGGAGCAGTAAGCCACAGTGTTGGGCAAGAAGAGCTGTAGGGAGTGGAAGGGGTGGAGGGAATGGAAATATGAAGTTTATTTGCTGCTACACATGCTGCAATTTCAAACCACAGCCTCTGGCTGTGTTTTCCTGAGTGACTGCTACTAGAAAGGCAAAAATCCTAACTGCCTTTTCTCCCTTTGCTTCCATGCCCCCTATTCCTTTCTACTGGCCCTGCTTTTCAGCTACTGGCCATCTTCTTCCTTGCTCCAGCACAATCTTTCCTCAACTTCTGTGTGAGTTGATTTAACTCACTAACTCAGGAGTGAACTATTTGAACTCTGCATTTTTAATTTGTTTATTTCAGCTCAGATTTCTGCCAGATTTCCTGTTGTGGTGAGAATCAATGTGTTTCAAACATCAATATTTTTATTTCAAATTTCTGTCGGTAGTGTCAGAAAAAAAAATAGCATCATACCATGACAGAATGATAGCAGGCATAATTCCTCTTAAGATTCTGCATGTCCTGTGTCTCTCTTTTTGATTCTTCCTCCTAACAGATGTATGGCTTGTACAGTCATAGTTCTTCCTCTACTGCATCTTACATGGAACTTTTTATTCCATGAAGATGAATGGAAAGCATCTTGCTGATCCATATCCAGAACATTCAGATTTATGTTGTTATTGTTCTTGTTGTAGTATTAGGAGATTTCCCATGTTTCCAAAGGAAAGAACCAGAAAGGACCAGAGGAAGCTGGTTCTGGTGGGTGAAACACCAGCTTAGAGTCTCAGTGCTATTCTCAGAACAACATAACCTTAATCTTCCTGTGCCTCCATTCCTACAAACTAGAAGTCACAGTGTTGTCCTACAAAACTAGAAATAAAAATACTTCCTGACACCAGTTCTTATGCTGCCTTCTCTCATGTGCTTAGCTGTAGTGTTGTACAGAACAGAACACTAATCACTAACTGGTACAATAATAAAAATTAGTATATAATATGAGATCAAACTACAACTTCAGTCTTTTTATTGTCATGTTATTTATTATTTAATTCATTCTAAAGTCCTTCAATTCATCCATGTAGAAAACAACCAGAGATTTTAATCCTCCTTGTTTCAAGCTGTACCGCTGGAGGCAACAGTACTGTTTCCCAGAATTTAAATATCTTTAGTGCCATCTTCTGTAGGGCAGTGGCATGTCAAGCACAATTTTCTTTACTGACATACTGCACAGTGCCACAATGAGCTGAACTGAAGGCATTTGTAGCTGTTTTTTTTTGGCTGACTGTATGGGTAAAACTGCTATCAGCACTGCTGAGCCACGTGTCACTCTGGCATGGCTTATGACTGAAGACATGTATCAGTTTAGGGTCTTTCCACCAGACCGTGCTTGGATGCACAGTTACATCAGAGCAGTCCTCTTCTTCACTTCAAAATAGATGTTAAAATTAGAAATAGCAAGGGGTAAAACACTGCATTAGATCAATACTGATCTGAAAAAGTCTGTTTTTCTTGTTGAGCAGCAGCTCAGGTTCAGACTAAGATCAATCAAGAAATAACTCCTTATGAGACCTTTTTATCATTTCATAAAGCTTGACATCTATTTTTTACTTTTTTTCCATGTACCTTGTAATGAAAACCCGATTCCTCTAATGTTAAAAATACTTGCCTGACTCCTCAGTCCCCACTTCCTGAATTCACTTTGTTTCTGTGCCAGCCAAATCATGTACTGCTCAATATCTGTCTACATGCAGAGCAGGGGTTGTCACCTGTGTGGAGGCTTGGATGGAAGACAAAAGACAGTACTAAAGAAGATAATTAATCCCTCTATGGAGACATTAAAAACCCAGCTGGACATGTTCCTGTGTAATCTGCTGTAGGTAACCCTGCCTTGGCAAGGATGTTGGACTAGATGATCTCCAGAGGCCCCTTCCAACCTTAACCATTCTGTGATTCTGTGTTAATTTAAGGAAGGCTGAAAGAATTGTAGGTGTGCATTTTAAAGTAAAACATTAAATGTCACCTTAAGCTGTATGTTGCTGTCTAGTGTTAATGCCCATGAAGAGAACCCTTAAAGCATAATGAGAATGGCATAATGCATAAAGCATAATGGGCTTTCACCAGTACATAGTTGGTTCTTCGTTTTTAAAACTGCTTCTTTCAAGTATTCCCCATGGATTTTGCATCCCTGTCTGTCCTGTTTTCTACAAATGACCCAGAGGCTTTTGCTGACGGACCAAACCTCTTCTTGTATGAATCCAGAAGGGAATTCTTGGAAAGGAAATTGTTAGCTGATGGGTGTAGTCCCATGGCAGGCAGGCATTGCATCAGCTTCTCCTAGTTTGAAATGTAATGATTCTATCATAAAAACTTTCTCTGGCACTACTAAAAGGGTGCTCTAGAATCCCACTGCCCTGCTGAGTAAGAATATTTTTCTTTAAAAAAACAGGTGTCAAAGCCAGTTTGACCAGACAGTGAGAAATACCACTTGAAACTTCTAGAGAGTGAAAAAGCCACCAGAGAAACACCCAGTGCTTCATGCTATTAAAACTTATGAGCTGAGAGACTTCACTGCATGAGAAAAGTTTAAATGTTAGGAGTTACTGTGGCTGCTGGGATTCCATCCTGTACCCTAACTTAGCCTCTCATGCCCCAGTGCTTCAGGATCAACCCTGTGATACATTTACAACCATGGCAGCCCTGTGTTTCAGATATATCACTCCTTTCTGAACAGTCATTTGTCCTTGTGCCACCTCTAGTGCTTAGGGTCAACAGAGTGCTCTCTTGTGCTTTCAGCTGAAATATTTACAGGGACCAATCAAGCAGTGCAAGAATACAAGAGCATGGGCATGGTCAGATTCAGATTCTCAACAGTTGTCTGCTACACACAGCTCCTCAAAGTGTCTCAAAATTTTTATTGGATTTTTTTTTTTTTTTTTACTAAATAAAGCCTTGGGAATGATTGGTGTGATTCTGTTTCCAAGTCTTTGTAGAGTAGCTATCAAGAGAAACTCATATATTACTGGTGAAGAGCTGTTGCCTCATCATGCCACTTTAAGACTCTTTCATAGAACCATTGGATGGTTTGGGTTGGAAAGAACCTTAAAGATCATCTAGATCCAACTCCCTTGGCCAAGGGCAGGGACATCTACTAGACTATGTTGCTCAAAGCCCCATCCAACCTGGCCTTCAACACTTCTGGGGATGGGGCATCTGCAACTCACCTGGGCAACCTGTTCCCATAACTCACCACGCTCACACTAAAGTCTTTCTTCCTAAAATCTAATCTAAATCTATCCCTCTTCAGTTTTGAGCCATTCCCCCATGTCAAGTCACACGCTCTTGTATCAAGTTCCTCTCTGGATTTGTTGTAGGCCCCTTTAGGAACTGGAAGGCTGCTGTATGGTTTCCTTAGACCCTCTTCTCCAGGCTGAACAGCCCCAACTCTCCCAGCCTGCCTTCATAGCAGAGGTGCTCCAGCCCCCTGGTCATCTTCATGCCCCTCCTCTGGACTCACTCCAACAGATCCACATCCTTCTTATGGTGAGGGCCCCTTGAGTTGGATGCAGCACTCTGGGTGGGGTCTCATAAGAGCAGAGCAGCAGGGGAGAATCACCTCCCTCCACCTGCTTTGAGCAGAACCACCTCCCACTCTGCTTTAGAACTACAGAACACGCAAAAGCCTAACCAAAATACAGGTGATAGCAATATTTTTTAGTATTTATGCTGAAAATGTCAAGACGTACTTTTAAATAATAACTGTCAGAACAGTGACAACTGATCTCTGTTTTGGGTTTGGTTTTTTTTTGTTTTTTTCTTTTTTCAAAAGTTTTGCGCACAACAGCTTGACAGCTGATCCTGACTGAGGGGGAGCCTGAGGAAAAGAAAAGAGGGGCTGGTAATCCTTCATGCAGGACACACAGGCACCACCTGCAAGGGTTATCTGCTCTCAGAGAGAAAACCCTCGTTTTGGTGAAGAAGAACCAAGCCCTCATTTGGATGTTTTGGTGGGCTTTTTTCCCATTTTTGCTCAGGTGTCTGTGACACAGGACGGAGCAGGGCCGTGCACCCGGCGGCCGGGGTGGGTTTTTTCCCATTTTTGCTCAGGCGTCTGAGACACCGGACGGAGCAGGGCCGTGCACCCGGCGGCCGGGGTGGGTTTTTTCCCCTTTCTGCTCAGGTGTCTGTGACACCGGACGGAGCAGGGCCGTGCACCCGGCGGCCGGGGCGCGGCGCTCTCCCAGCGCGGTGCCGGGGCACGCACAGCGCATCCCGCGGGCAGAGGCTCCCGCTCCCCGCGGGACGGGGAGGGGTTTCTCACGCTTCTATCCTCAGCAGGAAAGAAACTCTTTTACTTCCCGAGAAATCCCGCGCAGGTGGGATGGGTCATTTGCACAGTGACAAACATTTTAAAACCCAGGCGGACAACCCGCTCGGAGCCTGGCGGGTGAGGAGAGGGGCTGCCGGCCCGTCCCGAGCGGAGCCGCGGCGGGAGGCGGGGAGGGGAGGGCAGAGGGAGGGCCGGGTGCCCGGGGGCTGCGGGGCGGCTGCCAGAGGTGCCGGCGCCGGGCGGGCAGGACACAAGACGCAGGGTACACGACACGGGGCACAGGGTAGAGGACACAAGACACAGGGCACAGGACACGGGGCACAGGGCACGGCGCTGGGCACGGGCTCCCGGCGCCGCCCGCCCCGCCGCTTCTGCCACAGCCCGGCCAAGTTCGGGGGCGCCTCTTCCTCCCGCTTAAACAACCATCTCCGCCCGGACTCTTCCGAAGGAGTGGCGCCTTGGGCGCTTTACAAAGCCTTCCTCCGCCAAGCGTAAGTAGAGCGGCGCGCCGCTGCGCCGCTCGGCCCCGGCAGGGCCGCGCCCGGAGCCTGCCCGGGGCCTCTGCCCGTTCGCCGCGTCCCCCGGCCGTGGGATGGGCGGCAGGGAAGGGCAGGGCGGGGCCGAGCGTGCTCGTCCTACCGAGGAGGAGTGGTGGCCGGGGCCCCGCTGCTCTGAGTCCCTTGCTGAGGGGCCCTGGCGCGGGTGTCGCTCTGCTCCTGCCCCACCGAGGGAACCCTCTGCAGGCAGCGGCGCTCGCAGATGGGGTGGTAACTGAGCCTGGTGTGGCAGGGAGAAGTGTCCAAGCCTCACCAAGTACCTCAGAAGATGCAGTGGAGGACAAAGCAACAAGTATTAATATCCAGGATGGTTGTGTAGGGACGTGTAATAACTTCCTTAAAAGTTGCTACTCACATGTGAACATTGATGTGCATTTCAAGCCGGTTTTGTACTTGGAGTAAAGTTAAATCTCTATAAAAATATAAAGCAGACCCAGAATTTCTTTGGACGTTTTAAGGTGGTGCTGCACAGAATGTTGGAGCTCACGAGCATGACCCGAGATGGTTCTGGGGTTCCTTGAGGTGAGCTCTGGGTTGTCTGGCCCGTACAAACACTTTGTACTGATAGTGGGGAGAACGGCCGGGTGGCCTCCCTGCATTGAGCAGGCTATTACCTCACTGTTCTCACCTTGGGTCTGAGAGTTACTGAAACATGCCAGTTACTCACTTGTTCACAAGTGATGCAAAATATTGAGAGGAATAAATATTCTTAGGAAGGTATGAAACTTGATGAAGTATAAATTTGCCAGTGTTATAAGAAAAAAAAAGTTGATTCATTTGTGTCTTTTTTTTTTTTTCGTGCAGGCAAAAAATACTTGGGTTCACTGCTGACTCACTGAAGAAATTGTATAAGCCTAGCATGTTGTTAGAAATCCTTAGTGGGTTAGGTCTTTAGCACACTGACATAGATACGAAGAATGAATTGAACTGAGTACTCAGAGATACTAGAGGTGTTTACCTCTTATTTAAAGGGAAATGAGAGAATCCTACTGGAACATTCTAGAATTAAACTAGAAAAAATTTAAGTTGTTTCTATAGTACAAAAGTGTACTTTAAGGAGTTTCAACAGGGTCTCCCTTGCAGTTACTTTAACTTGCCTGAATTCCTCTCAGACAGATCCTCAAACGTTGGAGTCCCTGCTTCTCTGCAGTGAAAAAGGGTCTTGAGCCTTTGAATGCCAGAAAGGCTCATCCTTCCTTGGTATGTCTGGGGCGGGGGGCGGGACACTCCTCACGGTGCAGTTTTTAGATCTGTGTGGCTGATGGTACGTGGGCACCTGACAGCTCTGTCTCATTCATGCTTCACTCACTCGGGATGTAGGACTGCTGCCCTCATGCTCCACGGCTGTTCTGCTGTCCCCCGGTAGCTCCACACCCTTCACACCTTTCTGCTTTACTGGTAAGTCGCTGTCTTTTCCTTCCCATGTACAGCTCTAAGATGGCATTTGAGTATTCTAGGGGAGAAAAGGGGTTGATTTTCGTTCCTGTTTTTTCTCCTGCGGCTAATGAATCAGGGCAGGGGTTCCAGCAGGGAAAAGAGGAGTTTAACAGTGGGGTGTAGCTCTCCTCCTGGGCTCAGCCCTGCACTCCTTGCACTTTTCCTTCACTCAGGCCAGACTTTCACTCAGAGGTCAAGTGGAGTCAAGAAGAAGTCAAAAGAAGTTTTGCCTGGGATTTAAGGAGGAGGCTCCATACCAGTAAAGTAAGTTCAAGGTAATAACAAGATCAGTTAAGGAATTAATTTTTAACACGTGTTTAAAATACAATGAGAGCGGTGATAGATGTGTCTGAAAATTTGACACTGGGAGCATTTTTCAAGTCCTCATTTAAACAAATTTATAAAATGAATTGTGAAACTTCTATTGTGATTTATGAAACACTCACCATTGTGTTTCATATATATATACATGGCCAAATACCGTTAAGTTTCACTGGAAATTACAGTAGCTCATTCTGTGCCTGCCCATATGCCACTTTGTCTGGAATTACATGGACATGCTGGAGACTTTTGCAGGATGACTGCTTTTGTGTGATTTAAGTTAGCAGAGTTAAGAACTTGGTAGTGGTGGAGATGTCTGATTGTTTGGTGTAAAAACAAATTAAATATTGCGAGTTGTTTTAACAGCTTTTTTTTTTTGTCATTCTGTTTATAAAATAGAGATAATTTTGAAGAAAAAAATCTAAATCTCAAATTTTCAGACTGTCATGAGAAATTAAAGGAAATGGGGGCTGAATTTAAGAAATTGTATTCAGGCAAGGATATCTGTTAAGTTTCTAAATATTTGTTATGGGACATTTTTTGGATGTACTAGTATAATGAAACAATAAATACATCAAGTGTCATAATTGGTTATGTATGTAATACAGCTGTGTACTTATTTGTGTGCATATGTGTATATAAAAACATAAACATGTACATGTTTGTGTAAATTTTTAAATATTAAAATGTCAGATTTTGCACACCTGGTCCACATAGTGCACACAGTGATAAACCTCTTTAGTGACATCATCAGAAATAAACATAACTGGAAAGTTTGTCAATGTCACATTATAATTATTCTTTTCCTGCAGAGGGATAGATATGACATTGCAGCTTCTAAAATTAATTCTCACCTGCTTGTTCTCTTTGTGACATGCAAAGTGTGTTTGTGCATGTACTGAACCTTTAATTAATAACACAACATTGATTCTTAAATGCCATGCCAATTGTTATGAATGTCCATTTTTCAGTGTGGTTTAAAGGAATGATTTTCTAGTACAAGAAATACAATACAATAAAATACACCAAATAATACAAGACTCCCAGTTCTTATTAACTGATACAAAGGTTCATGAAGTCCTTGCTTTTCATAGCATTGAATTAGATTGTTTTCTGAGACAGATTCTCTGTCATTCCCTTGTGGGTATTCATGGACATCATGAAATGCAGATAAAGATGTTTCATTTCTTAATCTGCATTTTTTTCCAAGCACAAAAAGAAAAAATGTCTCCTTTCACAATCCATATTGAAGATTAGGTCTTAACAGTTGCCTGTCTTTGTAGCACTAAAAGTAATACTACACAGTTGAATTTATGTAATACTACAAAAGCAAGCTTGGGATTATTCTCAGCTAAAATATTGAGTTGCTTGAATTTAGACATAGATGTTGTTGAATTTAACGGGGAAAAATCAGATATTCTCTGAGCTTTCTGAACCTTCTGTATTCATTTAATGTAATTTAATAATGATTTGTATTAAGGCACCCCTTTGCAGTTGTTGGTGGGATTTTTGGATGATTTACATTGACCTTAAGAATTGCTCACTGAAGAATGTATTGACATTGAAGAAAGACACAGGACCCGGATTTCTGGTAACTCTCCAGCCAGTGGAGATATGTAACTTTGCATTGCCCTTGGAAATTATGTCCTTCCAGTATTTATGTGCTATGGACAAGACACATTTGTGGTGAAGGCAATAGTTGCTGCAATTCATACTAAGATGTACACTGAGATTTTTCACCTCTGTGCAGTGAAGATGCTGTGAAATATCTGCTCACAGCTTATACACTTTCTCTTGGTGTGCAGGATAAACTTGCACACTCTAATATTATAAAAATAAATTAGAAATAAATATTTTGACTAATGTTAGCACTACAATAGCTTTTTTATGTATATCCTCTGAGAAGTGTCCTATCTTTGGGATCAATTAACTCAGCCTGGGCATTGCTGAACTACAGTAAAAAGAAAAATAATTCATGAGTAGTATTAGTGATTGGAGAATGATTAAGTTGGATGGATTTATTATTTGTCATCTTTAAGTTTTAAAAATTGTTATTGTTTTTTTGTTAATCACTAGATAAATCCTCAGAAATGCACAAAATGTCCTGTTTTCATTGTAGACATCATCGCCTGCCCATGACCTGAGCTGCTTATTTGTTTGATCCGGATGGAAAATAGAGAGTGAGGCAGAGAGTATTGAGCAGAGAGGCACAATGTAAAGAATAGCAGAGAAAGGCAGTACTGAACTTGGGTTTATGCTAAACTTCTTTAATCCATCAAATATCACATTATTTATTTTGCTTTTCTTACATTTTCCCACTCATAATGAAAACACGCCCGAACAACAGTTTAATTCTGTTCAAAGCTGGAATTAAACTGGGTATATCTTCAAATGATTTTGAGTTTAAAAAAATATATAAAATTAATTTGTTATTGCCTTAAAAATTGTTACTTGACAAGACTAAAATTATTTAACCATCCAAAATATTTTAAACCTTAAAAAATTAAGATGGATGATTGAATTTTAAAGTAATA
>JANRGV010000051.1:42305485-42350774 GCA_024734035.1 Alethe castanea | reverse complement strand
TTAAACAAGGAGATAATTACTTTTCTGATAGTGATTTTTTTCTGGTATGCAAATTATTAAATCTGAATAACAGTTATGACACAAGTATTTCTGAAAGCATTGAAGTTAGCTGAAAGCAAATTTTTTTATTTTATTTTTATTTAAAGGTTGACATATAAAACATAAAAGTGAGTTTTTTAGGGGAATGAATTGTACTTCTTACATATATTCCAGTATTCTTACATATAATCCAGTTAGGAACAGGCAAAGGATAACAGAAGTGATACCAGGAGATTTTTCTTGTTTCTCAGTTGGAGGAAGCTTGTGAGGAGTCTGATATTTTAAAAAATCTTGCATTTTAAGCCTTTCCAAATGAGCAATTATGTCTCTGCCTAGAATTGGACATGGGAGGCTCATCATACATGAATTGGTGGAAACTGCTGAGAATATATGCCAGTTGTTTGTCACAGAAGTAAGGTCATAGGATGTAATTCTATTTTTTTCCAAGAAAATATCTGTATATAGTTGCTGAAATGACCTTGAGTTTGTTGTTTTGGTTTTTGTTTTGTTTTGTTTTAATGATGTTGCAGTAGTTATGGTTCAGTAACACCAACTGCCAGGACAGTAGGGGAAATGGCACAGAAACTTTTTCACTATTCCTCTCAGAATTTGTCCTTCTTCTCAATACTTCAAATTACTAAAGTGTCTGGGATTTTTCAGAAATAAACAAATTTGAACATGATTAGGCTTTAAGAACATGCTTGCTGAGTTGTACAGATTCCAAAATTCAACTGTAAATTACGTACGTTTTGAGTAATTGTTTTTCTGTGTTTGTACACAGAAAATAGAGACCTGTTTCTGATTGCTGGAGTAAATAAGTTCTGTTAACAGTAAAATTACTAGAGTTAGGCAAACTTTGCATCACACACTGAGTACCAGTGCATTTGCATTATTAGTAGGATTATTCTGTTTAACTGATCTGATTTCTACCTGTTCTTTTCTAAACATAAGCAGAAGCAGTTAGAGCCATCTCAGACAGAGGAAACAGAAATAATGGGTTTTTAAAATATTTAAATCTTGTAGAAATTCTAACTTACGAATCCCTCTTGCCAGTTGTGTATGGGCACTTAAGCCTGTATGGGCTCTGTGGGAGCATTAAACATCTCCCTTCTGTGCTCACCAAAGGCCGTGGTTGCGTGGTCCCAGGGTTATCTAGTTCTGCAAAAGCAGGTGCCCTTAAGAAATACCATTTGTCGAGGATCAATCTGTTCTGCCCCAGCGTTGTGTAATTGTGTTTTAACATTGCTCTAATTGCTCTGGTGTTCTAATTGCTCTGGTGTTCTTGTTGTAGGTTAGAAATCTGAAACAATGGGTGACTGGAGCTTTCTGGGGAGACTGTTAGAGAACGCGCAGGAGCACTCCACGGTTATTGGCAAGGTTTGGCTCACGGTACTGTTTATCTTCAGGATCCTGGTGCTGGGGGCTGCTGCTGAGGAGGTCTGGGGAGACGAGCAGTCGGACTTTACATGCAACACTCAGCAACCTGGTTGCGAAAATGTTTGCTATGACAAAGCCTTCCCCATTTCTCACATCCGCTTCTGGGTGCTGCAGATCATTTTTGTCTCCACTCCAACCCTCATCTACCTGGGCCATGTCCTGCACATTGTACGCATGGAGGAGAAGAGGAAAGAGAAAGAGGAGCTGAAAAAGAAGGGAAGCAGCAAAGATGGCAACTACCCAGTAGCAGCAGCATCTGGCGGTGGCAGTGGAGGAGGCAGCAGTAGCGTTAAAGATCAACCTATTGTCAAAAGGGGGAAAGAGAAGCCCCCAATCCGTGATGAACGTGGTAGAATCCGGATGGGGGGTGCCTTGCTCCGTACCTATGTCTTCAATATCATATTCAAGACACTGTTTGAGGTGGGCTTCATTGTGGGCCAGTACTTCCTATATGGCTTCGAGCTAAAGCCAGTCTACCAGTGCAGCCGCTCACCTTGTCCACACACTGTGGACTGCTTCATCTCGAGGCCCACTGAGAAGACCATCTTCATCATCTTCATGTTGGTGGTGGCCTCAGTCTCCCTGCTGCTGAACATGCTCGAGATATATCACTTGGGGTGGAAGAAGCTTAAGCAGGGCATGACAAGCCAGTACATCCTAGAGATGCCTGTCGCAACAATGACACCGGTTATGGTAACAGGGGAGTCCAAACCTGTTTCCCTGCCGCCGCCAGCACCCCCTGTGGTGGTCACGGCTGCCACGCCGGCCCCTGTTCTGCCTGACACCCGTGCTGTCACCCCGCTGCTGGCCCCAGTGACCATGGCATCATACTACGCTACAGCTGCTCCGAGACCACGGCCCCCCTCCAACACGACATCCATGGCGAGCTACCCTGCTGCTCCACAAGTTCCTGAGGAGAGGCACCGTGCCGTGACTCCCACACCCATCTCCACTCCCGTCACCATCCCGACCCCCATCCCCACGCCCACGCCCACGCCAGCCGTCATCAACTACTTCAACAGCAGCAGCCGTGCCCTGCCATCCGAGCAGAACTGGGTCAACGTGGCAGCGGAGCACCAGGGCAAGGCTTCCTCCAGCTCAGCGGGCTCCTCTACCCCCAGCAGCGTCCGGCATCCCCTTCCTGAGCAGGAAGAGCCCCTGGAGCAGCTACTCCCACCCCCGGCTGCGCTGCCCATCGCCGCGGCCAACAGCGGCAGCAGCACCAGCCTGAGCGGGGCGAGCGGCGGCAGGTGGGATGTGGAGGGCGAGGCGGAGCTGTCGGGGGCACGGCCCGTCTCGGCTGCCTGCACCACGGTGGAGATGCACGAGCCCCCGCTGCTCGTAGACACGCGGCGCTTGAGCAGGGCCAGTAAGTCGAGCAGCTGCAGAGCCCGGTCAGACGACCTGGCCGTGTAAGGCGGGCGCCGGTGCTCGGGGGAGCAGGTGCTGGAAGGCGGAGTGGGCAGGGGAGCTGCCCGGGGAGGCCAGGCCTGGCGTGGGTGAGGAGGCCTGGGCTTCAGACTTAGACGCTTGCTGTTTTTGCACTCTGTGAGTTGTAGTGGGGGAAATTATCAACATTTTCTAATAGGTCAGGGGTGACCGAAGCGCAGCCCGTGGGCCGGGGGACCAGTCCCGCTTTCCTTCATGTTCACGGCAGATCTCGAGGGCAGCCGCAGGGGAGGCCTGCACAGATAGCGGGCCAGTGGTAGCTGATGTGTGCCCTGAGGCCGACGCTCATCCGAGAAAAGTGCTAATATCCCTAGTGGCCGTGCACCTGGCTGTCATCTCCCTCCTGCCCTTGCCTTCACTTCAGCTCTTTCCCAGAAGCTTTGCATGAGCAGATGCAATGACTTACTTTCTTCCTCTTGAATCTTGCATAGCCCTATGGCAAACATCAGGGTGGTGTTGGCACCTGTTGTGTCTACGGACCAACTTGCCTTATTAAAGGTAACTCAGTTTCTTCCACATAACATGACTTAATGAAGCCTTTGTGTTCATGGCAAGTCACCCATGCGGTCCTCGGCCAGGCAAAGTTTAGGGAACCCCTGGAATAGATTTTTGAGGTTCTTCTTTCCATAATTTTTTTTTCTTACTCTTGACCTGTTAGGAAGTGTTCGGTTTGACCTTCTATCCAGTGTTTGCCAACCATGATCACACCATGTTTATAAGCCTGCAAATATGTTTGAGCATGTTTGACTATCATTTTAGCTGACTTCTAAAATTGCTTACAGGAGGACAGGAATTCAAACCACACCTCAGAAATTACTGCACAGAACAATTTCTCTTCAGAAAGCAAGGATTATCATTTCAATACACTGTGGCCCCATACATTGCCCGTGAACAAACAATTAGGATAAAGTACGGCTCTGCATTTTAGACTATTAGCTATCAGCTTAAGTTTGTTGGAAAAATGCTTTTTAGAAGTAAACTTGAGTGCTTATTTTTAAGTATTTGAATATTTTGAGAATAATCTGTAGGTTTAAAGTTACTTGACTGTGTACTTAATAATTTTAGTTTGATCTTACAAGAAGATGTAAGAGGAAAGGAACTTACTAATGGTGAAATTCCCAAAGCAACATTATTTCCTGTTGTGTACTGTTTAACATCAATCTGTAGTGTCTTTAGGTCAGTGAAAACAGACTTAGATAATACTGTATTGCAGAAAAGGTGACTAAAATGTCTGGGCAACCTGGTGGCTAAAGGGTCTATCCTGATCCAACTGAAGTCACTTTCAGAATTTCCATTCAATTTAACAAGAAGAAAGATTTGGGAATGGATCTCACAGGCCGTATTCAAGCAAGACTAACATTCACATGAAGTTTTGGGAGCCAGAAGAAATTTAGATTTTGGACCTTAGAAAAGACATTGAAATCCTGCTTTTGAAAAATGTGTGTGTCCCTTAAAATGGATGAAGGAAAGTACTGGTGGTTTTTTGTTTTGTTTTGTTTTGTTTTGTTTTGTTTTGTTTTGTTTTGTTTTGTTTTGTTTTGTAAGGTGCAGCTTTCCTTTCAGCAGGCTCTGTCCTTTTTTCCCTCCTTAACAAGATGTTAGAATTCTGCATGCCTGAATAGGCTCAGGAGAGTTTTGGTACAGAAGGAATACAGAATTCAGACAAGCTTCTGTTCTAAGCAAAATCCAAAATAACTGAAGCTTGGAGTCAGTCCTGTTGCTGCTATAAATCAAAAGTACTGTAACTGGAAAAGAGCAATCAAACGCACTGGGATAGCCCTTTGCATCTTCAAAGTGTTTGGCCTGGCAATGCAGTCCTTACTCAGGCAAAGCAGGGTCAACCTGTAGCAAGTAGTTAACATTACCAGTTTTTTCTGCTGTTAAATGTTTTCCTGAGTGCGCTTCTTTTATTCAATGGTCAAAATATATTCCTACTACTCAAGATTAAACAGTTTTACTGCTTTCTGAGTAGTCACAAAGAGCTTCTCATGATCAGAAGCGCTATTCTGCAGCCTTTGGGCATGTTGTCTCATGACTTCCTTGTCCTGCTTGTGTTGAACCAGGTGAGGAGAAGTCCTTCTGCTGCCATGGATCTTAAGGGCAGCCACTGCATTAAAAGTCAATGTGTAGTAGTACAATAAAGATATTTATTATTAGGTATTCAGCTTCAGGCATGCTCTCATGGGTTTTCTGTGTTACAAGCCATAAAAATGCTTTCTGCAAGAAAACTAAAAGCCAAGTTCTGCTTTTTATTGTATCCCTGCAACTATGCTGAACATAGATTAAAGTTGATGAAGTTGCCTGGATGTAAGCAAAGGCAGAGATTCAGATTCAACATTTTTAGATTTACTAGCATCTATAGTAGCAGTTTTGTAAGTTTTGATAAATGCCAATTAACTACATAGCTGAAATAATTCAATATATGCATCTCTGTATTTTAGTACATCGGAGTTTATGGGCTACATTTTCCTTTGTTCTATGCTTCTGAAGAATGAAGTCAAAGTCTTTCTGGAGTGTATTTTTTATATAAACCAGACCACCTGGAATGTGTGCTTTTTTATATCACTTCTTGAGAGCAAAACTGATGTTTGATTGGGCTCTGCATCTTGCAGCCCTTACTTTAGCACTACCCTCACAGAGTGTGTCCTGCAGGATTGCATCCATATTGTATATAAAAAATAGTAAGAGAGATACATTTATCTTAGGATCAACTGAGATCTAGGCTGACCTTTTCAAGTTAATGTGTGTGGTTAGACCTGCAGAAAGCTTTTATGGAATATGTGGTATTTTCAGCCAGAGTAACTACCGGAAAGCTCTAAAAAATGATTTTTCCTGTTAGGTGAAGCTCGGGGGGAGAAATGTAACTCTATTGCAACCCCTAAGAGAAGTCTGAGAGAGCAGCCTCTGCATCCAGGCAGTCCTTGTCTGAGAAAGCAAAGCTACAACTCACAGGTTGCGCTTTTAAGATCAGCTTAAGTTCCATCACGTAACTATGCAGCGTCAAGCCTCTTCATTGCCTACAGTTTCATTTGGAGTCCAGTAACTGTTTCTTCATTTGAGCCAGGTAACTGTTTTGGCAGAACTCCTCCGTAGTGCTTACAATTGCTTGTAGTTGCTGCATCACATCTGGATTCAGATTTGTTGAAAGAAAAATCTTACTGGTGTAGCCGATTTTGGGGACTTCAATCTTTACTCAGGAATGATCACTGAATTTAACATTCCATGAGTCAAGTGCCAAATTCTATGCAGAATTCTGCAGTTCTAGAAAATATGTACAAGCACCCATTGACTTGCAGAATAGAGTCTATTGCCAAAAATTATCTTCTGATTCTAAGTAATTGACTCTTTCACATCCCTTAATTACAAAGTTTCATGGGAACTGGTAGTGGTACCCTGATTTAGCCCGATCATATGGGTATTCAAGCCACAATTCTGAAAGACCTCAAGTGCACTGCAAAGATGAAACATATAGGTAAGTTATGGCAAAAGCAGAAGTCAGAACAGAATCATGCCTGATACTAAGCAGACTGAAAAAAAAACCCACTAATTTTTGCTCTTTGAGTAGAATAATTGTGGGAAAACTTGTTCTCTCTCTTACTTGAAGTTAAAAAATGTGCTGAGCTAAACTATGGAAAACTGATAAAAGATACTCTTTGAACAAGTTACCAGGTGTATGATGTACTACTCTTTTTGCAGTATATTTGTTGTTCAGCAAGGCACTCAGAGCTAATTAAATGTCTGATATTTTGCAGCTCTTAAGATTATTATCTGGTATGACTACGTAAGTGTAGGATCAGTAAAATAATAAAAGCAAGCTTTAAAAATCAGATCACTGTTTAGGTCCTTTTTTGGTTAGGCGTGGTGCCTCCCCAGCTGCTACAAACTGTTGTATTCCACTGAGTTCTTGTGGGTGACAGCAGTCTGCAGGAGCAGAGTGTTGAGCCCCCAGGTCTTTTTGCTTTATGCAGACATTAACACCATGGATTGAACAGGCTGGATTTTTTTTTTTAATTCCAAATGTTTTACTTTGATTTTTCTTGTGAAAAGTGTGCTCTTGTAATTTTGATTTTCTGAAGTTTACATTCAGTTTTTGATTTCAGATTGCACATTTGGATGAAATAAACTGCTTTCTAAGTTTACATTTGTATAAGAAGTAAAAGAATGACTCTGCCAATGTGTTAAACATGAGAGAAATGTCTTACTATAACACAGGAACTCTTCAGGCATAAGGCAGTACCATTAAATTTAACTTGGTAACTGATACATAGTATCAGCCTTCTCTGTATAATTAAAATGTGGGCATTGGATATATAGGGAGCACACAATGGAAAAAATACTTTTCATTATGAACTCAATAATTGCAAATAAACGAAGGTTCGCTATTGTTCATGTGCCTTCCTGTGTGTTTAGAGCTTCAATGACAAAAATTAACTGTGACATATGGCCTTTATGAGCTAAATTTACAGCCTGGCTTAAAATTCCAAACAAAGTACTTGTGAATAAACACTGCACTGTTACACTGTAGAAGATTTTACAAAAAATAAATGTTTTTCTTTCTAGGCAAAAATGTGATTCTGAGCCTGCAAATGCAATTTCATGCAAGTTATTTTAACTTTTGCAAATAAGACCATTAAAGACAATGGAACTATTTGCATAAACTAAAAACACTGATGTGATAAAGAAATTGTAGATTTGCATTTTAAGTTTGCTGTAAGATGCCAATCTAATCCTAGAGTTTTCAGTTCTTGAAGAGTTATGCAAGATGTGTGAGCATATTTTAAGGTGGAGAGTACATTGCTATTTGCGTTGCCACTGTTTCTCACAGTTAAAGGTAAGAAAGCTTATTCAGAACTTTCTTGTTGCTTTCTGGATGTTTGTCTTTTACATGACAGAATCTGATAAAAAACATAGCAAGTTTTCTGGGCAATAGTAACAATAAAACCAGCAAACAGTTAAAAGTACTGTCTTCAGAGAAGTGCCTTGTATATTAAATTCTGTAAGAAGCAACTTGATGTAAATGTTAATTTACCTCATATGTTTACAAAATCGTGACTAAATAAACTTTTTGTACCACAGCATTGTCTCTTCTAGATTAAATTTTCATGGTTATGTTTTAAAAATACTAATGTGATGAAACAGTTAGCTCTGTCCCTATATTCACTTACACTGATGCTTCCCTCCATGATGTGAAGTGCTCACTGAATTGCATCTCTACGAGATCTGGATGCTGAAACCTGCTTCTGTGCAGAACTCCCAGTGGCTTCAAAGGAAGGTCACAGTCCAGAGGATATGTGGGAACAAGATCCACTTGAGCATGTGCAAAGGTGAAACGCTGAGTACCTTGATATCAGTGGGAGGTCTGCTTCTGCCTTCCACCAAATCCCGGTTTCACTCTTGGCTCCTGCTTTGACATAGGAGTCACTGTTCATCTCATGCAGTGTGGCATTAGCAGTGACTCCCACCTTTCACCCACTGCTGACTCCCTAACTTTGTTTTATCCATCTAGTTGCTGTGCCATGAGACTGTTAGCTATCAATGCATGAAGGATTTTAGTGCAGGGAAAGTGTGTCCTTACTGGGAATAATGTGGGGTGTCCACTACATTTGCAGTTTGCTTATTTGCCCCTTATAGGAACGTTCACAGTTTAGCATGCAGAAGTGTAATGCAATTCTGCACTGAAAATGTGCAGTGTACTAAAGGCAAGTCAGTCTAGACATTATATAGTCCTGCGAAGAGGCCAGGGCCAGATTTCTGAGAAGTTTTACTTGTGGAAAGCAGCAATGTGGGCAAGACCAAGTGTCTCTTCCAGAAGTGTTAAGTATGAAGACTTTGTAAAACTTCATTTTATCTGCAGCACTTACATGGACCTGGCAGGTCAAGATAGTTTCTGCCCTACAGTACTGAGTGCTTCTATCTCCTGGGAGTACAGTCAAGCTTTTTTTTTTTTTTTTGGTGCTTCCTTGTGCTCAGGTGGTGCTGTCTCTGCTTTACATGATGTATCCACATGGTAAACCAGACTGTTCACTATCTCTGATGACTGGGCAAGGGTAAAGCAAGCTGGCAGGTGTACGACATGGGTAGCACTAATATTGTGCTTAGCAGTAATAAGCTAAGGAAATGCATAAAGTTTCATCTGACCAAGAGCTCTTTTTGCTACAAATATATCTAGAAAACTTTCTATTTAGATGTATTTTCCACAATTTTGTCACTTGAAGAACAGGCAGAGTACTCCCAAGGGAGCTGAGTGTGTCAGCGTAGCAGACACAGCTTGGTCATGGACTCTCCCTCCCTTGGGGTGCAGCCACACTGTTGTCACCTTGCATCCACTGTCTGTAAAGAATTTCTGGCTGGAGTAGGAGATACAAATGCTGCTACTCTTGGTCTCTGAAGGCCTTTGTGATGGTGTGGGTACCTTGGGCTGCCACATTGAGCAAGGCAGCATCATGTGAGCTTCTGGAGAAATGTGAAAGGTGTGCTCTTCTCATCCACAGCTGTGTCAGAGCACCCTGAAGATTCTGATATAAATGAAGGGAGGTGTACTGGGTGAAACCCTAACCTGCTCCAGTAAATGTCTGAACAGTTGTGCTGAAAGCCAAATGAGCATTCCATACACCCCTGCACTGCTGCTGCTGTTCCCAGGGATTTGGCACAGGAACAATGAGCTGGGCTTTAGCAAGCATTTTCAATGTGACTGCACTAAGAATGGGCTTTAACTAACCTCATCAATGTTTCCCCACACTGTAGCTGGAACAGGAATGAAGGCAATGAAGGCAACATCAAGGAAGGCAACGCATCAAGGAAACAGATGTCAGATAGCAAGATCTTAATAGGTCTGACATTTTGATCACTTTTGGCAACTGGATGTGCATCAAGTCTAATTGTCTTTGTGTCTATTTTCAGCAGACTATAGAGTAAGCAGATGGCCTATCCAAACCCACAAAACAGAAGAGAGCCTTCTCATAAAAATGATCTAGGAAGACTGTTTTTCTTAGAGTGTCATAGTCCTGGAAAACAGGGTGTTTGAGGATGTACACATTTTAGCATGTGCAGGTATGTGATGTTATGCCAGAATTATAGGTATCATTAATTACTGTTGATGGATTAGTAGGACAGTTGGATTGCACTACCTGTTCTTCATTGTGCAAGTTTTTTTTTTTTTAATTTTTAAAGAGAGATTAGTGATACATAGCAACAAAATGTCCTTCTGTGGAGGCATTCCCAATTAGGGAAAGCAACCCCTGTTCTCTTCCCTGGGTCGACTCTGTGCCCTCTGCCTTCTGTCAGCCTTTTGGTCTCTCCCACCTGGTTTCCCTGTCCCCTGGTAATTGGTCCCTAAGGCTCTCCCCACCCTGCTGCTCATGTACCAAATCTGAACCCCCACAAGCCATTTTACCTTTGTTCCCTAAACTCTGGACAGTGCACATGTGTGGCTGAAATAAACATCTCTATAAAACCTTTGCAAAGGCCTTTCCTGCTCCTTTACTTGCTATCACCCCAAGCAACAACCAGATGGAACATCCTTCCTGAGTAGTTACCTCCTTTTCTTTTTTGTGCAGTATGTGGTTTGCGTATCTTTGAATCACTAGTGATAGCAGAGTGCTTGTCAGAACTAGTTTTAGTCCCTAGAAGAGGGGATTCAATGTGTGGGCTTTTGCCATACCTTGTTTTTAAGGGCCGTCCTCAGCACTTTTGGCAGTGGTTACAGATGTAGTTGAGGTTCCTGCTGCCATGGACAGTGGCAATGAGCAGACTGACACCAAGGTCACAAAGAACTACCCAGGCTCATTGTGTTTGCATCACTAATATAGCCAACTCTAACCTTTTTTCAGCCAGATCTCTGTAATTTTAGAGGTTGCCTCCCGAGGGAAAAAAAAAAAAAAATCAAGTACTTGGAGTTCTTCACCCTCCTTATTTATTTGTCCCATTAAAGTATGATAAAATATATTAAAATGTTCAGACCTTTGCATTCCTAATAGCATGAGACATGGCTTTTTAAAGAGTTCCTATGGTTTCTAGCAATATTTTTTTTTAAATAGAAAGGCCTTCACAAGTTCAGACTCCCAAAAAGACAATACATTTTTCACTGGGATACATTTTTCTTGTGTTTGCACAGGATCCACCAAAGTCAGTGAATTGATGGAGTAAAGTGAAATAAAACCATGTGAGAATATGGATTCTATGTCTATATTCAATTTAATNNNAAACTAAAAAGGAAGAGCAAACAATTGTAGCTATCATATATCTCACTCTTCTATCTGAGAAGATTAAACTTTCTAAAGATTTCGGCTTTAAGGAATGTTGTGGTCTTCTGAGCAGAGACTAGGGGATAATTAGGGTTGAACTATCCTGCCCTACAGAGGAACTTACTGTTTGCTTTGTATGTAATGGGGTTTGCTATATAAATTCTGTACAAAATGCAGAAGTAAGCAGGTAAGGAGGTTTTGCCTAAGCAAACTCATTCTATTTGGATTACGGATACTCTGAGGGGAAAGAATCGTTTTCATTACGAGAGAAAAGCCTGCAGCAAAGCCAGCCTGGCTGAGATACCGGAAACACACATGGCCGATTCTCTGAATTTTCTACATCCTATAGTCCTTTAAACTCTGTACTCAAATAAAGTGGTGCCCAATGCTTTAAGAGCAAAATTCTTGGCCAAGAGTCTACAAATTAATGCCTGCATTTACATTTGTAGGTGAATGGGGCTGTACTAGTGACTGCAGTATTTTGGGATTTTGCAGCATAGGGAAGGATGCAGTCTGCACCAGCCTGTTGCTGTGGACTGCATGAGAATCCTGTGTCTAACTTTCAGGATGTATCTTTAAAATCTCTGCTTTTTATTGTTTACAGGAGTGGACTCTCTTTTCAGCATATCTGTGGCTGTAGGCGGAGATGCAAGTGCCTTCCTTTGGGCTGCCTCCATGCCTTTCTTCTTGCTGCAGGCACATCAGTCCTTCCAAACAGCCTGGCAGCACAGGTTGCTCCTGACTCATTCCAGCTGTGGGGCTTAATTCAGGTTCAGAACTTCCTAAAGACTAGAAAGAAATCCTTGTCTTCCTGTGTAAAATTAGACCATAATATGTCTCAGTAATTTAATTTATAGTTTTGTTTTAGACGTCTAGTTATTTTGAATCTTATTCCTCCATCCTTGAGTTCAAACCCAGTTTTCATACTCAGAATGCTGAAGGGACATCTCTGTAGGTGATTCAGATGAGAAAATAATTCCATTGCTGCCCCATAATTTGGAGAGAGTATGGACTGCTTATTGTATATGCATAATAGAAAAGCTTAAACATATTTGCTTAGATGTTGAAATCACTTAGAGCTAAAGCCATGATCTAACTTTCTAACAAAGTTTTGTGTATCAGGAATTCCTTTTCCCTACAGCTGCTGTAGCAAGTCATGCATGACACTGAAATGTGCATTACAAGTTTTTGGTGTATAGGAGAAGTGCAGTGATCTGCATGTAATTTGGGCAGCTGTCTTTATTTTCAGCTGAAAGAATTCTCTCAGTTGCAACAACGTAAATCCAGTATAACTCCACCACACTGGGGTAACACAGATAAGACTTGCTTTGTGTTTAAATGACTGCAGTGAATAAGATCAATTGCAAAAAGAATTGTTCTTTTTTAAAGAAAGAAAGAAAGAAAGAAAGAAAGAAAGAAAGATCTGCAAATTTAGTACATAATAGGCCAAATGAATCTCTGTTGTAAGTACATTCATTTCAGTGGTATTGCAGCAGAAATGAATTTAGCCTGAAGCAACTTTACAATAACTCATATATAAGCATGCACAACTAAATGTATTACACTTTAAACAAACTCAGCATTGTCTGGAGCACGGATGGTCTACTGAACCTCTGAAGCCAGGAACTAACCATTGTGTGCTGAGTTTGTTTAGACAGTGCCATTTTTGTTCAATTGGCTACATCCGCGGTATTTTAGTGACAGCAAGAATGTTCCCTCTAGCTACAAAGTGGCATTATAGCTGTCAGACACAGTTTTTATTCTGGGATGTTTATGCCTTAACTCTTTTGTGCACTTAAAATAATGTTATAACAAAGTGGAGAGAAATAAATAGTCTCACCAATTCTGAAATGTTTAATTCTTTGAGTTATTCTGTTAATTCAAATGGGGTTGAAATGGAAAAGACTTCGTAAGTAATAGAAATAGTCAAGGAGTGTGAGGAGTAAGCCAAATCAGATCCAGAAAATATTAATTAAGCTTTCAATAAGTTAATGTAACATTAATTTTTCTCTTATTTCAGGCATGAATTTTGTATAGTTTTCAGTTATAAATGTTATGATACCAGCAATGTTTTTTCTCAGCCAACAGTGAACACGGTGTTTTTGGAGATCATTGTCTGTTCACACTCTGCTAGAGGAACAACATGGGCTGAATGTTTCAGGCAATCACTATCTGTCCCAGTTGCATAAATGCCTTTTTCTTCTTCATGTTTTTGCCACTTTCTATGCTCTCATCTGTCCTGACCAAGAAGAGTTTGGCTTTTTGTGTTTGTAACTCCCTTACAACCAATTTTATATTCCTATTACATTCTCCTCCAGTCTTCTTTTCACCAAACTAAATAAACCCATCTCCTACAACCTCTCTTTGGGACTTCAGGCTCCTGATCATCTTTATTGACCCTTGCTGCGCCTTCTCCAGTTTCTCCACATTCCCCTTGAGCTGAGGGCTGTGAAACTGGACACAGTACTCCAGGTGATGTACTCTTGCTGATGCTCAAATAAAGTCAAGCAATTTGCCCTCATTTGCCTCCTTGAGATGATAATTCCCAGGGCAGCTTCAGCCTGAGCTGCAGTGAGCACTCAGAGAAAAATGCTGTGAGCTCTCTGCTGGAACAGGGTTAGGTTTCTCATTCATTCACAAGTAGATTTAAAATAGGCTTTTTAATAAACTTCAGCAGCAAAAAGAGGTCAAAAACAAGTAAGCCCAGAAAAGTTTGTTTTGTTTTTTTTTTTGTAAAGTGAAAGCATTGCAAAGTATATACTAGAAGAACTAGGCAACAAATACTCCTGTGGAAAACTGAGTTTTTACAGATGTTTTGTGTCATGGCTAGGGGCAGATTTGGACCTATTTGTGCTGTTCCTAGCAATAATCTTTGCACTTTAAATAATATAATCTTCTGTGTTGCGCATTGTCCATTTTCCTGCATTGTCTATCAAATGTCCTGCATCTCCCCTTGGGTTCAGTGGCTGTGTGTGGTGGCCAGATACCCAGGTGTCACCATATCAGATACAGAGATTGAGGTGTGACCAAAGAGCTGACTGAGATGGTGAGGTCAAGTCCTGAACTGGCAATGCTGCTTTTGGGGGTGGGAACAGAGGATGTGGCTGCAGAAGTTCCAGTAGGCCAAGGGTGATTTCCATTTTTACTTAGTTGTCCACCCTAAGAATAATAAGAGCATGCTTATCGCTCTGGATATTTATAGGGTTTCCTACAGCAGCATGGTTTATAAATAACTAGGGAGCTCAGGCCAACTATCAATGGCAGAGAGAAAGGAAGTTAGCCTTTCTCAGAGTTTAAAGAGTTGCAGTTTGTGATGCTTTTTATATAATTAGAGCTGCAACTATAGTGTCTGTCCTCCAGCAGATGTGCCCAAGCAACATGCTCATACCCCTTTTTTTATAGATACTATTAACTTTTTAGCACCCTGAGACAATCTTGCTCAAGGGTTAGTCTCATCTTTGCAATTCCAGACAATATTTTCTTGCAATTTGCAACCCTGCTTGCAGTCAGGTTAATGGTCTCACTGCACTGACATGTTTGGACTGAGCTGCATTCCAGCCTCTGGCATAGCGGCAACTTTGCAGGTTTTCTCCTGCATGGCTACTGTGACAACCTGGAATCTAGGCAGGAATTAAAGTACTGATTATTCTTGGGAGTTCTCAACAATATTGTCCCACATATTTAGAGCTTGGCTAGGCAGTGAGCAGGGTGTACTAAAGAGAGTTGATACTTTGGGAATATTCTCTTCACTGGAAAGGGACAGAGACAACAAGCCATAAAACCTGAGGGACTACTTTTAGTGACTGCAGTTGCTAGCTATGTAGAAATCCATAAAGGAATAAAACCAGGAGATCTTTTGCCATCCAGAGATCCCGGGAAATTCTGATACTAAGTATCAGGAAGTAAAATCTTGCTAAGGAAGAAAGGGAGGATGTAGAAGATTGATTTGAACAAACTTTCAGATGGACTGGAGTCCAGCTTTGTTGGTACAAAGTACTTCACCTCCACTTGGGGAATTTGTACCCACTCCCTGGAGTACTTATATAGCTATGGGACCTACATAATTGCTGAAGAATTCATCATTAAATGTAATGTTCAGGAAAAGGGAACTTGTTTCTCAGTCTTAGCCCCTAACTCATCAATTTCAAATTTAACCAAACCACGTGTTGTAAAATTGATCCTCATTTTTATGATTGCAAAGGAACATTTTAATTGCAGGATTGCTTCCTGCAGCGCAGAAGGGCTTTTACTGGTTTGGTTTCCCAAAATTTGATACTGTGTCACGTGTTAAGAGATTAAAGAAGGTCTTATTTAAGAGAAGCAGCCAGTACTGGGGCTGGACTCAGATTCAGGGTGAGGTTGCTGTGGAGCCCTTAGAGGATCACATCATCATATCCAAGGATGTTCCCAGCCTGCTCAGTCCCTCCAGAGGCAGAGGTCACTGTCTCCTGGCTTCACAAGAACAGCTGAAAATATCACACTGAAAATGATGGACTTCTTTGGAAACCTTATCTAGGTTATTCTTTTTGACTCTTGCTGTAACTGTGCTTCTTTCTCCTCCTTTCATGTCCACACATACTCTGCAGTCTCATCCCTTTACAATTCTTCCCTTGCCTGCTGCTCTTCTACCTTCACCTTAACAGCACAGAGCTAGTCCCACGTCCCCATTGTTCCCTGTTTATGCTGGTAAGCATCATAGCCATTCCTATTTCTGTCCTTTCTGCCTGACACTCATCCTCACTATTTTATGATGTGTCCATCTCTTCCCTACCTTCTCCTGCTGTCTCTGCAACCCAGTTCATCTCCAAAAATGTCACTTTGGCTACTACATTCCCCTGTGCTGCCCTTTGTGACTCCTCATTCTTTCAGATAAACATCTCCCCTTTCCATAAGTGTTTTAGCTCACTTTTCAAATTATCCTTTAATCAGATTTTTTTTCTCATGAAGGATCTTACCAGTCTCTGCAGAATTATTCTCCCAATTTACCTCATCCCAGCTTCCCCCATTATCCACCTTATATTTCTTCTTCCTCTACTTCATAGCCAGCAAAAATGTAGTTTGTGTTCTGCTCTCTCCTTCTAGTAACTCCATTTGCACATATGGTCTCCTGTCCTCTCTTGCCCAATTTCTTATTCTTCTTCACTCCATCTCAACCCATTCTCTTCTGCTGTTTGCCCGTCCTCAGCTCTTCCCCCATACACAACAAGCTTTAGCACATTCCAGTCCATAAAAAAAGAAAACCTTTGGGTCTCTGATGTCTGTCACCCACCTTCCTGTACCTTGAAGTTCAATCACTGCAGTTCAGAACTTGCCCCTGTAACTTTTTTTTTTAGTCCCACTCTTGCCTTGCTCTACTCTGTCTTCTTTCCCTACTGCTAACACACATCAAGCTGCCTTTAATGTCCTCTTTCTGGCCAAAGCCTGAAATTGTTCTTTCCCACTTACACTCTTCAGCCCCTCTGGAGCCATTCTGTTTTTGAAAAGTTGTGTCTTCTTTCTTTCTTTGTGAAGTTCTTTTGTTTTCTCCTAAACCTCTGCTTACATTGCTAGTAAGTCTTCCACATTTCTGGTGAAAATCAATGTTGATTTCTGCTTCTAAATCCTCTACAGCTTCTTGAAATTCCTGCTTTAAATCTGCTCATCAACTTGAAAATATGAGTTTTTTAAAAAACTGAGACAACAATTCCATATAGAAGCAGGTGGTACTCAGTCTTTTCCTAGAACTAGCCCTCATGTAAATGTGCTTACATATTGATTTAGTTTAATACTACTGTGAACCTTCCCTTCTCATAATTTTATGCAGAATTTCATGGGCAATTTCTTGAGACAAACTTAAAATATAGTTTGAAAGATAACTGCCTTAAAAGGTGTAAACTTGAAAGGTGCTTGGGTTGCACTCTAGAAGGTCAGTCATGAAAAATAAAGCAGCATCATGTGTATTAAGTATCTCATAGATAAACACACATGATGAAGAAATCCAGACAGAGAAAACTGTTTGGTTCTGGGACAAATTCCAAGGACAAATAGAGCACTTTGCCTGTAAAAATAAAATATATTCTCCTGATAGATTGGCTAGTATCACCTAGACATGGCAGACTGAAAGCATATTTTGCCTTCTCCATGGCTCAGAAATATTTTTTTTTCCTTGAATGAAAAACTTTCATTAAACATTGAGTCCTTGAATTGACTCTTGTTCTGGTATTTAAGTTATTTTATTTAATTCTCAGAACCATCTCTGCATTCTGCTGCGGCCAACAGTGTTGACACATCTCCATATACTGGAATCTGCTCACTTCAGGATGCTTATCTGCCTGCAGTAGGAGTTCTGTTGCACTGAACCCCTGTTCCACAATGTCTCTAGCCAGATTTTCTTCTCACTGTGGCTGGGTCTATCTGTGTTTTCTCCCCTCACTCATCATGGAACAGATCAGTGGGTATCTTACTGCCTCCATGGTCCAAAAGGGGCAGACTTACAGAATGCATCCATGCTTGACTTGCAAACATTTTGTGCTGAAAAATAACAAATTATTGTCTGTGATATGCACAGGGAACCTGCTTATATTTAACTGTTTTCAGCTACTGGCAAAGAATGAAAACTTCTTCCTGCAGGGAGTTCCAGCTACTCTCGTCACCAGGATTTTATTCCTCTTTGATGCTGCAGACAGAGCCCGCCCTCCAGCATTTGGCTTGTGGGATGGTCTTTTGGCCACTAGTGGTCAATTGAATTTTTCAAGCTCTGCTTTCCAGGCTAAGATGCCTAATTTTTACGTGTAAGAAATTGAATTCTGTCTATTAGTGTCAAAGTGCAGTTTGTCAGCTGTCCTTATGTATGCATCAAACATGGATAACCCCAAAGAGGAGAGCTAAAGGGTTAAATATAAAACATAGAGTAGTCACCGAGCAGCTATTTTCCCTTCTCTGTATGGAGCGCTGTGTTATCACTGTGCTGCTCAGAGATAGGCGTGAATGACACAGTGAAGTGGGCCTGGGAAACATAATCAGCTCCATGGCCCTTTCTCCTGCAAGCTCAGCTGCTCTGTTTGAAGAAAGGCTGCAAAGTGCAGGACACCAGGCCAGAAAAGCACACTCAGAGTATCAAAAATCCAACAGATGGTTGACTTGATTGAACATTTTTCTGCATGTCTGAGTTCATGTCCTATGGCGAGGAATTACAAACTGTTGGAGTATGTCAGCCCAAAATTTCTGAAGGTTACTGCTCTGGCTGGTTTAACCTTTTCTAAAAATGACCTCCTGCTGAGACTAGATTCACACTGCAGGCAAACTTTGGTGCTCACTGCCCTTTGAGCGTAGTACCTTACTTTTATACTGACTTCCCTCCAAAATTATTCCCTAGTATTTTAGTGCTTTGTGCTCAGTGTTAATCCAACAGCTATGAAGCCTCATTTCTCTTAGCAATGCCTTCATGCTAACCTTGAGGAAGTCCTGTCACTGCCCAGTACATCCCTTTGTCCATCTGCAAAAGGGACCCATGACATTCATCTGCTTTAAGAAGTGCTTTGACATCTGCAGATGAGAAACTTTATGTTGTACAGACATACTTTCAGTCATGGGAAAGGACTCTGAACTTTTAAGAATGGACTGTGGTAATTAGTATAAGCTTTAAAGTTTTAGCTTTAAACAATACTTTAATTTAAGTAAATGTGATTTAGTAAATTGAATATGATGGGCAAAATACAAGCCTTGCAGAAAACGGCCTATGAAAAAAAATTATTTTTAACCATAACACTGCTGATTCTGTATATCATTTCATCCCTTACTACAGCTCTAAAAATATCTGCCATGTGTCTATAGCTTCACTAACTAGCTAAAGACATCTTGAAGTGTGCTATATCATTCCATGACAATTAACATTGTCATCTTTCGTATGGATTATGTGTCAAGTCCCTAAGACACAAGACAGGGTAATTTTAGAGAGAAGACCCAAACTGAGGAAGAATTTGAAGACCTCCCATGGGCAATGGATGTTCATTGCAACAAAGAAAGCACCAAAATGTGGCTGAGGTGGATGGTGCCACATGGCAAAAGGAGCTGAGAGGCAAACTTGTGCTTCTCCAGCTCCTTTTGTCCATCCTGAGAAGGAAACTCAGTGTGTCACTGGTTATCTGTGTTAACTGTTGTTTCATGCCCTAGAAAACAGCAAGAAACTTTCCACGTTTTGAAAGACCACATTTTGTGGGATCTGTCAAGAGGGGACGTCTTATTTTTGAGGAATCTCTATGTCTGGCATAAAATCCAAGTACAAGGGCTTCATGAAACTGGGACAGCAAACACAGGCAAAAGGAGATAATGATCATGTCTCAGGGGGTTACTGCTGAAAATGTATTTCAAGATCAAGACAACTGTCTTTATAATGTGTAATTGATTCTGCATTCTTGGCCTTTCTTTTAGATTCTATTAACTCTGCTCCAGAATCTTTCAGTGGAAAATATCTTCCTATGGTTAGTTTCAGAAAGCAATTGCAGATGGTCATCTGTTTTTGGAGGATCTCAGAAAGTGGAGGACACGTGCTTTGGAGTAGTCTTGGACAAGAACTAGACCTTGGGCAGGATGGCACTGGGGGATTGGCACTTCTGGGCTGTGGAGGTGATTCTGTCTAGCCTGCAGCAACAGAAATGATGCCCCAGTCCTGTGCAGAGGTTGACAACTTGTTGACAGTGCTAGTGATGAGGTCAAGCACTGAAAGTGCAAAAACACTCAGTCCTTCACTCATTCTCCTCTGTTATGCTGGCACTTGAGAGGAAGTACTGTGAACTACTGTGGATGGAAGAGGATGCTTCTGGTCTGTTGAAGAAGACTTCAGCATCATCAAATTGCTGTTCCCAGTAGTCAGCAACTGCCGGCTTTGACAGAACACTAGAGGGAAAATGGTTAACATAAAGAGAGAGCTGAAATGTTTTAGTATCTTGTTGGGAAGTTATTTTGGCATTGGATTCAAATGGTAAAATATGTTTCCTTTGGTGCTTTGCCACACAGAGGGGATTGGAGATGATTTGTCCCAGAACAAACTAATAGTAAATGCTGCACAGATCTGGCTGGTGTGCTGCAGCTACAGGCTGATGTTAAACTAGAACACCAGGGGAGGCTGAGGGGTGCAAGGATGAATAATGCAAAGACCAAGAGATACAAAGACACTGGAAAGATGTAATGATGAGAGATGTAAAGACAGAACAGATGACAAGTTGGTTGCCAGCACATGAGGTTTGGAAGTTATGTTGTGGCTACTGCCCAGAAAAGAAGCTGTTTCTTTCCACTTTACTTTTGGAGAAAACAAAAAATTATTCAAATGAGATAAAAAGTAGTATGTTGTACCATTTTATAATTTTCATGCCTAAATCTCATTTAATACTATTGTGCTATTGTGTTTACTACATTGGCCTCAGGCAGGTTGCAAAATAAATTTCTGAAACTGCTAGAGACAAAGCAAACAACATCACTAGGGCAATTAGTACAGGCTGTACTAATACTGTACTGGCATTTGGCACTAATTTACTTAAACATCAACACCACAATCTTTTTGATCATAGTCTGTATGCAGGATGTCTGCTCACAGGAAGATACTTCAAGATGGAACAAGTTATTGCTATCTTAGACAAAATAAGTCACGAGCAAAAGAAAACTACAAAGCACAACTGTTTTCTGAGAAAATAAATCTGGTCACATTTTTCTAAAGTGTTGATATATTTCAGCTTCTCAGCTGGGTTTTTTGCTGATTTTTTTTTTAAAATACACTCTGTAATGACAATCCCCAAACCAGTCCCTAAATTAATTTTTGCTTGATGAAGCACACGAGGCCATGCACATCTCTTGTAAGGTTTCTGTGCCTCCATCCTGCCCCAGCCTGAGTGGAGGCATGTTAGAGTCACTCCAACAACATCCACTCAGAAGAAGATGACTCTGTGGCCAGAAAAGAGAGTCAGAATATTACAGGCAGGCAACTGAGCCTCCAACCCTGCCATGATCGACACATTTTTCAGTCTAATAATCTATGAAGCTTTTGCAGGGGATCCATCCTCTCAGAGGTTTTATTATTGATACCACTGGGTTTGCTTTGCCAAGAAGAAAAAAAACAAGAGAAAAAGTTCATTTGCTAGTAGTATCTGAGCTTCAATCAAATCTGCTAGAATTTTGTTTGTATAAGCCCCACAAAGCCAGATAATTTCAGGAAGAATTAATTTAGTGTGAAATGACTCAACATGGTAAAAATGTGTGGGATGCAAAGTCACTGCTTCTGATTCTCTTTTCACAAGTTTTCTGCGTGTCCTTTGTGTTTGAAAACTGAGGTATCTGCAAGGTCTTTCTAAAATTGTAACACCCCCCTCTCCCGTTCAGATGGTCCCTTATAGGAAGCTTCAAAATGGGATATAACCATGAAGGCATATATGGTGAACACTGTCCCAGTAGCATGCGTTGAACAGACATTGGTGAGTTATGTTTAAGATGGAAAATAGCTTTCGGGTTTGATCCAGAAGTCTTAAAGTCTTCCTCACATTTCTGCAAGACTGGGATCAAACTGAAAAATGATATGCCAAAGGAGTATAACTGCTTTTAAAATATAGCCAAAATATATGTTTCCACACTCTATTTCTCCTATTGTTTCTCATGCTTTATATGTATTCACATTACCAAGAAAATAAAGAATTATTCTGAATTTCCATCTGCTGGAGTTCTGAACAAACTTTCCTCTGCTGGGAAAAGTAATTATTCTTCCTAGTTCAGGTCCTATCTGGGTTTTCCATGCACACAAAACATAAGTCTGTGTTGTTCATCTTTTCACACCTCAAACACTGTCACGAGTCTACCTGATATTTAAGGTTTTGTATGTTTGTGGTCTCCTATGGGCTGCTAGGTTCCTACTTTTCTCAGGAAATGGCAAGGAACAACAATAGTCCCTTTCCTGGAAATTTTGTGTGCTTTGCTCTTTACTCCTGCCTCCCCTGAGAGCTGATTACATCTGCTGTGACTTCTGAAGGGCTCACTTAGAAGTCTAAGAATAGTTGACAGCAAAGCCCAGAGCAGTTCATCAGATGCTGAGGATGACTGGACTGGGGAATGGCAAGTAGCTTTCTAAGGGCCCAGCTGCAATAGACAGAGCTGTTTCAGGGCACAAAAACATACAAGCCTAGTCCCCAGGTCACATGTCTCCCACACCCCTATTCCTGTGTGGAGGATGGAACATATCCCATCCAGTGCTGGTTGCCAAAGTGCTGCACAGCTGGTCCATCCCATTCAAGCAGGCTCATCCAGTAGCCAATGGGGAGACAGTGGTATTTCCAGACACTGATTTACTCCTCAGTCCTCTGATTCCCCAGTGCATGACAAACTCTTTAATTCTCCCATCTTTTCCTCTGGCAAGTGCTTTCCTAACCAAGGGCAGAGGTATAAGAGGTTTCCCACGGCTGGTGAGCCATGGGCTGGAAACCCACTCAGCTCCCACTCAGCATCTTTTAGGAGAAGTAGGAGCAATCCTTTTCTAAGGTCATGTTTGTTGAATAAATAATTCACTTTTCTGGCTCGCTTGTTTGCTGACAGCGATTGCAGTTTTAGTGCTTTGCCTTAGTTATGAGGCTCTACAGGCATCCTTCCTGCCTTTTAAACTGTTCATACTGCTTTTAATCATTGTTTTGTGAAGGCCAGAGGTTTAAAAGACATTGATATCATGTAATGTCCCCACTTACCAGAATAGACCTGCCAAGAGCAAACCAGCTGGATGTGAAGGCCATGGTCACTGTAAGGACACTATGTGAAGCTACCTACAGAGCAGAAAGTGCTTTCCTCTGAGAAGCCTGTGCTGGGGCAAAAAGGTGCCAACTACTGAATGATCAAGACTGCCCTTTTTAGTTCCTCATGGAGTATCTGGGTTTGTAAACTTCTACTCATGTGGAAAACATAATTCTTGCTTTTGAGGAGGTAATAAGGATAAATCACCAGGTGTCCTCTGACATTTCCCTTCCTCCAGCTTCAGAGGGAAACACCTTTCCTTGGACATTAATTCTCCTGGGAGCTTTGCAGGAAGAAAACATTGCATGCTGATTACCCAATGAAGAACAAACTGCTGTTCCACTCTAAATGAACTTTGAGTTGTACAGGGAAATTTTTTTGTCCTTTTTGTCTTTCTTTTAGCTCCATCAGGCCTTTCCAATTTTGTGTTTTCAAGCACAAAAAAATTCCATGTTGACTATTTAGATGGGGAGCTGTAATTCAATGTTCTAGCAGTATTGTCTTTAGTTGAGCAGTAAATCATGTAACTCCAGGATATGGGAAACTGTGGACGTGATTTCTGGTAACACACTGTAGTATTCCTTTCTTGTTGACCTTAATTTCCCTTTCCTTCTAGTAGAGTTGTGTGAAAATGTTTCTGATCCGAAGCCATCTTTTGAACTCACGTTGCTGTCATCACTATAAAGGAGGCAGAAGTCAATGAAGCAGAGAAAGTCCTGTGGGCACAGCAGTCAGCAGCCACATTTTTCATTCCACCCATGCTTTTTGCAGGCTTGTCTCTCAAGCACAGAATGTTGCACCATGCTCTTGGCAGGTATTTGTGAAATTTGGTAGAAAGGAGTCTCCATCAAGAAAAAGCCTGGATGAAAAAGGCAAATGATACATAGCTGGCATGTGAATCATATTTCCTGGCTGCAGAGCTACAGATTTTCTGATGTGCAGCCAGGTCCATGTCCATCTTCTCTGTAACTCCTGTTTCACCATAGACATCCTGTCTGCACTTTCCTGTCCCCAGGGAAGACAGTAGTTCTCTTGGATTTCAGAGATTTCATATGCTAACTTGACGTAATGATTTCCCCTGTGAATTCTGGCACACATGAATGTTAATCAGTTGCAAACTTTGTAAATATACTCTTAAAAGTATTTTATTGTAGTCAGCATAAAATACATCAAGAACTTAGGGGAAATTTTCCATATATAATCAACAAAAGAAGATTTTATGGTTGTGGAACTAGAGAAAGGCTCCGACACAGGTTTTGGCTCCAGCTTTGCTGCTGGCTACCTGTCCAACCTGAGTTGAGCTGGGTAATTCACTGTCTTTCACTGCAGAATTACTGCTTTTTTCTTTCCTTTTCAGTGTCCTGTTTTGTCCTGATTTCTCATTTTAGAAAAGCCTCAACTTTATAATTCTCTTAATGTGTGTTTGTAAAGCTTAAATGTGAGAGACCGTCGAGGTGCAGCTGTGTTACTCATAATTACTTTGTCAGTCATGCTTCACTTGGCAAGAAAGACAGTGCTGCAAAACACCCAGTTATACTCTGGTTTGATTTGGTTTATTTAAAGCTCTTCAACAGGCTTGGAATAGCAAGAGTCAGCAGAAACATTTAAGCAAGAAACAAGAAAACTTTTTCTAAGGATGTCTGCCCACCGCGTCTGCTGCAACAAAAAGATCATGTCTTCAAGCAGAAGTCTTGTTTGACCACTTGACAAACTTCTTTGATGAGATGAGTGGCTTGTTAGGAGGGGCATGGAGCAGTGGATGCTGCCTACCTAGTCTTCAGTAGGGTTTGCAGCACTGTCTGGATCTGCAGACAGTGAGGTGGATTGAAAATTGCCTGAACTGCTCTGGCTGGACCCAGAGGGTAGTGACCAGTGGGAGAAAATCTAGTTGGAGGCAAACAACTAGTGGTGTAACCCAGAGAACAACAGCTGGGTGGATCTTCTTAACATTTCCATTAACGATCTGGACAGTGGAGCAGATTGTACTCTCAGGCTTGCAGATTACACCAAACTGGGAGAGGTGGCTGATAAACCACTGGTTCTTCTGCATCCAGAGGAACCTTAACAGGCTGGAGAAACAGGCCAGCAAGAACCTCATGAAGTTCAACAAGAAATGCCAAGTGCTGCACCTGGGGAGGGACAACCTCAGGTACTAATATGTGCTGGGGAGCAGGCACCTGGAAAGCAGTTTGGGAGAAAAAGACCTGGGGATGCTGGTGGACACCAGGTTGAATACAAGGCAGCAGTGGGGCCTCTCAGCAAGGAAACCTGATGTTATCCTGGGCTGCATTGGGCAGAGCACTGTCAGCAGGTCACAGGGGATCCTTCCCCTCCATTCAGGCCTCGTGAGGCCACCAGGAGTGCTGAGTGCCCCAGTTCAAGAGGGACATGGGGTTACTGGAGAGTCCAACGAGGGGCCACAAAGATGATGAAGGGATGGAAGATCTCTTCTGGGAGGAAAGGCTGAGAGAGCTGGGACTGCTCAGCCTGCAGAAGGCTTTATATATTCTATCAATGTATATGAATACCACAAGGGAAAGTACAAAGCAAATGGAGCCAGAGTCTTCCCAGGGACAAAAGAGGCAACAGGCACAACTTGAAACACAGGAAGTTTTCTCTGAACATTGGGAAACACTTATTTTACTGTGGGGGTAATTGAGCACTGACACAGGCTGCTGAGAGGGGCTATGAGGTTTCCATCATGTGGAGATTTTTAATAGTCATTTGGGCATGGTTTTGGGCGACCAGCTTTAGGTGGCCCTGCTGGAGGAGAAGGTTGGACCAGATGGTCTCCGGAGGTCACTTCAAACCTTTCTGTGACTCTGTGAAAGGCTGTGAAACAGAAGAATCTCTGACAATACTTACATCATCTATCAACAAAGATCCTGTAAGAACAAAGGCAGACAATACCAGGCAGAGCTTTCTTTCAAAAACGAAAAAATGTAGTCACATGCAAGAAAGGGTTAGTGCAGGAATGGTGACATGTTCTTATTTATGAACCTGGAGCTCTGGAAATGGAAGAAACTCTTGCACTTTGTCACTGCAGTGCTGTTCCCCATAACACACTCCACCATGGTACATCTTTTCCAAATTTAAATCTGCTGGTTCATATACTTCTAAACCCTTTCTAACAAAACTGTTTTACAGCACAAGTCACAAAGATTTTTTTGCCATTTTTTTGTCCTAATCAATGCACTTTAAACCTGAGAAACCAATAATGTCCTAGTGCTGAGGTTCTAGTGATACACACAGTCATGGAAGGCCAGTCTTGGAGACAATCAGTAGCAACCTTATAGCAATTTATAGCAACATCCAGTTAAATTCTGATTATTAGAGGGCAGGGTGAGGAGATGAGCCATGCAGATTCCTGCTCCAGAAAGCTGAGGAATCACCAGTGCAGTGGAGTGGGGAGGTTTGGGGTGGTTTGGGGTGGCAGAAGGCAGAGGAAATCATAGCAATGCTTTTGTGCTCCCAATCAGGACTTCCAAACAGTTTAAAAGGCCATGCAGAGAGATTCTGCCCCCAGTTTTATTATCAAAGTAGTTTACCAGGCTGCTGGGTATTTGAGTTAAATGACTGCTTCCCACTGATACTCCTATTACCCCCTGTCGGGAGCTACTGACCTTTCCTAGTCCTATGAATTAAACTAGATAAGAAATGAACTGAATTAGTCATGTAAAGCAGGATATATTCAGCAAATCAGCTCTGTGATCTGGAGCAGAGGATCTGGGGTGGCTGGGCAAACTGGTCTCCACTTTGGTTACCATGTAACCATGATTTCTAAGGGATGATAAAACTCTGGAATGCCTCATCATGTTCTCTTCAGGTATGGCTCTTTTTTACCATCTTGGACACCAGAAATATTTTGTAATATGTGTACCTAGGATACTGGATGAAGAGTTAAAGATGTGTCAAAATTGACAGTATTTTCAGACTTCTCCTCTGACGTTCTGGCATGGAACAAAGTCTATCACTTAAGAAAATTATATTTAAATCACCATTAGAAATCACTTTAGAACAGAACCGCAGTTGACTTTTGTATTTATGTTTTTAAAAACACGTCTTGAATTAACTTTTAAAAATATTTTTAGCCTAATATCCAAGTTTAGTTTTCACTTGAGCTCAGAGATGCAGGTGGATACTGACTGCATATCCCCTTTTCAGGGGATAAATCTTCATGTCCTGAAAAGACACTTGTTCTAACCAAAACCATCTGGAAATACTTGCACTTATGTTAACTTCAGTTTTTCCTAGTTATCTAAAAAGATCACACTGTACTTGCTTAAACAAAACATTGAAAAATGCAGTTGTCATCCATTCTATTCCTCCTGTAGCTGAACACTTTGTTGTTTTATAATAAATGGTGACATTAGTTCATATCATGTGATTAAAAAGGATTCATCGCACATTAGAGCCCATAATCGCAGCCTATAGTCTCATTTTAACATTTCTCACTGGCATATCCTACTTGACCCTGCTTACTGCAGCACTTCTATTATGCTGTCTAAAAGGACAAGAGGACTGAACAGAAACAAAAATGCAGGGGTGAACATTGCTTTCACACTCACAGCTATGTGTTCAGTACTGTTATAGCTCTCAATGAATAGAAGAAATCTGGAGTCTGGCCAACGCCGCTCGATAGAAATCTCCATCTTCCAAAAAAAATGTCCTGATGTGTTTAAAATAAAGTGACCAGCTAAACCAGTGAGCAAGAACTTTCTTTCACAGAACTACAGGACACCACTGAAGACAACCTGATTTAATACAGTATCAGCTTCATGCTTTATGCACTATCACTGTTTAGTAGTGTATATTTTTTTTTATCTTGGCACACCGGTAAATTATAATGAGGATAAATATCAAAAGGTTGAAGGTTACTGAGTAGATCTTTCTGTCTAGGTTTATAATAGGTAATGCAGCATTGATGTATTGCTTAGGAAACACATCAAGATATAAAGGAAAAATCACCTTCGTGCGTCAATTTTGCCACAGATGGTATGCTGATAAAAATGAAAATAGTTTCCATGTCTTTGTTGAGTGATATGAACAATGAAGCCAGATCTTTCTTGGTTTAGCTCTTTCTTTTCACTATCTTTCAAGAGATCTACAGATCAAACCACCGTGAAAATAAAAGGTACCAAGGTGCTGTCTGAGCCTGAACCACGGGCAGGTTTGTGCCGAGGGCTCCTGGGGAGGGCGAGGGGCAGGGAGGCTGCTGCTGGCACTGGAGGGCAGGCAGCTCTCCCTGCTGTGGGGCAGGGAAGGAGGATTCCACCTCCAGCCCACAGGACTGGTGCCACAGCCTGTTTGCCATGTGTGGCACCAAGAGCTTCCAGATGGAAATATGGTGAGGGAGCCCAAGCTCAAAAGATCCCAGCCTGAGGTTTAGCTTGGACATTTCTGCTTCTCTGCTACTTTCACTTGGTTATTGTTATTTGTCATGTGCACACTGCTTTGCTATGGGCTCTGCCACACACCTCTCCATGGCAAACCTGCTTGAGGTGGGGCTGGCTTGGGGCACCATGGGCACTGTTTTCCTGGTGCCTCAGGGCAGGGAATTTTGTCCTGATTTTTTAAAATTTAGCATGTTTAGAACAGCCTTACAGCAGCAGGTCTGAGTGCAAGCTGTAGGCTGAGTACATGGTGTGGCACAGTGGTGAGGCAGCAAACCTCCCCCTGCCCTCGTACCCTGCTTCTGGGTGTCCATCTGCACCTGTCTGAGCTACACCTCTGGCTCAGCCAATTTAACTCATCTTCTGAACCAAATCTTCTCCAGCTTCGCTGAAATTCTGGTGCTTAGTGATGGCCAGTGTCTACCCAATGGCAGTTTCCCTTCTGGAGGGGAAAAAACCCCAATCAATCTGAATCACAGCACCTCAGTTACTTCATTTTAAAACCCTATTTCACAGCCTATTGGTTCTCCCTCAATTGCTCGTGTTTTCTTCTGTGGTGAAGAAACAGTCTGTCCTAGTGGCCTCTTTTTCACTTGGCAAAAGCAAGGTAGGCTTGGGCTTTCCCCAAATCTCTCATAGCCCTCAAAAAATGTTGTGTACAAATTCCCTTGCACAGAAAAACCACATGAGACATTCCACAGTCCAAAGTATTTTACATCTCCCATGGGGGACATTGCTCAGGTTTTGAAATTTAAACAAAATCTCTCTGCTCATTTTGCAGAGACTGATCATCATGCCAGGGACTTCTTTTTTTTCACGTTGTTTCACATATTTTTCATTATATCTTCTGTAGGTCATTTTTCAGGACTGTCTTATAGTGGATCTCTTTTAATCTTCCAGCGTGGCTGATGATATCTTCCACTGTCCTCTTTCATCTCAGCTCTCCTCCTCCCTGGATCCAGCCCCTTTGGCCAGTCAGCTGCTGTCCCATTTTGCTCACACCTGGGCCATGGACCAGGCATAGGGTAACATGTGAATAGGGAATGGTGTGGGAATCAGTGTGACCATTCCTACAGCTATCAGAGGTTCCCTTCCTGTGGGAAAGGAACCTGCCCAGCAAACAAAGATCCTTTTGCTGGCTACCACAGAGATCTGCTGTTTCTTCCAGAATCCATCCCCCACTGGTGCTATTTTACCACTGAATCAGCATTTATTCAGCAAAAGTAATAATTAAATAGTTAAATGATAATTTCCAGCACTTACAGAGAGGTACTTACTGTACTATCCAACCTCCTCATGCTCTGTAGCAGAGAGGTGACTAAGGGGAATTTTGTTACTTTGGTTTTCTGGTTTTGATTTTGTTTGCTCACAGCCATACAGAAAATACACAGTGCAGCCAGCTCAGGAAACTCAAGCTCATATGGGCTATGACAAGAACCAGATGAGATATGGCTATCAACACAGAAATGATCCTCTAACAACCCTTCATGATAGTGGAAACAAACAAGTTATACTTCTTTAAAAAGGAGTCTGTGCAGTCTGGGGGAAGATGTTGGAAAACTCTTTTAACTTTAGCACAATAGTGTTTGATCCCTATATCCGTGGTTAATGCTTATTTTTGTACCATATAGTGCTTAGTACAAATGCCAGAGATTAATGTGGCTTTGTATTAACTCCCTACATCTGTGACTGCTAAGTCATGTGCCAGTTAGAGCTTCCTTATTTACCTGTATCAGTGATTAATATGTACTGGCAGATGTCTCAGTTGTGAAAACAAAGATAGTGTGCCAAAGCAAAAAATGATAAGAAAAGTGCTTCATGACCTGACCACATATTTGAGATACTTTTAAGGACAAAAGAGTCATTAGAACATCTGGAACCATGAAAAGGAAATTTAGGAAATAGGATGTTCCCAAACAACTACCAAAGACCCTCAAGAGACCCCTACTTGTATCCAAATAAGTCCACAGATATAATTAGCATGTATGGGTGAATTCAGGGAATGTAATGAATACGCAACAGAAATGTAGAAAATATGTACTGGCTTTATAAATATAACCTGGTCTGTTAGGCTGCTGGGTGTGCATCTTAGGTGGAGTGATCCCCATGCACCCAGTGGTCTCAAAGAGGGCTTGGTCTCCCAAAACCTGTTCTTCCATGCTGAGGGATTCAGTGATGAAATCATTGCTGCTTGGCTCAGTCCTCCTCCACACCAGGTGCACACACCCTGTGGCTGGGGACAGCTGCAGGCCTTCTGCAGCACTCTGCTGCCTTGCTTAATTTCTCTCTTATCAGTCAAATTAGAAAGAAAATCGTGAAGTGTAAAATTCCCATCACTCTCTGACTGCTTTTTAATCATATATTTTTGTTTGAATTTATCTGGTTAACACTGGCTTTGTCTTGCCCTGCTTTATTATAGCACATTGATGTGCCTAGAATCCAGCAGCACAGAAAATAAAGTTCAGGAAAGCAACAGAGTTGAAATTGGATAATTATTGTCCCCATCATTCTTAAATGAAATTGATATTTTTTTCTTGAAATCTTTTGCTTGTTAACAGCACCACGTAATTATTGTATCTCATTTCACTTTAATATGAAACTCTCTGGGACCTGCATTGTCCATGTTCCTGAGCTTTCAGAGTTGACAAAAATGTGGTTACACCAGGCTTTCATTGTGTGTGGTGTCAGTGATGCTCTGTGGGCTTTGTTGGGCGCTGGCTGTGCACGCACCCACGTGACCATCTCAGACACCTCACACAATGGCATAAAAAGGCTCTGGTCTTGTCAGCAACACCAAATCTGTCAAAAAAAGAAAGGAAAAGACTTCAAACAATTGTCTTCTGTTGGAAGAGCATATATTTTACTAAAAGCTCTGATATATCATTTGTCTTTTACAGCTTTTTTGCCTCAGTGAGAAACATGCAATGGCTGCACTGTGGTCTGCCTTCCCTCATGCATCACCAGCTAATTTGGCTGGCACTGCCAGCTGGGTTCTTTTACAGCACTCAGAACACTGAACAGCTAAAAATTATGATGAAAATGACTAAAAATTACGGAGTAGCATTATATAAGCTACCTGCCTGCTGACATATGTTGTTTCTTCTGTGAAGATGACAGACAAACTTCTAACTCAAGACATATGGAAGTCAAACCTGGCAGAGATGACAGCAGTACACAGCAGTGTTAAAGTTCCCTTACACAGGGAAAAATCTGATTTAATTCCTACTGTAACTGAGAAACAGATTCACCATATTATGCCTGCAGATCTATATACAAAGCTCATGAAAGCCATTGTCACAGCTCTTCTTTTCTGCAGCCACCATTGCAGCAGGTTATACAGCATAAAAAGGCTAAAAGACATGTAGCATTTTTGTATTTAAGAAATGCTGTTTGGCATTGGGGAAAAATGTAATTATCATGCAAAATTACTAGTTTGAAAATACTATTTTTTGTTAAAAGAAAAAGGTTTATTTGTCTCAAGTGTGTTATATGTGCTCAAAATTCACTAACAATTGTGATCCCTGTGGGAGAAACTGCTTAGAATCATGGAATAGTTTGGCTGCTCAGAACCCCACCTAATCTGACTGTGAAACTTTTCAGCAATGAACTATCCACCACCTCTCTGAGGAACCTGTTCCAGTGTTTCAGCACCCATATTGTAAAAAAAGTCTTCCTTGTATCTAGTCTGAATCTACCCTCTCTTAAATTAAAAACATTACCCTTGTCCAATCACTACAGACCCATCTTTCCAAAAAGCCCCCTTACTCTCTAAGAGCCTTCCCTTCTCCAGGCTGAACAACCTCAGCTCTCTCAGTATTTCCTCAAAGGAGAAGTGATCCAGCCCTGAGCATCTTTGTAGTTCTCCTCTGGACTTGCTTCAACAGGTCCATGCCTTTCCTATCCTGAGGACCCCAGAGATGGGTGCAAACACATGGGCTGAAAATGATGCATGAAAAGATCATTTTTCTGTGCCTGATCTCCCTGCTATGCCTAAATAAGGCTTTTCTCAGAAGCGGATTGTCCTGATGAAAACTGAGTTTTCTTGAATTGGACCCAGGAACCTTCCTGGGCATCCTGGGTTAAGTCCTCCCTTTGACCCTGGCAATTCTTCACCTTTCTTTACCACAGACAGAGAAACGACAGGACCTTTTATAGAGTCATAGTTTCAATGGACAGGACCTTTCATATAGTCATGGTCTCAATTTCCAGAGCTAGTAAACCTGCTTCAAATGCCATCACTCCTGTGTTGGTTACCTTCCTGAAACAGGAAGTTTGGAATCCATTGATTCCTCTAGCAACAGTTCAGCAGTGACTGGCATGAACTAGAAATTATGGGCTATAAATGCTCAACTTCAAAACCTTTTAAAAGAAAAAATAACCCCAGCCCTTAATGGTTTCCTAGAACTCTCCCTGGCACCTGCGTTTTCCAAAACACAGTTTGGGAAGCTGGATGCTGATTCCCCCTGGGAAGCTGAGAATCACACACAAACAGATTGCAGCAGAGCTTCCAGAGCTGCATTCAAATGAGCCAGCTCATGCCAAATTCCCTGTCCCTGGCATGCACTCCCAGGGTCTGCCAGGAACACCAGAGTTAGGGGAGCTGGCAGGGTTCTGCCAGAGGCACGAAGATCAGGAGCTCTCAGGCATGACTGGTGCAGCTGCCACTGCTTCACCCCTTGTGACTCGGACATTTCCAGCAGGACATGGGAATTATTCTATTAGTGAGAAGGAAGAGGAGCAGCCAAACACCAGAGCAAACACTAAACTGGGCTGGTGTTTCCCAGGACAGGCACATTTGGCATCAGCAGCAGCACCTCAGCCCAAATGCAGCCCTCATTAGTGCATCTCTAGTATGTGGTGGCAGTGAGGATGACAACAGCACTGAGAAATCTTCTTCCTCCTGGTAATTTTCATCTCAGAAGATGACAGCAGCAAGACACAACTCCCCTCCTTTAACTCCTTCCCTATGCTGGTAACAATTGTGCCTTTGGGAAGACAGAGCACAAAACTCATAGATGATCTTGTTTCCCCAAGGCTCTTTTTGCTCACCTGCTTCTCCCAGCCCTGCAGAAATTTGTACTAAGATGCTGCTGAAGGAGTAGAAGGAGGCAGAATACTTGCTACAAACAAACAAACAGCATCACTTTCTTGCATTAAAAAAAAAAAATCCCTACAACATTTCTGTGATGGTGCAAATTCTGATGCAAAAACACATCCAGCCTTGCATAGAAGACTTAGCAGTGTTGCTCCTCTCCGAGATCCCAGCCCAATGGATTTCTGCACAGTAACAAAATAGGGTGAAGGAGGCATTGTTTTTCTTGCTGATTTTTATTTCTTTTGCTCAGCAGTTTTAACATCCCTTGCTATTCACTTTCTCCCTACTGAGCTCAAGCAGTCCAAATTGTTCAGCCTTGCTCCCAGAAAATCCTTCTCACGCCTTTGCTGTGCTCAGGTCCTTAGTAAGTTCAATAACTGCAGCACTAAATCTGGCCCCTTGTTAAACTGACTGCAGAGCCACCAAGGGATTTCAGAATCACAGAATATTCTGAGTTGGAAGGGACCCACAAGGATCATCCAGTCCAGCTCTGACGTGAATGGCCCATACAGGGATCCAACACATGACCTTGGCATTACTAGCACCATTCTCTAGCCAACTGAGCTAGTGCCTGGTATTTCACAGGATTCTCTCTTGTTCTGGTGACATACTGAGACTTAACTCACCACTGGCCTGTGGTTCTAGAGATTTAGCTGATGTGAGGAGTTAGTTTGAACCTGAACCTCCTCCCCCCTTACTTTGTGGGACTCTCCAGTTGAAGCTGGAGAAAAAAACCACATTTTATCTTGATGAGATACCAGTGATACAGATGAGAATGTTCTCCACTGAGGGTGAGGACACTTCTTAAGAATACCCCAGTAAACACATTGGACACCACCTCTGGGGATGAGGTGGAATTTTATTACAGGAAATTACTTTCTGCCTGAAGGTCCTGAGAGATGCCTGCTTCAGCAGGAGCTGTCCAAGATACAGGAACATGTACATTAACAAGCCTGCCCATTGCTGAGGGTGCCTGGGCTCCTATCCTCCAAGCAACCTGAGCTGAATGGACACACTGGTAGAGAATTCAAAGGCCTTTTCAGTTCCATCAGCTGACATTAGGGCCAAAGACTGCTCTTCCTCCTGTTCTCTTCCAAACTTGTCTTTTCTTGCTTATTACGTTTTAGTTTTCACCTTTAATCCCTGTTGGTCACTGATAAAGCAGAATTCATCAGAGGGGGAAAAAAAGGAACAAAAAAAAGCTTTACTTCTTAAGTTAAAAGAAATTAGATTCTAAATCTTCCTGTATTTATTCTATTATCACAATAGAGTTTCATACTAATGTGGATGTCACATGTGGGGCTGGAAAAAAAGAAAAACAGAAAATATTTTAAGATATAATGAGGGAAGCTGATGATTTTGCAATGGTGGTGAGCCCCTTCCTTTGTCTTAGTGACACAGCTTTATCCTGAGCTGAAAAGCTTTCTCTTCACTTCCAAGTAGGGTATTTTTAAAAAAGTTAATTAAGGACTAGAAATGGAAATATTACACTTACTGCCTTGTATAATGCATGCTGAAAGCAGAAATAACCTTTCATGACTGGAAGTAATCTTCATGACTTACTCAGCTAACATGCTAAGAAATAAAATAATTATTTGTATTTAAAACTAGTAGAATACTTCCAGTGTTTTGGCACAAATGAAATGTCAGCAGTTCAAATTACACAGATGACAAGGATGTCCCTTTGCCTAAAAGGACACAGAGCTTTCATTTAGTATAAAAACAGAATAGAGTAGGTACTTACAAGTACCCAAGCACATCGTACATCACACCACCCGCTAATGCTTTGAACACTTCCCTCTTCTGTAACTGTGAACAAAGAACAATTATTGCAATAAATAAATCAACAAATACATAAATAAAGATGCTAGAAGATGCTCCTTGTACTGTGCAGAAGACCTATCCTCGAGGAGCTCTTCTGAGAAACCAAAGCAGCCTGCTCCTCTTTGGGGAAAGACCTAGCCATCAAAACCTTAGGGTTTTTTTTAAAATATACAAACTGAAACCCAGGAACAGGCATAATGCAGAGGAGGAGCTGGTTTAATGTTAGGTTTTGTTCTTTGCAGACCTCTCAAGTCCAAACTACTGCCTCACTTGCTTGGCATCCATGGGCTTTACCTTCCAAAGCTTCCACCCCCTGCACAGCTGTGGGCACCCAGTGACAGGACACACGCTTTCAGTATCTGCACTTCTGTCAAACTCTCGGTAATTTTGGGCCAAGGCAATAAAGATTTAAACGTGGGGAACAATTCTAGGAAGCTTTCAGCTGTCACATCAGGAAGGAAAACAGCAGCTTTGTTGCTGCCTTGACATTGTCCCCTGCTCCAAGGCAGGGTGGCAGCCAGAAATGGCCCTCACCAAGTGCCACACGCCACCTCTCCAGGAAATGCCACATTTCAGAGAAAGCAAAACTCAGATCATGTTCATGTCTCATTCATACTCACATTGCTAGAATTTGAAAAAGTAGTCGAGTAAGAAATCAAAGTTGAGCTTGATCTTCTAATTTTCTTTCTCTATTTGCTTTTTGTGAATATCTGCAGAAATTGCCCTGCTCAGAAGTGTTTCCAGGACTGGCACTGACACTGGTTGGCCTGGGTAAAACCATGCTTCATGAGGGGAGCAGAGTCTGGGCACTCATGCCATAGCTCTTCCTAGCTATGACAAATAAGAGGGCTACTCTACAGCTCCTTGCCAGTAGCCACCTCTCACATCCTCCTGCCAGCAACAGAGGAGATGGCTGACGGTGTCCTTGAAGGATTTTCTAAGAACTCTGTTATCTTCAGAGATTTTCTTCTTTCATTTCACACACCAAGTGACATAAAACAAAACCAAACCAACCACAAATAAAGGGGATGAGTGGGTGTGGGAAACACATTGGATATAGAAAAACAAGTCATGAAACAATCAGTAACAGAAACAATCAGTAGAAGTGCTCACAGTACCTGGGACAAAATATAGACAGTTAACTGCATCTTTCCCTACTCAAATTATGCAATTGCAAATGTATCAAGCATGACTGCTGTTATCAGTAGCTTTACTCCAGTTCTTGGGTGAGGAAACAATTTTCCAGATATATGTATTTGGAAATACCAACGCACCAATTTCCTGAAATTAAAGTTCACCAGACTAAAGCCCTTTAAATACATACCTCTTTTCTGCATCCACCACATGCGTAGCAATTGCTGGCCAAAAAGCTTTGAGCCAGGCTATGCGGGAAGTTGTAACAGGTGTCAAAAGCACAGAAGGCCTCCTCAGAAAGTACATATTAAACCTGCAACTTTTAAACTCTGGTAGTTGTTCAAAAGTGGACCCACCCACCCTTTTCTGTCCTGTTTCCCTGTGTCAGAGACACACACACCAGCCTGAGTTTCAAAGCATGTGCCCCATCACATGCTGGTCCCAAGTGCTGCGGCTCGTGTGCTGAGGCTTTTGGGTTTCAAATTTAAAAGCTGCCAGATGAAAACTTCCTCACTTGAGAAATTGCCACACATAACCGAGCCCCTGGGGACAGCAGGCCATACTCAAAAACCTATGGTTTAGTTCTAACCCTAAACAAAGGGTAGCTCAAATGCCAATGCTTCCAAAACATCATTAACCTCTGGCATTATAACGCAGAGACTCGTTTCACCTATGATGGCCGAACACCCTCTTACATCTCAGTAACTTAAACTCCCACTCCACTTACTCTGCAACATACTCAGTCCTGCACACACTGTGTATTATATAATGCACAACATGAGTGCAATGAACTGAAGAGTGGATGCTTCAAAAACTGGAAATTAAAATATTTAACTGCCACTCCTTACAGTACCAGACAAAATGGGAAAGTGGAACAGAAAAAAACCTCTCCTATATAATAAAAGGTCAGCAAAAATGGGTATGGGATGAGTTCCTACCACTACTCACGCCTTTTTCTCTTCCATCTCACATACCACTTCCTTGTGGGACTGCAAGGTTTATGGACCACCTCTCCTGTTTTCCCCACCTATTTATATATTCTCTAACGGTACAGAATCCCAGACACTAAGAAAAAAAACATTGCTGCACTGTAGAGTCCCACTGTGAGTACTTTAGAGGTAATTAATTTTGTACACAGTGAAATTATTTCACAACCACAACCTTTTGTTCAATAAAAACCAACCACTGTAATTAATGCTTAGTTCCCTAATTACAAAAAGCTGCATTATTCTCATTGACCAAACACAGTCACAGATAAAAAAAGATGACTCACAAAGGAGATTTATTTTCTGAAAATTGCATGAATTTTTCACTGTTTCTTACAATGAATTATATTTTCTATGTAATCTTCTTACTGCTGCTAACTTTCTTAGTGTCTTAAGGCCACTACTTCACCTGGGAATTGTTCAAAACTTGATCTGACAGCAAGGAGATGCAGAACACACGTTGGCACAAGTTAAGAAGAAAACCCTGCCAGGACTGGAGTGCAGGGCTGTGTGTGAAAAGTGGTGTAGTCCCCACACTGCACTTCCCAGGTAATCTCTGTCAGAGCTCACAGAGATGCCCTCAAGAGCCAGGGGTGCCACTTCCCACCCTCTTAAGGAGGAAAGTGGGGGCAGGTTTCTTAGACACATCTCTATCTGAAAGCTGCGTGCCTGTATAGAATATAGCATCATATTCTGTCCTGCACAACAACCTTACTCTACTCCAGCTGCTGACAGTTCTGCCAAAGCACAAAAAAAAAAAAAAAAAATTTTGCCCTGAACTCCTAATTATTATAAAATTGCATATCTTTATTTTTTCAGAACTAAGGTATTTTATTGCATTTAGCATCACCATTCAAATTTAGGAATAAAATGCATACATCGAACCATGATGCAGACTTGACTGCGATATCTCCGCAGTTTACAACGTTCAATCTGAACACACGAACAACTCAAAAAACATTATTGCTGATGATGGAATAGCTCCATCTCCTGGAATAGAAGTTATTTTCCTGACAACTGCCTTTATATTTCCAACATGGATCTACGTGTAAAAAATTCTATTTCAAAATCCAACCTGGATGTTTTCACTGATTGCAGATGAATCTTGGGTAGAAAATGGGAGGAATTTACAATAATAATGTGGTTTCTGATAAAATTTAAGAAGCATTAATTATTTCCTCTTAGTGCTGAAAATGCCTATAGATTGTTCAACGTGCCATACTAAAGGCTGACCTTACTATTTAAGAAATAGCTGTGATCTGATTTTGAAAATAACAATTTAAAACCCTTGCTTAAGACAAAACACTCAACACATATACTTAACTTTCAGCTTCACATTAAAGTTTTGCAGTTTTACAGAAGTGTGTTTGTGATTAAAAACTGTTATAAGCAGGGAGCAAGTGAAGCCCCTGCTGAAGTCCCCGAAGTCTGAACTACAGAGAAGGGGCTGCAAGTGATCCTTACTGCTATTTATCAAAACACTTCAAGTTATGTTTAAATGAAATATTTCAGATTTCATTTTACACAGGTAATGAATTAGTTATGATCCCCATATGTAAATTTAACTTATGGTCAACTCAGGTGTCAAAAAAGCTGGAGAGACCAGAACAAAACAATGACTACAATTCCTAATTTCATCTCTTTGATATATCATGGGCATATTCCATGGCTGCTGTCTAAAAAAAACAAGTGTTATTAAACTAAGTTCGTAAGTATTCACTCACAAAGGGAAAAGTGCATTGAAGCTCTTGGTGATCTAGTCACTGGTGCTGTGTTGTATTTCTTGATTTCACAGGAAGGGTAATGCCACCAGAAAGAAATGAAAAACTAAACATGTACATTTCCATCTCCATTTGAAATAGTGGTATATCTAAAGTTAATACATACTCACAGACACACCAGAATAGCAGAAATTTAAATAAACTTGTTTAACAAAACAAAGCAACTGAAGCTTTATTTATCTATATAGAAAGATGCATTCTTATGTGCATTCTTTTAAGCTAAGGAAAATGAAGAAGCCATGCAGCCCTCACAAGAAATAAATCCTCAGGTGGTAATATATATACATAGAAAGTTTCTCCTTTAGCTGATGATTCCTCTCAACAGATAATTGATGCCATTTAGGAGAGACTTAAGCTTATGAGTACTTTCTAGTAGAATATTCTACTACATTTTTTTTTCAGTACAACAGCAAAACCATTGCTTGAACCACCATATTGTTTGCATCAGTTAAGTAAGAGCAAGTAACAAAACTTGAGCAGTTAAACATGTATCAGGAAATCAACTACTTAAGTAAGCACAAGGAAACGATAAAGAACAAATTAAAGGATTTTTCTTCAAGAAAAATTATCTTTCGACTTGTTGCAACTTCACATCTCATATGGCTTTTGAATGGAGGCATTAGTTAAAAGAATCTACCCACCCATAGTCAAGTATTAACTGTATTTAAATACAGCAATGCAAGGACAAACAGAAGTTAAAAATTTAGCATACCATATTACTTCATGTAATATGGCATAGAACCCCTTTCTATAAGGCTACAACGGACAAATTTACATTAATATGAGGTACTGGCATGTATGATTGGAAAAGTAAAGACAAAAAAAGGATTATACAGCATTGTCATCAGACATCTCTTTTTTTCTTTCCTTTTTCTTTTCTTTTTCTTTTTCCCCCCTTTTTTTTTTTGAGGAGCTTTTGGTTCTAGTTTTCTTTTTTACAAGATGCATGTCTTGATGACCACATGCTCTAAGCTTATATTCATTTATTATTACATATATATTTTATTTGTAGGGGCAATTGAGAGAGAGTCACAAATAACGAAAGGACACTAAGGTTTTAATAAGGGCAACAAAAAAGTGTTTTCACCAGAATAGATTCACATTACAGTACACCAATATTGACAGCATTCTCTTTTGTCTATTTTTGGTACATAAGATGGAATCTCTCTACATAACCTTATAAGGCTTCAGTAACTAAAAAGTAAAAAACCTATTAGTTTACAATTCATTTAAAAATTCTGAAAGACACAGCAAGTTCTAAACTTTAGTAGTGCTACCCAAACACAACCATCTGGTTTAAGAAGCCATTAAAAGAGCTTCCTCCAAGGGAGCTTCCAACAGCAGAGTTGTGCAACATGGATGTATCTTACTACAAGGGGGAAAAAAATTACACATGGCACATTCTCATTCATATTTTGCAATGTAAAAAGTTACAAACATACCTAATCAAATAAATAATAAAAAAGAATCTGAAATGTGTTTGTTATGCATCCTAAAACCACTACGCAGAATAATGGAGACTTTCACTCACAAACTATTTACATGGTAATACCCGGGTGAGGGTACACACTGCTACAAAACTCATAAAACAAAGGGTAAACTTGAAATGTTTTCCATAGTAAAGGTCTAGCAGCATGACTATATCTAATGCTGTTTGTTGTCTTGACAGTTTTTGGAAGTTTGTTTTAATCTATGTCTTCGTCCAGTTCGTAATTGTCTTTATCATAAATATCTTTTACTAAAAGAACCCGTACGAGCATGTTTTCCAAAGTGTTGCGGTCCAGGGAAGTGGCAGTGTACCAGATGGGGCTCTCCGCCGACACGGAGCACTCGGGCTGCAGGTAGAACATGTCTGTCCTCTGGTTCAGATTCTGTGGGCTGCAAGGAGCAAAGCACAGGGGCTGAGAAACACAGCCTCACACGACAAGACAGTACGTTAGCAGCTCCACAATCTTGCACCAACAAAACTCTAACGGTACCTAGGCAAGTTACCAAAAAAACCCCAAACCAACCAAACCCAAAAGAATAATGTGGAGAAATGTGGTCTTGTTCACAGAAGGAGCCATGCCAGGTCTGGCCCAAACCCAGCCAGTCCCACATCCTCAGAGTCCCAGATGCCTGGGACTCAGCAAGCACGCAAGAGACCACAGACTCTTCAAAAACCTGCAGATCCAGGAAAGTACTTTTCATGATCTGTAAAGAGGCCCAACACTAATTACAACATTAGTGGGTAATTGCATCAATACAAAATATTGATTACGTCAGTAATTGCTCACACAATCATTGGCTGACGCGGCTGTCTCTGAATGTAGGGCCCCTGAAAAGTCAAGGATGGTAGCTCTGAGATGCACAGAAATGTAACCAGCTAAAATCCCTCCTCCTCCTATTTTATTTAAAAGGTTGGTTGCTCTAAATCTTAATCCCTTAATTCCTTCCCTGCTATATTATGGAATTAGATGCAGCTCAGAAACATCCTCTAAGACACTCCTTTCAGGAAATTTTAACAGTTCATCCATTTAGGCAAGTCTCAGAAGAGAATTTTCAATTCTGGATGAACAAGTGAACTCAAGCTCCCTCCTTCACAATACTGCAGACTTCAGGAGTCAACTCTATTTCGTGTTTCTTCAGTAAAAATAAGGATTTTTACTAGCTCACCTTCCCAAATTGGTTGATAAGATTTCAGGTTCACCTGCGATTGTTGGATTGTTTTGCCTTCATGTAAATCAGATAAAGAGTCAGATGAGAAGTAAAATATGGTTGTTTAAAAGAGTCTAATAATTTAAATATTTTAACCTCCTCCCTACTTTCTTGAAACAACAGTATTTTTATAGGAACAAGCAACCACAGAATCATTGAATCAATCAGGTTGGAAAAGACTTCTGGGATCATTGAGTCCGACCTGTGGCCCAACACCCCCATGTCAACCAGACCATGGCACGGAGTGCCACATCCAGTCTCCCCTTAAACACTTCCAAGGATGGTGACTCCACCATCTCACTGGGCAGCCCATTCCAATGTCTAATCACCCTTACTGTGGAGAAATTCCTCCCTAATGTCCAACCTAAACCCCCCATGTGCAGTTTGAGACTATAATGAGACAATAATACAGTGCTTCATAGCTGTGAATGAAAGCATCCTGAAATTTCAGCTACAGCTATCCACTGGTTGCCAAGTGTATTTCAAACAGCTGGCATTACCTAAACTTTTACAATAGTTTTTACAGTATTAAGTATGCCACTAAAATTATTTCAACAAAATTAGAAGCACAACCAGGAGAAACAGTCTGCTGCTTCAGTTAACAATGGTGACCAACACCTGCAAGAGAGCATGGCTTGAAACCACATCATCACTGATGCTCCAAATGGGTTTAAGAGCATTATTTTCCCCAAAGTTGAGATGACTTCCCCCAGTGACGGTATAACTCAGTCCAAAAATCCAACTTTGACTTTTTAATGACAAATCCTCTTCAAATCATCAAAGCAGAGAAAGTGAAGGCAAAATCTTCCTGCAACAACCAGGACCAACTGAGTTTATGAAAAATAGGTGGTTGCATTAACAGACCACAAGCTATGCTTTACTTGTTTCTCTCTGTAAACTCACATGCTCGCGCTTCTGCTGATGCTGTGTGTGAGCTCTACCATGCCATTTCTTACTTAATTTATTGTCTTGTATATACAAGGTGATTTTACTTCTTTGGTATCACTTGCCCACATTTTCCTTAGAATTACACAAAATCTATGTTAAAATCAGCCCCTTGAATGGCTGTTACAATTAAGGAAAAGTACTTTCCAAGAAATCTTGTTTTCAAGCTTCTAAAACACTAAGCTTGTAAATTAATTTTTTTAAGAGTTGCCTAAGCTTTTATTTTTAATGTAATAATTTCTGCTTCCTTCCTTCCTGCACAATTAATTGTGGAGATTGGAAGGAAACAAGTGACTTCTAAATCCTGGGTTACTGCCAGCAGTAGTTTTCCTACTACAAAATATTTTAAACATGCTTCCACACTGGGTACCTCAAAAGCATCTACATTTCAGGTGCCTGATAACTTATATTGAAGCAAATCTGGTGTCTTAATCCAATTCTTACTGAAGAGATGGAGATCTCACAAACAAAACCCTCAGTAGCAAAACCCACCAGATCCTTTGCTGGCAATTCTCTGCAGAGATACTTCGCATTCCCAGGTAAGAAAATTGAACTGTATTGTCATTCCTAGATAGAGCCCTTGACAATTAACACTGAAGTACTCCAGTGCTCCCACACTTTATGCACGTCTTGTCCAGATACAGAACTGCAGATTTCAATACTTTCATTTAGGTATTTTGCAGAAGATTTCAATCCATTCCCTTTGCTTGAGCACATTTCATGTTGCACCAAAACAGTTCCCTTTTGGACCTGGCTTACTCCAGACCCTGTCTGTATTACCCTGTATCACACTTACCTTTTAGACAGATAGCACTCAAACATTTTCACAGGACATCTTGCTGGATCAGATGTGTTTTCAATTTGTTCGAATACAGGCACATCATCTTCATGTTTCCTTTTTCCAGTAGTAATTTTATCTTTAAGAAGAAAATCAACAACAATCTAAGCTATAACTTGAAGTTATTTTACATTTTCAGTAAAATTTCCCATAAGCAGCCCACCAAGCACCACAAGGTTGTCACCACAACTGTGCAAATCTGCAAACTGGAAAGGCCACCCACAGGCGCGGCAAAGTCACAGCGTTTCACACAGAGACAAGTGGGCTCAAATTAACTCAGAGACCCTGCAGTCCCCATGGACCACCCACTCCAATTAAAGTTCTGGGAGCTGAGAGCTGCTAGGCTTTGTATGCAAAGGCAGAGCTCTGGCTCCTGGCCAAGTGCCCAGATGTCCCTCATCAGTGCCATGTGGATGCTGCTGCAATAATAATTTTGAATTGCCGCTGTACCTTCATTATCAGCTCTGCAGAGGGAAGACACTTGATATCGAAGACAAGCTTTGCTTTCCATTGTTAGAGGATTTTTCTTCCACTGTCTAAAAACAGTGCCAAAAGAAAGTCTTAAGTGCTGCTCCACTGTTTTCAGGCCAAAATATTTAGTGTTAAAGTAGAACAGAGTATTCAAAAGAGCAACAGGTGAATGCGATCCCAGCTGTTTAATCCTCCAAAGGTAATCTTCTTCAACTCGAGAGAATATTGATCCTTGGTAAAAAAGAATAGTAGAGAAAATACAATGGATTAGCTCGTGAACTGTCAAGGTGGAAAAAAAAATCAAGTTTTTTTTTACTGTGAAATGTAACAAAATTATTATAACAGAAGCTGCTGATAAACTTATTTATTTATATGTCCACACTCCCCAAACCCACCCATTAGAGACACTCACTGAGACAGTCAATGGGAAATATGAGCACAGGCAATTTTAGAGAGAACACATTTCTGTTTAGTTACAATAGCACTGCTGACATGCAGCTCTCTCATGCTATTTCATAGAAATTAATGTTCAATGGAGTCACCTTCATTCCATCATAAAAGGCATATTTATTCTGCTCAGACTAAGGTCTCCAAACATTGTACCTTCTTCTTTCTTATTACTAATGGATATCTCACTTGGAAAGCACTCCTGGACCATAACAGGATACAAGAAGGGCCCAACACAGGCTCTCTGGGATGTACTGAGAGAAGCCAAAATTGAGTAGAGAAAGGAAAGGGTCTGGCAAGGACAAGCCCTCACTAAAATGAGGACTGTGAGAAAGAAGAGTTGATTCTGCTCTTCAGGACCAACACTGGCCTGCTGGGAAAAAACTTGCTTTCTCCATGAACTGATGATCCTTCTGAGCAGAAGACTCCTGGCAGAGAGTCCTTCTAACCCAGGTAAGAAATTCTAAAATACATCACTTATTAACTCTACCTACATATAATGCAGTGTCTGCCTGCTTCCATCTGGGAAAAAAAAAAGGGTTAAAAAAACGTTTGGCTCCAATAAAAACTACAGGTCAAAAAGCTTTTTTAAACTTTCTCTCCTAAAGATGGATAGTCAATTTTAACAAACAGTGGCAAAAACAACTCTTGTAACATGGATTACCCAAACACAAGACAAATAAAAATAAGTACAGTCTTAAATTAAACCTTAGAACACATCTCTGTAATTTTTGATCAAGTACTACAATTACTATTGCAATGTATAACATA
>JANRGV010000051.1:42284605-42305478 GCA_024734035.1 Alethe castanea | reverse complement strand
AAGAATACTTAACTATTAAGAGAAGAAAGACATATAAGATCAAAAAGAAAATTACCATCTGGAAGTATGCTTGGTTGCCAACTTCGAAGGATTTTATTTAATTCCTGTTCAAATGTCTGGTAGGTTGGATCAATAAATATGTTGTCTTTTCGATTACTTCTATATAAATACTACAGAAAAGAGAGAGACACAGTATTTACAACTCCTGATTAGAACAACTCCTGTGCAAGCATTGTACTGAAAAACAGTATCTAAATATAAAGCTATGCCTCTTTTCCAATACCTAACAGGTAACAATTACTTCTAATATAATTGTATGTTGTAAATTTCTCACTGGATATGAATCATAGTTTAATTACAACTAACATTCTTCTCTAATATTTCCTGTGTGCAACATTGTATCAGTGAATGGGGAGTCATTAAAAAAACCCAAACCACAAACAAGTTATTTATCTTTTCCTCCACCTAGGCCTTCAAAAAAAAAAAACAACCCCAAACCAACCAATATTTAGTAAGAGTCTGTCCTTTTAAATGTGAACTCCAGACAGTGACAAAACCATCTTCAATGGAAAAGTGGGGAAAAAAACCCCCACCCATATATTTGTGGTAATAATATACACCAGTGCAAGAAGGATGATAGGACAGTGCAAGGCGTTGGCCTGACCTTACAGACAGAAATTCTTTTGAACCTTTACCAAGAATTAATGGCTGAGGATTACTATTTGACATTATCCTCTTTGGAGACATTTCTAAGAAAGGGAGGCTTCTTAAATTTTCCACTTTGGGGTTATCTTTGCAAGAACATGCCTGTTAGTGAATACAATAAAAATGACAGACAAAAACCACATTTGCTACTGGAAATGGCATCTATTTCTGTACCTATGCTTGAAATCACATTAAACACAACACTTATTCATAATAGGTGATCACAGTTCAGTACATCCTGGCTTCTTTATCTTTGCACTTAATTTAATCATAAGGGAAAATGAATGAATACACTTTCTACAGGTTTTCAACATTTTAATTTAGATAATTACATATGATAAGTTTAACTAATTCCTCAGAGCACAATATTCCCCCCACATGTGCTTGTTTCTACATACACCAGTTTTGATTTTATAAAGCAGTTCTAAGCCAGATAATACAGCTTACTACAAGCTTCATGGTGTTTGCCCCTCCATTCCCTGGCACATTTTTCCACCATGTGTTTTTCTCTGGTTCTCATTAAATGCTCACACTGAATGCTGGCAGTAGAAATGAAGACTGAAAACTGGTTCAAAACCAATCTGCACACAAGGCTATGAGAACTCAACTAAAAATACTCTTTTCTCCTGGTTCAGAGTAAGTGTTGACTAAACCCTGGCATTCCCAGTAGAAGTCTGGAGCTCCCTGGACCACCAGCACTGCAGTCTATAGAAGATGACATTGCGTGGCAGGGCAGACTCCAACCTATCAACCAAACCTGCAAACCTTCATTCCCAAACCACAATGCCATGCTCTGCTGCTCTACAGACCCTACAGGGGCAGGATGAGCACAAGCCATTCCCACCTGAGATGAGCCCTACTGTAACAGCAGCACATGGGAAGGAACTGAATGTGCCTCTGGATCCCACAGCAGAGGAGAACAGCCTGAATTGCTGCCCAAAATGATTTTGTTGGTCTGACCTCCAGAAAAACATCTGCCAAACTACCAGCCTGCCCTAACAACCTCATTACCAGACACACAAAAAACAAGAAAAAAACTAAATCCCAATAATCCCAATCAGGGACAAAGAACAAAGGCCATGTTGCAACAAAGGAGCACTGCAGGCTAACACATTCCTCTAGATGAATCCTCTCCACCAGATACCTGCCTGACCATGCAGTAGCCTTTATTTGTAAGTGTGATATTCTTCAGGATCACTACTTCAGAGTTATGAAAACCAACCATTATTGAACCACTTCTCTCTGAAAGAAAAACAACTTCAGCTGCAAATGAACCTGAACTGAGAAACTGCACCATCTGAGTCAGGGACTCACTTCCTGGAACAGATTTTACAGTGCTTCCTTTTGGAAAAGGTTATTTTACAAAATTAAAAAAACCAAACCAAAACAAAAACAAAAACAAACAAACCAGAAAACCAACTTAGAACTTGAAGAATCCTGGGCTCAAACCACCTTCTATACATGAGGAAAAGCTCCAAACTGAGTGTGCATTTAGCCACAATGAATGCAGTAATGCTGGTGGAAAGGGAATGTACTTTTTTACTAGCCAATGGTTCCTACATTTTCTTTGAAGAGAAACTTACTGTAAGGTAGCAAAATAATAATGATCTTTGGCCCAACTGTATCCTTAAATGGCATATTTTAATCTCCTCTGATCCCCTTCCAAGTCCAACAAAGCCAATACCTTTTATGCAGTAGCAGACAATTTATTCTGTTTCAGGGTTGGGGTTGCCAGATGGAAAGGACTAAGCAAATTCTAGAAGGGACTGGAGTTTTATTGTATATTGTGAACATTGCATTTAGTGTACCACTAGCTTGCTTAAACATGTTTCTTCAGAAGGGTGGTACACCCCCAAATATTTGCCATTAGCACACAGATGATGGCTGCAGCTCTTCACAGGTCATGTTTCTGTCCCTCACTTGCTGTCTGCCTTTGTGAAATGCAAACTCATCAGAACACAGCACATCTTCCTACTAGTCTAATAAATCAGCCAACAAATCAGGGCTGTTCACATTGCATGAATTAAATACTGGACATCAAGTATAAGCAGCAAAATTGCAGTAAAATGACCACATGTTGCTCCACTAATGTTCCTGCATTGTGTATGTGTATTAGGCCTCATGATAATTGTGGTTGCCACACAAACTATGGTTCTGAAAAGCTGAAAAAAAGATGTTTTATACATAACTAGCTTTCATGACTGACAAAATAGACAATGTCAAAGGTATAAAGAGAAAGATTAAAAAAAAATAGTTCCATTTTATAAACACATACTTCCCTCTGTGCACTGTTTATCTGCTTAACACGAGTATTTTCAATTCAACAGAAAGGTACAGAGAGACAGTGTATCATGCAAGTGCAGAAGCAGAAAGCTACCTGAATTTGAAACACGCCTTGTAGCAATATTGACTAAAAAGCCACTGACTAAAATCAATGTTTGCTTCTCAAGTTTCAACAATGAGCATACTTGCAACACAGGAAAATTACTATTTTACTATTTATTTTTTAAACATTTCAATTTAAAAATTTGTTACTTGATTCATGTTCTCTGCCTCAAGTATGGAACGGTTTAAGTAGAACTGCAAACCCTGTGAGCAGCTCACTTTCCACATCATACACATATTTTATTGCCTTTTAACTTGAATGAAATCTTCTGTGTTCTCAGCTCTGAACACTGCTTATTTTACCTATGTTTTGCCTTACGTAGCAAAAATTAAGACAACCTTCCCTGCTCAAAAGATAAGCTTTGGAACAGCTTCTCTAATTATCCAGTGACAGGTTACTGCCTTCACATACATTACATCTAACCTGACTCCTTCCTATCTTACTGTGTGTAAGACAGTCAACATAGCAGAGTTTCCTGCACTCTATCCTGCCTGCCCACAGTTTGCAATACTCAGTAAATTAGACCCTCCACAAAAGACACTTAACTTAGGTTGTTTCCTCTATATGCTAAAGAACTGAATTAGTAAAACTCTTAAGAGACCATGCCTTGTTTCATTCTGTTTTTACATTGGACATCTTTAGCAAACAAAATGAAGCACAGCATTTGAAAAGACTATGTAGTTTTTGACTAGGTTAATTACTTGCTTTAACACAGCAAGAAGCTTAAAATTATTACAATAGACCAATTTGTGTTTGAGTTTCCAGGATGGGTTTTCAAATTCATTTCCTACACAGACAGCTTCTGCCATATGATTACATAGCAACCTGATCACAGCCATATGTTAAGGGAAGCTCCTAGCCAGTAAATCCATGTTATCCCCACTCTTCTACTGAAATGGGTTACAGTCAAATCAGCAGCTCCATTTCCCATCTCTACAGCCTCTACTAACCTCCTGAATTCCAAGACACAGATAATAGATGCTGTCAGGTGCATAGTTCTCTCCATTAGGCCTTCGAATTTCATTGACAAAATGTGTCAACCCATAGTTTAACTCAGCTGAAGTATGTGATAATAGATCTTCCTTTAATTTCACAGACTTTACTGTAAAATAGAGAAGAAATGCTACATTATACAACAGAATTGTCACACAGTGAGGGTGGGATGGGATATTTCTGGACTGGAAACTGAGAAACTTGCTTGATGTCCTCTCCATTAACCAATGAATGCGACCAAAATGTACTAAGCAGTTAAAATGCTAGGTCTGTATTAAAACAATCAAGGCTCCCACAGTAAAGTCTAATTAACCAAATGCAGTAACACCTGCTAACAAAGGTACTGACATGCACAGCTCAGGATGACACAGAGACAGCCCAAGAAGCTGAAGTGAAGCCAGTGGTGTAGAGGGGCACCTTCAGGGGAAACAGCAGTTTCCAAAGATCCAAGAGCACTACACAAGGGTGCTGAGATGCAGCACAAGGGAGCTGAAGAACAGCAGGAGTAGCAGCAATTCCCCTTTTCCCTCAGAGTACAAATGTGTACAGAGAGGAGAGCTGCAGGAAGAGCAGCACCGCTCCAGGGGATCAAAGGCCACCTTGCACCAGAGCTCCACAGCCAAGTAATGCCAGCCTCAGAGAAAAGATCTCCTTACAGGACAAAGAGTAGGAGGATGCCTCTCCCTTGCCATTTAGAAGCCCAGAAATGGTGTGAACTCTGAAGTGAGTTAGCATATAAGGAAAAATAGGATGCAAACAAAAAATCAAAATGGTCACAGAAAATCAGAATAGCCAAGAAAGTGCTGTCCTAGGTTTCTTGAGAAATGTGAGACCCAGCATTTTGAACGAAATAGGAAAAACTAGAAAAAAAAGAGTTTGGCAACTCTGTAGTAAAATAATCTCAGTCATGCTGGGAACATTAAGGACATGAGAAAAATTCTATCAAAAATTCCATCTGAGAATCACACAGGTACGCTAATTTTCCCTACCAGGTCAGAATCTGGATGCCAGATTTTTGGAACTACTTACTTGATTTCAGTTCCTCTAACTGTGGCAGCTCTTCGTCTAAATAGCGCGACTTTACCCAGTGCTTCCAGGCATTCACCCCGTAGGCGTATTTGAAGGGAAAGCTGCACTCGGAGTTCTCGGAGCTGTCATCGTGCGACTGGTACTCTGACACTGCTTTCCTCTTCACACCCTGCCACGGGAGGGGGACACACAGGTTAACAGAGGCTCACCCTGCTGGTGGCACACAGCGTCTGGCACAGCCACCTGCGGGCCAAAGTGCACGCTGAACCTCAGTGCCCTCAGAGTTCCATCCTGTTAATGCACAGCGAGCTAAAGGTGCGATGAATCTGAGTCACGGGCTCGACTGGTAGGCTCAAATGAACCCAACAATGGAAAAAGCAGCACTTAAATCTTACATCTTGCCAGATTAAAGCATGCCCAGCATGGGTATGTGGATAATAGTGAAAGCTTAGACTCCAGATTTGATACTAGAAAGACTCATTTATTATCAGAAAACTTTAGTAGAAGTTGGCTGGTGGTTTAAAAGCTGCAATATCTACTGCAGTTACCGGAACAAAACCATTTCAGCTTTGTGCCAGGCATAGGAAACTATTTATTGATAGTGTCCTTCTAAATAAAAGACTATGGGTAATTTGTATCCAATGTCTAACTAAGATTGACTAAAAATAAAATCTGGGAAAATTACAATAAAAAAAAAAATTTTAAGCTCTCTATAAAGGAAATGTTATGGCTCCCAACATAAACCATGGTAATGCCAATGTTTTTCCATCTTACTATCAAATTAAAACAAGACACCTTTGTTCAAAGTAGAAGGTAAAATAGCACTGCTAAGAATAGAGGAGGTATATACACAGTGGCACATTACACGAACAGTTCTGCCACTGTGAAGCAAAAACAGGACCAGAATTTACAAATCACACTCCTATGAAATCCAACAGTTATCTGCAACTGAAATAATTTTATTACTTGAAGTGTATAAATTTATATCATAAAGATAGGGTATTAGGTATGAGTAGACAGTAACACACTGTAAATCAGTATGAAAACTAAAAAAAAAAAAAAAAACCAAGTATTTTTTCCTACATAATTTTTGTGCTTTTCTTGGTATTTTTAATAGCATGAAAAAATTACCTTCTTTTTGGACCGAGGCCTTGGCTGTTCCTCATATTCTTCACCAAAAACAGGAGGTAATAAAAATTCATTTTCTGTATCAAGCTCCTCAGTTGCTGAAAATACATGACCAGAAATTTATTTCTAAATGGTTTTTAAATAACACTGCCTTGGAAAAAAAAAATTAACTATATTGGTGTGCCTTAACATAAGGTGTCCACAATGGCACACAAATTAACACAACCAAACACTGGATTTTGCAAAGAGGAAACAAACCTATTTTTATATTCAAGCTACAACAAAGCTGTCAAATTGTAAGACAAAGCTGTCAAATAGTTTATTTCTAAGCAAGTTTCACAGGACACAATGCTCAACACTTCAAGTATTATCTTAAGTTGCTACAGCAGAATTTCTTACTATAGATTCTTACATAATGTTTTCTGCCCAGGCTGTCTTTGCTATCAAAAATGTTTAGGTATGGTGAGAATGAGCAGCTATGACTGGAAAAAATACAAAATAACTTAGTACATGCAGTTTTGTTCATGTATTTAGATTATTTCTATTCATGTTTTGTTATTTCTCGTAGGACATTACACTTGGTTAAAACCATTAAGAATCAGAAAGCAAACTCCTTCAGAGAAACTGGGTTTAGTCTATATTTATACAAGTGGTGGAGGTCTAGCTCATGATGCATATTACAGTTAAGTTTGGTAAGCAGGTGTATGGCAGTACATCAAAATACTGTTTATTTAACATTTCAGAGGTACAACTGAGGATTCTATTTCAGGTGATGTTGAGGAATGACACAACACACGAATGGATTGAATGTTGCAGGTCCCACCTTTATTTACTTTATTGAAGATGGTTCATCCCTCATTTAGCCATCAAAGAATGTTTTCAATCAAAACTGAATGCTCTTCTGATAATCTGTTCCACCACTTTATTTCTTGTGACAAATTTCCAACTGGTGCAGATGAAATAGCACTTACATGCACAGATTTCAGAACTTTGCCCCAGACTCAAAAGCAGTCCTGATACCACAAAGAATCTTATCTCAGAAGCACTTCAGTGTAATGAATGCCTCTTACAGACTGCTGCTACTTACTACTCTAACTTACTCATTTCTTTTCTTTCATGGTTTTCCTTTCTTATGTACCTGGCCTCACTTACAAAGAGGGTTAAAAACCCAGTATTCATCTGACTAGTAAACTTCCCAAGACTAAGGTCAGACTAACCCTCAGGCTTTCTCTTCAAACTAGAGCAAACTGGGCATCTACTGCAGATATCTACAACACAGCACAAAGGGAGGGAGCCTGTCAGTTCCTACAGGTGAGGTATGAGAGTCATGTGTCCAAGAGGAGCTATGGAAGAGGGACAGTACAACCAGAAGCTTTCTTGGATCTTGGATTGACTGGGGTATGGTGTAAGGAAACAGACACTGTTCCCTGCATTCTGTAGAGTGGTAGAAATTGTACTATATAGCATCAAGAGCTTCTTTTAAGAAAGGTCTCAAAGCAGTGATTTTTTTTCCGGCTAATTCAAGTAACACTGCTGTTTCAAACACAGATACAGACATTGCCAAGATATTAAAAGGTAACACAAGTGGTGTACAGCATGCCAACTTGCGATTTACTAACAAATTTGAGTCGGAAGTTGACCCTTTAGTAATTTCTTCTCTAAACCACAAAAATACCTGCTATTGAAGAATGTATTCATTATGTTTTCCAAGACACATGCCATCTGAGTCCTTGAGCCTTCAAAATAACTTTCCTACATCCATGGTCAAAACAATGATGCAGCCAAGTTCTTTGTGAACAGTTAACTTCCCCTTTTCTTTGAATTGTTTCAAATACTGTACTTAGAAAGAAGGAAGAACTAATTCAGAAGTCCCCCATCTTACAAAGGCATGACAAAGTTTTACATAAGTCAGTCAACAGATCCTGCAATCAAACAAAGCTCCTCTGAAAGGATGATTAAACAAGGTACAATGGCTGCCCACAGTGTCACAGTATTTATTAAAATCACAGAAGAATTACCTCTAGGAAAGTCTATTTCAATATCAAGGTCTGGCTCATATGGAATATCAGGCAAGCTTGTCCGTGACTCTGAGTTTACGAGATTTGAGTCAACTATCACACCTGTTTAAAAGAAAAGGAAAAGATCTCATTATTTTAAGCAACACATGGATCAGCCAAATGGTGCAGATCCACAATTTTAGAAGCTGAGTTGTTTTAAAATCGATTGTCCTGCTCCTTACCATCCTATATTTTCCTGTTCTTGGGATCTCAGATTTACTTCTCCAACCCTTCAGATGTAACAGATACTTACTAATCCATTGTTCTTCTCCATGAAGGTGAGTCAGCAAAGCACGCATATAGAAAATCAAATACTGGTGAACCTGGATCATATCAACCAATCCCAGAACTCAAACAATCTTGACAAACCTATCTATTTTCCTATCTGATCCTGTCACAACAGACAGACTTTCAAGTCTGCTTTTCTAGGATCTCTTTCTCAAATAAGGCATGCAGACAGGGAGAAACAAGGCTTGAACTCTCCCCAGCTTCTGGCAAACACTGATTGCTCCCAATTCAGTCCTCTGCAAGCGAGCAAGCTCTGATCCCATACATCTGCTCATTTAGCTAGCTATACTTCACAAAAGAGAGCAATGACAAACTTGCAGAGCTACCAGAAATGAGAAGTTTTAGTAGAAGAATGGCAATAGATCAGAATACAGTAAGCCTCCTGGGACTGTAGCTCCACTGGCCTCCTAGGTAACAAGGCACAAAGTGTAAGTTTATGTAATTTGTCAACAATCTTTCAGAAATCTGTTGAAAAAGCTGGTAAAAAACCATCAAAATTTCATGTGAGTGAAGGCAAATTTTCTTGGAAAGATACAGAAGGGACTTGAAGATTTGGGCAAGCAGAGCCAGGAAAAAAGAACAAAGAGACACGGACACTGAGAAACTAAAACTACAAAGTATGTGGGACTTTTTAATCTTCAGATATAAATTTTTACTAGGAGAATAATGTGTTGGTTGTTGCCCAGTAGTGCTTACTCTAAAATCATAGGCTTTTCACTTTCCCATGCTTTGCCAGAGTGCCTAAGAAGCTGAGAGGGAGCATGTCCAGAACAGTTGAACTGAAGTGTCCAAAGGGGTATCCCCACACCACACAATGCTCAGTATATAACTGGGGGAAGCTGCCTGGGAACCACTAACTACTGCCCAGGAACAGGCTGGGCATGGGTAAGTGGGTGGTGAGCACCTGTATGGTGCATCACTTAGTTTTCTTGTGGTTTATTCCTCTCTCTCCCCTCTTTTAATTGTATTTACTGGTATAGTTAGTATTCTATTTTATTTTGTTTCAATTATTAAACTATTCTTGACTCATAAGGTTTACTTTTTTTTCCAAGTCTCTTCCCCACCAAGTGTGAGGGGAGTAAGCAAGTGGTACTTAGTTGCCATCTGACTTTGAAGTACAATGCAACTTAATACAAGACCTCAATGACAGCACTGTTGTGCTAAAACTTTCCCTAAAATAAAAAACCAAACTAAATCCTTCTTGTCACACACATCCCCCAGCACTCCAAACAGTCAAAAACTCATCAGGAAACTCACTGGCCACATCAGAGGCTTCAGTTTTTCCAACATGTTCAGGTACCACCCCTGACAAGTTCAGTAGCTCAGCTTCCAGAGGATCTGAGGGCACTTTCCCCCTCAGCTCTTCTATTGCTGCAAGGATTTTCTCAGTGCTATCCAGAGCAGTGGGCAAAAAAACTGGAACTGGCACCTGTGAAGACAGGGAGGTAGAGATAATAAGTAAAGAAAAAATGCCACAACAAAGCAACCAACAACCAAAAAAAAATCTATACTCTTCTGAAAGACAGAGTTGATACAGATTAGAAACAAGTCACTCTAGTGTGAGCTTACAGAAAATGCTGACAGGTTAGAAACCCAATATCAAGGAGCTATGAACAGAAGGGAAAGCTGGAAAGGACACAGGGAAAAAAAAAAAGACAAAATATTGCTGGCCAAAGTAAGAACAGAAGGGTCTTTGGAACTTCAAATCTGTCTGATTATAACCTCAGACTAACAGCTTGGACAAATCAGCATCTTGTTTTAGTGGCTTGTTCTTTCCTGCTGTTTATCCCGCTCTCACATCCTTTCACAACATAACCTTTTCAGCTTCCTTATTACAAGAACAAATCTTGCTGTTAAAGGCTTATTCACCATATTCAGCAAAAGCAGAAGTATCACTCAGAACCGTTCCTAAAAAGCTCAGTGGCATAAGATTTTCACACTGGAAGCAGGCAGACAGGTCCTAAAGAACAATCAGGGAATCAAGTGCCACTGTCAGACATCAATGCTTTTTCAATAAATAGTGCTGCAATCCTTTAGATGGACCACAAGAACAACCAGCAACACAAGGTGGTCCCACACATGCATATGAATGGATGCCAATTTTAAAATGAAGCTGAAGTCTCACTTACAGGAACAGGAACCGTGGTAGGAACAGGAACATTTTGACTATACATGTTCATAGGCACTGGAACGTAGACTGGTACAGGAATAGGCACTGGGACATACTCTTTTTTCCACTCATCTTCTATTAAAAGAAAAAGGAAAAAAGCAAATACTGCCAGGTATTTAAATATATTTTACACCTGGCATTTAGTGAAAAAAAAATCAGAATATTTACAGTATGTTAAAATACAGTAATATTTAAGAAAAAGCTGCAATGAGAAAATTAGTTCTAGCACAGTTTAGGAGTTACCTGTCTGACAAGATTTTGTCTGCATATGAGGTTTACAGTATGTGGCTTTCGTCATTGTCAAAGGCTTGCAAAGAACTGCCTTGTTCTTCATTTCTCTGTTAGGTGTTGGAGATGGTGGTGGAGCTGAGCCCTGCAGACAAGCAAATAAGAGAAGGTGCTGTTGCACCACACTGATTCCAACACAAAGTCCTTGACTTAATGTATCAGCTGATACTTTTCATAAATGAAATACTGAAGAGGAAGCTCACAGAAGCACAATACAACAGCACCAACAACTATTCTATAATTGCAAGCTATTCTACATTCTTAGTATTGAGCTGCCACGGTCAGGATCATAACAGGAGAGACAGCGCTATTTTTTTTTTTTTTTTAAATTGAAGGTACTCTAAAGACTTTTTTTTTAATGTGCTTAAGTGAAAGTGGCATTTAAGCAATTTTGTAACATAAAAAATAATTTTAGCTGTAAAAAAAGTTCATTATGAGCAGCACGAACAAACTGTAGGTTCAAGATCTAACCTTCTTGAATTATGCCATAGTCCACAGACCACTTCATATTTTTTTAAGAAAAAGGTATTTCTGAATAAAAATGCTCTAAACACTTTTTTATTATCTGAAGTATGAACTTCAAGCTCCCCCTGCTGGCTCTACGACAGTGACAACAAATCCCTGGGAACATCCCATAATGTTCGAGCTGCGTCCTTACAGTCAAGAGGTAAAAATTCCTCTTGCTCCAGACATGTTTTTTGTACCCAAGAACCTCTTTTAGAATCTGATTTGAGAAACAAACTCTCAGTTCTATTTGGTCATATGTAGGAAGACTAGCCCCATATGTCCTTTTAGACAGGGAAGGAAAGCCCAGTCCCAAGAACAGCTCTACCAAGTGTATACTCTCTAAGATATATGAAAAAATACTGTATCACACATAGCTTTCACACAGCCTTTAAAAATTTATGGACCAAATTAACATCATTAACATAAAATACTAAAATTTTTTAACGTGACAGCTTAGCTTGTCTGATATCTCTAGTTACCTAAGCAATTTTCTGTGTTTTCCATGAATATATTTATATTGTCATCAAAAACTTACACCTATATCTAAGACTTATCTTTAATGCCTATTTGCATTTAAAAGGCAAGTCTCTCAGACCTTCCATGTGACAAACAAAACAAAACAAAACTAAGTTTCAAACAAAATACAGTAAGCTAACTGAAAACAATATTAATAGTAGTATTTTTGACAAGCTGAGAAAAACTGAAAGTCAGAATGAAGGCTGCTGCTCCACTGATGATCCCCAGCCTTCCAGACTGCAATCCTGCAAAAGGCTATGCTTCCCTACTCTGCAGCAAAGTCAATCAGACCTTGAGCACCTAGAGAATTGTACTCCTGGGAAGGATAAAATTTGAGAACTGAAGATTTATTTTCAGCTTTTTAAAGCTGAGCTACCACCTTAATATTGCAACAGTGAAATTCTCTTCCCTTTCTATACTCAATAAATACACCTATTCAGTCTAAACACATGAATAGGACACATAGTTTGTTGCTTAACTTTCAAGCAACATTTATATGCACTATAGATGTAAAACACATGGTTGATGATTTAGTTTCCCAGAAGACACTGAAAAGAAAGTATGACTATCTGAAATTTTACCTACAGATGTGAAAGAGACTAAAAAGCTTCATAAATCTAGCTTAGGATCATTCAAAGACATTAGTTTTTGGTTTTTAATAGCACCCCTCTAATTCACAAGGATCTTGCATTTTAATTACATCTAATTATGTTTTGTATATATATATATATAGAGAGAGAGAGGGAGAGACAGACACAGAGTTAGAGACATAGAGTGTGTTAAATATATGTACTTACTGTTATTTTTGTCCGGGGGGTTTGACAGCCTTGATCTAAAAGTACAAGGAAACATTTTCAGAATTTTTTTCCCCTTTTTTAAAATCAAAGCAAATTTCAGTAAGCCACTCAAGGTAACACCTGTCACCAATTAAATCAAGAGAACTCATTAGTACCATACTGCAGTGAGAACTGCACACAAGACTTTTCCTCCACGGACGTCTCCCTACTGATCTCCTTCCATACTCTAGTATTAAGCCTTAAACAAAGGCAAATGATAAATCAATGCTCTAGCCAGATGTGAATACAGCCTCTTTCAGAAAAGTAAACACCAAAATGTTCCGATAAGCAAATGGCTATACAAAGAAGGTGAGTTGCCATAATTGCATTAACTTAAAAGCTGGTTTATTTGAACTTTGCCTGACTTGCTATTTAAACCACACAAATTTATTCAGTGCCCATCAGCAAATTTACACAGTACCTCCTGCCAACAGAAAGGAAAAAAAAAAGGCAATGTATTCCTCTTATCAAGATACTTTCATTGTATACTCATTTCCATTTCAGTTATTTCCTTTAATTCCATTTAATGTATTTCTTTTTTCATTCCTACTGCACCTGTTCTCTCTGACCAAGAGGCATTTTGAGAAGCATTTCCACAGAGCAAGTAATGACAAACTGGAGCACAACGAAAGAGGAAAACATTTTCTGTTCCCATGATGATACAGCACTAAAATTACACTTAACCCAGAACAGCTCAGTGCTGCCCCTGATGATAACACAGAAAAGGATAATCTCTAACGCAGTTTATTACGACAAATAAATAATTCATGCGGCTTTCAATTTTTCATTTAAAGGAAGCATGTGGCTTGACACTTCCCAGCCTTGAAGCAGCACATACCATAGTGCAGGTTCTCAGGTCCTTTCTGGGTGGCCAGGTTGGGCTCGTTCTGCTGACAGTAGAAGCGGAGCAGGCAGTGCTGGTCGCAGAAATGCTTCATCTCGCCGCGCCACTGCACCTTCTCTTTGAGGGCTCCTTGAGACTTACAACAGTCACACCGTACAGCCTTAATGCAAAGGAAGATTTTCACAGTTTTAAACAGGCCTTGGGAAAAAAATTATTTCTACATTTCAGAAAGCTACATTTTTAAGAGTACTGAGGATTCAGTACCACTATACAGTTAAGTCTCACTCATGTTCAATAGTTTAGCTACCTTCTTTTTCAGTTGTTTGCTGGGGGTTAGCATCCAGAATAAATCTGCTTTGTTTTATTAATCTGCTACTATGTTAAAAAAAAAAAAAAGAGCTCACTTCTAAACAGTCATTAAAAACAGAATTTTGTGCATCTATTATAATTAATTTCATTGAAGCATTCTGCAAAACAAGAGCAGAAAGCATTAGGCTCCTTAATGACTCTGTTGAGCTAAGGACAAACACAAGGCATTTTTCTACTTCCAGGAGCTGGCAGGTTTGGTTTTTTTTCTTTTATAAAAGAATCAAAAGTTTTAAAAAGTCACCAAAATAATCACTTCTCTAGGTATCAAATCAGCATAAATATTTTCTATATTTCCATTATTTTAGTTGTTTAGCAACAATTTTAGATTCCAATTCTTTAGTTCATCAAAGTTTCTCTATGATTTATAAACCACAACTTCTCTCAAAAAAAGAGAGCTCCCCAAAATTTAGTTAGCATGTAACTTGGAAACTCAAACATTTAAGCAATGTATCTTCCATGAACCTGCATGTTATTTTCATGAGGCATCACTAAGACAGACAATGTTTTTCTCCAAAATAAATTCTATAGCATTTTATCTGCTATGCTATAAATTATTATCTGAACAGATTATTATTATTATTATTATTATATAATAATAATTATTAGCCTCAATTTCACATCTTCAAGTAAGCAAAAAATTGTTTGTGCTACAGCTAGCCTGAATATTGTTTGCAACCTCCATCCTAAAGCAGACCTTAAAAAATTAAAAACTTTAAAGATGCTCAGTAATCCAAAGTAAGTCAAGCTAAAAATATACCCAGGAGAGGAAGAGGGAAGTTATAATATATGCAACATAAAACATTAATACATAAAACCATACACAACATTGCAGTTACGCACAAGGCTCTGATGGCTTAAAAAAACAAAACAAAACAAAGTCCAACTGTAGTTTTTGTGACTCCAAAAAAGTATGAACAGGCCAATCAGTTCAAATATTTTTAAAAATTAATGTTTAGTTTCTTCTCTGTATTTGAACAGTGTGGCACCATCCTCTGGCAGTGTAAGAAATGAAGCTCTCCGTTGTAATTTTTAAGTACTTGAAGATGATACACAGACTTGTTTCTAACAGTATAAACAGCTTTAAATTGGGTGCAATTAAAGCTGCAGCTTCAAGATCACCTCACACTGAGCACCAGGTGGCCCTGGATGAGCAGAGATTTCTCCTTCCTCTGTGCAGGTAGCAGCAGCAGTGCTTATGCACCTGTAGGGCACACAAGGCCAGAGACCTTACAGCACTGCATTATCCCCATCCTCCCTCAATTTTTGTTATACTTGTCACTGATGCTGATCCACAGTTCCTTTTGCAGATCACCTCAGTGGGACAAAAGAGCAAGTTGTATTCTTAGAAGGGAGTGGGGAAGAAGAAAAAATGTAGAGCGCTGCCAAAATAGTGTAGATTTAATCAGTTCAGGAAAGCTGCGAATTCACACCTTTAAGGCAATTGCAACTTCCAAAGCCACCAAAAGACTGAAATACAGTAGGGAAAAAAAAAAAAAGTATAATTCACTCTAAATTTAAATCTCAAACCCACCTAACACTGATTAAGAATGACAGCTGGCTCACGTACAGAAAAGCCCATCTATTCTGACCTGCTGCACACTGCTTGACTATCAAAGCATCACTTTCTGCTCACTTTTCTCTCCTTCAAAGAAAGAAAAAGGGGTCAAATCTTGTCAAATCCAGCAACTACAGCCTTCCTACAGCAGGGCCTGTTGTGATAGGACAAGGAGAAATGGTTTTAAATTGGAAGGTCAACTTAGATTAGATATAAGAAAGGTCAACTTAGATTAGGTAGAAGAAAGAAGTCTTTTAGAATGAGGGTGAAACACTGGAACATGTTGCCCAGAGAGGTTACAGATAGGGAAACTTTTAAGGTCAGGTTGGGTGGAACTCCAAGCAACGTGACCTCATTGAAAAAGTCCCTGCTTATTGCAGAGGTGTTGGGACTAGGCAGCCTTTTAAAGGTCCCTTCCAACCCAACTATTCTGTGATTCTCTCATTGCTGTTACTGTTCTCTCTCTCCTGGTTTCCTTTTTCATTTAGGCTTTTGAGTAAGTGTGCCATTGTCTCTCCTGGGATTCTACTAAATTATTTAGGTTTAAAAAAAAATTTAGTTTGCTTTCACATGGAAATTACTATTCCTCGGGAAACCTGGGATTCTTTTATAGTGACGCTTCACTTCTCATCTCTACATTTACTACATTTTAATTCTACTATTTCCATAATTCTGCTCATAGTCTGTGTTATACAGTATTCCATGCTCTGAGTTTTCCTGCTAACTACTTGCTTACCCACTTCCCTGACCATCGAATTCACTGAAAGTGAATTAATGATTTTTGCGACAATTTATGATTTTCTGATTTTTTCCTTACTTCCTTCCCCTTTTCATTTGTTTTCACCTGGGATACTGACACTAAATTTATAAATTTTACTGAATCCCCAAAAGTTAACTGAATCTCCAAAACACCTGCTTCAAGTCTGCTTATCTCTGTGTTCCAAAAAGCCCACTTCTGCTTGCTGTACCTGCACTGTACAAGTCCTTTGCCACTGATGACTGCTTTTTGGTGCATTTCTTTTCTCATTACAAGTTCAAATGGGCGTGGTGATTAGTATAAATCACTAATGTTCGCCCCAAATTTGGGTTAAAGAATAAAATTTTTATATGTGGGACTTTTATTTACAGTTTTAAACCCTCCATCACCTGTTCCTAATGCTCTCCAATGGTTTTGACTGCTATTACCTTGACCTAATCTTAGCTGTCTGTTCCAGCTTCAACTGCAGTAAATAGGAAGCAAAAGCTGTTCCCAGAGAGTGAGTGATTATAAGAGAGAGGAGATCAACTGTTCTGAAAAAGTACTTACTGGAGGTTGAGATGTCTAACTAGAGAATGGCTGAATTCTGGCAAGAGACACTCCACAAGGCTGTCTCGCTGTCTTTAACATTTTGATTAATGCTGGCTCCACTTTCAAATTTTACCACTGCTGACAATCACTGCTGATCTCACCAGACACAATACCTTTTCTTTGCCTCAGACTGCAGTTCCCCACCTCCTACTTACTCTTTGCTGCAGACACCTGACCCCACTGAATAGTCATCACCGCACATGCTGAGTCTAATCAATTCTCCACTGCAGCCTTGCATGACCTGTGTGCACTTCAGCTGTAGTACTGTCATCAATGTCTCTCAGTGTATATTTAAAGAAACAGATTTCTGTGCTGTTCTCAGAACTGTATACTCTTTTTCAAGGTAATATCAATGCCCTAATATAACATCAAATGATTGAAACTGTCATCAAACATCAGACTACTTAAAGATTTACATTGACATTTCCCAGGCATTTTCTGGATTAACATCCAAACCATTGCATGCAAGTTTACAGGAGGAGCTCTAAAAACTTAGGGAGCTAACCTCAAGACACCCAGAATTTTGCCTCTTGTCTCAGAAGTGCATGGAACCCACAGAGTAGAAATTTCTTCAGACCTTGGCATCAACTGGTAACTGCAGCTGTTTCCCAACAGATGATCAGGACTAAAACTATTCTTTTACATTTCACTGCTTCATCTTAGGTTTAAAGGACTCTTATCTAGATAAGTGTAATGAATTTTTAATACTTCTAAGTAAGTTGTTGTGCTTCTACTATTGCTAATTTCTTTTGGCTTTCTGAGAAGAGAATTTTGGCACTCAGGGAAGTGCTCCCACAAAACTCTATAATTTTAAAAGGTTACAATGTTTTCCAGATAATACTACATGAGAAAGATGTGTCTATAAAAAAAAGTAGACAAAGAAGATGGAGACAAACACTTGTTTAATGAACACAATGGTGGTGTTAAAACATTACTAAGTTATTACTACTCTTCAAGTATACATTCATCGAAACTCCAAAATGACACTGAACATTGCACAAATGAGACAAAGCTCATACATATGTAACTATTCTTTTAAGAAGCCAACAGACAAAACAGCTATTGAAGTACAAATTCAGAGAATGGTCCTCATCTATTCTGTCTTCCTATGTGTTTTGATCATTGTCTATTTTGGCTAGGTAAGAATATGAGCTAACAATGCACTACCAAACCTAAGCTATCTGGAAGGACTTCAATAAAGTGGGAGAAGTTACCAGCAAGGGTGTAAAGAAATAAAAAAGAGAATTTTAGCAAGAGACACGATTTACCAAAACCTATTATGTCTTTCCCATGTAATAAATCTAAAGCTTTTTTAACCAAAACTCAATTGCATTAAGGCTTTAAGAAGCACTTGAAAAAAATTACAATTAACAATTCTTCATAAAGGAACACTAGTTCCACTAGCAAGTGTAACATTCAAAAAGTAGAACATCATGAAAGTATCAAAAGTTACCAGCAAATCTGTTTAAATTGCCTTTTTATGACATCAGGTCTAACTTTCCTGTAACACAGTACCAACAGCATTTAAGCAGACTTCATGGGCCAGTTATTACCTTATCCCATGAATCAGGATAATCTGAAGCCTGAATTTTCAAGTGGTTCTCAAAGCTGAATCACAGTACAAGCTTCCACAGAAGCTTAGGTACATGAAAGCAGTTTGGTACGGACACCTCCAGACTACATCCTTTGCTGAATCACCAAAAGATTTCTAAAGCATACCAAAGATTCAAGTTCTCTACCAGAAGGCACTTTTTTTCACAGGGATAAATTTTCTCTCACACTCCATGTTTTAAGGCATATAGATGGATTAAACATTATTGTATGAAGTTACTATTTCAGTTAAGAACTTTGCAGCCAAGCTTTGTCACACTATTTTCATGTGAGACAAAACAAACACATTGTGGTCTTCAGCACTTTTCTTCCAGGAATGTCTAACAAGACCCTACATACATTACTCAAAATGAAGAATTTACAGTGTTTGGCTGTAACATTTCTAGAACTAGACATTCCAAAATATCAGATATGTCTTCATATTCAGTTCTTTTATGGTAGGTAGATCATCTTGAATTACAGGACTTGTATCTAGCCCTCTAACATTTCAGGTTTTTTACTGCCTTCCAGGCTGTGTGCAGAGTTTTGGTACGGTGATGAATTTTGTGCTGTCTTTTTTGCAATTGCATCCACAGTGTAGTTCTTGTTTTGAAATTATCAGTGTAGCTTTCCAAGACGTTCACACCAGAGATCAAATATTTTATCCATGGCACTAATCGCAGGTTAAACCCAGTCCAATTTCATCTTTTCCTTTCAAAAAATGTAAGGGAAAAACCCTTTTATTGTGAAGTTTTTCCTGGTGCTTCACAAGGCAGTTATAAGCTTCCAGAGACTAGAAATAGATGCCATCTGTTTGATTTAAACTTTTATTAGAAATCCATTTCGTCTTGCTTTTTCCTTTGGCATCCTTTCCACTGGGAAATACTGAACAATCAAAGCCTCTGCAGTTCAAACTGTGGGAGAAGGGAAAAGGCAAAAAAGGAGGCAAAAACAGGAACAAGCAAAACTCTGCTAATGTCAGTGAACTCAAGGTATCCAGCTGCTACTAACAGTGTTTTCAACATTCTGAACATACATTTTAAAAGTTTTGACAAGAAAAATGTGGTATTAACTGAGAAAAAATTGGAATTGTAAAGTAACAAATACACATAGTAATTTTTTGGTTTTCTGTAACTCAAGACTTCCTTGCCAAACGAATTAATAAAATCAGATGATAGAAATGCTGCTCTAAGATCTACGAAAACTCAAATGATGAAATTAATACATTTGCTTATTCTATAGCAAATGCTTTGCTGAAGCAAGCCATATTTGCTGCACAGTCCTTGAGATATCCTCACATGTGCACTTTTGGTTTTTTTAACTGTGGAGCTCTCGTCAAAAATTCTGAGTTACTTGCCTTGTAGTACCAGTCCTGAAATTTTTTACAGCACTCTTCACTGCAGAAATCTCTCACTACACCATCAAGTTCCTTAGTTGCTCCCTTTTTGCACAGCTGTGAGCAGTAATTACAAGTAACACATCTCAGTCCTAACCGTCTTGCAAAGTCTTGTTTATATAGCAGCTTGCAGCCTGGAAACAGATTTTAAACATTAGGAACAAAGTAATTTTTACAGAAAGATATCACAGTTAAGAATTAAATATTGAAAATTAAATGAATACAAAAACAGCCAACAACTGGGGCTTCAGACAAATTCAGGTTGCACAGTAAGACTATATTTCATGACATTTTTACCCAAATAGCTTCCCTACACAACTCTATGGTCTCCTGTGATGTCTGCAACTTTTTCAAAACCCTATGCTGAATCTTTGTTTATCAAATCCCTGAATAAACAGTCAGGAAAAAATCCATAATTTTCTTTTAATACAGACCCATGCAAAAGCATTGACTTGGAGTTACACTGCTCAGTTACACATTCTCAAAATGCTAGACATCCAGCCAACACTTTCTACTAAAGAAATACCTATTTTTACAGATCAACTTAATTTTATTACTACCTTTGCTTATATTAATACAACAAACTGCTTAAGATAACTCATTAATATTTAAGAACACTAATGTGTACAAGATGACCTAAGAACTGAGAGATTTCTTTAAAAATGTAACTATAAAGCAAGCAATGGTCAGTAGTGAGAATTATGCAATGACAGGAAATTACACATGAAATTTCTGAAGAGTTTGTATGCAACTAATTTTTTTTTTTTTCACATTGGAGTGGGGTGGAGGTCCATTGGAAAAAATTCTGGCAAGCTGAAGGAAGATCATGATTAATTGGAGAACTGGTATTCACAGAAAATGGCTGGCT
>JANRGV010000051.1:42258502-42284505 GCA_024734035.1 Alethe castanea | reverse complement strand
TGGAGTGGGGTGGAGGTGTTGGTTATTTTGGTTTTTGGTTAGTTGTTGTTTTGTGTTGGTTTGGTTTTTTAGTGGGGTTTTTTGTTTTTGCTTTTTTTCCATTTACTATGTAGTTGTAATTACAAGGTTGCATTAATGACAGATATATTCTTCTATAACCTGATATTCTCTCAAGCAAATTAGAAAAGACATTCTAACATATTAAATGCATTAAAAGATGAATACTGTAGCTACTATATAGGCTATTTTCAGAATTTATTGAATTTAAACGACCTCGAATCCAGTGCCTATTCTGCTGATGCCTAAATCATATATTGTATACATCTGTAATTGTCCTAATTTTACAGGAGAGAACAGAATGAGAAGATGAAGTAACTCTCTATATAGAATACTGGAGGAACAAGATAACATTTACACAGACCTTTAATCTAAGGTACTGCACCTGTTTTTATGATCTACCAAATACCACAGTACCATAAAGGACCAGAACTCAAGTCTTCCAAGTGGCCACTCTGCTAGGGCATATATGCAATCTAACAGATAGAGACTTCTGTACTTCTGGTAAGTTATGAAACTCTGTATGTAATATACATGCTGTACTCCCTCTGCCATATACAGTATAAAAATACTATAATGTATTCAGTGATTTCAATTATGTGACTTCTGCTGTTGTTTATTAGGGTAGAATTCATACGTGTGAAACTGAGATACTATTTTTAAATCACTAAAAGAATGCAAATGGAAGATGCAGCAGACTGAATCTTCCAAAAACAAAACATGATTGAGGAACTTTAACTTGGAATGCAACAAGCTTTGCTAATGAATTGAATCTGCTAGTAATGTCAAAACAAGACATTTATAGAATATTGTACAAATAAAAAACTGTAGCTAATTTGGTTTAAAGTGCATTTGTCCGGGTGGTATTTTTTGTTTGTTCTTTAGGACTTTTCTTTTAAGTTCTTTAACAACTGAATAAAGAAAATTACCAGCACAGATGGAAAGTGCCATATCCAGCAACCATCCTTACAGTGCAAGTGATTTGGACTTTAAATACATTGCTTTGAAGGAAACAACAATCCTAAAGATAACAGTGTGTGCAAGCTATTAGTTAAAAGAACCAATTAAAAACAAAATTTCTTGCCAGTATTTTTTTCTTGCTGGCTGTATCTCTCACTATTGCATGGAGCATCTTATTCTTTCCACTGCTTTAAAATTCCAGAGATACCTTAGCACCACAATGTATCATTATGTATCATGGTAAAGATACCAGTGTATCTTTAACTGTCCTTTAGAAAAGCCACCCAATGCTGCATCACCCTTTCAAAACTATAGACCAGTAGTACTTTTCAACTACCAACCAGGCAACCTGTGTCCACCTGGATAAATAGTATACAGAAAGGAATGGAAAAAATTGACATTTTTCTTGGCTGCTGAACTACAGGAAGTGAAGTTGAAGACAACGCTGCTGTTTTATCTAAAAAAGTTATCAGGTAAGAAATTTTCCACTCTACAGTCAGACATCTCCCACTTCTCTGTGACTCATGGAAAACTATCAGTGAATATTAAGTAAGGGAAACAAAAAGTCAAAAATTCCAGCCCTTAAGACCTAAATGCCTAGAAAACATGGGTGTTTTTTTAATAGGTTACTGAGTCCAGGGCTTTTTGCTGAAGGAGGCCTCTACAGAAGATAAAAACTCCATTTTTATAAAACTTTGGATATTGACAGCAGATTGTTACAACCCTGAAGACTGCTCAACTAGAATCTTCACAAAGTCTTTTATTTTGCAACATCACGAGTAAAATTCTACAGATTTGTCTGAAACTCTTATGTGTTTGTCATAGGCGCCAGGGAAAATTTGGTTTAGCTTCAAGATCTTGAGACTTCAAACAAAGAGAAACCAAAATGCCTTTCTTGGGCCCTTGGTAGTCTCCAATGTAGGTTATACATTTTTATTACAATGCTATGGCTTCAACTAAAAGAGCTAAGACTCTTTTTAGGGAGAAAGTTATCTACCTTTGGCAAAACAGAATTCTAAGCTCAAACAACTTGGTCTTCTCTTGCACAAAAGAAATCCTGAATCAACATAACAGTAACACCCACGCTGGGTATGCAGATGTGACCGTGAACGGGCTTTGATTTACAGTATATTGTGGATGAGTAATACGAAGAGCACTGAATGTCTGACCTTTCTAACTAAACATAAACACTAAAATTCTGAGGGGTTGTTCAGCCTAACTCCCCTGGGGACTGGGGGTTCATGAGTATAAGCACTGCCTAAAACAGACAGCTGACAGTTCCAACATTTTGAACAGAAAAATCTGAGTAAAATCTTAAGCTCCCCAAGATTTCCGCTACAACACCAGACCCACAAGTTGGTGTGGTCAGATGGAAACCTCTACTGCTTTAAAAAGCCTCTGAGAGAAAACAGCTCTTACTTTGAAAGAAATTATAAGCACAGGTCATTTGGCTCAAGCTACACCAGTCCTTAATTATAGTCTTTATTAAAGTTCTAAGAACATCCCACAAGCTGGCTGTCTCAGAAAGACCACTAAGGACCATTTTCAGAAGTATCTCCAACTCAAAATCTAAAGCAAACAAAAGCCAAGTAAGTGAGTATCAGCAAGTTAATAAAACATATCCTTGTATGTAACAATGTAATAATTACACTTTTAGAATTCTGACTTCCCAACAAAACCCAACACAATCCCTATTAATAGCCCTGAATTATGGTTCCCCACACAAATGGTAAAGAGAAAACAATCTGAACACATACAAGAGAAAATTGCTGACAAGACAAGACAACACCCAGGCAGTTCCTCAAAACCTTTACCTCAGGGAAGTTCCAGAGTTAAGAGAGCTCCCTTTCTCTTGGCAGATCCAAGAACTGCCAGGTTCAGCCCTGCAGAGCGGTCCATGGCAGAAAACCTGCTTCACTTCACTGGCTGCAGACTTGGTGCAGGTAAGCTACTAAGAGCATGATCTTATTCTACCAGCAGCACCTACCTGAATTACAGGAATAGATTTCTACATCAAGTAGTTCAGTAAAAAGGAATGCTGAACCAGAAATAATCCTGAGTCCTCAACAGCAGTCCGTTTTTAGCAAAATTACTAGCATCTTTTATAGAAAGTAATTGTTCCATCCTAAAAGAATTGTTTACCTCTGAAAGGCTGTCTATACTAAACTACTTTGTCCTTCAAGTAACATGCAAGACTTGCTGTTCTCTTATCTTGTAATAACTTTAACTTTCAGCTGTTCTAGAGAAGAACAATAGGCCTGCAGCATCACAAGCTACATCTTGGAAGTTTTCTGGAGCTATGTTCCATCCATATCTTTCTGCTCCATCTCCCTCTGTACTGATTCACATGCAAAACCTTTTCCATATCCACACTATCACCAGCTGTCTCTGCATTCATAATAAACATTATTATTTTTAGGAAAACAGATACAATGTATCCAAATTCTGGGTCCTGCCTGGATTACAGTTAAAGTAGACCCCACCCTCTTCTGTGTAGATAAGTTGTGTACACCCACCCTTCCTTCCTTGTCTTCACCTTAAGAAGCTTTCATTATTATTCCCTCCAACTTTCATACAACCTCAGTTGATCCTACTATTTCCTGATACTATCTCCTTCCATTCTCCTCTCTCCTACTCCAATCCAGTTACTCATGTTTTGCTTATTCTTAAATCTTTCCAGGTTGATAATTCCTTCACATTAATAATCTTTATAAGCTTCCTTATTCTTGTGCTCATAATCTCAGCACATTAAATTACATCACCTCTTATCTGCAACTGTGAATGCTGTTTTTGCTCAAAGAACTACCACAAACCTCTTTAAGAAATACAACTGTGGAATCTACACTGAAGAACAAAAACCTAACAAGAACCAGTGGTGTCGAACAATGCACAGGATTTCACTTGATATTTTTTACCATGTTAAAAATTATCTCTCCACAACGAAAAACAAAAATTTCAAGACTCAATACATGTACAGAAAATTTAAATTATATTATTTGAGCACTATCAATGTTCTCCCTCTACAAAAGGAAAGGAAGATAAACAATCTCTTCCACAGCATAGTTCTATCTTTCCATTCCTCAACTACAACAACAGTGTAGAAATATCAAATCCAGGTTAACAAGTTAAAACTGTTACGTAATTTCAGAAAAGATGCACCCAAGAAGGACAAATTGGAAACTACATCTACAATGAGACTCTTCCACAAGTGGAAACCAACTGTCCAGCTCTTTCATGTGCGTTTGTCTAGGAGGTGCAGAACTATGCTTTCTTTCAGCATAGCCAAGAGCCTTCACTCAGTGCTTCTGAAGCAAGGGAGCCTGTTAAATACCCCCTAAGTGATTTGTCAGAATTGAATATGCTGTCCCTTTTACCTTAACTCATTTTTATAAGCAAAAAGAGATTATTTTAACTTTTACACTAACAAAAATTGTTTGGAATAGTCATCTGCGGCTCAAAGATTTAAAATCAGACTATTTAATCAGATGACATGGCCTGAACAGCCACGGCCATGACCATGGCCTCTGTGCCATCAGAGTTCCCTAAAGAAAACTGCCAAGGCTCAAAGAGATGCCAGGAGTGTTCCATTCTAACTACTGTCCATAGTAGTCAAAGGAGATCACAGCGACTCAGAATAGCCCAGGCACCTCTAAATACCTCCAACATCAACTCCTACTTTTCTACTAACCCAAACTGTAGGAAAGGAAGATCTTCCTGCAGTAAGAACATGACTCTTACAATTGTGAATGAGTATTTTTACAGATCCTGCATTTTGCAGTATTTAAGACATGTTCTGCTTTCTATTCGTCCCCTTTTGCCAGGATATCCCAACTGAGCACCAAATAAAGCTTCAGAAGAAAGGTACAAGGAAACTAGCATTTCAGGTTAGAATTTATCTCAAGGGGGCCACTGCCAGAAGAAGTGGTGATGAGCAAAACCAAACTATGCACCATAGGCAAGATCAAATTATTACAACATGGCAGGCCTCTATCAAGAGCTGCAGAAAGGCTCTGTGAAGCACAAATCCAGTATGAGTGTGTAAAAGGGTGATTTCATACTGTCTTCAAAAACTCCTGTAGGTTAGCCCAAATTCTGCATATTTTATTTTTAAAAGCAGTATCAGTGCCTCTAAAAAAGATATTTGCTAATGCAAACTATTAAAAAAGCTGTGTTTGAACAGTTTCTGTAGCTCTCACTCTAAAAATAATGAGACCAACTATCAGGAATAAAGATATTTAAAACACAGCTGCATCCTCCTTTTGTCTAGGGAGACACAACAGCTCAGCACGGCAGGGCCACCACACCAACTCTTCCTTGGCCCACCCACCACAGAAGCCCAGCAACTTTAAGTCTTAACAACACTTTGTATCAGACATCAGTTCTTACATATTTTTTTTGTTGTTTCTAATAACAACAAGAATTGCTATAACTATCAGGTAGCATCCTAATAGATTGTGAAACACAGGTATGTAAGTACCTGTATAAAATCTAACACACCTGTGCTAAGGCCTTCTCAGTATCTGTAATATTTTCATATAAATATAAAAACTAATCAACTAATCATTTAATAGTATACCGTACCAAACAATCCACTGTGCAGTACTGGTTGGGAAAATCCCACTCTAAAATCTACAATGCTTTAACTGAATATAGACCTCTCCTAGAGGAATGTACAATTACTTAATTTCCTAAATTTATTTTTCCACTTGTTGACTCTACAGTATTTTAAGATGTTATCTCTACTTAGGTGAAACATCAGAGACTATTTTAGAGAAAACTCTATGTCTGCATTTACTTTCATCTGCAGAAACCATAATTCCCAGAAATTTATTAGCAGGCTATCAAGGTGATAGTACAGTTGCTAGTTTGACAGCTGTCTTTTATCTCTATCATCCATTTAAAAATAGTATTAAAATTTGCATTATAAAATTATTAAGCCTGTGTTGTTCAAGTCATAGCACTTAGTTCTACTGGAAAGATGAATTAAGTAAGTCTACAAATAAAATAAAATCATGGTGATACTCATCATGTAATAGTTTCATTGCTGGATTGCCAAAGACTGACTTGTTCTCCCAGACTCTCAGAAGGAATATATATTAACAAAAACCAAAAAAACCCACTCGCAAAATACCACAAACCCAGTAACCTGAAGACTTCCTCAGGATTAAAAAGTTGTACAGCCTATCCTCAATTGTCATTCATGCAACTACACATACATAAAAACCCACAAGCTACTTCTTAGTTTAGCATACATCATATATATCTTGTTTATCTAAACAATATATCTAAATTTAGATATAGGTATTTTGGAATGCAGCATTCTAGTGGCAAAACACCGTGACAGCCCCAGCACCAGTGGAACAGATTAAACTCTTTCATCTACTCCATTCAGGTTGATCATTCTCCACATAGCATCTGATTTTTGGAGAAAAACAGAAAATGCATCCAGTACTCCATGAAAGAATTAATAACCATCTTTAGCACAAAATCTAGGTCAGTTCTAATCACACCTTATTGTAATGGAGGTTTCAGCTACTCCTGCATATGTTTTTAAGTGTCTCAAGAGAAACATATAAAGAAAGAGCTGGGATAAAACCACACAGAAATATTGATCCAAAAGACTTCAACCGTTTAGACAGGGTTTGTCTGTAAATATATATGTATATGCACGTGTGAAAAAAACCCTCAGGTATGAAGAAGGGGAGCAATGACAACATCTTCAGTACTGCAGCAGGGCAGCTGTAACCAGTCAAGAGATATTTGTGGTCGATCTTATATATGCTTTCCCATCAGTTTAAATGAAGATGAACAAGTACATTTGCAGAAATTTCAACATGTTTTTAACTTCTGATTTTACCTAGGAGCCTTTTATAAACACTCCCCTGAATATTCTCCTTATCTTCTCTTGAGAGTTTGATTTCTTCCAAAAATGCCAGCAGCTTTTGTGACTGAGTACCTCTGGCTATTCCTTCTCAAACTGTGATACATTGTCTTCTGATGGAAAATAATTGCATGCTCAAAAAAATAATCTGTTGGTGAGGTTCCTTGAACAATCTGCAATATCAAAAGCAGGATGGCCTCCATATCCAAAAAGTATTTGGTACGTGTACTGGTTTTGTTACTTCACAAACAGTTGGACATATATCTGGAAAAAGGCTTCGAAAGTAAGGACAAAGCACTGATGTTTAGGTGCCTGAAAAAGGGGGAAGAAAAATCTATCGTGTCTGATGATGATTTGTTGTCCACCAAAAGTCCTGGCCCTATCCTTCCCACATCAGATCTAAGCACTATTAATTCTTGGATTGCACTATTTCTGCAGCCATTGATAACAATTGTTGGTTTTCCTTCAAAAAAAATGGTCTAGGGTTCCTTCAGAATTTCTGTCCAGGTCATTGGTTTATTTGTGATGGGAATACATACAGCTCTTTGTCCTGTGCATCACAAAGTAGACCTCAGCTACAGCTGGCAGGTATGCACTGTATTTATTTAAGTTATAATCTACTTGATGCTGATTTTGACTACCCTCTCTCTCCTACTCAGTGGTTCAGATCATCACAGTAAGCTGATAAACTCTGTCTTTATGGTAACATTTTGCACATTCACCCTCATAAATATACTATTTACTCTTGAGCTGGCAGTCCAGCACCTACAAATTCAAGACCTATACTAAGACATCTGGCAACAGATTCCCCTCACTTAGTACCTATATTTACACAGGAGACTGTTTTTACTCCTTTTCTTCCTCAAATTTTCCAATAGGAAACACAAGTCCTCACTTACTTCGAGCCTCCTTATACAGAAGTAGTAACAGCATAGCTTGCATTATGAATCCTACTCATTCTTTCTACTCACAATTTCATGGTGACAGCCACTCATCTTTAAAATGAGGGAGTCATAAATATTCACAATAACAGAAACATGTACTTTAATCTCAAGAAAACTATCTTGCTCTTGCTTGAATGTATTCTGTGGAATTATTTCATTCACAGAAACAATTTCCAGCTAGAGGCTGCTGAGCAATGAGTGCAATGATACACTGTAAGGCTGGGCCTTAGTTTGTTTTTTTTACTCTCCAGCTATCACCTTGCAGTCCAGAACACCATACTCCATTCTTCAGAAACAAGAATCCTGAGCTGTCAGGGAATGGCATGGAGAGAAGACTGCCTTCAGCCCTGAATGCCAACTCCCTCCAGCTTAACAGGATCCTCCTACAAGTAAACTCCCATATCTACTATTTAATCTGCCTGAAAGCAGAGATCTTCCACAGGTTGTATCAAATGACATTGTTGAAGTGTTCCTGTTACAACAAAAGAAAAAAATATTCACCATACTTGTGGATGACAGGTCATCCAAACTTGTAGCTAAACTTCTAAGATCATGATTAAATACCAGTATCAAAGGAGAGTTCACCAGAAGTAGAAAGGATATGTCCTTGTTAAAAATCTGTTTTTCTATTTCTATTAAAACCATGCTTTACTGCAGCTTAAAAAATCCTAGGACCGTGGAGTTCCCTTTTTGTTTTCTTTTTGAAAATTCAAGTAATTAGTCAAGCAAATTGTAGTGACAGTAATCAATACACAGCAACAGGCATGGCTCAAGTTATTGCTTAAGTAACCACTCTAAGCCAACATAAAACTTCTACTGTTGTACTTAATTTTTCCTAATCAAAGAGAAAGCTTGGTGTTTATCAGTGCAGTTAATGCTGTATATGCACTACTGCATACATTTTAAAAAAAGAATGTGTAATTTTTTGTGCATATGTATATACACAATGTGCATGTATATGTGTATGTATTTACACACACACTGAAGAGTGTTACCCTTAACCTGGACTAAGTGGTGAAAAGCTCTAAAGGCAGCTAAGATAAAAAGTACCTGCACTAATAACAACAGGTACAATAATTTATAAAATAGTAATGAAGAGACTTCTGGTTTAGCCTCAAGTACAACAAAAGGAGTTGCTATCTTAAATTTTAGCATTACATATAAACAAAGAAAGTCAACCGCAGTAAAACAAAGACCAGTCGTCAAAAAAAAACCAAAAACATACATACCTTCACTGCAAAAGGGTCTTTTGACACCAGAGAAATTCACTGTTTCATGGAGTGTTTTCTCTTCCTGACAGTATTCACAGTATGTAACTATGCAGTGCAGCTTCTTATAATCATCAGAACATGCTCTGCTGCAGAACTGATACACTTTGTTCTAAATGCAAAGTTGCAAAGCATCGTGAATAAGGTTAATGGATAAAATGTTAAGGTCTAACTAGTGCAACTTGAAATAAGAGTTGCCATTAAGACAACTTACAAAGTTAACTGAAGTGCGAACACATAATTAGAGTATGACTTCTAATGCTAAAAAAATTACAAATCCCAATTAAGCTGACAGTGCTACAAATCCTCATAATTTCACATGAAAGCGCTGAACACAAAATATGCTACTCAATCTCAGAATATCCTCTTTAGATACTTCTCTCAGTTCATAAAGAAGTGTAATAATGGTCTATTATATCTACAAAACTGAAGATGAAAGCAGATTTCAGACACACAGCTGATCTGAGAAAATACTTCCTTTTTTTAAAATTCCACAGAAACTTTTAATGAACAAACACTTTTTTATCCATATTGAAATTAAACTATATTCTAAAGAACATTAGTAGGTAGTATTTAGGTAGTATTTAACTGAACTTTTTAAAAGAAACTTCAATACCTTATAAAATAGCTAGAAAAACCATATTAAAGTTATAAATTTAAACTTTTAAACATATCATCATTCTAAGAATAACATCAACATCCCTCCTTACCTCCCATTCCAGTACTTCTGGTTTTGAACAGAAAGAACTTTTGCAATAATTACATTTCAACTGAATATCACTGGGAGAGACGAACTGACCATTTGTTGAAGACTGAACACTGAGAGTCTGAAAAACATAAATATATATATATACACATCACTAAAAAAAAAGAATTTACTTTTAAAGCGTGGGATTTTTTCAATTAAGCTTACAGTGTTTGAGAATTTAAGAGTTTATTTATAAACTCAAGAGCATTTTGGGCAAAACCACAGCAGGTTGGTTCATTAGCTTAACTCCTTTTCCTTTGTCATCTCAGGTTTTCCACTTTTCAATCTTTACCCTTACTTTCACCATAATTACTTTAGGTCATATTTTTTTACCTTACCTTTCCTATGCCTTTTCAGGGTAAACACATTTTTTGTAAAAATCAACAAAAGCTATGCCCAAACTGAACGCTTCTATTAATCACAAAGCCCATATTTTCAAATAAATACATTTCACATCTTGTATTATTTTGGTGACAGACAGATAAAGACCAACAAACAAATATTTTCAAAGCCAAACCTCACCAAGGCAGATTATCAACAACTTATGCAAACATACCACTTGAAAATACAATACTACTACAGTAAAAGGCTATCAGTGAGAAACCTCACATCTACTCAGATTAAGAAAAAACTAGCTAACAGTCCTAAATCGCCTCAATCCCATGGCAGGAAGATGCAATTATTCACATAGCCAGCCCCCAAACAATCCAGGGGTTTAAAATAAGAGAAAAATACTATAGATTGCATGTGTAGGTGTGAGAATTTAATTCTGTAACTGAGTAATTTCTTTAATACATTTCTGAGACAATCAGTAGGTAAGAGAACTCAATTATACAGTACCTGTATCTTTCAGTATGTCTTATATATGTTTTTGCATATTCCCTGATTAAGCATGGATTATTGGTGTATTATAGATGTGATGTTCAAGACAAAAACCTGAATCAGTAGTTATCACAGACAATTGAATCCAGGACAAACTTCTTACATCTGTCTTCTCAACAAACTTTCCCACACTATTTGCAACAAAACAAATATATTTAAAGACAAATTGTGTTCAGACAGGTTTGTTACTACCTCTTCACTATGTAACAGTGAAAATTCAAAACATTTCTGTTACAGGATACTTTTCTTCAGACTCTACTGTTAGTAAGGGCTCACCTACACTAAAAAATAAATAAAACACTATATTGAGACTTACTGCTGATATAAACCCTGATCTATGTGGGCTGGTACTGCTGAGTGCGAGCTGGCAGGGCAGACAGTATCATCTTATGCAGATGCATTAATTCTGTATCAAGAATCTGCAGACATTAAGTAATCATGCATATTTCCCAATCATAGGCTGGACCTGAGAACCAAATGCCAGGCAGCAGAAAGATGACATCTTTACCTCAATGGTCCATTAGCCTATAACAACTTCATATATATAACTTCTAAAATAACTTTTTTTCTGATGTCCACACACAATATTATCATATTTCTCCCATTATATCCAGCAAATGTCCCTATGGCTGAGCAAGGTTTGCTTCAATTTGGCTGCTCTAAATAGCTGAAGACTTGCACAAACATGAGAGCCACAGAGGCATTTTTAGCTGCAAAGTCCAAGCTGTGCACTTTCTGCCTTTGCAGGTGTCTTCACAGAGCAAACACCATGCCTGACACATGCTGCTGCGTGGCTTATGGAAGCCTAGAAGCTTTCACTTAAAACTGAAAAGAAACCAAGAATACCCAGCAGCTCCAGCTCAGGAATAAAGGCGATGTGAAGAACTAGCAGATGTGGCAACTTGTACAGAAACACTGCAGACAGAGGGAGGAATGAAGATGAAATATACTAAGTGGTCATCAAATGAAAAGCAACCTTTATCTTTCATGTCTGTAGCTATCTTTCAACATGGGACCCAAACATCCTATTGTGAGGTGTTAAGTAAGTTAAAAGTATAAGTTAAAAGTAAAACTAAGTTTTTTGTTGTTTTCTGATGTATGCCACAGTTGCCTTCTTTTATTTCTTTCCATCACTGTTTACTGGGTAGAAATTCAGACTCACAAAGTCTAGGGGCTGGTAATTGAAAAATAACAAAAAGCAAGAGAAGAACAAAAAAGTTTAAGACTATTTAAAATTAGAATTTGTTTTAAAGGAAATTTTTGCATTAACTATAGATTAAACAAATCTAAGCTATTAAGCATTATTGCTTCTAAAACAAGTTCAAAAGCAATATTTTTTATCATGAGCTTCTCTGGTTAACAAAGCATTTTTCCAGAAAAATCAGTAAAGAACCGAATTCATATTACTGAAAGTTCTAAACTGAGCAGAAGATGGTTTTTAAATCACAACATTATTTTGTATGCCTCTTTAAAGTTTCAATTATCCTGCTTACAATGAAGGACTGCTTCTGCATAATATTTTGAGCCAAGATGACATGCATGTAGTATTTTCATCATATTGCTTTGCTTCTAACTTGCAAGGTACATCAAGTACCTTTAGGAATTATTTGGAAGCATAATTACACACAAAGAATAATAAAAGAAAAAAGATCATTAATTCATTAAAATCTTTCACCAGTCACCCTGAACACAAAGGTTTATCTATGCTATGTTGTATCAAAGACATCTTTAAATGTCTTTGGTACATGTCAAACATGGACCTATGTTTGTTCTTTTGAGAGCCTGCCCTGACTAACAAGAGCATGGGAAGTGCAAGCAAAGCAAAAAAAACATTGTCAAGCCCTTTTAAGTCTTCAATGCAACCAGGTCAAACTGCTCTAAGTTGCTGGTTTAATAATGAAGACTTGGTAGGCACAGCTCAGGGTCTTCTAAGAGTACCACCACGGCAGCACAGCTTCTGGCCTGCCCCTGCCATGGCAGCAGATGTGACAGAGGGTTATCCTTGCTCACAGCTACATGAAATCAAATTGTGGAAACATTTCTGTACCTAAGTGTACATGTGGAAGAGCTAGTAGGGAGCCAGACTGAGACAAGGTGTTTTCTCCAGCTGAGGAAAAAAGAAAAGAAAACCCTTTGAAATAATCATGTTGTTCCTAATGCGCAGAGAGAAGGACTTATGAGGAATTGCCTACATGCTGTTATTCTCTAGGACTGCTCCACAAGCAAAATCAAACAGGGAAGGAACACACAATTCCCTCACACTCACTCTAACCTGGGCATGGAAGCCTCAAATATTTTTATTATTATCAAATTTAGTAGAGTATTTGTCTGTGTGCACACGTATGTGTACAAGAAAGAGAGATGCAACACATACAGGCAAGAACACTTCCAAGCACCATCACAATGGTGAAAGAGAACAGCATTAGTGAATAACCAGGGAGTGTTTCCTGCTAAAAGCCATTGTATTGTAATTCTTACCCATACTAGTCCTACAATTCTCCAGATACATCCATAAATTGGAAGCAAAACCCAAACCAATTAAAGTTTTAGCACAAATTTTGTACAGACTTGTGTTTTGCCAGGTAGCTTGTACTGTCAGACACTTACACAGCTGCTAACTTTGGGAACACAGTTATGTTACAGCTTCCATATTCACGATAAAGAAGCAGTTTATTTTTCCCTCACCAGCAAGATCTTAACTGACCCAGTAAAAGTACCAGTATCAATACAGATTTAAAACAATACACTTTGGGAACAGTTCTGCCTTTAACACTGCAATAACATCCTCCAAGACAGTGTGGAAGACAAGATTCAGTCCCACTGTTCTACCACTAACTACCAAACAAAAAAACCACATAAAGCAGGCTGTTCTCTCTCCTTTACTCTCTTTCTTATAAGATCAAGTGCTCTTACAGGCTGGCTGCTCAAAGAAGAATGTAGATATGGACATAAACAGTACAACATGCAGCTCAGCTGAAACTTTCCAATATTTCAATACATTAAAAGAACAACTAGCTAGAAACAAAAGGTTATTTCTAAGAGACAATTATAATCAATCCTGAAGTTCTGTAAAACAAACTTACCATTTGTAAACCAAAAGGACTAAAATACTTGCAGAAGGGAGGAAACACAGGTGTGAAATAGCAATTATTCTGTTCTGAGAAGGATAACCCTTAAAGAAAAAAGTCTAGGACGAACAGGCACAGCAGGAAAAAGGGATGAATATGAAGTCAGAAAATTAAAACAAGAGTTATCTCCATTAGTAAACACTGAAAAATGTGGAGAACCATAGTAAATCTACCATTTTTTCAACTGAGGTTCAAGACCTTACATGCCACTTGGGTACGAGAGAAGCCTCAAGGGAGCACTCACAGTCCAGTGCTCACATGGTGGTAATACCATCCTTTCCACCTAAATACTAAATGAACAGAACAAAGAAAGCTGTTCCCTTACATTCAACTCTAGCCTTATGGGGAATACATTTTATTCTTCTACACAGTGATTATTCAAAAGCTATCAAAAGTTAAAATCCCACAGTGCTGGTGAAGCAAACTAGCTGTAAGCAAGTGACACCCTACCCATTCTTGGTTTTTACTGAGAACTCACAGACTGCAAGGCTGCTTCAATTAAACTCCACTGCAACGCTGACAAGAGATCTACGTGCAGCACTGACACTGCAATGGAAGCATGAGCACAAGGACTCAGTAAGACCACAAACCCACAGCCAGCATTAAATGATCTGACAGTTCTACCCAATAATGTTGCCCAATGTTGACTTATGTGCAAATCCAAGAAGGCCCAGGTTGAATTCATCATTTCCTGGCTGTATTTGTTCCAAGAGCTCTTGGTGATGCAATTAATTGTAAAATCATGTACAATAAAATATTTGTTAAATGGGTTTGTAAGAAGTATTACAGGTCTGTCATTACATACTAACAATACACAGGTATTCTGTTGATCAGTTCCACTGACAGACACCTACCAAACTGGTTATGAGGGAAACACAGAACATGGCTACATGACAGAGGTCCTTCCCAGGGTATATTAAAGAAGCAGTTAAAAGACCAATTTGCCATCCAGTTGACAGGAAACAGCAAAGTTCAATGACAAATGGGAAAACCCTGTGTGGGTGTAAGACATCCTTCCACGAGGAAGCAATTATAAAAAATTAGCATAAATCTGAGGAAAAATGGTTTCACATACAAAAATTGAAACATATTATTTAAATATATCCTTTGATCACCAAGAGATTAATGGCTACAACACATTTCACTTATGCTTTATCCTTAATTCATACGACACTTTCAACAAGCAGAGCAGCCTCATCCAGAGTGCATGTCATTAGCCTTGCAACCCCCCATTTTCTGGCCACCATTTAAACAGCTAGTTTTGTCCATAAATGAAATGGCTGAGGCTCCCACCTTTCATTTCGGAAGGAATCACTTTTCCCCATGGCAAACCTTAGTTAGTTCTATATTCAACATGAGAATTTTGTTATTGTGTTTAGTACAAAAGAGGCTAAATTTGTTGATGTTCAATGAAAAACAGCAAGGCTCACATCCATGAAGAGGCTTAGGTGGCAAAGATGAGGAGTGATACAGCTTTGTGTTTTCTAACAATAAAAAGCAGAAATTGGTTGCTATAATCCAGTTCTATAAGTTTAAGACAGCAGTCAGTGTTATCATTATGAAACCGAACTTTGATCAAAGAAATTGTTATGAGCCAGAAGCATCTGCTATGTTAATTGTAACTCTCAAGCATGTATATACAAGCAAGTTATTAAATATTCAAATACTTAACACAAACACAGGCACAAAAAAATTTAGGGAGGAAAAGATTTAACACAACAGCTAACCTGAAATTTAGCTACACAACTGGAACTGCAAAAGTTGTACAGTTTTCCATCAGGCATTGTGGCTTGATATTGAGGTAAAGAGTTTCGCTTACAAAAGTGGCAAATAATTTCCACACCTAAAAGAAAAATGTAGTTTACAAACAAAATAAACAGAAAATAATAGGGGGAAAAAAAGTATTACACATTAGCCTGTTTTAGTTTTTCAGTGTAGAAAACTAGGATTAGTCTGTTTTCCAGTCAGCTTCTACAACAAAAGAAATTACAGAAGTTTGGATAAATACTTCCATGAAAGATCAGTCTAAATATGAAAACCCCTTCTCCCATAAAATTCACTGGAGCATTTTCAACTTCATTTTGAGATCTGCTTTGCATACTGAAGAAGACACATTTTGAGTTATTTACAGGATCAAAAACTTCATCTAGAGAGTATCTACATGCATTATAACTACCTCCCTTCTTATCCATCTCCTGATTGACTGAAAAAAAAAAAATCAACCCAGGGTTGGATTCATATGAGAATTTGGAGAATACGAAATCATATGCAAAACACCTGCACTATCATCCTGTGACACATCAGAGCACAGTATGCTTCACCATCTTTTTCACAGGATGCCTTGAGAGAGCTGAAAATTCTTTCCAACATCACAAAAAAGGCCAGTGAGGAAAATTAATCCTCATGGATCCATTTACTGGTGTTCAACAGAAGATCTTTCATTTTTTTAAATGAAGTTAAAAACCATAAAGTCACGTTGCCATAGACTAACTATAAAACAAACATACCCACCCTCAGTGTTCAAACTTTAAAAAAAAGTCTACTCTTAGCAGTGATGAAAACCCATCATCCTTTTCACTTACTTTGTGATTTTGCATATTTTGATTTGTGTGTGTTCATGCATACAGCTGAGCAGTATGGCTCCATATATCCATTAGGTCCTATGCACTGAGTCATGTCAAAAAACCTGCACTGAGCTCTGCAGCCAGTACAAGATGTTAATTGGCCACATTTCTAAAACATAAAACAAAGCAAAACAACACATTAGTTAAAACTATGCTTGGCTTTTGACTTTAATTATGGTCTTAAAAAAACAAAACAAAACAAAACATCTGCTCCCTCATCAGATCCTTCCTACATTAACTCTCCTGATCATCCTCTCAAGAGCATTCAGCACTATGGTTGGGTCTTTTACTCCTGGGAAAAAGCCAGCTAAAACTAATCTTCTGTGTAAAGACACACACATACACACACAAGCTTGAAAAAACTCAAACCAGCCAAAACATCCCAATTCCATCCCAAACCCCACTGTCTGCAAACTGAACTGTGGTAAGAGTATGCAACAAGTTGTGCCGAGTTAAGAGTTTGAAAGAACTCTATTCTTTTCTCCTTCTTGATAGGACAATGGTTTTAAGGAAAGGAACAGGAATCTGGCATGGTTAATGTGATTCACAGAATGGGTAAGCTTAGAAAAGACCTTTGGTCCAACCTCCCTGTTCAAGCAGGGTCTTCCTAGAGCACATTGCACACAATTCCATCCCAGATGGTTCATTAATATTTCTAGGGAGGGAGACTCCCTAACATCTCTGGGCAATCTGATTCATTGTGCAGTCACCTGCACAGCAAAGAAGTTATGAATATGAAGAATAAATAAACTTCGGGGAGAAAAAAATTGTTTCCTCAATCCTCCAGGCAGGAGGAACACACTGCAGCTCTACACTGAACTGTGACTCCATGAACCTGATAACAAACTTAATTTTGACATCTCTCAACACAGCATTCAGTCCATCAACAGTTTTCCACAGAATGGAACAAGTGTTCTATAAAAAGCCCAGAAAAAGCTGCACATAGCACAAATACCAATGACATAGTCAACATATAAAATCAATAATTCTGATGTGCTACGTGCATTACATATGCCAGTGTTAGGCAAGTATCTCAAGCACAATAAAGCAAGTTTCCGAAAAAAAACTTCTGGACACCTTCTCTGCCTATAGAAACAGTATCATGGTTTTGACAGTGATAGAGAAAAATCCTCACCAAAAATGATGGGCCTCTTACAAAACAGACTCTCACCTTACTAAGTATTTCAAGATTATCACTTAGGCACCCAAGATCTCTTCCCTTCTAAAGAAATTATTTTGGCACTCTCTCTCCCTCTTTCTCTATTCTCAAGATGGAAAGGGAAAGGAAAGGCAAAGCATGTTTCATACATGCTTCACTTTGCTCAGAATGAGAGAAGCTTCACAGGATATCTTTGCTCTTCCTACTTCTCAGTACCCAAATTTGAAAACCAGTTAAATCCAGTCTTACAGACAGCTACTAGAGATGGAGTTTATGGGCTTATAATGTCATCTTTCCTATACTAAGAACATCCACATAAAAACATACGAATCCAAATGCCTGTGACACAAATCACATGTAGTACCTTGCACAGACCAGCAAAATTTCCACAAAACTTCACAATTTCCAAATGCTGTTTTGATTAAACCTTTGCTGGGGATTCCCTTCAAAAAGGAGTACCTCTCAAGATACCAAACTCCCACCCAGAAGAGGGTATAAAATAAAACTCTAGGATACTTACTTCCTGCCTATTTTCATTTTTTTCCATTTGCCTTTAAACATGTTTCTCAGGACATCATTTATCTTCCTAATCAGCCACAATATTGACAAAAGTCACACTTAGTACCAAGACCAAAATGTAGCAGGTACATTGTTCTGTGAGTTGGAGCTATTCCGCTGCTATACATTCATCTCCTCTGGCAGGCTCAGAAACAAAAGCAGGGCATCCAGAAAACTCTTGAGGCTACAATTTACAAAGGACTTGATTTCTTGGAACAAGCTTAATGGACAACCACCATTAAAAAAATCTGCTTGCACAAATAGCCTTGGTAGCTCAAGAATAAACCAAAACAAAAATCCAGAAGCATTGATGCAAATATACTGGCAAATAACTTAATTAAGAGCATTCAGCAATACAATAAGAAAACACAGGCAAATGAAACTTTCACAAGTTCCATATCCACAAGAGAAATCCAACAGAGGCTACAGTGACTTTAAGAGACAGCAAGACAAAAGCATAGGTTTTAATAAATGAATTTATAGTAACTGATCAGGGCATAATCCAAAAAAAATTTGTTGTGTCAGCAAACTATGTTTTGACAAAAATTCCTTGAAAGCAGAAATAGCTTTTGCTAAACCAGCATATCAAATACCTCATCATTTTGGTGATATCAAGAAAGGATCATGCACACAAAGAACAGTGCAACAGCACATCAACCAGTTCTGAATTTCATGCATCTTCAAAATACTGGAGTTGTTTACTGACTTCACTCCATCTCTGCCAGATTTAAAAGCAAGAAAAATTTTTATTCCAATCTAGTAATAATCTAGCAAACCTAGATCTAATTTATCAAGATTAGAAATAAGAATTTCCAAAAAACATACCAACTATGCAGAAGATTCTGTGGGTAGGAGGGAAACTGTAATACCAAAGCTCTCATTTTATTCTTGTAATAACAACTAAAAAGAATGTTTGAGCATTTCTGGTTAGAAATTCAAACATATTGTTACACAAGTGAAGAAGACAGGGCGAGGTGGAAAAAAAGAAAATTAGAAGGCCCAAACCCTCTTTAAATGTATTGCTCCTAAAATATTGTAATCATCATATCCCTCAAGCTAAACATTTTTCTTGCATTTTTATTACTCTTTCCAGCACTCCCTAAACTTTCAAGTTCAAATGTTAAAACCATTCCAAAAATACCCAAGGAGTACCACACTACTATTAAAAAAAGATTAATGCATACCTGAAAGTATTCAATCAGTATTATATATCTGTCTTAAGCATTTATTTTTTCAAGTCAAACTCAATTACTTCCTCCACTAAGAGAGAGCCTCACTAGACCTCTAATGTTTTTGAATACCCATAATGCAAAGAATGCAAGAATTTTTTTCTGTTCGTAAGTGTGAAATTTCCAGATGAGACTATCAAGTTTCTCAGCTAACTTGTATTTCTACTCTCAAATTCTTCCCAACATTATCTCTGTCATCTCTAAGAATCAGCAGTATTAATTTCATTCTGCATAAAAAGCAATATTTGAGAATCCTCTTCTCAAAGTACTCTTCTAGCTGCCATAAACAAACAGAGGATTCACTAAAATGAAGGAAAGCTACAGTAATACAGAGGGTCAAAGAGCATTACTATGAGGTAAGGAATTTTGGCCTGGAAACAAGATAGTTTAGGAGAATAATGACAAAGAACCAAAAATGGTATTATGTAGGGCACTATGGATCAACTGCTCAGTGTATTTTCTGATATTAACAACTACGCAAAATCACATGAATATCGAGAAATTTGAAAATGAACAGGAGACAGCGCTTCATGTAACACACAGCAGGTCAGCAGAACCTCTTACCAAAGAGAGTCATGGATGGAAAATCTGTTTGTATGAGTTCACAAGGAAACTGGACAAGCACAAATTAAAGAGATTTGCCAAAAACAGCATACACGAACATCGCATAAAGTTCAAGGGATGCCCTGACCTCTAGAGAGTCAGAAGCTAAGAGAATGCTCAGAGGAAAATATTCTAGGTTCCTGCCCTGGTCTTACTCTTCCATGTATGCCCACTTACATCACTGCAGGAGCTTCAATCCCTCATAAGAACCCTAACAGCTTTCTCAGGTTCTTACTACAGTATATAATACAGTAATATTTAATATTTTAACCATCCTCAAGGAAAAGTGGGTGTTTAATTTATTTAGAAAATAAATTGAGGAAAACTAAAAGCTGTGTCAATGTTGTTGGCAGGACACAAAAAGATCTTCACTGGCAGAGGAAAACCACAACAAAATACAAAAATCTTTACTAGTGAGTAAGTTAAGAGGGAACAAAAAAAGGAAAACTTCCTGAGTCTATATTTTAAAAATCACTGCTTCCTTCTTTGTTTCAGATAAACAAAATCACAGACTCATACAGACTGGAGGAGACATCCTGAGGTCAAGTGCAGCCTCCTGCTCAAAGCAAGTCCAGAGGGGTTTGCTCAGGATCTTGTCCAGTCAAATCTGAGCATCTTCAAGGACAACCACTCCAAAACCCCTTGGGAGGATTTCATCACCCTTACAATAGAGGAAAAAACAAAACAAAACACAAACACACACACACACCAAAAAAAAAAAACAAAACCAAAAAACAAAAAACCCCCCAAAAAAACAACTAACCAAAAAACCCACAACAACCACAAAAAGAAAACAACAAACTACCTTTTTCTTTATCTAAGTTTCCCTTTGTTTTGAAGTTTGTCTCTTGCCTTTCTTCCTTCCACTGTGTAACTTTTCTTAGAGTTCAACTTCGTCTTCTTCTGTCTCCTCCCATTAGATAACTCATTTCCCTTTATGCTTCTCAGGGTTGAACAAAGTAACCTGTGCTGAGCCTGTCCTACTAAGTCAGGTACTCCAGCCATCTAAGCATACTGACAGCTCTCCACGGAACTTCCATCAGTATGACAATGCCTCTGCATCCTGTCAAATGCAAAACTGGCCACTGTACTCTAGATGCAATCTCAAGAGCAGAGGGATGGGTGGGGTGGGTGTGGGGCACAAAAATCACCTCCTCTGTCCTGCTAACTGAACTCTTGCTAATACAGCAATAGCACACAAGCTGGGGAGTCCCCATCCATGGAGATACTCAAAAACTCAAACGGATGTAGTCCTGGAGGACCTGCTCCAGGTGACCCTCTTTGAGCTGGGGGTGGACAAGACGACCTCCAGAGGTCAGGCATTTTATGAGACAATCCAGGACCCAGCTGGCCATCTTTGCTGCAAGGGTACACTCCTAACCCCACGTCAGCTTCTCCACTGGGACCCCCAAGTCTTTTTCTCCAAAGTTGCTTTGTGGCAATTATCTTCCATTTCAGATCAAGTATTAGCTTCATCTTGTGCTCCCCACTGTATTTCAACAGTAGAGAAAAATGTCTCTTGACAAAACCTGCACAAGCAAACTAGCTTCCTCTTCAACTTTCCTTCAAAGATGAAATTAACAGAAAACCAATCTGCAAGAGAAAGCATCAAGTATTTTCCTCCCATGTGCAAATTCATATCTACAACATCCTATGAAAATATGCACATTTGAGGACTGTAATCTCAAGTAAAACTGAAGTTAAACCACCATCAAATCAGTAAAGAAACTGTATCAATTACTGAATACAAATAAACTAAGCTAATCCAGAAGGAAAATGTCAAGAGAGTAAAGGGTCAGTGCTCTCTGAGGTGAAGCTTGATGCACAGTAGTCTGAACACACCTTCACTACTCCACCTAGACTCTGCATTGAGATGACCTAATTTTGGGGAGATCCTATTACATGTTTGGCCTCTTCCAAAGCATAAAGTCTACGGTAGATGAAGAAGCCTGAATATTCTTCTCATTATATTTGATTCTAAACTCACTCATTCTTTCATGACTTTTTTGTATATCCTCAGAGATTTAATTCTAAAAGGTCTGTTTGTTATAGGTATTTCATGACAGGTAACAGACATTGAACAATGTATTATGATAACTCTAGCAATTCATTAGTTCTAGATATTTTGCAAATATTCCTTCCGTTCGCTAGGACAGTGCTCATCTCAAACAGGCAACTACAAAAGCAGCTATCAAAATGCAAGACAAAGCACATGAATGTGACATATTCCAGAACTGAAGGAATTGTTTCAACAAAAATACTAATTCCTGGAAATAAAATTCACTTAGAGGGTTTTCGAGGAATTTTTTTTCTTGCCACTATAAGCAACTATGATTTTAGAAGGAATCTTGACCTTCCTTTACATCTTACTAAAAGGATCACGTAAGCTAGAGTCTAGAGCCTTGTTGCATGTACCCTACAAAGAATTAACATCAAGCTCCAAAACAGATGTCAGAGCAACACCATAACTTCATGGCATATTAGAAGCCTCATTTCTGTTTGCAACTGAAACTAATGAAAGCCTCTCTGCTCTTCTACCTTCTGGCTGCAACAGTACTTCAATAAGCTATTACTGCCTTGCATCTAGGCATCTGTGCTAGACAATTCTATTCTTGACTGGAAAAAAAAAGCAGTATCATCTGCTTCATCTGCCTTGACAAAGCTAAGAGAGCTGATGAAGGACATGCCAGCTGTGTAAGAGTTCTGGCTACAACTCATTCCTTGCAAGGGCCAGTCAACAGAAAACATCAAAAAGCAGTGTATATAGCAGCCCAAAGACTTGGTTCCAGTTAAAGAAAATGCTTTGTAATTAAAACTCCATGGCAAAACCGACTGTTAAATACTTCTCAATCCAGGCAAACCTCCCTGGTAGCTTTACAGAATAAAAGGTTTGGATTAAAATTAAGAAAAACACCAGGAAATTCCAGGACAGAAAAACAGTATGCCTGTGTTCAAACAAAAAAGGAGAAAGAAGACAACATTTTCTCTAAGTACAAAAGCAGATAGATCTGCTACATGTAATTCTATAGTAATAAAGATCCCTCAGAAAGATAACCAAGAAAAAACAGCAGCTTAAACTACTTCAGATTAATTTGATAGGATGGTCTGATGGATCCAGAGGCAACGCACATGTCTAAGAAAAGAAACAGTTATCAGCAGAATCTCTAACAGCAAAGAAAGAAAAAACTATCAATTTCCTCTTAAAATACTGCATCCAAATCATCTCTCCCCCAAAAGTAACAACTGTGAACTCTTCCTCAAAAGCATTTGCCCACATCCTAAGAGCAAAAGATGAAGCAATTGCTTTTGTGGGCCTTGAATGCCAAGTGATTTACGTTTACATTCCATCAGCTGAACTCTGCAAACAGCTAGATCAAACTTGTCCAGTACTTTTCCCTGGCATCTCCAACTGCCAGTGTTCTGTCTCTTTGCTGGTTTTGTTCCCACGCTCAAGACACTTGTGTTCCTGTCTCTGAGAAAAGCAGAGCTGAAAGCACCTGCCTCAAAATGCAAGTTACTTCTACATTAACTGAATGTTTTAGCTGTTTAGGTTCTGCCTTTTCTGTCTTCCCCTCAACCCCACCCATGTAATTATTCCAGGTACACCATTGTATGGATGTGGTTATTTCCATCATAACTATGATACCTAGTCATGCCACCTCCTTGCTTCCTCTCATCAAGAAACTCCTGTGCTCTCACACAAACCACACCTCACACATTTGATTGCCCTCTGTAGTTTTGTTCAGAACTACAAAGCCATTTTAACATTTCTGATGGACTCATCTAACTTTATCAACTAAAATATCTACAGAATAGTACACTGAATAGTTATGATGAACCATATTTAGATGTCTAAGGAATCTGTTAACACAGTTTTTATTGAAGAGCGGCAAATTATACGGTTGGAAGACAGACATTTAAAGAAGAAATGGCAAAATAAACTGTTCCAGAAAGCAGGAGTAAATAAACAGTAAAAGAAAAGGTAGAACAGGATAGTTTCTAAGACTCAATTTGCAAGAAATACGGGGTCATAAACACCAACAGGTCTGAAAAAACCTCCCCATATCACTAAGCAAGAAGAAAGAGGAAATCATTATTCCTTGGTTTATAAAGATTTATCTTTTAACCATGTTAGATGGCATAAAAAGCATCTAGCTATCTCAATTTGTAGAAGTGTGCATAGTATGAGAAAACAGTATTATCAGAGATTACTTAAAACCAAACTGAGTATCACCTGAACTAAACAGAAGTGGTTTACTATATGAGGAAGAAACTCCACTATGAAACCAGTTTGATCCAGCTGAAGCCACAGAACAACTCTTTAAAAAGTGACCAGAATTTTAAAACAAAAAAGGTCAGTATTTCTAACATTTTAATTTAAGTGGGCTGTTCAATTCTAACAATTACTGACTTTGTCAAGAGTACTTACTCTTGAAATAGACACTTGGAAATGAGAGTTTATAAAACAGTAACAACAGCAGGAAGTGGCAGATTTTGCAGTTCATTGTACTATTAAATAAAAAAGGAAGACAGGAAGGACACTCTGTCTTAATAGCAAAGAAGCATGGAAAAAAACCCAGACACAACATGGAACAAGAAAAAAACAAAGACAAAAACCATAGATGCTTCCACCAAAGCGCTAAGTGACAGGACATTCCATCACAGCACTTGGTGACATTTAAAACATTATTGTAGACAACAATACATTTCATGAGGTGAAGTACCAACTCTATGTAAGCAAATAATTGTCAGCTGCAGAGCTGATATGCAATTATTGTACACAGGGAAGGCTCTTAAACCCCTGTACAGAGATAAAATAGACAAATAAGTTTTAAGAGTTTCATAAAAGCAGTTCTTTGGCAAGGAGCAGAAACTGAACAAGGAGGCACAACTGCCTAAGGTGGGTATTTTTTCTACTGCTTGTAAGTGAATAGCTCAGGGGCACGGCACAGCCTTGTTAGTCTTGAAGCATGTTCAGTAATAAGTCTTCATCTAATTGAGAAGTTATCAAATGCGCTTTTATTCAGTATTAAGTTTTTTTCAGTAGATGAAAAGACACTGCAAGCATCCTCTCCAACTAGAAAAACTCATTTGGCTTGCAGTCACTCAGTATCACTTCAGTCCAGAGCTATCAAAAAGCCCATGAAGAAATAGCTAGAGCTCCTTTCCCACTCCTTCCCCACCCCACACTCCTTTCTGGCAGTAGATGAAGACCATCACTTAAAGAAGCCTCCAAAACAAGCAAATCCCAGGTCACATTCTAAGAAGAATTTTAGTTACAGATGCAAAGCAAAAAAAGCAAAGAAGATTTTTACCTAGCAAGGCATGAAATACTTTCTTGGTAGAATCAAGAACACCGCAGACTGATCAGCAAGGAAGCAAAATATTTTTGAAGGCACACACATGCTGCTTTAGCTTAGTTGGAAAAGCTCAAAATTAAATGGTATGGTTGGTGGCACAAGCTAAGTCACAAAATCACAGGATATTTCACTTGTTCTTAAAACAAGGCTGTCAAGCCTGCACAAAAAACCAACAAACCAGGACACAAGCATGAGAACTACTTTGAAAAGGAAGTTAACTAATTTTGTGGATGCAGAAAACATGCAATAGTAGCAGAAACAAAAATATTGAAACAACCTAAGTATGTGCTGCATGTGGTTATCATCTTTATGGCAGGCATATCTGAGGTCACTTCCAATTCACTGCACAGATAATTTTTAATGAATCACTAAAGTAAATTTTTTAATGCTAACATTTTCATTTTAACTACACAAAGTGTCTCCTCGAGGAATTAAGGTATTTCAGTATTTGTATAATAACAGACAATTCTAATCAGCTCCCACTCAGATATAATTTCATTCTCTTCTAGTGTGGTTTTATTTGGTTTTGGTTTTTTTTTCATTTTGTTTAGGGTCATTCTTTAAGTTCCTCTTGACCCTCTACATGTGAAGTGTTTGAATCT
>JANRGV010000051.1:42241201-42256609 GCA_024734035.1 Alethe castanea | reverse complement strand
ACACGTTTGGCTTTCTGGGCTGGGAGTGCACACACAGCTCATGTCCAGCCTCTCACCCAGCAGCACCCCCAAGTCCTTGTCAGCAGGGCTGCTCTCCATCTGTTCATCCCCCAGCCTGTAGCCCCCAGCCATTATGGGAGATACCCCAACCCAGGTGCAGCATCTTGCACTAGGTCTTTGTCCATCATCTGGACTTCTGTGAAGCCTTGGACAGGGCTGAGATTCCCATGCACTCACTTCCAGCTTGTCCAGTCCCTCTGGATAGCATCCCATCATCAAGGTGTGTCACTGCACCCTCAGCTTGGTGTCACAGGCAAACACGCTGTGGATGCACTTGGTGTCTTTGTCTGATCCTTAATGAAGACATGAATTAACACCTGTCCACACACGGACCCCTGAGAGACACCACTTGTCACCACTGTTTATCAGGACTCTGAACCTGATACTCTGGTTTATCAGGACTCTGATCCACTACCATCTGGATGCAACCATCCAACCAGTTCCTAATCCACCTAACTAACAGTCCAGCTGTTAAATCCATCACTTTCCAATTTGGAGAGAAGCACACTGTGGGAGACCACATCAAAGGCTTAACAACAGTCCAGATAAACATCTATAGTCCTTCCCTTATCCACTGGTCTAGTTACTCTGTAATAGAAAGCCACTTTCTCACACAAGATTTTCCATTAAGAGCTTCCCTTACTAATACCCCAAACTCCTCACACTGTTGACTACCTGAAACTTACCACTTAAGAATTACACGTAATTATAATTCCAAAACAGATGCACACAGGCACTCAAGTTAAGCTTCTCACAGCCTATTATAGTTGCATGGTACCATATATTTTGATAAAATAATTAAGAATTTGCTTGCATAAAATCTGCTGTCAGAAGTGAATGAACCAAAACAACGTGTCCTGATGTTAAAGGTTCTCACAATAATGCACCAGCTTGACACTACTCATTAAGATTCCTGGTACTGCAAACTGCTCCTCCTCCCTAAATTAAACCAGAACATACAACTTGCTACCCATATTCTTCTCATTCTCAAATACATATCTAAACACAAAATACAACAATACGTGAACAAATACAGTATATTCTGTCATTAAAGTACAAAGTTATCATTCATCCTCAAAATTACACGTTCATTTCATAATTCCATGTGCAGTGTAAGTTATACTGCTTTTGTGGGAATGTCTCATGTTCAAGGTTAATCTCTTGCACTTTTGTTTCTTCAATGTATTCAAGTTTCTTCAAGTCTTCCCATGGCTTCTGGGCATGCCTACGTTTTTAGCAGCTTGAAAACCTATTCTGTCCCTTTTGGTACAGCTGTGGCAAAAAAATAACGCTTATGTTACGTTTCCAGTTAGGCTGTTCACACACGCACGTTTCCAGCTTGACTCTTCACACACAGCACATAAATAGGAACAGCCATCCCCAAGAGCATCAGAGCTCAGTGTCCAGGAAGAAAATACAAGCACACATGATCCAACATTAAAAAACTTTACAACACAGCATTGCAATGCCTCTTCTCTTGGACCACTGTTTCTTAAAAATGGGAAGAGATGAAAAATGAGCCCCAAGCAATGTGCAGCACTGGAGCCACTCAAAATATTCAAGTGTGCATTTCAAAACCAGAAACATAAATTTGCTAGTAAAACAGCACTGTCAGAACATTACCCCTATAAACTCAGCGCAGAACATACCAAGCAAAAGAACCCAAATAACAAAACCCCAAAATCCCCATATTCTATATCCTACCCTGAAATATTTAATATTATCCCATTATACTATGAATACTGTGCTTAACATTTAAACCTTCCAGCCAGCATTAGCAACAGGTCAGAGCTAAGCTGGCTCTGCAAAATGTAAAAGACATCAGTATCACTATTTGGAATTATTTTTAAACACAATTACTACTATCTTAACAGTCTTAAAAATAAATGAAGAACAAATCAAGTAAATACAATCAAAAGATAAAATTTAACACATGGAAGGATGAAAGTAATGGTTTTTTGAATCCTATGCTGTACAATGGAGATGAGACATAGTAAAAGTACACAGCCAAACTGTATCCAGTTAGAGCCTTCTCACAGCAATGTCCAATCTCTATGTTCTGCATGTTTTTTAATGTTTCAACTGCATACAAGTGAGCTTTTATATAAAACTCCATAACTTAAAGGAGCAATAAAGCCTCTGTAGTGTGCTTACTGTTAATACACTTCAGAAACAATCAACAGAAAAAATAAAAATTATTAACAGAATTTAATTTCAATTACACTTTCATTACTAACAAACAGGTATTGCTATTACAGCAACATCAAAAAGAGATAGTAGTAAAAGGTCCATTGCAGATAGGTTTTTCTCACAGGCATTAGTATCACTTTTAGAAGCCTTTGTTACTCATGTCTTCTTAGAAGTAAACCCCTGCTATTAGTAATGGGATAAGCTAAGGAACTATTAATGTTTATTTAATTTTAATTTATAGGTAAAGAATTCATTACCTGCTTGTATTCACCAACGCAGTTCTGACAGCAGAATCTTTTCTGCTGACCATCAATAGTAAGGACATTGTTTCCAGCTCCTTTACTGGGCAAATACTCCCCACAATGCTCACAGCAATTCATTATTAAACCATTTGCCATCCTGTATCTATTGAAGCAATGGTCACTGCACAGCTTATGAGTCATATTTTTAAAGCTAACTTCATGACGAATCTAAAAATAAAAATGAAAAAGTATTATATCACTAGACAAGCACAAAGTTGCCTGAAACTAGTAGACCAGCCAGAAGTCTTACATTCAAATAACCATCTCACTATTTAAAAACCTGAAATGACCATGAAATATACAAACAGAAAGGGATGTTTCTATAGTCTCCAAAGTTCTAGGAAAACACTCTTAGACTCATCTACCCTTTAGCCCAGAAGGAAAGACCAGAGGGAAGGATGTGGTAATTGCATATGACAGCAGAATGCCAATTTATGCAATTTTATGAAATGGTCAATTTACAGGTGAAGAACCTGGCATATGAAGATTGGCCAGACAATATGCTGTGTGAAGCAGTAGCTTGAACTATGCTGGGCTCAGTAATCAAGAAGGGATCAAGAATAAGTACATACATTCATGAGAATTTAAAATTATACATATTCTACAAATCTCTAAAACCATTTGCATTACCTTTCAAAATACACAGTAAAATAAAATAGGTAATACAGTGGATCTTGACGTTTTTATCAGTAATTCTTTAATTTGAGAGATCTGGGTTATAATTACAAGATTCTATGCCTAATAGTACACAGTAACAGCAAAAGGCTCTTCAAGTTCTTAAACAAGTATCAAGCTCTTAGAATACTTTCTTCCTTCACCTGCTCTTTGTGAATTATTAAGCCTGCATATTTTAATCTCTCAAAATACTGAAGATTTTACATTTTCTTCATTTCATTTCTCTTATTTCAGTATATAAGCTATTAATATGTCATTATTGAGAAAGACAAAAAACAGCCAACCAGACCTCAGTTAGTTTACCACAGATCGTGCATCTTGATTTATTCAAGGCTCCTTTTGCGGGATTCTGTTTATCTTCATAGAAGGATAAACATGATGTACTGCAAAACTCCTGGAAAGACTCACTTGAATCTACTTGAGCAACAATGGTACCTTTCATTGTTGTTATATCTCTGAAATACAAAAAAAAATTTAAAAATCATGTGCTTATGTATAAATACATATATAAACAAGAACACGTTGTAAGATCCATTTTTCCTTTCAAGGCTTACATTTCAAAACAGTTTGTTTTAGTGTACAGTTGTTAGTCACAGGATTAATACGAAGTTTCAGAATACTTTTACAACTACTGTAAGTCTTTACTGTGCAAACCCCTATATTTTTCTTAAACTTCTAGTTCTTTTTTCCCATTAAATTATTGTAGAACTAAGCAGTATTAATACACCATTAGACGTAGTTATGGCAAATTTCATTTTATATAAAAAACTAACACAGCAAATCTGAACTATTTTCCTTTTACACAAAAGCCGTATGTAAGTTTCATATGAAAAATTCAGACTTATAATAAAAAGCAAGAAATGGTCTTTATTTGTAGGTACCTCTACAATTTCCAGTATTAATCTCAGGACAGGATGACAGGAAGAGAGAAAGTTGTGTTCTTGTATTTCTTAAACTTATAAACAACCAAAAAGCTTAGAACTCTACCACAAATGTGCCTAGAAGTTTTATCATTCAACATTTACAAAAGTTAATTCAATCATTCCTTTAAAAAATTCCAAAGCATCTGAGTACTTCAGTGCACTTCAGGCAGTTCCCTGTGGAATTGTGCCAATTTAACATCTTAAACCAGAAAACCAACCTTTAATAGAAGCAATTAGAAATCAAACAAACCTTGTTCTAACCAAACACTTACACTGTCCCACACTAATACACACCATGTATTAGAAGAAGTAATGAGAGGACATAAAAGACTCCCCCTTTGCCTTCTAAGCAAAAATCCCCACGAAAATGTAAAACCTATTATTGATATATAGGAAATGCTATTGGGCAGAATATATAAAAAAAAAGACTGGGCACATCTGTATCACCAGATGGAAAACACATGCCCCACAACCTCATATACCTACAAGCTTTAAAACTAAGATGCGTAAAAAACACTGGGAAACAGTGAAACACAGGGAAAACGTGTATTTTCCCTAGACACATTTCCTTGAAAATAAACTTGTACTGCCCTGACACAAACACCTGCAAACTTGCCTTCTTCCATCAAGGGGAAGTCAGCAGTTTGGCTTACCCTTTGGAGAACTACTAGGATTTGTGTCAGGGACTGCTATCATCATTCCTGTTCTGCAAAACAAAGGCAGAGCTCCTGCCCTGAGGAGCTTGCTATTCATGTAGTTACAGAGGAGTTCAGAGGAATGCAAGAAAACAGATTTATAACAAAATACCTAAGAATTTTTACTTTTCCTGTGGGGTTATACAGAGGAACAATTTAGTGCATACACTATCTTCTATTTAACTGTGATTGAGTAAAAACTTCATAGTGGTGGAAAAGCAAAGACTAACATCACCTCAAAAACTGTGAAAGGTGACTTCACAAAGATTCTTTTTAACCTCAAAAGCTAGAAATAAGGTGTTTTCCTCATCATTCAAAAATAACGCCTTTTCATTTAGGGCAGTTTTGTACATAGCCTCTTGCAACACACAGCTTAAGTATCTCCAAAGTGGAAAAGGAGCATGGATTTAGCCATGATTTCAGTCAGAAAAGATTTGTCTCATCTTCATCTTTATAGATCATGCTGAATATGGTAGTCACCAGATTATGTATAAAAAATAATAGTGTATAAACACGTAACAAGCCAATAAAAAGAGCAAGGATTACTTTTAACTAGCCCAGTAGAGGGAAGGGTTCAGAGAATTTGAGCATTTACATCTATTTTTAAAAAGCTAGAGTATCTTACATTTTGTGGGTTTTCAGGGTGCCAAGGTATGAATATGCAGGATATCAATGTTTTCTATGGAGTATTTTTACTGAGTGTCAAGGAAAAAAAGACCAATAGCTTGCATCTGAATACTAGCCATTAATCCAGCACACTGGACAACCATGTAAAAGGTTTTTTTCACTAGTTTAAATCTCTGATTGAGCAAAGACCATGCTCTCTGGAGCACACACTAACAAAGGCAGTCTTTATTGCAAGCCTTCTTTAGTTCAGCAAAAATTCATCCTTTAACCAGTGTCACTGTAGCACATACCAGACTGAGAATATGAAAAAGTGCAAAAAGCTCAGTAAACAGAACATTGAAAGAAAAAGACAGTACAGCCACAGTCTGTACACTTAACACTACAAGAACACAATTACAGAAGACTTCTCTTTAGCTATTAGAAGTCTGACAAATCACGAAAAACTTAAGTTAAACCTAGTCAGTAATTTAAAACAAGCCACTTCTAGGCTATTCTTGTTTCTCCTGCAGTACTGCCCACTTAAGGTATCTTAAGCTACAAAACTGCCAGTTGCCCCACTATGGGGAAAATCTAAGGCTTCTCCTATCCCCCTATGACCAAGAGTGGAAGAACTCCCAAGTTTCTTCCAGCTTCTTGCAAGTATGACTTTCTCAACCTTTTAAAGCCTCCTGATTTTACATCTTCATCTATCAAAATGAGAACTTTCTACAACACAAGGTCCACTTCTTCATAAAGGACTTCATGTATTAAGTATATCTTGTCACAAGGTATGCCACAACTTACACACCTCGTCTTTTCAAAAAAAAAAAAAATCCGTTATTTTTAGTGTACTGGCTTTCAATAAAACAATACCCCATACAGAATTCAAAAGCTAGTATTATTTGGTTAGACATAGTGAATTCAGCATTTCTAAAGACTAAAGCTACACTACATAAAGCACTTACATAGCCAGATTTTATATCATTAATGGAGCAACTCTCACACATGCACAAGAATCTCAAGTAGTACCGGATTTAGGTGCTAGAGTAAAACAAAATTTAAAACTCACTTTCTGCACATGACACAAAGTTTCTTTGGAGCAGGTTTGTGTGAAAATGATGAGAGGCAGGTAGTGGAACAGAAAAGGTGAGCTGATCCTTTCCGCTGATATGCAGTCTGTCCCTTTTGCAAAGGCTTTTTGCAGTTCGCACATGTGACTTTAACCTGCTTAGAAGGCTGTTGCTGGGCAGAAGGCTGAAAAATTTGCTTAGGAAGTGATGCTACAGGTGACAAGGAATCCACACCTGGTTGCTTCTGATTCCTAGGAAAGGAAGCTGACTGGGATATCCAAGAATCTTCAAGACAAAAAACCCAAACAAAAAAGTAAATCAAGAGACACATATGTATGCACAGAAGAGCATCCACAGATGTATGAACATAAAACCATTATTCTGTGGGAACGACCACAGAAGAATTATATTTTAAATTCAGGTTCAATGTAAAAAATCCTGTTTAATGGTACCACTCTCCATAACTATAAAGCTTCAGAACATAAACAAATTTCAGGATGGTTCCATCCCACATCTAGTGACAGGTTTTGCAGCGCTTGTACTGAGTTTGCAAGCTGGCAATCTTATCTTCAGACAAACAAAACTGCAATTTAAATAAAGAGACCAACAGACAACACAGAATTTCTAAACCAATGTTTGAGACAGTCTCTGCAAATTTATATCTGAATCTTCCATTAATTATTTTGTTTATAGCTTTAACAAGCATAATGTGTCCAGCCTTGGTGATAAACCCTGGAACTGACTCCTCGTCCAGCCTGCAGCCAGAGAACTATATATACTGTGTAGCAGCAAACTTGCAAAGTCATGAGAGATACACCTTCCTCAGCAGAAATCAGTGAACCCAGAAAGTAATATTTTATTAAGTTCTGGCAGTACACAAATCCATGCCCCCACGTTTCAGACTCCACTATTTTTGTATCCTCATTTTTGAAAATAAACTACCATGGAACAAAGCCATCTTTTCCCAATCTTTTGCAGCATAACCTGCTATAGGGATAAGTCACATACAAGAATGTAAGCAAAACATTTTTTCTGAAAGAAATAAATCTATAAAGATCATATGTCAAACTACATGCTTCGTATCTTGGTCTGGACAGGAGATACAGTTCTGGGGGGGAAAAGAAATCCCCCAACAAACTGTGATTTCAAGGCTTTTCTCTGAATTTAGGTTTTCATTTAAAGTGGTTATCATCAGAATTTAGAAATGTTTACCTTCTGAAGACAGCCACTAGTAATACATTACTTAAGCATGAATTAAAACTGAATAGAACCAATTTTGTATTATAAAAAACATTTGTACTAATTTTCAATAGTGTGCCACTTATACCAAACACTGTGACAGCACTTGGGACTTATCTAGTCTTGAATGTCTTAACTGCAGCGATTCAGAGTATTTCTGGAGTGTTATTAGAACTAATACACAACTAATACCCAAATATAACAAAGATGGTTTTAAATTCTATGACTTCAGATAACAAAAACATTTACCTACAGATCGGGGCAACTGCCCATACTTTATTCTTAAAGGACATTATTTTGGTCCGTAATTGTTCATTAAATAGAAGGAACCCTTTCCTCCTATTTTCTGCATTCCTTTCTTTCCCCAAAGGATTTTATTAACAACATATTCTGATGCATAGCTTCAAACTCTATTGAGGGATAAAGTTCCAAGAACACTTGTTAGTTCAAGAAACAACATACATTCCACAGCAGGTAAAAGATAGTTTTCTGGTGTGACATATTAGCCATCAAGGATGTTCTACCACTCAGGCATTTAAGACAAGCTAGAAATTTACCTGTTGTAGTGCTTGATAGTAAACAGAAGAGCTGGAATGAAGAGGTAAAGGGAAAAGGACACAAAACAAAACACATTTTTCTTTAAAGCATTAAAGACGTTTACCTTTGAAGGCATGAAAATCCTTACTGACCAACTAAGACAAGCTACCAAAGTGCTTAGAATTAAATTTCAACTTAAGTGCCCTCTTCAAACTTTTCTACACTTCTACTTGTTCAAATATACTAATATCCTGGTAGCACCTTAACATCTCAAAACAATTTGAGATTCTCCTCTTTTCTCTTAGATGTCAAGTGAAAGCATATTGTCTCTTTCATCAAGAATGCACAGCATGTGCAATAGAGCTACATCTGCCTGTAATTCCAGTAGCACTCAACTGCCACTCATGAAAACTTGAGTTTGCTACTCATTTGGATTTGAAACTTTCAGCACCACTACCACCTAATTAAGGAAGGTAATAATATCTCACTGAGGTACGTTCAATTATTCCTTATTTTCTTAAGACCTCGGATAGCCTCTCTCGATACTTAGTTGCATTTCTCCTTCCTCAACCATACCAGAAGAACATCTAAAAATCTCTACTTTTTTTTTCTTTTACTTTTTCCATATCCCAGCTTCATAGATACCCATTTTTATATTATGCTATTTCTTCACATCTCACTTCTCAACCATGTTATCTCCTTTAAGTTCTCTACAAATGATCTGTAAAATCCAGTTTTCATGTCCCTGAACTGAGAAGTATCACACTTCCTTAGTTCATCCCTGGTGAGTTTTTGTACCTCACTGCCTTATGTCTTCAGCCTTCAGGTTCCTACCTGCAATTCTGTAATGGCCAAGTTTTTGAGACTATACAGTTTGATGTTCAACTACTCCTTACTGTTATGGTTTTTCAGGTTGCTCCCCTTCTTTCTTATTCATTCCTGCTCTAAAGTGCTATAAAATTATACTTTCCTGTCATTTATACCATTTATTTGCAGAGTCATCTTGCAAAAATTAAATCTTTTTTTAAAAAAGCTGAAAAAGATGTGGCAGTACAACTTGAGGCAGAGGTGGGGAAGAAAACAGTACTGAAGTTTTACAGAGGACTGCAGCTCTTGAGACATGTTGAGAATACATACAGTTGCATTAATAACCTGGTTCAGATCAGTGCAACTGTAAACTGCATCCTCAATTTACCAGGCGTTGGCTCTTTCTCTGGAGCATTTTTAAAGCACAAAAACTAGATTCCATTGAGAGAAACAAAACCTAAGTTCCACTCCAAAGCACATTTACATGGATTTCATCTACCTGGACCTCTCCCAAGACCTTTGATACGGTCCCCCACAATGTTCTTGCTGCTGAATTGGAGACATATATATTTGATGGATAAGGAATTGGCTGGATGACTGCATCTCAAGAATTACTGTTCAGAGCCCAATGTCCAGCTGGAAACCAGAAACAAGCTGTGTCCCTCAAGAGTCTGTACTGGGACTGATACTGTTTAGCATTTTTTTCAACAATACAGTGAGATTAAGCAGACTCTTAGCAAGTTTACTGATAATACCAAGCTGAGTGGTGCAACTGACAAACCAGAGGGAACAGTATGCCATCCAGAGGGACCTTGACAGCCTGGATGAATGAGCCCATGGAAAACTCAAGAGCCCAACAAGGCTAAGTTAAAGGTCACTCAGGGTAATTCTCAGTATCAATACAAACTGGGGGCTGAATGGGTTGAGGGCAGCCCTGTGGAGAAGAACTGGTAGATGGAAAATTGGACATGAGCGAGAAATCTGTGCTTACAGACCAAAAAGTCACTCGTATCCTGGTCTGTGGTGATTCTGTCCCTCTCCTCTGCTCTGCTGAGACCCCACCTAGAATACTACATCTAGGTCTGAGGTCTCCTGTACAAGACAGAAATGGGCCTGTTAAAGCACACAAGAGTGTCACAAAAAGAGACAGAAGGCTTGAACACCTCTCCTGCGAAGAAAAGCAAAGAGAGTTGGGAGTTGTTGAGTCTGGAAAAGGCTGGGGAGACCATATTAGAGTCTTTCAACATATAAAGAGGGTTACAGAAAAAGATGCAGTGACATTTGTTAACAAGACCTGTAACAACAGGTCAAGAGGCAGTACCTTAGAACTGAAAGAGGGTGGGGCTTACATTGGACATGAGGCATAACTCTTTTACAATGAAGGTGGCAAGACACAAGAACAGGTTACCCAGAAAAGCTATGGATGCCCCATCCATGAGTGCTCCAGGTCAGGCTGGATGGGGCTTTGAGCAACCTCACCCAGAGAAAGACACCAGTGCCACGGCAGAGTGGATGGATGACATGATCTTTAAATGTCCTTTCCAATCCAAACTCTATTATAGGCACTCCAGTGCTTACTGGGGACATCATAGACTCTAATGTGTTGGACTGAAGTTTCTCTGTTATGCACCTACTTGCTTCATACAGAGAAGAAGTACTCACTCAAGGAAATCCAGAAGAAATCTTCCAAACCACTATATAATCACAGAATCATTTAGGTTGCAAAAGATGCTTAAGATCATCAAATCCAACCATTAACTCAGCCCTCCCACTAATCCATGTCTGAGTGCTACATCTACACTCCTTTTAAATATCTCCAGCATTGGATACCACTTTCTTGGGCAGCCTGTTCCAGTACTTAATAATTCTTTTGGTGAAAACATGTTTGTTAATGTATTATGCCACTGAGCATATTTTATTCTAGTCACAAATGAAGTAGCGATGTTCATGAAGGGAATTAAGATCTTTCATACATATTAAGCTAAAAGACTAATCAGTGCCACTGCCAAAAATACTTCAATCAAAAATTCTATAATCAATTTATTTCACTATTTCTTTTCAACTTTTAAGGAAACATTCAAAGTTGCAACTTACCAGGATTATGATGAGTCACAGATTCTCCATTTTGAAATACATCTCCAGCCACATTCATTCTACCAGGATTGAAAGGTCCTACACCAGTCTTGGTCTGTGAAGTCAAAGATGGGGTGTATGTTTGCAAATTAACATCAAAATTATCTGACTGCAGTCCGTTAGATACATCTCCCAAGCTGGTATTTTGCAGTGACGTTACATGTGTAATCATTAGGTTCATGTCACGCCCGTCAGCATCATTTTCTAAATGACTGTCACTGACAGAGCTTATAGCACCTATTTCTAATGTAGTAACATTAGCAATCTGAATTTCAGAGTCTGGTTCTGTGGTTATTCCACTATTACCTATTCCTGAATTTACCTTACTTCTTGAAAAACTGGAAGGTGAGAATTCCATTTCGTTGGTTCTATTTTTACACTCTGGTAGTCTTCGTTCATTAAAACTGGAAGCATTCTTCTCTTGTCCTTGGTTTGTTTCAATGTCTTCTTCATCATCAATAATAATAGTTTCACTTATACTCCCCTTTCGAGAATTTAAGTCTTTGGGGGAAGGAAGCATTTTGCAATCATTTCCTTTAAGTTCTTCATTTTTAGATGATGTAAATGCAGCATTCCTTTGGTCTCCTACCAGTGACGCAGAATTTTGCGGAGGTTGTATAGGTTCAATAAAAACTACATCATCATCATCTTCTATAGGCGAGTTTTGGAATTTATTAGGTCTAGAAACTAAAGAACTTGGTGGCCCTCCAAATGTATTTCCTACATTTGCAAGACCTGCTGCCATGGTGGTATTCCCTAGTAGAACAGGAATATGTTCAGACAAGTCTAATCCTCCAAGAGGACTCCTGTCCATTCCAGATCTGCTGTTTGAAGAAAAACATAAAGCAAGAAAAAAAAAACACACCCAACTTTAGAGTTAGACACAACTTTCCAGTAACAATTCTTAAAAACAACTACAGAATTAATAGTTCCAGGTTTTACTTTATTTTCTTCTTGAGATAACATGAGGGAAAATTAAGTTTTTCTATGCTCTTCTTTGAATGTCTTAACATCCATTTACTTCCTAATCCTATACTAGCAAAAAAATATGCAATTGCTACACATCACAATGTTTTATCAATACATACACACACAGGAAACAGAATTTTCAGTGCTATTTATTACATGATCTTGATCTCTCAGTCCCTTTCCCACCCCACATATGCAAGCAATGATCTTCTAACACTGCTTTTGCTAGATTGCAAAGCAAGATCAAGAGTTAGGCACACAGAAAGAAAAACTGAATTCCTATTAAATTTCAGCCCTACTAGGAACGTTAATGACTTTGAAATTCAACGGATTTTCCCCCAACCCCACACTGCCAAAGCTCCTTAGATAGCCACAAGATGACTGGAACAAAGAAGTAAGGAATAGATATATAGGAAATCCTTGCACATGACAAGAATAGATACATTATTGAGCAGCAGAAAGTGGACAGCAACCTCTCATTTGTAGCCACTACAGACTGGCAGCTCATTTGAAGTCCTGACTTATTACCTCATGCTCCTGCAACTTTCAGTAACTTTGCCTTATTTCTTTTAAGAGCAAGCAGTATTTATTCAGGCTGCTTCCCAACAGTAGCCTGAATTCTAATTCTCCCTACTTTGTCTGGGGAGATCAGTTTGCTTTTAGTAATTGTTTGGTTTGGGGAATCTGTTCTTCATAACTGTCAATTCAACCATGAATTAAAAATTGTAAATGTCAAGCTGGATATAATCAAAGCTAAAAGACCTAAGATGGCTCTAAAAAAACAGCCTTACTAAAGATCAGTAAGTTAAACTGATCTTGATATAATACTACAAGAAAAATACAGACATAATCACAATTTGGATATGTCTTGGATATATGCTGCTGTGTGACTTCACTGAGTTTGTGTGGAAGGTAGCTATCTGTGCTTTTTTATAAAATCTTTACACAGGACGGTAAATACAAGAAGTAGAAATATCCTGCTTATCTATACTTACCCATCCAGATATCCACTGCAATCTTTTTACCTTAATAAGTTGCTCCAAGCACTTTTATTTTCTTTCCTGTGGGGAAATTGCTCTTGTACCAACTTGTTGCCTTTCACAATAGTACTGTGGTCTGAAACAGGGTTAAAACAAACATTAGCTACCCAAAATGATTTCCTCATCTCAAGCATCATCTGCCAGTTATGCTACTTAAACCAACTTTCTTCTAAATTTACAGTTTAAGTTCAAACCTGAGTTTCAGCACTATGATCCTACAGTAAGAGAGAATGTGAGTCCATTCAATCCCTGCTTTGAATTAAGCAGCAACAGTACTGTTTGAGATCTACTCTGTCACATCACATATCCACAAAGCATTATAGAGGGGAAAAACATGGCATGTTTGGTAAGAGACAGACATACATAACTGCAATGGAGTAATTAAACATTAGAATTCAGAAGCATATCTGTAATGGAATATTAAGGAAATAAATTATTCAAGTAAACTGACCAATTGAAAAAAAAAATCCTAGCAGCTACATTTCCTTCTTTTTTTACTGGGTCAACCTCCTTGCTGCCTACTGCAAAATATAAAAGGAAAACTACAGAACATACAATCGGGCCTACAATGAAATATAAACCAATATTTTTCAGCTTGTATATATGCATTGCAGTGATACTTAGCACATATTCAGGCATCAATAGCCTGTATTAACACATGTGATCGCTCACAAAAGACTGAAAATGCTCGAAGTTCAAGTGTCAATTTATTCTTCAGGTTTTATAATAGTCATTAGGTTTTCCAGAACTTGGCAGCACTTTTAAACGAGAGAGCATCAACTTGTGTAGTCATCTACTGTTTGAGTACAGCCCTTAAAATCCCCAGACAGTAAAGATGCCCAAAGGAATAAAGCTCAAATATTCTTCTACACATTTACACTATTCAAGCCCTGCTGTCCATTAACTGAGCAGGAGCAGGGAAGGCAGGACAAGGACCAAACAGCAAAGCTGTGAACCAGATTAATCCTGGAAGAGAGGCGACCACCTTTTAATTCCTTCCTATGTTAGCCTTACAGCCAAATGCCATTATGTAATAGCATTTGAACCACAATAAAGGTAACATTGAATTTGAATGAAAGAAGGTTTCTTACCAAAAAAATTGTATAATCTAAAGAGTTGGCTTGCACCTCCCTGGAAATCAGTCGGTCACACTGAAGATTATTTTAATCCAATATTCTCTTTCACTTTTACTTTTTCCTCTAGAGCTGAGTAACTTCAAAATGAGATTTTTCTGCATCTCAGATTTTGTTGAAAAGAACTAATTCAATTTTTAAAGTTTCAAAGGTTTATTCTATATATTTTCTTTCTCTACAAGGACAGAAGCATCACAAACACATAAAGCTTCTGATAAAGTTTTACATATACTTGAACAGATGTGAGCAGAGAAAAAATGAGACTATGCCAAGACTGCACCCCAGTCCTGATTCAAAACCTTTCTGACTCCTATTTTCACAAATCCTTAGTAGAAAGATAGACTTAGGCTGTGTTACAGTACATGCACATAACATGCAGCACGGTTAAGAATCAAAACACATATCTTTTAACCTAAATCTATTTACTTTTTCCACAAAGCTCTTAGGTTTTAATGAGCAGTACCATTAAGTATTAAAAAATAAGAAAAATTCATGTTTAACTACTAGTGCAAAGTCACTAAGCAAAATCTGCATCTGCATGTATTTCCCTGCAAATAGCTCCTACCTCTTGACCACAAAATTACCCATAAAATGTACAAAATTAGGCAGCTTGTTTTCTAAAAGTAGGGGCAGCAAGGAAAAACATAAAAACCATGTAGGCAATGTCACAGTCAGTATTTCTAAATGCAAAACTACCCAAAAATGTGACATAGCAAAAAAGAAAAAAAGTTTAGAATGGAAAACTAGGAAAAAAACTCACACCTCAAAACTGGCAACAGCAAAAGATGCTTTACAATAGAAATACAATTGTTAGAAACCCGTGAGATTCATTAGACTGATCAATGGATGAATTGCTGAGATTTGGGGGAAAAACTAAACAGAAACAGAAAAAACCCCAACCAACTAACAAAACAAACTCCCAACTTAGCAACAAGAAAAACAAATAATAATAAAAAAAACCCACAAACGAACATCTCAAACAAAAAATCCCAACCAAGAACAAAAAAAAACCAACCCACAAACTAGTTT
>JANRGV010000051.1:42213904-42224675 GCA_024734035.1 Alethe castanea | reverse complement strand
GGGTGGGGGAGGCACCGGGGCAGAACAACGGCGGAGGACCCGGCGGGGAAGGCAAAGAGAGAGTTAAAATAGGAGGCGCTAGAGCAGACCCGGCCCTTCCCCCAAATGCCCCTGCCCCCCCTTCGGGGCTGCTCCTGGGCGCCCCCCGTTTACCCTTCCCGCCCCCCTCCGTGGCGTGATGGCTGTGCGCGGGACTGCCGCCGGTGCCGCCCGCACCCCCGCCGCCAGAGGTGGCGGCGCGGCAGCGGCACCGCGGGGTACTTCGGCCGGGTAGCTGGAAGGCACGGCGGCTGCTCTCCCATCCCCGCCCTGGGGGCAGCTGAGCGCCGCCAGCCCCCCGCCAGCCCGCCCCGGTGAGGCGCAGCGCCCCGCACCCCCGCCTTACCCGGCTCCCCACCGTCTGCGGGAACGGGCCCCCCCGCCGGGGACGCACGCACTCTGCGCTACTCCTCCGGCGCCTCAACTCCAACTCGGTCCAGTCCCGGGCGAAGCGCAGCTGCTGGCGAAGGGGAGGAGGAACCGGGCCAAGGGAGCTCGGGGAGATCCGCCTCCCTGCCCCGGCATTGGCTTTCCCAGAGGGCGGGCTCTGGCGCTGGGCTAGCCGAGTGGGTGCGCCGCCCATCCATCAGAGCCGCCCGCAGCCGGTTGACCCTATAAACTGCCAATCTTCCTCCTGGCCATGCTTGGGGTTCTTCCCACTTTGAACCATCGGGTTTGAGGAACCCGGATCGCTGCCTACCGACCGGCTCGTTACCCGTGCCCGAGGGTTGCGCTGGCGCTGCCTGCGCCGCTCTTTGACAGCGGCAACTTGCAGAAGTTGTCGATGCCGCCGAGCCGGCTGCGCTCCGCCGGCTGCGGGCAGGGTGCGCTGGCCGTTCCGGCCGTGCGCTCGGTCCCTGCGGCCCCACCGCTCCGACCGTGGGGCGCGGGCTCTCCCGCTCCGTCCCCTCCGCCGAGCCATAGGGGCTGGCAGTGCTTTCCGAGGGGTTCCACTCCACTCCTTCCCTCCCCTCACCAGGGCTTTGAACCTGGGGCCATTCCCATGATGGACAGAGTATGGGAAATAGAAGCGTTGCCAGAGGGAAAAGGGAGAGTTCACGTCTCCTAGTGAGGGCGCCTGGCCCGTGTCCCCGCAGCCTGCCCCGCCGAGCAGCGCCTCCTCAGCCGAGGACGCCTTGCTGCCCCCGCCCGCCGCGGGGGAGGGCGCCATATCAGCGGCCGACATGGCTCCTGGAGGAGGAGGTGTTGGTGGTGGTGCTGTTGGTGGTGGCAGTGGTTGGTGGCGTCCTCCATTTTGTCGGAAGCCGCTGCGGGGAACTTGGTACCAATTCGAACCAACGTGAGGCGCAGCGGGGCGCCCATTCGAACAGCCTCCGTCCGGCTTCCCCGCGGGAAAAGGAGCCGGGTACCCCCGGCAGTGCCGCGGGGTGGGGAGGAGTGCTCTGACCAAGCGCCGGGAGCCAACTCTCTGCCCGCCCTTCGCCAAAATGGAGGATGCGCGCTTCCATTGCGCGCCTCCTTCCCCGCGCTGGCCATGGCACCAGCGCCCGCTCCTTCGAGGACCTGGGCGGCGCTGCCGCCCGTGTGGCGCGCTGCTCCCTCTCTGCCCCATCCACCCATCCTCCTCTGTCCAGAAGAGGGAGAGAGAGAGCGCAATACCCGCCCTGCCTCCTCTAGCCGGGATCAGTCCGTGTCAACCACGCGGAGCAGTGTCCCCCGGGGAGACAGAGCCTCTTGTGGGCGCAGGGCGCTGGGTTTCAGCGGCTGGCGCCATTTCCAGTCGGGAGCTGGAGCCTCCCGGGGGATCAGTCTTCCTCACGGGCGGCGCTGGAGGCATTGGAGGGATGTCTCCTCTCTCCACCGCCTTTGATGTGTTTGGCTAATAATTTTCATCTGTGGGAGAGACAAGAGATTTTCTATTGTGCATTGTCACAATAATACATCTAACTTCTTTCTAATGATGGCGCCTGGAGACACAGGCTCCAGTCAACAACTCAAGCCAAGAGCTTATCCGGCACTGTTACTGTATGTTGTTGAGTGGAATTAATATGGGTTTGGTTTTGTTGAGGTTTGGGGCTTTTTTTCCAAGACCTACTGCTCATCAGATGAAGCTTGAAAGAGCTGCTTGGTGTGGAGGGACAGAGTTCCCTCAGGGCTGGTAGCAGCTTGCTCATGCCTACAAAAAAAAAAATAAGCTGATGGCAAAACAGCTCTAATACAACCACTACTAAGGAGGAAAGTGCCATGGAGATGTATCATCACCCGTTTTGAAGGTCTCAAACTTGCCCTATAAATTAATATATATTTGACCTGCAGTATTACACTATCAAACTAATTATGTAACCAGAAAGCTGTTAAAATTTCAACATTGAATCCCATTCACTCCATCAAGTCAGCTGGCTCTTGACCATCTTCATCACTAGCCTGGAATATTTTCTAGGTTGGTAAAACTCAAAGCCATTTTAAGTTGTCCTCCATATTACATATTTGCCAACACTCATAGTCATATGTCTCAGGAAGGTGTCTTTTGTTCTACAACAGTGCTTATCCATAAGCATTTAAGTTCTCATGGAGTTCAGAAAGAAATTCAAGAGGACTTAAGCACTAGCAATGGATGATAGAAAACAAGTGTTTTTCTAATTAAGAACACATTAAGAGAAACCTATCACTCTTAGTCATTAAAAAAGTAGCTGGAGAATACTTTTGATCTTACCACTGCCCTAGCAAGAGACATTACCTAACAGTGTTATCTAGGACTATTATGTAGCAATAGAACATATTCATTAATGTTTTAGATTATACAGCTCAAACAAAATTTAATGGTTTTGTTTGCACTTTTGGATCTGTATAAAATTTGCTTTATATATAAAAGTTTATAATTCCAGAGAACTGTTGTCTCCCTATATATGTGAAACCTTAGTTTTAAATTTGTATGTTGAAATTTTGTGAAAAATAATTAATCTATTTTTTCAACTGATATCAGAAAAAAGGACAAAAAGTTCAGGTACTCATGTAAATTCCTCTTCCTCTATAGAACCATGTATAATTCAGATTACTTTTAAGAATAATTCATATAGAGTAATTCTTTTTATGGTTTGAAAGAGCATTAGCTCCAACCCTAAGCAGCAAAATCTCTTCATGAACACTAGAGAACTGAAGCATATGTATTTATAGGCTCCATACCACTGCTTTCATGGACAGACCTGATATCAGTAACCTTACTAGAGAATGTCAAATGTATTGACTGGGAGTAGATAAATTCAACAAAGCTGAGCCAAGAGTTTGTTCATCAACTTACAAGAAAGTGACATCCTTCTCTTTGTTATGGAGGAATATTTTCTCAAAAAGCAGTCAACTATATTTGAACTGGGAAGGAGTAATTTGATATATTTTGAAAAGTTTGTGTTTGAGAAGACATCTTTAAAGCCCTTACCAAGCCAACCTTCAAGTGATGCATACTGTATTGTAAGAACAGGGTGAACATACTTAAAAGCTACCTCCTGCTGTCAACATTATTTATCTACGATAAAAAATGGTGGCATTTTTTCCAGGCTTAGAACAAATTTTCTTTTTTTCCTCTACCATTTTTCCTAGTATTTCTCTTTCTTTTCTGTCCTTAATCTCACTTCTTTGTCTACTTATCCTCAGTCCCTCTTGGCCATCACAAAGAAGAAAGATGTGAACAAACTATAGGTTGATGGAACATGTGTTCTCATAGTCATGGCATAATGGAATTCTAGTCTAGGTCTACTAGTGTTTGCTCAACACAACTTCAAGAAATAGTAGTGGATGGACAATAAATTAAAAACACAAAATCATACAAAACAAAAGAAAGCGGAATCTTAAAACAGTTATGATCAGTAACAACTTCATCAGTTTGGTTTTATTATCTAATACTTCCTCTGTCGGTGTTCTGATTCTTGAGTTTCATCAGGCATAGCATCTATTCTTTGTAGACGAAAGCTATTAATGAAAAGATAGAAAGCTCTTCATTATAGGGTGGCGAGGCTCTGGAACAGGTTGCTGAGGGAAGCTGCGGCTGCCCCATCTCTGGCCATGTTCAAGGCCAGGTTCAATGTGGCTTTCAGCAACCTGGTCTAGTGGAACCTGTCCCTGTCCATGCTACAGCGGTTGGAACCAGATGGTCTTCAAGGTCCCCTTCCAACCCAAATTAATCTACGATTCCATGATACCATATCTGTGTGTTTGTACTCTACATAACAGAACAAAGAATTTTTTAAAATTACAAAAAGAAATGCTTTGCACAGAACATTACCTGTGGTTTTCATTATGGTTGTTGAACTACATATACATTTTGTAATATCTATAAATAAATCACTATGTATCTATAAGCAGATTGCATTCAACTGTTCAATTTGCAGTTTATTTAACCAAAAGTGATCTTTCTAAAGGTTAAATAAGGAGACAATATAACCTATCCTATAAGATTGTCATTCATTACATAATATAATATGCCTTCAAATTACTTTTATGCCGCATCGCATTTTAAGTTTTGGAACAGTAAATAACAACTTACATTCTGATCCGGGCAACTTCCCCATAGAAGACATTCCCATACTGAAAGAAATAAGAATGTAAAACTTACCAGTTAAAGAGAGTTTACAATAATCTACATAATCTTTACTTGCAAAGTGATTTTTATTATATTTATTATATTTTAAACATTTGAGTTGTATAAATCTCTTGTCTTAATAGAGAAATGGTATTACAAAACAGAAGGTAGGATCTTAAAACTGGAAAAGACTTCCTAGGTCACTGAGTGTCCACTATCTTGCTATTAGAGGAAACTGTGTCATATAATCCCTTGCAAAAACTTTATAAGCCCCATTTTAATGGTAGCCTGATATGTTTACCCTCTACTTCTGTTGCAAATCTGTTCCAGAACTTCATTGTTTTGGTGCTTATAAACCTACTTCTAATTTTCAGACTACATTTATTAAATAATTCATTTGTTTTTGTGCCAATATTCATCCTTTTGCTTAAATAACTCTTCTCCCTCCCTGATGTTTAGCCCTGATATATTTTTAGACAGCCATCATATTCCCTCTCAGCCCTCCTTTTGCTAGACTAAATACAGTTTTTTTGGGCTCTTCTTGCTCAACAGGTCTTCAGTCCACTGGTCATTCTACTAGGCTTTATTGCTACTCATCCCAGTCTGACCTCATCTGTCAGAATGTGAATTCAAATTCCCATCATAATCCATTTTAGGCTAAATTACTACATTGTACAGTGGATCAATATTTCCATATCTCCATGAAATATTACAGTCTTGGGTGTGTAGTTGCCTTTTTGCATAAGTACATTACATAACCACCATCTATTCTACTGCTACCTATGTTCTTTTCTACCACTCAGTTACTGGGAAAGTTCTCCATTAACAGCAAAGTTTTTGTTAGTCTCCAAGTGCATGACCTTGCATTTTGTATTACAGCAGTTTGTTTTGTTTCCATTAGTTCAATCATCAAGTTCATTCATTGTTTTTCCATATGACATCCCACTGCAGCTCTGTTGATGATGCTGCCTAGTTTTGTGGAACCAGTCACTGCAATAAACTTATTTTCTCTTCTTTGCCAAACAATAAGATCAATCCCAGGAATAAATCCCAAAGAAGACACTACTAGAAGACACTATTCATTTTGGTATTCTCCTGTTTGATAGTACCTGCTGCCATTTCCTTCATTCTGCTCTGGAAATCACCTTATCTCTGTGATTCTCAAGGTGTTGCAAAACTCTTTTGCTACTCAGTCCCACTTGCCCCAAAAACAACTGTACTTAATGATCCTTGTAATGAACTGTCTTAGCACCTACGCCTTTAAGAAAGGGCAAATAATTTTAATTTCAAACTTCTGAGCTCCTCCATTCAGTTGATAAAATAGGTTATAGTTTACCAAAATTTGCCTTATGAAATCAAGGCGTTGAGATACAGACATGCTTTTGTCTTCTTTCAATAGAATTTACACAACATCAACTTTTAGGATAATTTACTGCAACCAGTTTTTCTATACTGTCCTGTCCTCAAACTGTAAGTCCAAGTCTAAAATAGCATGATTTCATGTTGGTTTAGTGACATTTTGCTGAGAAAAGCTGTCAGCTATGACATTCAGCTATTTTTGGGGCCCTGCCACCATTAATGACATTTGTTCTCCAACCTACTAAATCAATTAAGTTAAAAAAAAAAAGGTGAATAGCTTTTTGCCACCTTAGTGAGTTGAAGAGACTTATGTGTCAGCCAGGTACCAAAGCCCCCACAAAGACAGCACAGAAGAGTGTGCAGCCTGAAGGAGGAGAGAATAACTCCATTTCAGCAGGAGGGAGTTGTTGCATGAACCTAGCTTCTCATCTTACCATAACCTATCTTTGGAGCAGCATCTGTGTATGTATTCCTATATATAAGGAAAATTCCATATTCTTTCTAAATCCTAATTCTAGATTTTGACTTGTGGATCTCGAAAACTGTTTGATCACAAGTGTTAATCAAGTACCGGATTTGGTAAGTTAAACCTTTTCTAGTTTCCTAAACAAGATCTTTCTATTTAAGACGTTGAAGATCTCTTGTGGGGTGTGTAAGAACAGTGCAGAACAAAAGAGCTTCTCTGTACCTTCACCTTTGGTTTTTTCCATTAAATCTGGCTTATGATATTCCTTTTTTTATCCTGGTATTTCTCATACTGAAGGACTTGAGTAAGATCAGGCTCCATGGTTTCACCACAGGCAAGTTGCTGCATGATAAAGCTGATGCCAAAAGTAGCTGTCCTGTCCTCTTCTCAGTGACTAGCTATAAATTAATGTCACATTTCTATGGTGACATGAGTATTCTTGCAGCTAAAAATTGGCCAATCTTCTGTTGGACCAACACACTGATCTTTCCTCATGTGCAATCTGATGAGTGATAGTGCCTGATAAGGGGGTGCAGTTGGAAGCACAGGAGAATAATGTGTATCCTGATTTTGAGACAGCACTACTAGCCTGCAGAAATTGAAGCAGTGCTACATGTAAATAAAGGAATGAGTAGTTTTTGGCTGATGACCTGGCTTCTGGTTTATCGCAGTAAGATCCACAATGTAGTTTTTAATTGGTTATTAGCACTGAGAGAAAAAAGAAAAACTTGCAAAATATGAATTTGTCAAGTGAATTTTATTTCATAATGCTTAAATTTGATCATTTTTTAAAACATTCTTTAATATATTTCTTGTAGTAAATTTAATTTTAAAATAAAATTATTAAAAATCATAGTAAGATTCTCTTACTGCAAATCAGTGTGATGATAGTCTGGCAATATTTTGACATGTGCTTCATAAACAAAAACTAAAAAAAAACGTAATTTTTTTGTGAATTTTTTCATTTTCAAAGCAAAGCCATTTTTCTCTGGTTTCATTTAGTGTTTGAGCCTGTTCTAGAAATGAACAAAGTTGCTTTTTTAGGCAACTTGTCCTTTCCTGTTGGATGAGGACTGCGCCATAGTCAACAGGACCACCAGGTTGGATTAATGCACTGCTCTTTTATATTCTAAAAGGCCATTTGGAAAATTAGTTAGGGCAGAACTCAGTAAGGGCATTTACTAGAGCACCTTTCCACAATGGCTTTGTTAAACTCTAAGGTTGATGGGTGAACATTCTAAATAGCAGAGTCCCTTCTCAGAGTATGTCCTGCACAGAGCCTTGCAAATGGGAAGCCTCCAGCCCTACTTCCCACAAAGAGAAGATTTTGTGATGACAGTCTCATGAGACTCCTGCCTGACCCAACTGTTTCTTCCTTTAAAAAGACTACAGTCTTAGACCTGTCAGTCTTAGACTTGGGACCTGAAAACCAATATGCTTGCTCTGTTACCATGGTGCAACCTCTTTTTCATATGAACAGTTTTTGTCTTTGTTTGTATTAACAGTGCTTTATCCTCAGTTTCAGACCCCTCACTGGTGTACCGTCACCCCCAGAGCTTAATCTGTTGTGGTCATTTTTTTTGGTGATCTTTCAAAGGTCCATAATTTCCTTTTATCTTTCTAGTGTTTCTTAAGGTACCTTCCCTTCAATCTCTTGATCTTACTCTAAAACCATAATTTCTTTTACAAACTTTTCTTGATTTAGTTCTAAACCATTCTTGCTCATAAGTAAGTGTTTTATACATGAAAAAGTAACTGAAGCAATAGAAACTTTGCAAAGTCTATTGCTTACAGCTCAGGAAGTGCAACATTCCCTACGTCCCCATGCAATTTCAGTTCTAAAAGGCCAACTGTGAAAATCACAACGAATTTGTGACATGACTTTTAAGAACTGCCTTCCCTACTCTCTGCTTTCTGGAGCTGTGGTCTCCTATCCTTGTGTCCCACTGCCTATGTTCAGCTCAACAGGCAGCTGCTCACTTTGTCAGCTTATGGTGACTCAGACTCAAAAATTCCCACCCTGTGATCCCACCTTCAAGCTGCATTACTATAAATTCAGATTGGATAGTAAAAAGTTCTTCACTGAGAGGACGATCAAGCACTGGAACAAACTCTCCGGGGAAGTGCTTATGGCCCCAAGCTTGTAGGTGTTCAAGAAGAGTTTGAACAATACTCTCACATGTATGATTTAACTTTTAAGTTGTCCTGTGTGCAGTCAGGAGTTGAACTTTATGACTCTCATGGGGTCCAATTCAGGATATTCTATGATTCCGTAGTTCCTTTGACATCTATCACTAGCATATCACAGCTTCACAAACATTGCATCTATCCCCATTTTATACACAGAGACATACCATTAATGTCAAAAATATGTGTTATTTGGCTGCCTGTTTTGGATGACTATGCTTGTGAAGGATATAGCATTTTTTTCTACACTTTATTTGGCAATCACATCTGACGTCAACTTTGTTTGCAGTTGAGAAGTCTTCACAGCATGAGGCTGGGTGCCCAGAAAGTGGAAAATAATTTCTCATCACCTGTCCCAAAACTGAATTAAATGAGATTCAGCCTCACACAGGATCCATTGAAACAAGACAAGGAGATAATACAGTTGCTCAGGAGATATTTTTCTGTCCAAAGAAAATACTTTTTCTTCATGAAACCAGGTGCCTCAGTAACTGTACTGTGTGGCTTTTGTACTAGAAAAGGTAAATACAAAGAGTCATACAATCAGCAGGCTACTTCATGTTGTCTTCTTCCTCTGAACGCTGGATATCTTGTGTACTGAAATAAGTAAGGAATGGCCTGTGGTTCAAACAGAATGTGATCTCTCACAGATAAAAGACTCTATCTTCCAGGAGTTTGAATTAAGTTTTCACAAGTGACCTGAATTTGAGTCTTCTCTATTTTTTTGAATGTTTTAATGTCTTTATTCTTAAAACTTCCCAAATTACTTTTAGGAGTTAACTAATCCAGAAAACAACCATCAGAAATTCTGTCTTGTTAAACCAAATTTTTATCCCTGGGGCTCATCCAGAAAGTTTAAAACTATCAAGTTTATAGAACAAACTCTGGTGACATAAGCCAATAGCAAATGAAAGCAGGAGAAAAATATAATCCGTGAATTCTGTGTAGCTCCATCATTTGGGAGACAAATCTAAAATGTTAAGTTGTCTCTTTACCAGCTAACTCCAGAATCCTGGACCCTGAGCTGTGTGCAAAAGAGCCATAAGAACCAAAAGAACCAACCCTATTCTTTCGCACCAACCACTACCTGCACTGCAGCCTATGTCTCCATCTTCCATTTTCTCATGTCTTAACTTCCAGTTTGAAGATGCACATCCTGGCACATTTGAGGCTTATATCCTAGTTCCCTGTTCCTATGAAACATTGTTCCAGCTCCCATTCTTTCCTTAACTTGGTAATCATTCAGTCCCTTCGAGCATATCTTCTCACATTTATGTATTCCAGCACCGCTTCCCTGCTCTCAGTTCTTGGCATTGTAGCAAGCTGTTCAGGAATAATGACAGTTTGGACCTCAGACTGGAGCATATCAGTATGTGTGTAATCAAGAAGTTATCAATCACAAGCTAACTTGTGCAAACAGAGAATTTTCAAACTTATAGGAACATAAAAACATAAAAGCAGTCAAACCAAAGGTTTATTTAGCCCAAGATCCCATTTCTTACAGTGGCCAGTGGTGGATATCTAGAGAACAGCAGAAGACGTACAGTGATACTTCCGAAATATTCTCTCAGCCTCCATCTTATCACTTTTGCAAATATAGGTCAATATAGAATAGAATACAAATTAAGAGGGAGAGGTAGGAAACAACAGGCTGCATATATTGCCGTGGATCATCGTTGTTAAATACATTGGTTTCAAGGTTTCTTTTGGAATAAACAGGACATTTTTGTGGATTTCTATGAGCTCTGCCCCATGGCTTTTGGTTAACAATATGTCACATTTTAAAGATTTGAGATTTCAAGATGCCTAACCTTAACCATATTATCAAAACAACCTACCCAGCCCAAAGTCACTGTTCTGCTGGAGAATAGTTTATCCACTGAGGTAAGTGGCTTGTTTTTCTACTCAATTAGATACTGATTAATTTCTAGACAAGGAATCGTAGAATCATAGAATAGAATAATAGAACATCTTGAGTTGGAAGGGACCCAAAAGAGTCACTGAGTCCCACTCCTGACCATTGTGGAAAATGGACTGGCTGGTTATGTCAAAATATAGAGAGATACTTCATCTTGCACCTGGGCTTGAGTGAGGTTTAGCAACTGAGTTGTGCCTGGGCTGAAGCAGAGACCCCAGAGCCCAATGCTGTCTCAGTGAAGGGCAGAAGAGCACCCACGTCTCTGTGC
>JANRGV010000051.1:42189783-42213393 GCA_024734035.1 Alethe castanea | reverse complement strand
TGGGAACACTTGTACACAGAGCTATGCACTTACATTTTGTAGGTCTAGTGCAGTTATCAGCAAGCTAACAAGAATCTATAAACTTTTATTTCAGTAAACTACACTATTAATGAAGCTGTGATTGTGAAAGTTCTTATTTGATGTGACCAGACTTATAGTGTTGAATTGGCAAACTACATTATTCCTGAATCTATGATTTGTGAACGTTCTTACTGAATGCAACCAGACTTAAGTGCCTAATTGGTCATAAATCAGAAATTAAGCTCAGCTGCACCAAGCCTCTCTGATCCCTAAGGACTAGTTGGAATGCAAGGGGGTTTATTTTCTGCCAAATTTCTTATACTTACTGCAATAATTCTGCACATGACAACCCCAAGAATCACACCATGTGCCCGGGAGCATTGCTCAGACAATTCTTGAACTCTGTCAGGCTTGGTGCTGTGACCAATTCCCTGGGGAGCCTGTTCCAGTGCCCAAACATCCTCAGAATGAAGAACCTTTTCCTAATGCCCAACTCAAACTCCCTGGACACAGCTTCATGCTGTTCCCTTCATTTCCATCACTGGTCACCAAAGAGAGAAGGTTGGCACCACGAGAAGGTCTCCCCTTAGTCTTTTAGGAGGTAGAACTTTCATGTAGCACATAAAAGAGGAAGCTTAAATCCACGTAACCTACAGGAGAAAGTTTCATCTGAACTTAAAGTATTGCTTCTGATAAATCCCTTTATAACAATGCCAAATGTCACAGATTTTAACTCTCTGCAGTACAGAGATCTTTAATGTAATGGAAGAGTGTCAACAGATATATTTTACTGACTGAAAAAATTAAGTATGAAACTCACTCTCTAATTACGTTGGTAAAACAGTAAAAGTGTGGAACAAGTAAAACTGTAAACACACCTATGAGGAAAGATCCTAGGCTGGAAACTGCTCTACAAAGATGCTCTTGAACACACACAATGTTAAATGGCTGGAGATAATTAATGGGAAATCCCCGTTATGAAAAGCCATTCATCAGGAGATGACTAGGGAATCAGAGAGCAAAAATTAATGTATAATCCTGTATTTCATAAAATATGGGAATGGGAAAGGAATTAGTTTCAGAGTTTTCTTGCGCCATACCTGATGGGCTACTGATAATAGCAGCAAAATTTATGATGGCATAATTACAGAAACTCTTGCTTTAACTTTTGTGGGGACCCAAACGTAAAAGATGAGAAGCCACTTTCCACTGTAGAGGAGCAGCACATGTGATCCAGTAAGATATTTATAAAATGCAATTGGAGGTCTTCCTTGGTTTTGACTGTAAGACACTTCATTAATGTTGTTAATCTGTAAATACATGTCACTCTCATAAAATTATACAATCATTTAGTAAGAGAGTGCAAGGAACAAATAGACATTTAAATATTTGCACATGAAAACTCATCAGCTGGGAAGAAATTTTGCCATCTTTAGAGTCCAGGTGCTCTGTTCTGGCCAGTGCTAACTGGATCACAGTGAAATATGATTCTTCAGCACAGTCCTGTAGACAAGAGGACCGTTATAATCCTTAAATGCACAAAGAATAACATATTAAGAAGCTGTAGGGAAGTTATATTACAGCTGTACTTGCCAAAATTGTGGACTAGCACTGAAGTGACCATTGACTGCTTAGGGTAGTTGGTTTACTAATAGTAAACACCCAGCTTTTGGGTGCCATTAGGCCAATCTGTAGTGACAGACACCATTGTACTGAGAAGCTCATACTTTTGTATGAATCCTAGCTTTACTTAACATTTCTCCCATGGGAAACTTATGTTTGGTAGAACCAGAGCACCTTGCTCCTTGCCTAAATGTGGAGGTCAGATAGAACCAAAAAAAAAGAAAAAAAAAAGAAAGAAAGAAAGGCACAGGCTGCACTTGAACTACTTATCAAGCCTTGGTATGAATACTTTATTGCTACAAATATTTTAATAATTTTTTTTTCCCCCTAGAAGTTGTACTATAACTCACAGGGGAAATAATTCTGAGAAAGTCTTTCCTTCTATGTTGTTTAGGCACCCAAAGGTGTATTCTAGAATCAATCACAGGAGAGACAACAGCCCTTCCTGGCCTTCTGGCAGTAAAGCCATCCTGGATATCCTTTTTTTTCAATTATAGGTCCCAGGTAGTTTAGCTAGAATTAGGAATTAAGAAGACAAATGGAAAAATGTCCTGTAACATTTAAAATACGTGTAGTCTAACCAGTTCTTCAGAGGAAGACTGATGAGTATTGTGTTAGTTTATTTGGATGGGATTATCATAAGTAGAATGCACACCAAAGAACAGTAGAAAAATTCAAATTTCACTTTCTTGTTCTTCTGCTATAAAAGAAAAAAAAGTTTTTGTATATTCCTCAGAATATGTACCTTTTTATTTCTTTAGAAATAAGTGGGATTGTGTCAAGAAATAACTGACCAGTTTTATTATTACCAGTATTTAATATTACCAGTTTTTCTTCTGGAGGAAACAAATCAACACCCAAAGTTGTTGGGAAACCCACTGACTTAACAGAGGTATTGTATTTTCCTCTAAGCAGCTTTGTGTTGCTGGTTTTGTTGTTTGTAGCAATTACTAATTTTGGAAAGCTTTTCAATCATGATTAAATTCTAAGAGAAAGATAGTAGGAAAAAAACCTTTCGGTTTATTTACAAAGAGCAGTTAATAACAGTTGACCAGTTATTGATCCTGAATTGGGTTGCATTTCTTAATTCTAATTTTCCGCCAACAACAAACGGCAAGGGGCTTAATTTTCTTTAGCTACCTAGATGCAAGTTCAGATAGATATTTTAAATTACTAATCACATTTTTGTCAATATTTCCTGGACAAAATAATCTGATTTGAACATTTTTGTGTGGATTAATGAGAGCATTAAGAATTCACTGCAGTTCTGTATCAAATCTGTCACCGCTGTGAATATCATGACCACAGTAAAATTATGAATCCAATGTGATGCTTTCAGAATTAAAATTGAACTATTTTATTAGAACTAGAAGCAGAGAGGTAAACAGGAATTTGTATAACACAAATGAAATGAATGTCAAAACCTTTATTTGTTTATTGTAAGGTGTGCACTTCTGTAATAAACATTTCTTGGTGTAAAGGATGGAATTTGAAAGTGGGTTAATTTTCTTTCTTTCACGGATTCAGAGGTGGGTTCAGAAGCTTCACAGAATTCATACCCCTCCCAATTCCCTCAGTTTTAAAAACTCTAAAGCAGGTGTTTGTCATGCATTGATCACTTTTAAATTTCAGGCTAAATATGATTAATGTAAAAAAAAAATTAGAGAGAAAATACAGCATTTTCCTGGTTTAGTGTTTTCACTTTCCAATTCTTACTTAGAAGCTGATGTACTGAATATTCCCAGTTATATACCAGCTGAGGTAGAAGTTTTCTTGTATGTTTGGCATTAGCCCAGGGAACCATGATTACTCTTCTTTGCTGTAAAATGAAGAAATTATGTACTATTTGATAATAAGTGATTGTGAAATATTCAACCATGTTCATAATTTACAAAAATACTCCACAGGAAAAAGGGAATTGGCTAACTTTTTAGAAAAAATCACTACAAAATTTTCTGCATAGCATAGGATTTTTAAATGCAGGAATGGAATATTGTTAATTCAGTGTATTTTGCATTATAGAGAAAGAAACATAAAAGTTAAGTGCTTGGACAGTACTCATTTTATATGCAAGGTTAATAATACTGTCTTGAGATTAACCTTCCTTCCATAAAATACTCAATGTCTTTTCCTTATGAACTGTTGACAAGCTTTATTCCAAGATGAGTCTAGTCAAAGTCAATGGATACTGAAAGCAGAGTTTTGAAATTAAGACACCTAAAATCATATATAATTAATAGCTGAAAATATTTCCACCTACTATTTCTCAACAAGCAAACAGGCCACAGCAAAACCCACAGGTTTTCATTTTAAGTAAAGAAAACACTGAACTCAGGAAGATAGAACTGCCAAAGGATTTAACACATTAAATAGTCAGTCAAGTATCCACTAACAAAGCTAAAAAGAACCAAAGAAAGTTCTAGTGCATGCAAAGGGCTGGTGTGAATTGGTCAAAAACAAGTGCCACTAAGGGAGTGGCAGGGAAACAATACAGGAGCAGAAAGCAGATCTCAAGAATACCAGTAAGTGCTCAAGAACAAGAGCCAGGAGCACAATTACAACTTAAATGCAAAGAGCAGCAAATAATGACAGTGTTCATTAAATGTGTGGGGTGGATCTCCTGCAAAAACAGAGACAAAGCTCAAAGATCAGCTTCTAAATTGTCCACTTGTTAGGACTTGATATGATCAGCTACGGAGCTGTTAGCCCAGAAAGTAATTCCCAGAGCAATCTGACTGGAGGACACAACGGGATGTGAACCTTAACACATCGGTGCTACTTTGACTTCTCTGTGCCACAAACGAGCGGCAGCACCTCTCAGCCCTGCAATATATTTTGTAGCTGGGCATGGTTTTAGAGGGAACAGAGTAAAGAGTTTAAAGCCAAACAAAGTAGAAATTCTACTGTGGACTTGTGGCAATATTTCCACTTGAATATGAGGAAGAACTTTTTTACCGTGACCAAGCCCTGGAACAGATTGCCCAGAGCGGCTGTGGAGTCTCCCTCACTGCAGATATTCCAGAATAATCCTGTGTTATGTGTTCTGGGATGGCCCTGCTTGAGCACAGAGGTCGCGCCAGATGACCCACTGCGGTCCCTTTCAACCTTACCTATTTTGTGATTCTGTGAATACCACTTAAAAGGGTAATTTCATAATGAGAAGCTGGTTTTAGACATTTTGACAATTTTAGTCATTGGAGCAGCTCCATTACCTAACACTGGGTCAGTTGCATTCAAATGAAACGTTAAAGCATAGAGAAGTGAGTTGGTCTCCACAGACCAAAGTTTTCAGTCGTCAATACATTTTTATAATCTGAAATGATCCTTTAATATCATAGTGCATTTTGCATCTAACTTGTCATCCTCCTCTAGAGACAAGAAAAGTAGTATTTTAAAATATTTTAGGATTATATTGAACACTTTTATATTTTAAACTTTTAGCTCTGTAGAGCACAACCATGTTTACATGGATAAGATGTTCTGAGAACTGGAAAAGTGTCACCAGTATGGGTATGGAAAGCAACTTACCAGAGGTAGCATCTACAAATTTTAATTTTCAGTGTTGGAGACAGCTCCTTTGTTGAGTGACAGCTGCATCCAGATGAGCTCTTTTTTTCCTCCATGTGAAAGAAAGCCTGTACAATCAGCAGGGGTGCGAATCTGAGACTGGGTGGGAAGCTGGGAGTGGTTCAACAGAGACCTTCTACACTTCATTGTAATTGAAAAAAGGGATACCTGGAATGGCAAGTGTCTCATTAGAGAAACAAATGTTTTCAAAAGCTTGATGATAAAGAGATAAAAAGTAATGACCAGCAGAGTAGCTGACTTCTCACATTTGTATCAGTGATGGCAGGTGAGATTTTCAAGATACACAACAACTAGAAGTGGCTCATCTGTTGTGTATGGCACAAAAGGAATCCTGTGGAAACAGATACAACATGAAATCAGAAGTGTGGTAGTGCTGGATATGTTGATTTTCTCAATATAAATTGAGAAAAAAGACTTGCTTAAGTGAACAACTTAGTCCATCTTTATTTGCTTAAAATTACAGTTTAGAGTGTACCAAAGATAGTGTGAAGTACCAGAACAGTTATTTCTGGTAAACTTACCACTGTGAGTAGTAAAAATGATAGTCATTACAGAGGTGGTGTAGTGTCTTCTGCAAATAGAAATTATAAACTCAAGGAGAATGACATCAGCAATAAGTGCAAAAGAAACTGTCACCTTTGGGAATGGCTAATTACTCTGCAGCAGTCTGTGTACACTGAGTGATCAGAAGGGGTCAGCATGTGACAGTGTGCCATACTAGCTCTGTTTAGAACATCAGACAAATATTCTGGCACTTTTCAGATACTGATCAGAGAATGAATAATTAATTCCATTTCAACTACTGTGCTGTATATTTAGGTGCAAAGGGTCTGAAATAAACTTTAAGTATTCTATGCAATGAACTGTAAAATGTTCACAAATAAGAATTCCCTGAACAGACAATAAATTACAATGGCTCAGTTCACATATGAATAGTTCCAGCTGCTTTTTGAGGAAAAGGTATCGAAGTGACACATCAGCCTCTTACCCTCCTGCCATGAATGGATTAGTGAAATGATTCATTCAGCCATTTGAGAAAGCAATCTATGCTCCATTCCTGCATGGTATTAAGCTAGCTAGTGCAAGCTACTTACCAACACAATAATCTTCTGTCTGTAGAAAGGCACTCTGGCACTACCCTTTGTAGGACTTAATTTAAGGTCTCACCAGGATGTTCTAATCCTTAATGTACAGATGGATACTGAAAATAAATATTATGACTGAATAGTTACAGCTAAAAACATCAGAGCTTTCATGTTACCAAAAAAAAAAAAAGTTAGGAGAGAGAGTGATCCCATCCTCTCTACACTAAGCTGAAATCTCATAGAACTAATTAGGTTGTGAAGAAGACATGGAATGTTAAGACTGAAAGAGGTCTCTCAAGGTCATGTAGCCCACTGCTTTGGCCCAATGCAAAATGAATTCTATCTTTATCATTCCCAGCCTGCTCTTTAAAACTTTAGTTAGCTTGGTTTAAAACAACTTCTGCAGCCTCGAGTTTTATTCCAACACTTCAACACTTTCAATATTCAAAAGTTTTTTCTAACATTCAATTTGAATACTTCTTGCTTTTTTCCAAACAAATATAAACAGACTATATTCCTAATTTCTTTCAGTCTTTACTTTCTACAACTCTAGTAATTCTTTTGGTTTTCTCTGGACTCTTGCTAGTTGATACATGACCTTTTTCAGAGCCATAGTTGCCATGTCAATTGAACATGGCATTGCATTAGATGAGTCCTCAGAGCCATATAATGTGTGTCTATTTCATGTGTCAAGTGGACTGTATTACTGTGCATCCACTCCACTATTGCTGGGCTGTTTGTAACACCACTGTACGTTGGCAATACACCAGGAGTCTCACATCCTTCTTTGCAGAATGGTCAGCTAAGCACTTTATTGTTCTCCATCTTATATTTGATTATTTTTGCCTGAAGATACCACCATCTTTTCCCTGTTTGATTTTTATCCTTTTTCCCTTCAGATGATTTCTCTGACTTTTTTGAAGACTAATCCTGACTAAGCACAGCTAAAATCCCTCCCATTTTTGTGCAAAGTTGAAGTTTCTATTTAACAATTCAGATATCTTTTGAAATAGGGAAGAATACTGAACCCCGTCCTTGCAGGACTCCAGTTAATATGCTGTACAGTCAATAAAAACTCTATTAGTACAGTTTTGCATTACAGTAGTTTCATCCAGGTCGTCTTTCTCCAGGTTATTTATTAGGCTTTCACATACAGGAATATCAAACCCATTACTTAAGTCAGTATACAAAACATCAACCAGTTCTTCATCTGTAAAACCAATTAATCTGACACAGAAAATAATTGAACTAGCTTGCTATGGATTTTTTATGCTGACTATAACTTTTGTTCTTTCTGATTCTTACAAGTCATTTGTTCCAGCATTTTTACAGGAAAAGACTGATTGGTTTATCATTTCCTGATTTATCTTTCCCCATTTTAAATGTTTTCCTTTTTCTAATCTTTAATACTTTTTAGAATTTGTCAAAGCTCACTACTAACTACTTTGCCCATATCCTAGACAGAGATTTCTTAAGTTCAGAGAGTTTTGAGAGTTCACAGTTCTAAGTATTATCTAGTCTGCTCATGCTTATTCTTGGCTGAATACTTACTCCTTTAGCTATGGGTCTCACGCTATCATCTGATTGCAACTGACCTTGATGGTAGAAGCTGATGCAAAAAAAAAAAAATAGGTATTAAACTGTCAGATCTGTTAATAACTTTCTTGTGTATTGGTCAGTGGGCTAATAATTTTCATAGTATGGCATAGCTAATGTATTTAGAATTTTTTGTGGGTCTTGGCCTCTCTGATTTTTGTACTTTGGATTTATGCTATGTATTTTTATTTCTTCCTCAGTAACTTGACCTATATTGCACTTTCTCTGTGTTTCCTTGTTGTTTGAGAACTCATGGTTTAACCAGGTTGGTCTCTTTGTACATTTACTGTCTTTCCTACACAATGAAACGATTCACATTTGTGTACATACATTATTGAAGAACTGGTATCTTGCCCCCAATTTCTGGCTGCTTTTACTTCCCAAAAATCTGGAATTCCTATTTTCTATTCCCTTCTCCCCAGGTATTCTTCTAACTTCACATTTTCAACCAGTTCCTCAGTTGGTTAAAAGTATCTTGTAGAAAATACCTTGAAGGTGCTTTCTCCTGCTACATCAAAATTTTTTCACAGACTGGACAGTCTGTGTCCCACTGTGTTCTTTTCCCAACAAATAACAAGCCTAATTAATAATCTACATTATTATCAAATAGTTACTCTTAACCACTTGTCTACATGAGCACAATTAGTTTCAACTTTCGGTTTGCTGGTCTGTAATAGGTTCCCACAATGGTAACACCTATACATATTTCCTTTAGTCTTTGTCCAGCGACCTTCAGCGTAAGATGTCCCTCTACCATCTGCAGCTCATATCTTAAGCAAAGCTAAGTCTTTGCTTATTTCATTATCTATGTCGTTTAACAACATGTTGTATACCATTCTAGTTCCCTGAAAAAGAAAACAATCTGTAACTCCAATTTTATGATCATTTGAATAATGTATTAGGATTTAAAAGTTTTTAGACGCAGTTGTATTTAAGTAGAGAAGTGAGAAAAGGGAGTGTTCATCTTCTAAACATCAGCTGGACTGAAGATTCATGACTGCTTATACTAAGGATGAACTGTCAGGGGTTCTGTTTATCTTAAGATGTCCTCATCATCCTGTAAATTTGTATCCTGAAAAGACTCAGAGGATTCCCTAATCCTTCTAATGTTATAGAGGGGGTCAGCAAGTTCTCAGTTTAAAAGACCTGTCTAACTAATCCCAGTGCACCATCCATAAATTTGTGAGGCATCATCTCCTAGCCCTTGAAGCAGTCTGTGGACTCAGGTATATCATGACAGGGGATTCCAGCTTTGCTGTGTGTTCTCTGCTGGAGTAGTGGTGGCAGGAGCTGCCTTCTCCACTATCCTGGCAAGAACAGTATCATAGAATCATCGAATATGCTGAATTGGAAGGGATACACAAGGATCGTTGAAATCTCACTGCTGGCCCCAACAGGTCATGCCCAAGAACCACACGTGCCTGAGCACCCTCTGTTATCTACTCCCAGACGCCTCCGGGGATGACTCCACTCAGGAACAATGAAGTGACTACAGGAATCCCCATCCCCCTTCAGAGCAGAAGCAGGAGCAGGAAGAAGTATGCATAGATAGTCCTCCTCTGTAACCGAGCTATTCATGTGCCTTAGTCTGGAAGAAGTCATCTGTGAATTCTTTTCTTCACGTAGATCTTTCACTAAGTGGTTGTTTCCGCTCACAGCTCACATTTCTTGTTTAGGTTCAGAGATTACACACCCTCAGTCAGTCACACCTAATTTATGGTTGCAGTATTTCATTCAGAGCCACATGACTGGAAATTTGCTTTTTATGTTTTAAGTGCAAATCCGAGGGTTTTTTAACGAATATTTTTGCAGGAGGAATACAGCAGGCACTAGGATATAATATCTATGCTTTAATCCTACCCTAAATAAAAAATTAGCTCTCATTATCCCAGAAAAACTCTGAAATGCTTTATTCAGATCAGGTAGATTTTCTATCATGTTGTTAGGCTAAGAATGAGATGATAGATATTGAATAATCAACTCATTTTCAAATGTGACACCTAATAGTTCCTAATGAACTTATTGGCAGCTCTTAATTACTGTTGCCAAAAATCAAACTATGCATTTAGAAAAATAAATATGGATAGAAGATGATAATTTAAATTTCCATGAGAAAACTGACAGTTTTTAAGGAGCTCTAATGCAAGTATACAATCAGTTACTGCATACCAAAAATTTCTCTTGCACTCTAAGATTACATCATAACTTTCCATGTACCACATTCTATTATGACAAGGCAAATTTATTTGAAACTGTTCCTATTTAAATAATTTTCACACTGCACTAGCTCAGAAACATTCTGGTTTCTTTTATATTTCTCAGTCTTTATATCATGCAGCTGGAATTGTTACTCAGGTGCTTTAATGAAAACCAAACCAAAAACATGCAAAGTAAATCCAGTAGGTGATTTCTGAAAACATGCTTCCTCTGCTTGATTGTCAATGGATGCAGAGAGCCCAGACTTAACTTCTGACCTTTAAAGACATTCTGCACAGAAAGAGGTGCTAGGTGTCCTGAAGTTACACCTCTCTTTGGAGAGTTTGCAGCAAAGAAAAAGTTGCAGAAAACTTGTTCATTGGTTACCTTGACCAAATGCATTTCTGCACATGCTTCAGCTATTCACTACATGGAGGCAATCTGATATTAGCATGTCAGGTTCCTCTCAGGGGAGTAATTTTTATCAAGGTAATTAATCTTTAATTATCTTCAGACAAACTTGCTCTCTTCTCCCCAGTCTCCCTAGACAGGAGGTGATCCATCTTTGGCATTAACACACCCTTGTCATTCTTGTGGTACCTTGCTGTGATTCTCCACTTTGAGGACCAAAGTATTGGATCACAAACATTGAAACCAGGTGATGCAAGGTCCTGAGCTCACACAGACCTACTCTGAAACTTCAAGTGTGTGTAAAAAACATGAAGGTGGACTGTGTCCTTGGGGATTTGATATTGGATCAGGTATTTTCAAGGTACTTTTGACTTCTTGCTGAATCAAGCATACTTTGGCCTTCTATAGACAGTATGAAAAACTACAGCCATTATAAAAGAGTCTGTATCAAGTGCTATGGTAGTGTGATGGAAATGAAGTGCTTTGTTAATGCCTGATTTATATTAAATCTGAACTGAAAGGTGATCCACTATGTACAAATTTGGAACCAGGTCTGAGGCTTCTCCTGGTCAAGGGAAATATTCCAATGAATGACCAGTATGCTTATTGCACTTCTTATAATTACATACGGTTTTACTTCATTAAAGCTCGGTTTAGGTAAACATCCCTTTCATTATGTTTCCCAGGACTTTTAAGGGTAGAAGGTAAGATACAAATAAATCCTTCTTAACAGTGGATCTAGATACTATAAGGTATTTGGCTATCACACTATTGTGGCTATATAACTTGAATATTTTGTGTTGAAGCAATTTTAAACCATATGTCAGCGCTGCACAATGTTAGGATTTTTTCTCCATCTTCTGGAATTCAGAACTAGTCTGCCCAAAATTTTTGAGTCAAACAAATTATCTAAAATAAAAAATACAGGGAATTTTGATGAAAGTTTAATTGTTCTGCCAACAGTTACACAACAGTAGCAGTACAGTTTCTACAGGTAAGATTAAACCAATTAGATTGCATATTTAATTACAGTAAAAACCAATGTATTCTAGTGAAATAATCTCAATATTAGGAGACATGCCCCAGCTTCAGCTCAGTAAACGAAGATGCAATATTTTGCCACTTAATAGTCAGGTAAGCAATCACAGTTACTTTTTACTTTACAGTTACTCCCGGTCAGTATCTGGGAGGTGAGTAGAAATTGATTTGTAGTTGTGTAACTAAGAAGAAATGCATAACTTAAAAAAATACATTGTCTGAAACACCTGGTATTTGGGATAGAAGGTACATTTACCAAGGTGTCTTTGTAGGTAGATAGATAGTTTTGTGACCAGTTCCATACAAAACAAATGCTATAAAAACATCAACAGCAGCTCCAGTCTCCAAATAAAAACAGGCTGATGAATGTTCTTCCTTCATCATTATTTCACTGTGCAGCACAACTAGCTGACTGTGTAGTGATGATATCCAAACCACTTTTTACTTTTGTAATTTTTTGTAATTGTAATTTACTTTTCACTTTTGTAACTCCTGTCATTCTACATAAAAAAATTTTGCGTATCAAGAAGGCCTCTGTAATCTTTGAAGGCATTTTCTCACTGAGACTTCATTCAAGCTTGATCTCTATGCCATTCATCTATTCATTTAAGCTACCCTGGAGAGCAAGTTTCTATTGCTTTCCACAAGTTTTGAGAAAGAGTTGCCTTTGATGGCCTTACTGCATTTCTTTGTATAATGTAAGCTTTTTCCACACTTCTACAATGTGCTCAGTTTTCCTCTCTGTACTACTTATTCCTCTGATCCTCAAACATATGTTGGAAGAAGCAGCAGATTCATACCAGAATATGGAATATATATTTTTAATTCTTGATTAACTAAAACTTTTCACGCTCTCAAAATGATTTGCATCTGAGGATGCTGGGATAGGCTTCCCTGGAGGGATTCTGAAATATACAAATAGTGTTTTATAATAGTAAATACAGTGCTTCTCACAGACAACTCTTCTCTAGGTTAAACATTCACACTCTCAGGATGGACTGCAGTCTATGTTCACAGATTTATGTGTATTTTTCACCCATTTTGCACAGTATGGTCTTCTTAAAGTTCACTTGGCAAGAAACAGTTTTTTACTAAGTATAAAATGTGAAATCTGGCAATAAAGTTTTAAATTAAACCCAGCATTTTCCAGCCTACATTCTGGCAACTGCTGTCTTACTAAACAGTATCAATTTCTAGCCAGTATTACGTGCCATGTCCACTGCCAGTTTTTCAGAGGAACATACAGATATTGAGATACCAGGTATCACAAGGCAACAAGGACAGGCAGGGATGACTACAACACCTCTTTTGAAGATATGGTGAATGTGGACCCATTAGAAAGAATGAATTGAAAAAGTAAAATGACATTATTGTCTTTCAAATGTGTTGCCCATTGTGTTTTGTAAGAGTAAATACACCTGGGGAAACCCTGGCCAAGTGGCCATAAAGGTAAATGATGCTCAGTCCTGTTGGCGGAAGGGATTCTGTCTTGGGAGACCATTCTTAGCTCTGACATTTCCAGGTGTGAACAGATGGATCAGTGTAGACTGAACCTCTTTACTATACATATCAAAAAGATAATATACTTCTGAGTATTTAAATGCTCTCTTCTTGAGTACAAATCAGTTACAGGATTGTTTAAATAAATTACTTAGCCGACAAGTTAAAACTGATTGTGTTGAGAGTTATTTATACCATGTGTAGCCTTAGACTCCTAACTTTTGTCCTAACATGGAAACGAGGTGGAACATTCAGACTCATGCACTGCTGAAATACACTGGTACTTCTAGCACTGCATTCTTCCAGCATCACATATGGGGCTGTGCTCCATCAATGACCATTTCCCAGTACTGCCAGAAGTGAAGACGTGCCCTCCGCAGAGGGCAAAGCCACACTGCACCAGCACTCTCTTTAAAAACAACATCCAATTCCCATAGTTCTCAAAGGGAATGAAGCCACTGTTGCCCCCAGCCCTCTATTTTGACAGTTTTGTGGCCTTTGGACAGGCTGGGCCTGCCCCTGTGGCAGGGCGGTGAGCTCAGTTCATCAGGAAAAACAGCAAGGACATGGAAAATGGCAGAACAGAACAAATCAGCCTGCAATCTCAGGAAGAACAGGAAATACTGGAAGGGATCAATTTATTCATTAGGTTCCTCATAGGTGACTTTATGTACTGCCTCTGCTAAGTCTCCAGTTACAGCAGAAAATAAAGTAATTAAGCAAGGAGTTTGACTGTTGGTGCTAAATAAGTACTTTTAAAGGCAACCTATGGTAGTTTATTTGCTAAAAGATGAGAGATTAGGATAAGAGAGATGCAATGATATTGAGGGCACAAGAATGGAGAATAAATGAGAGGATTGCCATATATATAACAAAAAGTGTATGTTTTTCACACACAAAAGGAATTTCCACTTCAACTTTCCACTTCCACTGGCCACTTACTGCAAGTGCAGCAAGATCGCCTTCTGTTTGCATAACCCAGCTTCTTCTCCCAGCTCGATCTGCTGCTCACTCAAATACAGCAAATTTTTGTGCTGATTGAAACATTTTTTCCTTCTAACACTGTTCATCCTTCTTTCTTTTATGGGAACATTCACTGAAGTGAATGGTATGGAGCATACTAGTGTACAACCTATGCCAGAGATAATAGTTTCAGCCCTCAGTGTATTTTGGTATTTTGACCAGCCATCTCCCCATCATCCAAGCACTCTGTCTCAGGCATCTCCCACAAACAGCAGAAGCATGAAGTAGTGATGGTGATGTTGCCATGCTGTTGAATGAAGACTTTCATCCTGCCAATGCACTTGCTCTGCAGGTTGGTACATCCTGGTTCCTCACACCGCTCATGCATCCTCTTTCTTCTTTCCTTCTACATAAGGGTAGATTACCTTGCACTTTGGTTTTCTACCATCTGTGTTCTAGACTTGGCCTTTTTGTTTTGATGGGTTTCTTGATGGGATGATTTGTCTTGGGCTGGATTTCACCGTTCTCCAGTTATTTTCCTTTTTGTTCCTATATATGACCTATATCTGTAGCTTCCTCATATTGCCCATATGACAACGCAGCTTGGAAAGGTTGCTATTCTTCAGTGTAATAAAGGGATGGTTGTACTCACCAAATGCTTAATTGTGTGGCCTGAATATCAGGTATTTTCCTCTTACTACAGCAGAAAATCTCCTTTGTATTATCTTCTCTTAATTTAAACATAATCTTCATTGTTCTTTTTCTATTCTTAATTGAAAACAGGGAATCTGTTCTCTAGTCAGTCAGCTGGTTACCAAACCAAAGCTAATTGAAGCTAATCAGTTTAGTCCCTGAAACAATACACCTTGATGGTTCAAAATTGATTAACAGCACTCCAGATCTCAACTTTTGATCCAATTTTACCTGTGCTCAAATTGTTTCCTGTGCAAAACTATTTGCATTCCACTGAAATGCATGGTAGTACCTTGCCTAAATGTGGCCACTAACCAAGTTTAGGTGACCTACTTCACGACCAAATTATATAAAAATCCCACTTGGTTAAATAAGAAAGCAAAAGTAAAAATAAACACAAGGAGGTGATTATTTCATAATATTTTTTAAGCCATGAGAAATACTGAGAAATAATACATTTTTTGACACAGAGAGCTCAGGCAAAAGCAATCAGGCTATTGAGATATTATAAGCAAACTTCTCTCACCAGGCCTAATTTCTATACACAGGCTCAGAGATAGCTCAGAGATCCCTTCACACTTGGACCCTGGCCAGTCTAGTCTCTCTTCCCGTCAAACTGGCCTCTCTATTTTAGGGCTTCACTGAAACCTGATGTGTCATCCACATGTCTGAGGATGCTGTCCTCACAGTGTTCTGCATTTGTCACACTCAGCATACTGTATCATGATTGGGCTAGTTTGGGAAAAAGTATCTCAAATGGTCTGGTTGCAGTTCTCCACTGAGTGCCCACCAAGTAAGTTCATCTGCAAAAAGCTGAATTAGTGACTTTTTGTGACCTTATAGTTCCAGGTTTGACTATGTCCAGAGGACATGGACGCAGGACTTAGGACATTCCAGGACCCTGGGTTTCAGGTGCTTCTGCATCAGCATAGGTTTTTTTAAATGTCATGCTATTTCCCATATATACTAACAGAGGCATTCATACCCAGCCTAGCTAGGCTCAGGCACATGGGTCCCACTGTGCAAACGCTGTAGGCTGCTGGGTTTGCTTGTGGTCTGCTTTGTACATTGTACATGGAAAAGTAGGTTGAATGCAGGATGCCTCTGTGAGCACCAGGTGATCAAGTGAGCAGATTTGCAGAGTTGTTGTATGGATATCTGGCTTTAAGGTTGGGTTGGGCTGTTTTTTTCTTTCTTTCTAATCCTGTTCCTACAATCAGTACATTTGGTCCTTTGCCTTATAAAAAAAAATGTGACCACTGTGTCCCAATTTTTCTCAGAATTGGAACATCTAATGAACATCACTTGCTTTGGGGATTTGTCCTGCTCACATTTCTGCCATAGGAAAACTGGGATTCTGTGTGTGATAATACACTAGTAATCTTGGGAATTTATACTTGAAGTTTCCTTCATCTGAGAATTCAGAGTGCTTAAAAGTTAATTCATATTACATTACATTACTTATGTGAAGTAAGTAAACATTTTGCCCAGTGCAGAAACTGAGATATTATGAAGATCAGGACTTTGTAGGCTGTCTCGTAGACATCGGTATAAAAAATGGCCTTATTTTTGAATGTACTAAATACTTAAGGCTTCTACTGATTTTAGCCTCCAGCTTTTGTCACTTGCTTTGGAAAATACTGCCTTAAATAAACTGTGCTGCATCACAGAATGATGTGTTAAATGTGTTCACATCAAATATCTGCCTTTGGTCTGAGAAGCCCTTCTTTAATTCCCTTTACAGTCCTCAATATTAGGGAAAAAAAATACCAGGAAAAGAAACCCCAAACCACCACAACCCAAACCAGAAAGGATCTCATATATGTGTCTCATCTAGAACCAGATAAGATGTACCGTTGTCTTAAATTTCTCTATGGGAGAGCACAATTTCTAACAGAATTCTTTATTACTGGGCCACAAAGCAATCTTACTATGCTACAGATTTAACCAGTGACTTGCAGGAACTGTCACACAGTGTGAGGAGCACCACCAGCACCTGTGGGAGCAACTTATTGCAGCCTGTAATTAATCAGTCACTGGTGCAGGGAAGCACTCAAGGGAGCAGTTTCCTGCTACTAGGCTTAAAAGGGATTCCAACAGGAATAGAAGCTGGCTGGCTGCAGGAGAGTTGTTTTTAAGTGCAAGAGGTTTTCTCTGAGATCACACTACCACTGCAAGGCTGCCTTACCTTCAGGCATGTACAGCAGTTTACTGTATTTGTTTGCTGAATGAGCTAAACAGACCTTGCATTTACTTTGGGATTAGATCTTCCATGAGAGATTAACTGGGGTGCCTGTGGCCTTCTTTATTCTGGTCTGAAAAGAGATAAAATGGACCAAACCACACAACTTTGAACTACAACTTTGGGAAAAAAAGTGGGTCTATATTTAAAGTTTTTGCTCAAATTTTATTGTTAATTTTACTATCATGATTCAGTGCGTTACATTCATCAACTGCCTGCTTGGTAGCTGACCTATTTCCTTGACAAGGTAACTTTACCTTAATCCTAAGATGAGCTGGGAGCAAGGAATATGTGCTCAGGTCTCACTTACTCCAGAGCTCAAGTCCACTTTAATGAACAGTGTACTGGATAGCTGGCAACACTTACCTGAAAGATGGCTGGCATAGGGATAGGAAAATTTCAAGCTGTAGCAGGAGCTCCTCAAATGCCTTAGGTGAGTTTCTTACAGGGACAGACTCTTTGTCACGCTCATGAAGGTGGACAACTCCAAATTCCAGACATGGCAGGAGTTAGTACTTTAGGGAGTGCTTCTTTCCTCCCCTCAGGTAACAGGAAGCCTCCATCAGGTGCTGTTTGAGATGAGGCTGGAATGGTAATACCACATTTATTAACCACCAGTGCTTGCTTTAACAACCTTTCACTTGCTCTTCTTCTCCCTCTCCCTTTGTTCTTTCACCTGGATTAGTTCCCCCATCCCACTTACATGTGGCTGAATAAGCAGCAGAGTAAAAGAGTCAAAAAGAGTCAGAAGAACCCTGCAATAAGAAACAAGACAGGGACAGTAAGAAATTTCAGGTCAAAGAACGGAGCAGAGACTCTACAGAGCAGTGTAAGTGGTGCTGCTGGGCATGGCCACACTCACAAAAACTAGATTCCCAGAGTTTTGGAGGGAAAAAAATAAAAATGTTTAAAACCTGATCTATGTGTGGTATGATTTTATACATGCCCCTGAACGAACAAATACTGAATAGCAACAATTAGCAAGTTAAAAACAGCTAAATGCCTTGTTACATAACATGAAATTAGACTTAATTTTCTGGTACCAATTTTAATTTATCAATTTAGAGATTATATATCTTGCATTATTTTTGTTGATGTTTTTTAAAAACAGTAAAACTGTACATCTGCTTCCTACATTTACTTCCTAGACAGGTCAACACTTTTCCCTTAAACATTTGGCATCAACTACCTGTCAAAAATAGTAAGATTAATAAGACAGGCCTTGAGGTTTCTCTAATATGGGAGTTCCTGAATTCCTGTGTGATACACTACAGACAAACCACATCCCACCTTAAAAAAAAAAAATTTAAAAAATCAAAGTTAACTTTTCAAAAAAGTGTCAATTCCAATTCATCTTTTCATTATTTCCTAATTTTTCCTTAGGTAAGATTTTCAAGTTATTGAGTTTTCAGGCTGGTAAAATATTTTGACCTGTAAAAAATGCTCAAAGATTATAATTACTATTTCTTCTCTAGCTGTAAGAGTGATTGACAGATATAAGTGAAATCAAAGGGGTTTAGGTAAAAGTATTAGATAAACTCCTGAAAATTGAGTTCATACATTCCTAATTCAGTTTAAATTTCTTCCCTTGGCAAATACAAAATTAAATCCTGGAACTGGAAAGCAAAAATAAAGACCACAGAGAAATGTCTTATACCTCCTCAGATCACAGTCACTGTTCAGATTACAGAACATTTTCAGACCCAGTGACACTGTGGAAGAGTAAATCACTTCACAGAGAAATAGCCTTATGTCCCAACTTGAAAGGAAAACCAAAAGAAAAAAATAGTGAATAAATAAGAGTCATGTAAGAAAATTTACAGAATACATTAGCTTAATTGCAGAGGATACAAATAATCAAATGCAAAAAATATATTTTGCTACAGATTGTAAAAGAGATGATTTGGAATAAAAGAGAACAAAACCCCTCAACCGTTGGCCATCTACCATATTCTGCTGAATTCCCAAGTGCAGCTCTATTGCCTGAAGTGCTGACAGGATACCAAATGATTGTTTAGATATAAATTAAGGGCTGAATATATTTGGAAAATGCTTCCTTAACTCTCTAACTTCCTGCTTGCCTTAGTACTTTACTGTCACTCTTCTACAGAAAAGGCAAAGACAATATGCTGAAAAACATTCAAAAAGGAATGCATTGTATGCATTGATTATATTAGAGGAGAAAGTAGCTTTGGAAAACTCAGGTAATGCTTGTTGATCCTATATATCCATCTGACAAGTACCTTCACAGACACATGTATTTTCAGTCCTTGTTTCCTTGAGACCAATGTTTCAAAGAATAATACTGACTATTCAAACATGGATAATTTCAAAATACAGGTCTTCATTCACATTAAAATATATGTTAGTATGGCATAAATTTAGGTGACTACTAACCATTTTAGGTTAGGTTGTACAGATTTTAAAAATGTGATTCATGCACATTTCAATCCATGTAAAAACAATGAAAGAAAGTTGCTGAATTCCGCTACTGTTAAGAAAACAGAGAAAGGCAGCTTTCCCACCAAGTTTAAAAATAGAAAATCCGAGTCGTGCTGTCCATCTGGGACCAGAAAGAGGGTATTATTGTAGGTTTGTCATGTGTATTTCCACTTGAATTATTCTATTAAAGTGGTAATTCCAGTATTTTTCACCAGATGGCACTGCAGCGACATGATCCCGTAACCTCTCCTCATTCTCCATTAGTGGCCTTGTGAGGTCGTCCCCAGGCGATCACAAAGCACGCATCTCTGTTTCAGATTGCACTGAGCCCCTCTTCCTCCACTCCCTTATGTTTATCCCATCAGGCTTGCTGGCATAGCTATTACAGTTTTCAATATTCTTAGCCAACTGGATTTGGTAAGAAAAGCTGAGTAGTGGAGACCAATACCTGCCTAAAGTTAATTTGCCCAGATATTGCCGTGAGCAGTACCAAAGGCAAACACTGTCTTAATGGCAAGAGATGAAGTTCCCACCTGTGCCAGGTCATGCACAGAGGTTTGCCTCAGTTCCTTGGCCTTGCAATCCTGAATAGGACCTCAGTCTCAGGCCATCAACCTATCTGCCTATCTCATTCTCCACTTTTTCAGCGCGGAATTTTGTGCTTTCCCTTGTTTCCCTTCTCCTCTCAAATGGAGCATCCTCTTCCACGCCCTAATTTGCCTCTCGGTTCTAGTGCTCCCTGATACATTGTCATGACCTACCACTGCAGCTTGAATTACAAGTACTGATCCTAACTGTGATCCTAACTGCAATCCTCATTGCAGATTTTATGAAGTAAAAGGAAATAAACCTGGCAGTCCAGTGATGTGTTGACGACTAAGCTCCACCTGTCTTTTGAGAAGTCAGCTTCAGCACTATCACAGCTGTCATCACTGGAGTGCTGGCATCTGAGTCACATTGAAGTTGTGCAAAGGTAACTACAAATAGTGTCAGATTTTTATTTGCAGACCAGGATGTGTAGCATTTTAAAGTTTGCAGCATAAAAAGCTTTCATGGCTTCCTTTTAGAGGTCTGATGCATTCCTGATGCTGATATTTGGTAGGAGAGTAATGCTATGATACAGAAAATTAAAGGCTAGGACAGTTCCTTCTGACTGTCTCATATGACACATGGCTGGATGGTGTGTGCTTTGAAAATACAGCCAAATCTCTTGATAGCATGAACACTTCAGCATACACCAAACATAACCTGTCTCTGTAGCAGACAAAATGAAAAATACTGCTGATTTTCACAATTCTGTTCCCTTTTTTTTGGCCAATAAATGTTCTTCTCAACAGGTCAATAGTGTTTGTACTATAGAACTCATGCATATCCAGAACATTGTATTCATGCTAGTAAAATTAAATACAAAACCATCTGTGAGATGATAATCCAGAACAATACATGATTAAGAAAAGAGAGTCTGGCAGCACATGTGAAGACAGAAATGAAATTAAATGAAATAAAATCTAAAGACAGGAAAGGAAACATAATGACATGAAATGAAATTGAAAAACCCCAGAATTCCTAAATAAAGTGAAAACAATTACAGGATCATGGCAGAACCGCAACATTTTTGCCTCAACACCTTTCAGCTTAGAGCCATGCACGGAGATGGGCACCTCAGCTGCAGCCCCAGGCTTGTTAAAAGGTTTGTGTGAAAAAAAGAAAATTCTGAAATGAAGTGAAAGCAAATAAATGGAATACAATGAATTGAAGTGCAGTGAAATGAGCCAAAATTTCTTTAAATGGTATTGCTTGAAATCTTGATATTTCATTTCCTTTCATGAAATGAAGATTTTCATTTCATGAAAAGAAATTAAATGAGAAATCAAGGAATGAAGAGAAATGAAAAGACAGGAAAAGAAATATAGTGACATGAAATGAAATTGAAAAAAAAGGAAAATTCTGAAATTAAGTAAAAACAATGGAGAAGAAGTGAAAACAGGGGAATGGAAAGAAAGGAAGTGCAATGAAATGAAACTTAACAAAATTATTTTCATTGAAACCTCAATATTTTATTTCCTTTCATGAAATGAAGAAGTCATGACTGTTTGAAGGTCTTTAAATAAATTCCAAGTCAAACTAAGTTTTGTTAGTCAAAATCAGGGCTGTCTGCTGTGGCCTTTTGAATGCCAAGTTGAATAAATTCAGGCTTCCATAAAACCCCTCAAGAATGACAAAATAAATGTAAATTACCATGTAATTATAACTGTTTCTCCCCCACTCTTCTGAAATCACTTTCATGTAGTTCAACTACAATCAAAATATTTAATATAACAATACCAAACTCATGGAGAGCAGCTGGAACAGCCTAGGATATCTCTTTCAATGATATGAATTTGATTTTGTAAGCCATAAAGATTTCAGTGGATGTTTACACCTGAAGGAAAACGTTGGGACAAGAACTTTAATGGACCCTTTTTTCTCTTTTCAAAATATGTATTGTTAACTGGTGTCAGTGGCAAGGTGTAGAAGTCACCAAGCCACTGAGACTCTGGGCACTTAGGGAGATAAACTGTCTGGGACTCATCTGATGAATGAGTAAATTATTGTGAAGTGATGTGTAAATAAAGGTGAGGAAGTGACTGAACACAGCAAACATCAGGTTCTTTTTGCATGTTGCCTCTAAATGTTTGACTGTGTGGCATGTGCAAATAGCTCCTTCACAAAAAAGCTAAAACAATGCAAGCATTATGGTTGTACTGTGATTCTGACTAATTAAGATAATATATGGATCCATGAGCACATTAAGTATATATATATTTTCAGACACATTTCCTTGTTTCTGGAAGGTGGAATTCTGTTGATCTATTTTACTAATCTATAATTCTTTTTTATTGAGATACTGCTTAGTTAAGGAAAAGTAAGAATAGTATGGAATTTGTAAACACTCCTTCCTCTTCCTATTGACATTTTTATAATACAAAGGAAATTGTGGTTGCAATTTAAACAGTTGCAGCTTTTACTACTAACCTGATTTGGAAATCTCTATTTGAAAACCATGACAATTTTATGACACCACATCAGTAAAAACAGCCAGACTACCTTGCATCTCCTTTTTCCCATCTACTGCTGACTACACATCTACAGTGTATAGTTACATAATTTCTAACATACATTTCACTCCCTTTTCATGCTTACCCATTTTAGAAAGTTACTGGTGTGGTGTACATTGTTTCCTTTTTTAAACACTTGTGAATTAACATTTATTGAATCCTAAACATACTTCAGAGCATTGTTCTTTAGACAGTCAAGATGATTAGGCTTTAGGGATCCCATACTGCTTCAGGGATCCCACACTTTAATGCCTCCATCATATTCCTTCACTGCCTGACTTCCTGCCTTTTATATGAGTAGATATCCTTCACCTATCATCTGTATTTTCTGAATTTCAGAGGTTAAAATTGGCATTTAGATTGATGTCCTACACTCACTAGTCTGCTTCAGAAAGAGGTGGACTGATAAAGCTGCGTCTTCTCAAGGCCCTTGAACAAGCTCAGCGATAGGAAGAAAGGAACAGATCTTTGTTGTACCTCAAGTGGTACAAGACAGAGGAACTTAAAATAGACAAAGTAACCCTCACTCAACACATTCATGCCTGCTTTAGAATTAATTTGTTCTTGAATGTCATGCTTGATATTGCTTTTTCCAAAGAACAGTATATGCCACACACTAGCTGAAATAACTACTGACCTCATAAGATGGTCTGGACTTTGTCAGTGCTAGAGTTGAATTAATGAAACAAATACTTCTGAAAAACCATGCCCTGGTTGTACTACTGGTTGAGGAACACAAACCAAACCAAGCAGCTGCAAAGCTGGAAGGAGAGCAAACCACAGTCTCGTGCTGCAGGAGATCCATCGTCTTTGCTACAAGAAGGCATGCCTGAGAAGGAAACCTTTGACTTCACACCTCTCAGAAGAAAGTCGCCTCCTTTACAATGAAAGCTGTTGCACTGGAAGAAGTTGTCCTGGAAGCAGTGTAACAAGGCCTCTCTTCACTCAGATTTGACTCCTATATCTGCCTCAGTGAATGTTTTTTGTGCCCCGTCTGCAGGTCCTTCCATGCTGCACAGCAGTGCCCGGAGAGCCCTTCCTGGCCTGGGTCAGCAGTGCTGTGGCCAGCAGGAGCAGGGCAGTGACCGTCCCCCTGCACTGGGCACTGCTGAGG
>JANRGV010000051.1:42105749-42189615 GCA_024734035.1 Alethe castanea | reverse complement strand
CAGGGGGGACCCCATCACTCTACAGCTGCCTGAAAGGAGGGGGAGCCGGGGGGGGGGGTCAGTCTCTTCTGCCAGGTGATAGGACAAGAGGATATAGCCTCGAGCTGCATCAGGGCAGGTTTAGGTTGGACATCAGGAAAAATCTCTTCACAGAAAGCGTAATTAGACATTGGAATGGGCAGCCCAGCGTGCTGGTGGAATTACTTCCCCTGGAGATGTTTAAGGAAAGACTGGATGTGGCACTCAGTGCTATGGTCTGGTAGACATGGCAGTGTCAGTCACGGGCTGGACTCGATGACCGCAAGAGGTGTTTTTCAACCTGATTGATTTTGTGGTTCTGTGACTCCCTCGGCTGCCCCCGCCGCCTCAGCGTCTCCTGTGCCACGCCCGTCTCCCTCTCCCGCAGCGACCAGACATGCCCCAGGGCATCCCAGCCGGCTGCCTTTCCCTCGGGAGAGACCTCAGCGAGGGGCTTCTCCGCCTGGGGCCCGGCTGAGGACACCACTGCTCTGACACAAGGCGGCAGCGCAGCCGCGGCCGCGCATCTGTCTCCGGGGAGGGGAAGACGACTCTCGGTGGGCCCGGGGCGGGTTCGGCCGGGGAGCTGAGCGGGAGCGGGAGCGGCCGTGAGGGGAGGGGGCCGGGGCGGAGCTTCCCGCGGGTACGGCACAACTCGCCGGAGCTGGCGGCGGCGCCATTTTGAACTCGCTGAGGGTTGGAGGCGGCGGCTGGCGAGCATTGGGTTCCGCGTTCCCCGAGGGAGAGCCCGCGAGGAAGGAGCGGACATGGCCGCGAATAGGAACTTGAAGCAAGTGCGGATCGAAAACAGCTCCCCAGCGGCGCCGCTGGGCATGGTGGGGGGTGGCGGCGGCGGCAACCTGAAAGGATTGCGCGGCCTAGAAGCGGAGAGTGAGGCGGCGGCGGCCATGGCTCTGGCGCCGAGCAAAGAAGGTGGCGGAGATGAGGAGCAGGAGGTTGGGTTCACCATTGATATCAAGAGCTTTCTCAAGCCTGGCGAGAAGAGCTACACGCAGCGTTGCCGGCTGTTCGTGGGAAATCTGCCTACTGATATCACCGAGGAGGATTTCAAGCGCCTTTTCGAGCGCTACGGGGAGCCCAGCGAGGTCTTCATCAATCGGGACCGTGGCTTCGGCTTCATCCGCCTGGTGAGGATCCGGGCGGGCCCCTGGGGCTGTCTCTGAAAGCGGGAGGCTTCGGACCCTTGCCCCCCGCCCCTGCCCTCTTCCCCTTCTTTTCGGAGGGTGTAAAAAAAAGGCAGCATCTGCCTCTCATTTTCTTCCTCCTCGCTGCTAGCGCTGGTTCCCCCGCCTCTTCTTCCTTCTTCCCCCTCCCCTGTTCGCCTCCACACATCCAAGCCAGACCCCTGCATTCAGAATAGTTCTCCCAGCCCCTGGCGTTTCGGTCCCCGCCTCACCCTGTGGCACTTAATGCAGTTAATTTTAAATAATGGACAGGACTGTTTCAAAGTGCAGCTGCTCGCACATCGTGAGCACAGAGCAAAATCACGGAATTGAAAAGATTGCGGACCGCGGGTTATTTAAATTACTCATGCCCAGATAAAACTGGATTTTTAGAGATGTTTGATTTGATTTGTAATCAAATACAGTATTTGATTAAACGTGCTCCGGTTAAGCATGCAAAAAAAGGAATAATCCGAAAAGTTTATGATGCTGTATTTAAATGGTAATTTAGTGTGCGGGATTTAGTTATTACGATTGCTCTGTTTAAAATGCACCGATTTGTATCGTTCTGAGAATAGCTTTAGAGTGCTTTAGGTGTCTAGTTAGGATTTTTCCTTATATTTTACTGGTGAGGTTTTTTTTTTCTTTTTTTTTTTCTTTTTGATTGTCGTCTTAAAATACTTGTGGCATTCTGCCATGCATCTTTTACCCTGAGAATTCCTCGGCCTGAAATAGCAATTTTATGGAGGAAGCAAGCTATATTTACATCTTGTTACTCATTTTTGTGTGTAATAGAGATTAGATAGAGTTTTCATGTGAACTTCCCTTTTCCGTTGTATTTAGGGAATATATATCTGTTTTTAACAGCTTGCCCACTCAGTTTCAACTGTGAAGAAAGATATAAAGAATTTCTTTAAATGTCACGGATTGCAAGTATCAAACCTGATGAAGGTTTTTGAAGTGAGGAAAAAGGCAGTTGTTGATTTACACTGTCTCATGGATGTGGGTGCAGAAAGCCCAGTTATGTGAGGCGAATGAAAATATGAGCAAAGAAGGTAATTTCATCATTTTTGGCTGAAATTTGAATTGGACATGCATTGAGAGCAAGTCCGATATTTTCACTTATTTAAAAGCAAAACAAAAACCCAACCCAAAACACCTTAGATCCTGTAGTGTAATGTTTGAATACCATTTCCTGCTGCAGGGAGCTAGGAATGCAGGATATAAACATTTGTGTAGGTAAATGTGAAAAGCATCAAGTTTTCAACTCTACTCAAAACTTTTATAGAGCAGCACCATGATAATGAGAATTTGTTAAGTCCTCTCAACAAAAAAATTGCCCTATGTTGTTTTTTAGAATAAACCATAAGGGGTAATGAGTGCATTTTTTTTTTTTTTCAGAGGACAGAGACTTTGTTGGTTTATTTCTTGGGTTTTTTGTTGCTGTTGGTCTGGTTTGTTTTTTTGATTGAGGAGAAGAAAGTTGAATGATCCTGGTGCCAGTATGCTCAAGTGAAGGAAAACAACTTTGCTAGTTTTGTGGGGAGGGCACACAAAAGTGGTATCTGTTCTCTTTGAAATAAAATATATAAAATATTTTATATCTTTGTGAAGGAATCTAGGACCCTGGCTGAAATAGCAAAGGCAGAACTTGATGGTACTATTTTGAAGAGCAGACCGCTTCGAATTCGATTTGCTACCCATGGAGCTGCCTTAACTGTGAAGAATCTGTCGCCTGTGGTTTCCAATGAGCTGCTGGAACAAGCATTCTCTCAATTCGGGCCAGTGGAAAGAGCGGTTGTTGTAGTAGATGATCGCGGCAGAGCTACAGGGAAGGGTTTTGTAGAGTTTGCAGCAAAACCTCCAGCACGGAAAGCTCTAGAAAGATGCAGTGATGGGGCATTCTTGCTTACAACGTAAGTTCACAGGGTTTTGTTCGAATTTGTGAGTGTATCTTCTTGAAGTGAGCAAAAATAGCTCTAATGGTATTCCCTAGTTCTTATTTTGTTTTCAAATTCTGAAAGTCATGAGGTTAGAAATTAAAGTGTTTTGCATGAATATCACAAATACTCTTGATTTTGTTTTTAAAGAAAAACATCTGCTTACTATTTTTATGGTTTCTTATTACCATATGAGAGTCTGAGAGCAAAATTCTGGCTTTTTTCTTGTTCATGTGTAATATTACTTTTTCTTCTTAATATAATAAGGCATTTTCTGTTGAGACTTTGTTTTCATTGATTGCACTCTTTCTGATCCCAGTAACAATGTGACAAAATAATATTCTTATGTTTCTTAACAATACAGTGCATGACATTGCTGATATTTCTGTAGACTAAAGAAAGTGTTTGTCTCAAAAATTATCTGTGGCTTGTAAGGCCAGGATTTTCTCACTGTTTTAAAATGAAGACTGAGATTCTGAAGAGGTTTATACTGGTGATGTTTGGAAAACAATCTGTTTCAAGGACAGGCAAGCTTGCAAATAGCTGCACTTCTCTTGCATCTCATATTTCTGTACTTGCCAAAGAGAGTTGTTAACTGCTGTACTATACACAGTCACAAGTGACATTTTCAAATGCTTTCTTAAAACTGCATGAAATGATACACATTTATGATTATTTTTTGGTTTTTTGATTCTCATTGGGAAAATAAGGCTGTGGTTTCACAACATAAGAACTTGTTCTGCCACTGAATTGGGCTTGGAGTTCTTTTCCTGCCCTGGCTGTGCTGTTCTTTTATGTGCTTGAGAACTTCCATAAGCCACTTGTGCTTGCTAAAACAACAGAAAAGCACTTGTTTGTATGGGGGTCCGTCGTAGTCTGTTGAAGCTCAAGAAGGTTTTTGCTAATATGAGGTCCAGCAGAGAGTAAGGCGGGAGAAAATGTTGCTAGGAGACTAAGGCGTCTGGAACTCCAAATCTTGTGTGCTATTGAACTGATTTGATGGTTACATAGTAAATTTAATCTGAATACATCTTTACTGTTAGCAGGAGGTGCCAGCAATTTGTTCTTATTCCCTGGGTTTTCTTGGCATTAGTTATTGAATGGAAGCCTGGGGAGCCAAACAAGGGAAGTAATGTAGTTCAGTGTTACATTAGTGCTATTATTGGCATGAGAGATGTGCCAGGGAAAAAGAAGCTGGGATATGAGGAGAGGGTTATTCTTGTTTTACCAGCTGGATAGATCAGTTGAATTGAAATGACCATCTAGCCATGGCCTGAGTGAATAAAAAGCACTTGATCGTTTTTTTGGTTAGGTGACATGTTCCCTAATGCACTGTTGCAAAGATAATTGGCATGAATCTGCTGCCATCTACTTTGATGTTTTGCTTTAGAGTGTAAAGTTTTACCTTTTTAACTGAAAACTCTTTGTCTGATCAGAACATGTTTCAGTTCCTGTTTAAATGTATCAAAATAGCACCACAGTTCAGTTGCATTCCAGTAGCAGAACTGTCAGCCATTGCCATGCAGATGGCATCAGAATAAGCAGTTGCTGAGATGTGCCGTGTGATTCTGGGTTTCATCTTTTTAATCTGAACTTGCTGCCCAGAGTAAAATACATTGGGGAGTCTTTGGTTGTTTGGTTTGGGTTGGTTGTGGTTGTTTTTGTTTGTTGTTTGGTTTGGCTTTTGGTTTTGTTTTGTTTTCCTAGGGAGGGACTGGAGAAGTAGGGGAAAGTCTGCAAAGTAAAATAAACGGCATGGAACACAATAAATGAATGCTGGTGTTTTGAAAATCATGTCTCTACTGCTCTGTGTTTTGTAAATTCTGCTCCCAAGACTAATGCAGGGCTTTTTACACAGCTCGGAGTTCTTACACTGCTCTCTTAGGTAGTATTGGCTCATGCTGGTTACTACATATCAAGGAAGCTGTTTCCAGAGAAATTAGGATTCTGATTTGTGAGCTATTGGATTCAAATAATGGATTTTAAATAACTTGAACAAAAATGTTTTTCTAGTTATCACTGTAATATTAATGCCAAATTATCAAGCTGTTTTCAGTTGTAGAGTAACTTACAAAACTAAGTTGTAAAAGTCAGTAGAAATGAATAGGTTGTGCTGCTCTGTTTTGGGTTTGTTGCTTTCTCAGTACAATCATGGCCTCTGTGGTGCCTCGGTGATAAAAATAGAAAGGTAGTTCCTTCCTAAGTATTTTGTTGTTACTGTTAGATGATTTTGGTGTTTTGAAAAGGGAAACACAGCTGTGTCAAGTAAGTTGTGGTTTCTAGGCAGAATAGCTGGATTTGGGTATAGAAACAATTATTTTCCGAAGGATGTTCTTAAAATTTGCATTCATTGGAATTCTGTGATTTAAGACAAGACACAGGAATTACATGTTAGCTTTCTGGAGTATTTCTTTAAAATGCTGAAATAAATCATTAATGATTCAGGTATTAAATTGAAAATGTTTTCCAGAACACCTCGACCTGTTGTTGTAGAACCAATGGAGCAATTTGATGATGAGGATGGACTCCCTGAGAAGCTAATGCAAAAAACACAACAGTACCACAAGTAAGTTGTGGTTAGCCTTTTCCTATAAAACATGATTTGTGTACTTAGTTACCTCTGTCAGTATACACTCATTTTTACTTTTGTGTCTGTGTAGCATGAAGTAGTGCTTTTGTATGTTCTGCTGTTTTATGTGAATGGATTAAACAGGGCCTTCCCAGATTCCTAATCACAGTAAAGTTGAGACTTGGCTCATTGGTGTAACATTCTGTGCATTTACTGTAGTAGAGAGATTCTTGGCCTGTGCTGCAGTCAGTAGGAGCTTGTTGCCAGCAAACTGTAGTCTTTTATGGATTAGGGGTGTGGTCTAATCAGAAAGTTTGAATACCCACAGATCTTTATGGTCTCTGAATAGCCCCATAACTTTTAGCAGCCTCCCTGGCATGTAAATCTTTGCAGCTTCCACAGTTCAGGTAAAACTTGGAGCATGACATGAGAAAGTGAATCTCAATCATGAGATAAAAGTCCCCTAATCTAAAAGTACTAATTTTTAATGTTGTAATTGCCACTCATGTTGCTTGAATATAAAATGTTTATTTTAGGTAAGACTGAGGAACACCACTTCTTAAAAATTTGTCATTGTTAGGTACAATATTAGTGTTAGAATGAGAAATATGGGCTCATTTTAATGGTTACAGATTCTGGCTAATATTCTGGGCTGTCTAGTAAGCACTGATATTTATTTAAATAACTGAATTAACTGGTTTAGTTAATTAACTCCTTCAAATAACTGGTTTAATGAATTAACTGATTGATTTAGAAGGCTGAACACTGTTAATCTAGTCTTGCAGCTTAGCATTTTGTACTGATGTCAATACAAATTTTTATCTTAAAATTAAATAAATTGAATCTTTATTTGGGCAAGTTTTGGAAAATTGTCTTTTTACTTGTCTTAATGTCTGATTTAAGCTTTGTCTGGTTTAGAATGTAGTCATCTGACAAGTTGATAAAAAGTGAGATCTACACTTGAAGTGATTGTTTCTACATTCTCTGGCTGTTAAAGCTGTTGATCTAAATGTGTCCTTTTGTACATTTTTACTGCAAAATTTTTATTAGGGAAAGAGAACAGCCACCACGCTTTGCTCAGCCTGGAACATTTGAGTTTGAGTATGCTTCACGGTGGAAGGCTCTTGATGAGATGGAAAAGCAGCAGCGTGAGCAGGTTGACAGGAACATTAGAGAAGCCAAAGAGAAACTTGAGGCAGAAATGGAAGCAGCTAGACATGAGCATCAGCTAATGCTGATGAGGCAAGGTAAAACCAGATAATCTACTAGTATTAAACTAGTACTAAGTTTGTTTTGTCAGAGGTATTTTTTTTTGGTATAGCATGTTGAGCTGTATACTTGGACATTTTGCTGGTTACCAATTAATTAACTGCATTTAGCTGAGAAAAAGGATGGAATACTTCTCTATGCATGTATTCCTTGATGATTAGCAGAAATGAATTTAGAATCTGATAAAAAGGTTATTGTCTTAGTATGTTTTCTTCACTTCCTAAATTTATCTTTAGGAAATAGTTCACATAGCCTGTTTTTCCTGAAGAGGCACATGTGCTCCCATTGTGGAGCCTTGCTGTTTTATAAAGTCTTGTACAGAGCATAAGGTCTTATGCAGAAGATAATAACATAAAAACATAATTATATACTCGTGTAAAAAGCATAAGGTCTTATACAGAGTGTAATAACATAGAGAACTGTTTTGAAATGCCAAGTAGTTGCTGCAGCACCTGAAATGACAACTGTTTCTTGGTTTATTTTTCAAGAAAAACTGTTGAAGCATTGCGTTTCCTTGTAAGCACAGTTGCATGTTAGAGGTGAGGAATGTGCATGTTAATATGATCCAAGAGTCCTGCCAACAGTACACAGTACAGCCCTCCCTTGGCAAGTAGACACACATTGTAATTTTGTGTGTATGCATGACTGAGATTTGTAAAGATGGTTCAGTGCTTAAGACACAGGTTGTATAGATCTACTGTTGACTTATCTAATTGTTAATATTTAACAGTGCTAATTATCTAGTCCCAGAACTCATGCACTTTGATTTCCTTTGAATCTGTTCCACCTATTGCCTCTACTTGAGGGCAAGATTAGAGATTACTTTGTCTTAAGTTCGTGTGTTAATTATGTGTTAAACTGAGACAAGATGACAGTGGCCTCTTCATTAAGATAGAAAAGCACTTGATGGTAAAACATGTGAAAACATCTTTGGTATGTTTTTGGCTATTAGGGTTTCTTTTAAGGGCAACATGAAGAAAAAGATATTCTACTTTTTGAATATTTGTTAAATGCCGGTTTTATATGAAAAAAAAAGAGCTACTTTTAAAGAGCTACTAAAACATGAATGCATATGATGCTACTATTCCAGTGAGAAAATGTTTGGTTTTTAGTGTAGGAGGAGGGTTTTTCCTCCTCACAGTTTGGTTAGCAGAGTATCTCTTTGGTACCAGGTAATTTCGAATTTTATTAAGATAGTTAGGTTTCTTCTTGGTTACCTGGTGACATTTAATTTTCAGAGCCCTAGGGTTTGGTAAATATTCCTTCTGTTTTAATCTTTTCAATTCTTCAGCTTCAGTATGCATGAAAATAAGGTGTTTTTTTACTTATGTTTATTTTCAAAGATTAGCTTCCTCTTGTTGCTGTTGGCAATGTGGTCTAAGTTCATGCCATGCCAGGAATTTTGATTATATTAATGACATTGCATCACAGGATTCTGTAGAAAGATGCAATGAAGTTTCTAAGGCACCAGAACGTTAGTATTAATACTTTTGTATCCATGGTGCACCAAGTAAAATTTAAACCTGTTTTGAAGCAGTCATTATGAAATATGAAATAAAATATAAAATGTCATGTTTTGGTTGTGTAGGAGTTAAAATGAAGACAAGAAGAATGAGCTTACTGGTCCATATAGTCTAGGGCGTGAAGGTTGTGTTGAAACTGCTCCACGAGAGCTAGTAGGACTGGAGCTCTAGAACATGTTGGTTTGAATACTCAGGTTTTTGTGGTGTGGTATTAATTCTAGATGTAAATTTATTTCTTTTGATATGTGTAATTTTTCACTTTCAAGTGTCATATTTTGACAGACTGAGTCAGAAGTAATTTGTAAAGCAGAATACGTGTTTCCATGTGTAAGTAAATTGCATGGTATTTCTGATTTATTTACTGGTGGTGTGCATCAAACATTTGTAAATATTCTCTTGTAACAATGGTTAAATAGATTATGAAAATACTGGAAAACATGACTGAATTTAACCAGAAGCTGAATTTTTTAATCAATTATATGGAAGCTTGGCATTTTATTTTCCATCTTTAGAACCTGAAAAATCAGCAGCTAAAACTGCTTAAAAGTCTTTGTGGAGTTGATATTCCAGCTTATAGGATTAACTTCTGAAGTGAGAGAACACCTTCCCCTTCTGCTCTCTGCTATGTAGAAGGTTGAAGGTAAAAGGTGACCTTGCCCTTTTATAAGCACAAGAAAGTGCAGAGGCTAATAATAATGCTCTCTGTTTTCTTTTTTTCCCACAACTGCTTTAGTGCAGATTTTTTCTGTTCAGAGAAAAATTTTTTCTGTTCAGTCAAAAATATGATCGTGACAGGTCTTTTAATATGGATGGCTCTTGTGCAGAGTTTGAACGTCTATATCTGTTTTTTCACTGGGCTTAGTAACGCTTTCTGCCAAGATTTGGCAGTTGTCAAATGATACTGAATCATAATTTGCTTCGTTGAACTTTTAACATACTAACAATTTCAGGAAAGGCAAGAAACTATGCTATGGATAAGAATTAGGAGAACACTGAGAAAAGTAGAGTGCTACAGCTTAAGATCAAAGGACAGTAAATGATAGTGGTAGAGAGAAAGTAGGAAATACTGTGCCTGTATGCACAAGAAATAGGGAATGCTGTATAAATTTGAAAGAACAAAGAACTGAAAAGGAAACAGCTTTTCCCACAGTGGACACGGAATGGGTTTGTCTTTGATCTCAGTAATACTGTGAAGCAAGCTCAAGGTTCATTTTAAAAGAAAAGTACACTTTTACTCTGAAATAACCTAAAGGTTATTTAAAAGCAAAAATAAAAAGTGTGCTTGTGACATTGCCCAGTGATCAGGATTATCAGTGGCCAGGCCTTCTATGGCAAGCATAGCTGGAAGGAAGCAGCCCTCAGACTTTGTGATTTGAGTCAATCTTCAGTGTAGTCCTATTCTATTTAAGTGTGAAATGTGTTAATTTTTCAGAAGAGACGGGAAAAGCAGTCTTGTGAAATGTGCTTGAAAAAGGACTTCTCATGTCAACAGTGATGTTGTGAGAGTAAATATCTGATAATCATCTTTGTTGAAAAAGAAAACAAATACATTATATTTTGGCAGAATGTGTTGGCTGTTGTAGTTTTTGGATATTAAAATAAAATTTGAAGTTGTAATAGTTTATGCTGATGCGAGTTTGAGGAAATTGATTTGCATAACTAAAAAAATTTTAATTAGCATAGTGAAGAAATGCGTAGAGAAAATGTGCAGAACAGTTGAACTAAAGCAAAGAAGGCATGTAATGGGTGGTGTGGTAAAGTGTTACTTTTGGTTTCTATAAATAGTATCATGTAGCCAATATCCTATGTTATTAAAAAATAAAAAAACTGCTTTCTAGCAAACGGTGAAATTATTATTCATTGAAAAAAGCATAAATTTCCAGGCAGAAATCAATAATGTGAACATCAACAGTAGTTACCGTGTGTTATGCCCTGCTTTATAAGGGCATTTTAGGTACTTCTTGGGAGGCTATGGCTGTGCTTTTTTTGTGGGATTAAAAGACTAGTCATTTTTAAGTTGCAGTAAGCAGAGTTGTGATAGATCTTCATGGAGGTTCAGGCTTCATGCACCTGAATTTCATACAACTTTTTTGATGTGTGCCATGCAGGGGTCTGCAGTAGGAAGTGGAGAACATAAATGTCCATAAATGCTGTGGTTTTCTTAGTAGTGTGACTTCAGCAGTGTACAGCATTGTGAGGAAATCAGTACACTGTCCTAGATGTAAAACCAGGATGTGATTAAAGGAATTAAGAGAGTTTTTTTTCTTTTTCTTTAAGAACTTAAAACTTCTGTTTTCTGTAACCTGCTCTGAGGGCTTTGTCCATTTTGTACCTTTCTGTGTTTGTAAGCCACGGATCCAGTGTAGTCTTATGGAAAGAAATTAGTTAAATGCATTGAAAATTTTGTTTAAAAAATTGAATGTTAGAACTGACAGTAATAACGGTTTTTGTGTTGCCACATTACTGATTGACAGCTTTTATATTTAAATACACTTTTATTCCTGTTAGATCTCATGCGTCGTCAAGAAGAACTGAGGCGCTTGGAAGAACTTCGAAACCAAGAACTTCAAAAACGCAAGCAGATACAATTGAGGTATTTTGTCTTATACTGTGCAGAGGTGTGGCATGCAGCCACTGTAGGCCTGCATGAATTTAGATATGTTAGCTAAACTTTCTTCTCAGAAGCATAGTGTGTGATGTTTCTGATAATATAATGCTAATATAAAAGATTGGTTTCAATTGTTGCTTGATTTTTTTCACTTACTTCAACTCTGCTAGTTTTGTTGGAAATTTCTGTGATTTCTGAATAGCATAGAAATGTCTTAGTGTATTTTTTGTTTTATATTTATTTTAATGTGACTGAAGCATTGCTGTAATAGATAGGAACATGCTTCTGAATTTTATGGGCAGGTGATCTGCATATAGAATCTTAGCATTGCTATCGTATAGTCTGATGTGGGATTTTGAAAGAAGAAAAATTGTTTTCAACATACTAGAATATCAAGTGAAAATAATTGTTTTAATGCCTCTTCTAAAGTTTAAGAAAATAGACATAGTCTCATCGTATTGATTTATACTTTTTGTGTTAAGTATCATGTCATAATAAATGTCAGTAAGATAAAAAGAACAGCACAAACACCTCTCAGAATTAAAAATGTGTCTTTTCACACTGTTGAAATATTTTAATTCATAGTGGCTTCTTAAAAACTGGAATATTTTAACCTGTTTACTGATATGTAGCTGGAAGAGTAGATATGGAATGTATTGGTATTGAAATTACTAGTATTCCAGTATTCCAGTAAAAAAAACACAAGCCAAAACTTCAAATACTCAACCTAGTTGAGTAGATTAGTGCCTTACACTATGTAAAAACTAATTACTGACCAGTTTTGTTATATACTTGATCTTACCTCTGAGGTTGAGTGCAAGCCTGAGCAGGTCAAGAGACTAAGCTAACATAATTTTGAAAAATATCCTAGACATGAAGAAGAGCACAGACGTCGTGAAGAAGAGATGCTACGCCAGAGGGAGCAGGAGGAATTACGACGACAGCAGGAGGGAGGATTTAAGCCAAATTTCATGGATAATGTAAGTACAGTTCTATTGAAAGTCCAAATTGCAAAAGAATTTTCATTCTGTTATTTTTATACTAGTTATTCAATTGCCGTCTTCTTGTTCGCTGTTTTCATTGTTTCATTGTTCTCCTGAGTGCATTACTACATACTCAGTAGTGTAGTTACTCTTTTGTACAATGACATCACTGTTATTTTTCGTACAAGCTGGTGATGTAACACATTCGTTAAGTGAAGGTGTTCAGATACTAATTGTTTTTACTTGGGAATTGAAATGTTTCAGTAAAATAATTTTTCTAAGTGGGAGGTGATAGGATTCACCCATCCTGATGGGCCCTACTCTGCCTGAAGGTTTAAATTTAAAACCAGTTCATGCTGCTAAGCTTGTTTGAATTATTGGTTTTGATTTATGCTTAACTTACTAGGAAAGTTTTTGGAAACAAAAAGGACAGTGTTAGTTTCATATGTAGCCTAAAATCACTCTCCCTTTTGACCCTGTGTAAAACTAGATGAGGAGAACATCCAAATCATTACTAAGGGAGGCTGAAAGATTATAAAGGTGCGGGAAAATTTGTCCTCTGCTATTATCTGTACATTATTTATATTTAGGTAATTTAGGTATGCTCTGCCTCTGAAGACTCATCCTGCAGGACTAACAAAATGCGGCTCTCAGAGGAGTAAGCTTCTAAATTTTTTTGGTCAAAGGGATGACTTTTTTCCTACCAACCAGATCAGTTCAGTGAATGCAAACTGTGTTGCAAATGTTTTAGTTTCTCTTGAGTAGGATACCTTTTGTAACAGCTAGTGAGGAGATAATTAATAAGCACTTCACACAATGCTCTTTTACATTATTAAAACAACTGTAGTCTACAGGAGAGGATTTTGCTCACCTTCACAGGTGAAGCATCATCATCACATACGTCATACAGAAATGCACTGCTGGTTTCTCAGCTGCTTCCTGTAAAAGAAAAACCTGTTTTACATTCTATACAATGAAATTTTCTGTAGGCTTGTGAAGAATTTATTATGTATGTTCAGAGACATCCTGAGAGATGTTAGAAAATGAATAATTTTCTGTTCTCAGCAGGACATTTTTCCCCTTGTCTGCCTCTTAGTATTTGTAATAAAGATGGGGAGGAAGCAAAATATTCCATTTGATTTTACTAACAGGTATAATTTGTTTTTGCCCAATGTGTTTTGAGGTACTTGCATCCAAAAGCAGATGGTAATTTTTTTCCATATGCTCTCACTCTAAAAGAAAACTGCTTTCAGCACGTCTTTTTTTCAGGGTAATGAAGACCAAGAATTCTGAACTTACACTGTCCTTTAGCGTGTTCCAAATATTATTAAACGTGATTGGGGAAATAGCTTGTAACTGTCGTCTGATGTAATTTAGAAATAGTACTTGCTGATGACTTCTGCAGTGCCAAATGTGAAATTTCATATTGCTGTAATATCTTAATGTAGTATCTTTTGAGATTACCTGACTTTCTGACCCTGTAAGCTACTTGTCAAAACCTCCTGGCTCCTCTGTGTGACCTATGCTTCTTGCTGCAGACAGCTGCAGTGATAGGAAGCTGGGGAGCCACCCCACAGCTCTGGGATGGCAGTAGCTCCCTCAGATTCCATTGCTGTTAGGAGGTTGTGGCCTGTATTCTGCAGCTTGGAGTGGGGAAAATGAGATAATGTTGGCCACCACAGCCTTTACTGGTTTATTCTTACGTCTGCCTTGAGATAATAGTATTTAGTCTCTGTGCTTAAATTGCTTACCACAATTTGTCCATCCTTGTTGCTTATATATATATATTTAAATTCCAAACCCTATACGAATAGAAACTGTTAAAAGTTCGTGTGCTGGACTTGGCAAAAATGTAGGACAGGACGGGAAAAAGTGGTTCAAATGGAATCACTTCAATCACTATGTATAATTTTTATGGCTTTTATGCATCAAATTTTTTGGAAGGGAATGGTAAAAGGTGGAAGACTGCTTTGGAAGGGTGTAGCTTTCCCACTCTCATGCACTACTGAAATTATGTTCATCTGGACCTAATTAATACACTGCAAGAATATATAGATGTAGTTTTGCAGTAACAGCCCTTCCAAAAGCATTTTAACTTATGTATAAAGGACTGTGGAGTACAGGTGTTGTTTTCTAAACATCATATGAAATTGAAGTGGCATATACAATAACATGAAAAAATACATTTTAGACAAGTCTTTAGGATTCTGGTTGTACCTTGACTTAGGTTTTACTTCTAACCTTCTTTAAACTTTGAAAGTGGAAAAATTCAAACAAAATGGCAAGTGATATGTTTAGTTTCTTTATCAACAGTTTCTAATCAGGGCTGCTGTGTGACTAAGCATGCCTACCATTTTATAGATGCTTGTTATAAAATGTTTTTAGATAACTGTAGTTATGTAGTGTGAATGGGAAGTGAAAAAGCCTTTGCATTTTGCAGCAGAGAAAAACGGTAAACCTCTTCTGGAGATTGCAAAATTACCCATGAAATCTGATTTCCACTTAGAATTTCTTATACAACTAATTTGTTTTTATTTGTTCTTACTAATACTTGTTTACTGTGAACAGATTCCATCTTGCACTTACTTCTACTCTCAGATTACCACTGTACGTGTACTGAGAAAGTTATTTTCAGAGGTTAAAAGTTGACTCTTGGTGATAATTGCATTTTTTTGATACCATTGGATAGTTTTTTTTTACCATAGCAAGTCTTGAGAAACTCTTCAAGCATTATACTTACAAAATATTAAAGTCTTCTGCTAACAACGTATTTAGGAGGACAATAACAATTGTTTCTAATACTTGTTTTTGTTTCTTAGAAGCTTTGAAAAGTAAGCTTCTTTCAGTTATATCCTATCACTTTTTACTGGTCAGTCTAAAACAGGAAGATAAATGGTAAGTGCAACGATAAGTGCAATGGCAACTAGAATTGGACCCTCTCATGTAAGGCTGCAGTATTAGGCTTTCCTGTTGAAAGTTTCTGTGTCTTTTCCCTAACTCATTGAACTTGGATATTTTAAAAATACAGCTACTTTTGAAAAACATCTTGTAATCAAGTTTAATGCAGCTGGCAGTTACTTGATTTTTTTACAGATGATAAAAATATTTTCTGTGAGAGAATATCTTTTCCTGAAGCATTCTTGTTGCTGGTGATGATGAACATTAGAAATTTGACTGCATTGGTTATTGATCTAATGGGCAGCCTGATGATGCCTAAACAATTTATTAATCTAGTTGTGTCATCTCTACTAGTTAAATTATTAACAAACACTTTCATATTGGTTAAGGTTTTTCCCTTTTTTTCTAAAAGTCAGTTAGTTGAAATGTGCTGTTATAGCTCAATAATTTATGTGCATTCTGATTTCAGAGAAGCTTAATTGGGAAACTAGTTTTCCAGTAGTATTTTGCTAATTTTTATTTTGCATATGTTGTTCTGGCTGAAGGAGGAACTTGCTGATGGTGATTTATTTTGCAACAGCACAAATACTTTTTCAAAAGGATATACTTCTGAGTGCAGTAATACATTGACTACTCAAACATACAATAGTTAATATCCGGTTATGGGTGGCTTGTTTGGATTTATGCTGTTGTATCTCAGAGCTGTTTTACACAATAATTCCAGTTTCAAAACCTGCTTTTGTGTCACCAACTTAGAGGTGTGGATTTAGTGTATTAAAATAGTTTCTATGTGTCTAAAACAGAGACCAAAATATGAAGGAGTTGTAGTCCTAGTTTTGTGTGCATAAATTTACTTCTGTAGTAACACTGTGAAATAGTGTTGGATAGGTATTATACTTAGTGAAACAATAGCTGCAATACTGGCCTAAAAGTTACAGCTCTTCTTACTGATACTTTAAAGAGGGAATTGAGATTTTTGGACATCCTTGCCCACTTCCCTCCAAGAAAAAGCTTTTTTTGTATGTGTAAGGGACTATTTCTTGAGAATTAAACAGTTTCAATTTATGCATACTTGCTGGCTTTTTATGTAAGACTTAATATATAAAGTACTTCTCTTTTTAATCTCATAGTCATTTCAGGAATTATTTCTAGATGTTGTTTTGTTTTCCTTTAGTTTTTCTTGCAGAAGCACTGCTCTAAAGTATGTTGAGTAATTATCAGCATAAAGCGTCAGCTGCTAAACAACAGGGATTGTAGTGGACTTGGATCAAAAGCTGTAAGACAGATGAGAGGAAGAAAGTAAAAACAGCACATTGCAAGACAGCGGTGAAGTTTGTAACTTCAAGAATGCCATCACAACATAGTTTTTGTTCTAGGAGTTCGGTCCTTCGGAGCAGTTTATAAATGCAGTTTTCAATTTCTTGAAATTTGGAGCCCTACTGAGGCATTTCTTGTCCCTCATGTCCCTTCTATGTTTGCTTACAGGTTAAGCATTAGACACGTTTGAAACAAGACTATCGGTTTTATTTCCTTGAACTTCAGTAATTCAGGACTAGATTTTTGCACTTCTTGCCTGTTTATGTGAATAGACCAGTATTTTGTTCCCATCTTCTCATAGCATTGTGCTCAAAAGCTCCATTAATGTAAGCAGTTGGAATTTTCACTGAATGGTGAATTGCTTCCTACCTAACTCAAAACTAAACTAAGGCAGATGCCCAATAATAAATTAATGAAACATTTCTAAAAATCTTTTCAAATTTGGTAAGTTTTCTAACAATAAATATTGTTTTTTTTTATCCTGATAGCCTCATATACTTAATGAAGCTAATGGTGGTGGAGTTTTGTGAGTTTGTATAAATAAAATCTCAGTTTCTTGCTGCTTTATAAAAGCTCTTTTGTTGAGCGTGGTTGGGCGAGATGAATTGTAACCTTACTGCAGTCCAGCGTACATAGTTCATGTGTGACACCTTAAAGACTTTTTAATGTAAAGCTAGCTTGGAAGAAGACAAATCATTAAATGTAGAACTAAAACACCAACGTGAGAAAATATTCCTGCTTTTCTTGGTAGTGGTTTTGCTTCGGTGATCAAGTTTCTTCCTATGCATAAATCAACATAGGATAGGCCTTTGAGCGAGCATTCTACAAATATCCAGTTTGTGTTTTTGTGGGCAGTCCTAGTTCTGGCAGTAGCACTAAATTATTTAAATTTTTTCACAAATTATATACATCAGTAGACAGATTCTTAAATCATGCATTTCTTCTGTTCATTGGTGTTCCAGGTACTAAATTTGTTGCTTTGGGCAAGAGTAATACTTCCTTAACAAGCCTTAAAATACTCTTATTTGTTTCAGCAACTAAATAAATTATTTTCAGCCTTTAATTATGTTGTCAGGTAGAAAAAAATATTTAACTGTCATAGCTGCTTTTAGTATAAAAAGACAAGGCCTGAAAATCAATGCAGATCTTCAGGTATTTTTTGTAACATATTATGTGCTTATATACATTAAATGAAGGTGCTTGTGGAATAAGATCTTTCTGTTGTAAGTATCTCTTACCATTTTAGGATGGTTCATAGTTGATTTTCTTGGACATGTTTTTATGTATGTCAAGGATGATACTTTAAGTAATTTTTGAGTAACAGAACAGATAATTGTCACAATAATATATGTCATTTATAACTATTTCTGTATGTGTGAACTGAGAGTATTTTGGCAATGTGATATTTTCGTGTTATATTTAGGAGACTAAACTTTTGCTCTGTTGCAGTCATCTTCTCATATTTGCACAAAGCGCTTTGGAAAATACTAAAGTGTACTTTATGTGAATTTGCAGGTAGAACAAGTGACTATTCGCAAGTAATTTTTATACTTTAATGTTCTGTCAAATGTGCATAAATCTCCAGTATGAATTTAAGTGTCGTGGTACTGCTTTTAAGCTTTCCCAGATTTGTTCTTTTCTACAGTAATTGATAGAGAATTTTCTGTCTATATTCTTTAGATTATCTGGTTTTGTTTATAACCTTACTTTCTCTTACTAAGACTGATGATCAAGAAACTAAAATTACACTTAACAGATGCTCCTTGCGTAATGGCAAAATGACATCAGTCTTTGTCAGTTGTGTTTCATGAGGCCTCAGCTGTGGCACATTCCATATTTGTTCAATTATTGATAGAAAGACCTCAAATGCACCTGTGCTTGTTTATAGAATATTCCATTTGTGTATTTAACTTTTGCTGTTTCATGGGTTTTACAGATAAAAATGAAATCTATTCAGGAGCAGATTTAATAAATCTATATTCCATATTTTGCTATTATTTCTGAAAATTGTTGCTGGTCACAATTTAAATAAAATCTTCTTAATCAACTTAAGTTACTCAAGTAGAGTTCTTCAGTTTTTCTTACTCTCACAAGCAAGAAATTATTTGTATAACTTAAAAAAATTATTTATTGATGTGTTTGATAGATGCCGTATATATTTGAAGAAGATAAAATTATTTGCCTTAAATCATTTTCATTTTTTTCTTCCTCAGCTACTGGAGTTAAGTTTGACTTGGAGTTTGTACACACATTTACCCACACTAAGAAGAAACTAACTTTCAGTTTCAGTTGTCTGCTTGGTACCTATTTTGGACTCATCCACTTCTCTATATCCTGAGATCTTGCTTGATGGCACTGAGACTTGCAACCAAAATAAGTTCCTCTGCTTAGAACAGTTTGTCTTTGCTCAAGGGATCTGTGTTTGGAGAAAGAATAAAACACCCGAGAAACAATAAGTGAGATTTCTGTAGAAACAGTATTTTCAGATGTAAGGAAACCTGTTTATAGGTTTGTTGCATAGTGTGTGGGAAGCTTGTTTAAGTGACCTGGCTTCTGTCTTTCAAACAGTGCCTTCCAAGTAGTTTTTTTTCTTAATGTGACCTTCTGCTTAGCCCTCTAACGTTTTTCCTTCAGTAGGTCTCACAGAGCAGAAAATGTTAATAGTGCAGTAAGCTGATAGAAATAGAAACAAATAGAAATTAACTTAATGCTGTGTTCTGTCTATTGATATCAGGCTGCTATTTTTAAAATGAAAATATTTTTTATTTTTCTCATGAATATTTCACAAGCCTCCTTGTCAAGGTAGTTTTGTCTTATTACTGGAGATTGTGCTTGTTTTGGGTTATTAAATCTTCTATGAGGAAAATGGAGTTTAAATCTGATACTTCTGTCTTCCATCAAGTACAGTTTAATTGTGCAAAAATTGGGTATTAATTTCCAATTAATTAACACTTTCAATAAATAGTGGGTTTTGGTAAGAGGATGAGTTTCAGTAGAGCTGTTTTCTAACTGTTCAGGTGGGGAGTTCAGTAGAAACTAAAGCTTAAAGAGTGAATTAAATATATCTGAGGTTTGCTATTCTAAGAGGTTTCTGTGAACATGATGTTAAAATCATAGTATGGTTTGGTTTGGAAAGTGCTGTTAAACGCCATCTAGTTCATTGCCTCCTGCAATGAGCAAGGGCATCTTAAGCTACTTTAGGGTTGTTCAGAGCCCCATCTAGTCCTTAATGTTTCCAGGACTGGGGCATCCACCACCTGTCTGGGCAACTTGTTCCAGTATTTCATTGTAAAAAATTTCTTCCTTTCACCTAGTTAAAGTCTACCCACTGTTAGTTTAAAACTATCACCCCATGTCCTGTCACAATAGGTCCTACTAAAGCATTTGTCACTGTTATGATTTCCTATAGTGAAATACAGGCTAATGGCTCATTAGTTGAGGCTTAGAACTGTGTAGGATGGAGCGTTTGTATCAATTTTGTTCTGTACCTGACATTAAGTTCTTACTACAGGTTCCAAATGCAGCTTAGTTTATCTGCTTGTGATAGGATAGCTGATAGTTGTCTGTTCTAAGAAAAAGACAATATGATGTTAAAATTAGTTCTTCAAAATTTATTTATCTTCCTACATGCTTCTAGTTTTTATACTTTCAAATGTTATTTACTTATGGAGTCTTCCTGTTTGCTTCCCCCACATTTCTGAATTGTTAAACATTTGTTTTAACTGTAGGGGAACTTCTGAGTTTAGGTAAGAACCAGCTATTTATGTTTGTCCCTATTGATTGCATGGTCCCCGTTGAGTCCCTAACATAATTCTGACCTCTAGGTCTATTGTACGTAAATAAAATAGTAGTTTTTGTTGGGTATTTTTGATGATATGAGACGCTGTGTTTTAAGAGTGTGTGGACACGGGTTAGGGTATTTAGCTAGAAAGCAATGTTACTCAATCCTGTTTGGATTTGTTCAGATGACCAGTTTCTTAAGCTTTTGATGGAAATACTAGAATTGCCTGGTAGAATGTATTATTTTCATCAGTCACAACTTTGTTCAAATGACAAGCATCTTCCTCGTTCAAGTCTACCTCATGTTGCTCTGGTTTTACAGGAAATGGTGTACAAGTTGTGTAAAATAACTGTGGAGCTTGGCTTCCTACAGAAAGTTTTGCTAATGCTTCTCTGTATTTTCTTATGTTTTAGTGTGCTGTATGTGTGGACAGGCCATAAGTTAACTGGAGAATTCTTAAACATTGAACTATTCTGGTTGTAAGCAGCAGCTGTAACATCTATAAAAGACACTATATGAGTGGTAGAAGTTTCTCCTACAGGACCTTTTGGTTGCACTGAAAGACTTCAGCTTTCATCTTTCTTTTAACAAATACTTACATATCCTATTTACTTGGTAACTCTAATTATGAGATAGCAACTACAATTGGACTGGTTTTTATGTTATAGTTTATTCGGCATATAGGATATCTGCTTGGTGAGGAGAAATTGTTAATAGAGAAGTCTGGCAAAGAGTCATATTTAGTGCACTGTGGCTATAACTAGTGGTGCTTTTAAGTTGGTTTTGCAGTCTTATAGTTGACACTTCAACTAGGAAGTAGATTTTCACATAAACATTCCATGACATAGAGTACTCTTGGCAGATTAATTTCTCTTCTACATAAACATTGATGACTTTCATTACATCTTATCCTCGAATCTTGATTTGAGGGAAACTTTTTTTGACTCCATCCAGTGTTCGCTCTTTCTTATATTTGTGTAGATTTGAGGTTTGTGCAAGGAAATTGTATCAATTTGGGGAATCTAAAATGCAGCCTTGTTCTATGACACCTGACTTTCAGTTGAGTATTTTAGCGCATTTCTGCATGGGGGTACAGTTAGCCCAGTCTTTGTTACCAGTTAAGCTGGAACAAGTCTACCCCCACCATGGTAAATAGTGGAGTACATTTTAAGTCATTTGCAGCCTGCCAGGTTGTCTGTTTCGATAATTATCCACTCTTTTGACATTCCTTCACCTCATTTAAAACCAGAATAATTCTAAGATGCTGCATGAAATTCTCTAATATGCCTCTGAAGATGTGAATAGATTATGAATGTATTATAACTGTTACATGTCTCAGTTGTGAACTTGGTGATATGCTTATATTTCTTCTAGAAAGTACTTTTGTGGGTAAGTAAACAGTAAAGTGCCTTTGGAAAAATATTTGTATTATGTTCAGCCATTGATCTATATTTAATTTATATTTTTAATTTTTTTACTGTTACTGAAAAAAAGGAAGCTAACAGAAATGGGAGAAATGTTTTTTATATTTTGGTTCCATGAATGTAAGGTGGCTCCTAACTCCAATGGAACCAGATTAATTGGCAGAATTGAGAAAGTTGCTATTAGGGATATTGTTATATGGGATCACATTTTTCAAAGGATTTCCAAATCTGTTGAAGGTGGTTACCTTCTCTAAGCACCTTTGTCTCATGAAGAATAATTTCTGAATTTTAGCTTAAAATATTTGAAAAGTAGATTTTTACCTTTTTGTGAGTCTTAGTTGTTAAATCAAAGGGAAAATTTGCCAGAATACTTCTGTACTTGTTTTCTCTCAAATCATCAACAGCAAAGACATTTGGAAAAAGTATCCTTCTTTGCAGTTGCATCCTCAGAGAGTACTTCATATACAGTGTAGGGATATGGTAGGATTTTTCTTTATCTGAACAGATGATGTAATGATGATTGGAGGCACGGAATTAAAATATTTTGATTCTGTTCCTAGCTACTGTATATATATGCAGTTTATTTAGGGTCTGATTTTGCCTTCTGTGTACATTATTTCTTTTTTGGATGATGAATAACTTTTACCTCAGGTTATAAGACAATTAAATACTTTTTTGGTCAGTTTTATAGGTATTGTATATACAATGTTTTACTGTATTTTAGCAAATGGAAATGAGAGAGATGGGAGAAAAGCTTGCAAATTATATTAATGCAGTGTCTTAAATGCAATATTAAAATTCAGTGAAGGAGCAGGTAACTATAAGACAAAATAAGGAAACTGAAAAGATACAAATTGCCATATGGAACCAAGTTCTATAACAACTGCATAAGTTCCGTGGTATATCTTGGCTTCTTTTAGACTAGTTCTTTTTTTGTTAATAAGTTAGATTATAATTTGAATTTTGACCTGTAATGTATTCTGAAAATATGAGTTCTTGTATAAAGCAAAGCTGTTACTTTCATGTGTATTAAATAGTTTCGTCTTTAACCTTTAAGATAAACCTTTTCTTTAATCTTTTGGATTATTAAGTGTTCCTAGTTAGTGATGTATCCCCTGGAGGTTTTTGTATTGAGAATCATGTTAGTGCAATTAAACTGCTTTCTTTTCCAAAACTGTCAGTTTAGACCTGACTTAAACATCATGTGAGGTTTGATGTATTGAGAGGAAGCTAACTTTTGTTCAGATTGGCTTTTGCATTCAGCTGTAAGAGAATGACAAAACCTAAACATTCTGGGAGGTTCACAGCTGTTTAACAGTTTATTGTAAAAAATATTTTTAAAGAGTAACTTCAATTTACAATAGTAAATACTTTCGAGTAGTTTTAATTACATTTGTTTAATTGGGTGTTTTTTCTATGTGGGCTTTAGCTGCTGCGAACTACCCTTAGCAACTGAAGGAAAATGAGACCCCACAGAAGTTGAAGACTTTGTTCTCAGGACTAAAAGAAGAGAACAAAGATGTAGTGCATTGAGATTTTTCACAAATATATCCCTATACTTTTGCTCTTAGTTTTAAAAGAAATTTCCCTCTTCAAATAAAACTGATACTCCTTTGCAATCTTACTGAAATGCCAGGAATGCTTAAAAAATATGCTTGACTAGTAATAATTTTTCTTTCTATAATTGTAGTTTTTACTACCCTTTGGAGTGGTTTTCCAATTCTTAATATTTACTGAAGTATGTGTATCTGATTGTATTTCATGCACTGTTTATTCCTGATTTTACGGATGTGATACTTTTTTAATATTTAGGGCTTTTTAGTGTTGGAACGTAATGAGTCATCTCCATCAGCTTTATTCATTACTTGAATAAGCAACAGTAAATTGCCTTTATCTCTTCTAGCCTTCTTACTATGTTTTCTCAAAGATTGAGTCCTGGTGACAGCTATTAAACCTAACGGAAATTCTTTTCATTAGGATTCCTATTTAAAAAAGGGCTGTATAGTTTACTGCATGCTATATGTTTTATAGCTACATTTACTTTAGTTGTTATCTTTTTATTTGTGTAGGTTTGTGTGAAGTAAGAGAGTTTATGTTCTAGACTCTTGGGTGAGCATGATCACTCAGTTCATAGAGTTTTGAGTAGTTTAGACTGGAAGACATTTCTGGAATCATCTAGTATGATGCCCAGCTATGTGTAGGGATCAGCTCTGAATTTAGACTTCAGTGCTCAGTAGCACATGCAAATCTTGGATTTAGAAAGATCAGTATTTTTCATTTAAAATTACTTCCTGCTATTGTTTATGAGCTGTGTGGGGATATTGTAACTTTTGGGTCATACATAGAGGTCCTAATTGAGGAACAAACTGTAGAGAGAAGGATGACGAGGAGTGGATGGAAGAGAAGCCCTTTATTACTTTATCTTCTTACTATTGCGTAACTTCCAGCCGTTGGAGCGAAGTAATGGACTGTTCTGAGGAAATAATAATGCACAATCAAAAGTATCCCCTAAATTCTAGTTTTGATTGCTGACTAGCAGCTTTAATAACTTGTATCGTTTATATCATTAAAATACAGGTGTTTTTCAGTAAGTTAAAATTTATGTAAGATTTAAGGGCCTTATGCCTCTGTAAGAGGATTTTGGAAATAATTTTTCTTTTCTGGAAGGAACTTAATGGAATAAACCGCACTAGAAGGGGATTATGAGTGCTAGTAAGAGGTACAGAAATGTCATACCTGTTTTGACAAATATGTAGTCTGTTGGAGAATAAAAATCAGCTTTCATATTAATAAAAAGTGAGAATCCAACAGCACTGTTAATTACATTTTGCTCTACACACACAACCTAGATAAAGTGCCAATTAAACTATTAATTATCAAGCTTATGGGGAAAGCTTTTTTTTCTTGCTAAGGCATTTTTTTGATACCATGTCTTAGTATTATTGTGGTTTCTATACTATGAAAGGTGAGTAAATAGTTGCATGTTCTTCTGGCCACAAACCACTGAAAACTCTATGGTCTCTCATCATAACATTTCTGAGTTACCTTGCTTTTTTGCTGTTCTAAAATTTTCCATGCCATATTTTGTTCATACCATAATTTTTGACAGCTTTGTTACCATGAATATTGCATCACTTGGAAACAAGATTAATTTTCACTGGGCTGCTGCAATTGCGAGGCCTATTTTTAAGGAAAACAGTAGCACTGGTTTGTCAGTTAAAAAAGTCAGGTTTATGACTATTTTATTTTTACTTGCAGTAAAAACAGTGACCTGTATCAATTCTTAGGTGTTTTTAAAACATTTAGTTTCATGGTTATTCAGATAAAATTTAAAAATAGTATGATTTATTTAACAAACTCAGAAGAATCATCTTGGCCGTTCTCTGTATATTTAGAGTGCTTATCAGTGGTGATAAGAGGTGGTGATAAGAACATAGCACGATACACCTCAAATACTTTGGAAAACTAGTTACATGTACTTGGTAAAAAGGGGGGAATCCATACTATATTAAATGTAATATGCATATTTTGAAAACTGAGTGTATTCAATATTTTGGTGTAGATCTACTTTTTACATTTGATATTAAAATTAGTTGGCATTGTGAGAAATATAATTTTTAATGCTTCTGTCTAAAGTAATTAGTAAGTGTAATCCTTTAGTTGCCATCATAGCAATTTTTCTAAGAGATCACTCAGATGAATTGGACCTTTTTGCAGGTTGTCTGCATTTAGTGAGTTCTGAAGTATTTTACAAGAATCCTAGCAGCAAATGATTTGGAAAGGTTTGAATTGTGTAAACATTGCTTTTACAGTAGGACATTTTTTGTTTGCTGACTTTGTCTTTTTGACAATTTTTTTTCTTATCTTTACAAAGTTTCACTTACATTTTCCTGCACATTCTTTGTCTTATGGCATTCTTTTCCCCCTTGTAATACCATATCATCCATTTTTCTTGTTCACTTCCTGTCAAGATTGTTTTCCCAGGTATGGGTGGCTTCAGAGGTTCTTAATCACCCCACTTATCTCTCTTGAGAGTTTAACCCTGTTCTCATGCTGCTCAGTTTTAACTCCCTGTTGTGGGTAGTTATGGGTGGCTTTGGGGAACGGGCTGAAGCGGTCTGCTACTGAACAGAAGAATGAGAAGTCATATAGCGAGGAAAAAAAGCTCTGAGGAGGTAAAACTATAATTTTTAAACTCTGCAAAAGGCTTGAGTATCTGAAAATTATCCTCTCAGGTGGGCTGGAATTACCAACCAGCACTGGTTCAGCTGTTGTGTCAAACTGCCTGTTGGTATGACTTTTTGTTATATTTTGGGCAAAACCCATGGGCTAGTTGACCTAACTTACCTGTAGTAACATGTTTATGCTCACGTAGTAAAGAGCTGTCTATGACCTGATTTGTGTGTGACAGGACTGAATTTTTGTTACTGTTCAGGTCTCCTCCAGATAGAATTTTTGAATACATCAATCATCTAATGACATTAATGATATGTACCGCTGGTTAACATGTGAAATTGAGTATTTTCTCTGACAGGAAGTGTAAAGTTGCTAATTCTGTGTTACAAGTACAGAAGAATTTTCCTGTGCTGAAAAGTTGAGGGAACATATGTTTTGAACATGCAACAGTAGGAATAACTATAAGCAGCAGCATCATCTTAATGTTGTGAATGTGTTGATAAATAAGCAACAGAGACCTTAAGGTGCATTTATGGATCTTGATTCTATACCTGAAATGTTTTTATACTGTAATAATTCAACACTAAAGCTAAAAAAGTGACAAATAATTACTTCATTTTTTTTTTTTTACAAATGTTAAACTAGACTAAACAAAAGCAGGTTCTATCCATCTTTTGCTGAACTTCACTTAACTGAAGACTGGTAGCATTTCAATTGCAGGTTGATTGATAGGAGGAAGGCTAGTGTGTTTTTTAAAGAAAGTGTACATGCATATGTTGCATTTGTTTCTGTCCTTTACCAAGAAAACAAGTTCTAGTAATTACTGCAGCTTTACAGTTCTGTACTTGACATCCTTATATAGCCAATATTGTACTTAGCGTTGCCTTATGGCACTTGTTGCATTGAAAAAGCAAATACCAACCAACTTGCCGTTTCATAGAGAACCTGAGATGAATCAGGTAAGGTTTGTGCCTACTGTAAAGTACTTTGCTTTGTAGTGAAAAACTTTCTCACGACATGTCTGGTTTCCACACAAGCCTGTCAGGTGTGCATGTGTGCACAAAATCTTACCAGTGTAAACTGATAGCCATGGTGTTTCCCAGTCCTTTTGGGCTAGGGACTGATAGGAGGGAGGATACACCACTTTGCCTTCTGCTTCCTGATGTCAAGACTGAGGTGTACAAGCAGACTGATAATCAACACAGTTGTATGCTGATTTGTGACTACCTCATGTCAGTTTATCGGTATGGTTGATCCCCATGGGGCTGCTGATTTCACTTAAAATGTCATTTGGTGTTACTGTGAAAGGTCTGTCAAAGTAGCTGCATGCTCTCTAATTTTTCACATGAGTTCTAGGGTCAGAAGAAGAGATCCTCCTTAGTGTTCCAGCAAAGGCCTTTTTTAGCTGGACTTCAAAACCTCTTTGTGTCTTTTAGTTATCAGACCTCATTTCTGCTCTACATTAAGCTATATTCTTTTGAAAACAATGTGTACTCTTCTTAAGTACTTTTTCTAGGTTAATATGAGTTACTACAAACAAAGTTGTTGACCTGAGAGCTCTTTATTATCTATCTCATAGCAATTTCCTATAGCAGGATATTGTTATAAAACTATTGGTTCTGTTCTGTCATATAGTGGTGTCTACTGCTTCAAGTGGCTGAAGATAGAAGACTCACGTTTGGCACCCGAAATATGATTGACCAAACCAGACTTGTGTGAACCTGTACAAATGCTATGAATGTATTTTGATTTATTAATATTTCCATGTAAAAGTTGCTTATAGACTGATTTAGTTGCTAGTATGTGGATTTGTTTTCAAAGTGCATCTGAACTTAGGCTCTTAAATCATCAGTGGAGTGGTTTTTCAGAATGAGGTAAATTTTTTTGAATTTTCTGATTCTCAGCATGTTTGTTTACTCAAGAGGGGAATACTTGTTAATATTTCTGTAGAAAATTAAGGATAATTTTTTTATAAATTTCATTATGTTTTGGACTGTGAATTTGTTTCTATTTTTTTTTTTTGGATGAAAATAGTTATCCTAAAATCCCTTGGAGTTGTCTCTGATAGAGTATTTTTTTCCCATCAGTGATGATTTTTTTGCCACTCCTGGGTACTATCCTTTGAATATTGTTTCACAGTAAGCCCGAGTTCATGTTTAGTAATACCAGAAATCTTTTGCTGTTGGGTGGCTGAGCATCAATTGAATCTGGATCAATTTGGTGTATTATTTATCTGTTTAGTGTAAATGCATGTTACAGTTGCTGGTGATACTACAGTTTTATGTTGGTTTTAAAAGGATGGTCAGTATCTGAACTAACATCAATAGCAAAGTATAATTCATTGAAAAAATATACCACCACCACGTTAAGTCAAAACTATTTGAACAATGATGAATTGGTAGGTTGAATTTGTATACCATGATATAATACATAAGTCTTGGTTTTCAGTCAACGCAAGTATTTTCGAGTCATGAAATCAGATTGAGTATTATTGAACCATGGCCTTTAGGCAAGTACTGTAATAAGACCTGTTTCTTTACAGGTAAAATAGAAACATCTTTATTAATTAAAAACACTATGTGAAGATGAATCCATTTGCAGTTGATTACATGGCTGTTTGGGAGCTTGAGACTGCTACATCTGATAAATGAAACTTGGGATATTTAATCTTTAATATGCTAAAATGTACAACATTGTTATATTGAACTTATCCCTTTGATACTGTACAAACCAAGAGTATAATTAACTTCATTCCTTGCTGTTTTTAATCAATGGAAACTTTTGAAACTTTAACATTTTTATTTTCATACAGTAAATGGGAATGTTTTAAGTTGTAAGAATGATAGGTTGACCATGAAAACTATGTTTACTTTCAGAGAGAACAGGAAATGAGAATGGGTGATATGGGTCCTCGTGGAGCAATAAACATGGGAGGTAGGGATCTGAAGGAAAAAGGCTTCTGTAATGTAATTTTTTTTTCTTTGGGACTGTACATGTTACTCAAGCACTATTAATTAGTGACAACTGGTAAAAAAGGAGTAAGCAATATTAGGAAATAAAAAAACCCCAACATATATCTTGCTTTCAAGCAGCTTTTCCCCCCTACCCCAGTGTATCTTTGTTTTATTGCTTTGATTATATATGGCAGAAAAATGATGTGCAAGTTAAGAGAAACAAAAATAGGGAAAAGTGATGCTCTGGGAGTTACCTGATACAAAAGAGGTATTTTATGTTCAAAAAAATATTTAGCATTATTTTGGAGAGACTACCTATTCAAAGAAATTGACTGCAAGTGCATGCAGTGAAATGATGTAGAGGTTAAAATTGGCAACTTCTTCTTGATAAACTTGGTGTGATAAATAAATAATGTGCTTGGTGTTCTGCCAATTTCCTCCAAGACTCTTATTTACAAATATTCTCAGTTAGCTCTTGCAATTTAAAATACTCTCACTTCTAAAAAATGTTACTGTGTAACCTAGGAAAGTAAAATAATTAGTTCTTGCTCCATATATGCAGACTGAAACAGTTTGGAATCTTACTTATCCAGAATATCTGCTTTTAAACAAGACTGAAATTTAAAATATTTCTTCAAAACCACCAAATCTAACTAAACTGTGTGAACTGTTAAATATTGGAAGCTTCCTAATGGTAATTTAAAATAAATTAAGGTGGTAATTAAGAGAAAAGTAATAAAACTATTTTTCCATATATTTTATAATTGGAAGTCCATACAAATCTTAGTAAACATTTCATTTCACCTTTTTTTCACTATTTCCTTGCATTTATTGAGACACATTTGGAGCTGAAAAATAGAGGCTTGTGCTTTAAGGGATGATAAAAGTTATTTACAAAGAACTCCAAAGAAGAACATTGTGAAATTATCTACAAATATTAAACTGAAGCATAAATTGAGGCTTAATTTTTAAATTTTCTATTTGTACTTTTGCATGTGATTGCATCATACTTGAAAATTTCATTTAATTAAAGACTTTGTGAATATTGATTCTGTGCCAGTTGTCCAGATTCACAAGATACACTTTTTACGTGCAGATTTAAAGTGTGTATTTACTGCATTTCTTTACAGTAATGTTGGTGTTGCTTTCTCAGTTTTATGTTGTGACTTGATTTTAAACTCAATACTTTTAGAAATAAATTATATAATTCCAAAAAAAACTATAGTAACACTGAACTGCTATTTAAAAATATCCACAGCAAATAAGTGTAGTGTTTATTTATGCAGAGGCTGGATTTTAAGTTCACTTATTAAATAGAAATTTTGGGTTTTTTCTCCAGCATATTAGCTCCATTGATACAACCAAAATAGTTGACCCCAAAACCTTACAGTAGACCTTTAAATAGCAGATATTTAGTTGTTGACAGTAGCATCCTTTCTTCATATTTCTGTTGGAATTGTAACTTTATTTTTAACTGACCTTTACCTGTGTCATTTGTGATTTTTTATAATGTGGGACAGAGGGAGCTGGAATATCTCCAGTAACTGAAATACCTGCATGATAATTTTCTTAGAAAGCAGAATACCTTTGTGACAGATTTAATAAATGTTGGGCTGACTTGTGCAGAACTGCTAATTTTTATAGCTTCCTGTGACAAACAAGTTCTGAGAGAATATGTATACCTCATCAGAGCATTTAATTGGATCTTTAGTGCTAAGTGCAGATTATAAACTTAAATATGGAAAAAAGGAGCTTTTTTGGGAACAGTTTCTTCAGTGATGAAGACTGACTTTTTTGTTGGTGCATTTCAGACATTTAGAGTGGAGTTTTTCAGCCCTTCCATTTGCAGAAAAGGACTTTTTTTAGTGTCTGCTTTTTGGCACTATCAACTGCTTTCTATCTGTTGCTGAGCATGGTCCTGTAAATTAACTCCTCACATCAGTGTTACACCAAAAAGAAACTACAATCAAGCTCTTAGGATCTGCTTTGGAAATAGGAGGATTTTGGAGGACCTCTGATTTACAGCCAATGTACTGTAGTGGCCTCTCACTGCAAGTGTGCAGGGCCCCACTCTCTCCTTGCATTATACTCTGTAGTTCTGCTCCTTTCAGATCTGACTCTGTCTTAAACAGGATCAGTATTCTAGAGGTTCTGTAGTATAAGTTACTATCTGCCACCCTGGGTGCATTTGTATGATACAGAGCATGAGAACTTAGTGGCACTTCACAGATAAGTGACAGTACGTGTCGGTGGCTACCTGGCTCAGTTTAATTAGGCTGATAAGCAAACCAATAGCAAGTAATTTAGCATTTAGTTAATGGCACTACTGTATGCACTGAGTGCTGCTACCATCATGATAGTCCTGCAGAGTGCCTCTAGGCTCTGAGAATAAAGGTTTCTCCCTACATTGGCTGTTTAGACTTCCTTTCCTTCTATATCTAATTGAAAGGGTTACAGTAAAAAACAATTTTAGAGCATATATGACTGTAATTTTCTTGAGTTGTAGCCTAATCTTCTACCTGCTACATGAACAGATCGTGTGTATGGATGGGTAAGAAACATCCAAACTGAGTGTACATTTGTTTTGACTTAGTATTACAGGGAGAAGTCTGGGAGTTATTCTTTACTAAGCTCCAAGGCTTCTGCTTTTCCAAAGTACAGGATTTCTGTCACTTGTAGTAAACTTGTTTAGCACTTCTCATGTGCTACTTTGTAGCATATATTGTTTTTGCTAAGGGGTTTGTGGTTGGCCTAATGTATATGATCAAACCCAGGTCTTCAATTTTAGCAGCAGTATCTTGAATGCCATGGTTTCATTGGCTGCTGTGACATGGTGCTCTCAAAGCAAACAATCAAGATATAATTGTGCGTGCCTGCAGATAGTCACAGTACTGTATCTATGCAAAGTGGCCTTCTTTGAATGATAAATATTTATATGTGCATTACTAAAGAACTGCAGTTATAGCAAGAAATGAGGTTTATTTTTAAAATATAAACAGCAGGCTTATTAGTCTAGCAACGTATCAGATTTCTTTATATTATGAAAGTGTATACTTAAAGTGTACTTAAATTCCAGAGGTATGCTTTCTTCCATTATCAAATTTTGGATTGCGTACTTTGGGCTGAAAAGGGCGGATTGTGCAGAATTTAAAGAATGCGTCACCACCAGCCTTGAAGTTGATATTTCATAATAGTAAGGTGTGAGGTAGATAATCAGACTTTTTTCTTACAGCAACATGCAAAAATACTGTGAAAGCATTTTTACCTATGTTTTCAGTACATTAGTGAGTACTGGCAGAGTGATGCTTCTTAGTGTGATATTACAGCTAAATTATCTCCTCAGAATATGTTTTTAAGCTTTTCTTCTACCTCTTTGATTCTGGAGGAGATTGTTGTGTCATTTTAAGTTCTAACAAAACTACTTAGTTTTCTGGTACTTATAGCATAAGAAATTACAGCTAAATGTGAGATTTTATTTATTCTGTATTGCATATAATTTATTGTGAAGTTGAGTACCATCTCTGTTACTGCCTTTAGACCTTAGACTAATCTACTCTGCACTGTCTCAATTAACATGCTACTGGTAGAAGACTTCTTGTAAATGTCCATTTTGTCTATTAAGATCCCTAAAGAGCCAAGTTGCCATATAGCTGCCAATATCTGTAAAATCACTTGAAATTTTTGCTGATTTGTGGTGTACATACTCCATATAGATGCAATATTAATACTTTAGTTTAGAAACTGTACAGCTATATTTAGCTGTAAAGGTTGGGATTTTCAAATACGTGAGGCAAATTACTTAATGCAGAATAATAGAGATTATTTAAAATCTGTTTAAAAGCAGATGATTGAGATAAATGTACAGTCTCAAAGAATTTTTCTTTCAAGTATTTGAAGTCTTGTACATTTGGCTTTTTAAATATTGTAAATTGTTTGTTTGTTCTTGTAAAACTAAGATAGGACAGCTCTAAGTATAGATTGTTTTGCATAGATGCGTTTAGCCCAGCACCTGCTGGTAACCAAGGCCCTCCTCCAATGATGGGTATGAATATGAACAACAGAGGAACTTTACCTGGCCCTGCAATGGGTCCTGGTCCTTCCATGGGACCAGAAGGAGCTGCAAATATGGGAACACCAATGATGCCAGATAATGGAACAGTGGTAACGTATCACAAATTTAATTCCTTTGAATAGCTGTCATGTCTCATGGCCCATTTTTCTTACCAAAGGTATTTTCACCCTGAGTAAGAATGTGTTACATGTTTCGGATCTGTTAAAAGTAATTGGTAAAACCTTTTCATGCAAAAAATTTGCAACCTGAAAGAGAAATATTTTTTTTTATATTACTGTGAAAATCCTACTTCCCTTAGGAATTAAAATCTGTAAATTTAGACTTTTGCTGTTCTTTTTTTTTAGTAAAATTAAATTCTGTGAATTAGCTTGTTGGCGTTTTTGATGAACAGTTAAATGTTGGAAGGTGCAAAGTGTGAAGATACCTTTGTGTAAGCTATTTAATTTTTTTAAGCAACTTTAGTGTTCTTTGTATTTCTTTTCTAACACTGTTAAGCGCATGAGATTGACAGTAATTATGCCACTTAGAAAATCAGTAGCCAAGAGCTATTGATAACTGTTATATCAATACAACAAAAATAAGATTACCCTGTTGCCACGAGTAATAGGGAATGTCTTTTATATGTCTGGGATTTTTAATCGAGAGCAGATAGGCCATGGAGATGCAGTTAAAGCACTAGCCATTCTTGCTTTGTTCTCATAGCCAGTTACTTTTCCTAGCTGTAATGTCTTATGTAGAGAAACAACTTATAATTTGAAATCTGACTTTTACATATTTTTTCAGTGCTGTTCCGTTACTAGATATTTGGATTAGTGGTGGTGCGATATAAAGGAATACGTAGTATTAACAGTTATTCTGTTACAGTTTTATTGGAACACAGCAGCATTTTGTAGCTGTGTTATTTTAGATATACATTCTCAACAGTATCTGTCTGTGATTGAGCAATCTGTATAATGAAGTTAGAACAAAACCCTGTGCTTCATAGAAGAAAATGCGATTTCGATTTGCACAAAATATGTTGTGGGTCTGGTCTTTACTAGATGAAAAGGAAAGGATCTTCACATCATAGGAGCCATCTCATTTTATCAGTTGTGTAATTTCTCACAAAATGGGGAGGATGCTATTCATAAAATACTAGATTTGGAAATGCTTTTGCTGGAGACCACTGTGTTACTGGTCACCTTGAGAACTTTCTCTTATGATTATACAGACACTGAAAAAGAAGTGTATGGAAAAGAACATGGTATCATAAATCACGATATCTAACTTAAACTGTTGTTTTTCTACAAAAAGTCATTCCAGGTATGGAAATGTAGGAAATATGCTGACACTTCAAAATGCATGTTTAAAAAAATTCTTTTTCCTTCCATTTTCTTATGCATGCTTCTGAAGGATGCAATTAATTAGATTTTAGTTTTTCCTTCATTTTAGTCCTTGAAGGTTTTTAACTTGGGGGTCAGACCCCTACAGAAAGGCATAGCCTTATGGTATTATTGCTGTTATTAGAAAGACGCTTTAAATATGCTTTGAGGGCTATTTACTAAAACACTGTAACAGTTATTTTCCACTGAGGGAAATGAAGAGTATTCTTTATAGACCAGAAATAAAGATTTTATGTTTTTAATTGGACGTTTGTCTAAAGTCTTGAAGGGAAAGTTGTAGCCATCTCCCTTTTGTTTCCCTGCAGTCTTTTGAAACCTGGGTTGTCTTTGAACATATTTGAAAAGTAGTTTCCCCCACTTACTAATGTAGGTAGCTAATTACAGCAGTTTTCTTGTTAGCTGGAAAGAGGAGTCCTTATTGGAAGGAGGACTTGAATTTTTGTCCAAAATCAGATGTTAAAAGGGGTCAGGAGTATGTGACAAGTTATTGTTGAAATTCATATCCATTGCTAACAAGCTGGCATGCATTAAGATAATTTTAAAACAGTTTTTACCCAGTGCTACAGATTTAAAGATGCTTTAGCTCATTAGTAGATCTTTATGCAGCTCCTGAAGTAACCTTTCTCGTATGCAAAGTTACACTTGAAACAATGCACATATATACAGCCATGATCTAGGTTGCATGTACTTTTATCTATATAGATAAAATGCTGGGATTTTAGTTATATATACATGTATATGTATGAATTAGCAGACTCCAGAGCTGCTGAGCTCTACTACTGTTACTGGACTTAGGCTTTCAGAAGAATTCTTTCCTGATTCAGGCATATAAATGAAGGGGTGGTCTTAAAATGTCCTTGTTGAACTCCGAATACCTGGGGAGTTGATGTAGATCTCTATACAGAATAAATTTCTTCTGAAAGTGTAACTGTCCTTAACTGGTGAATGATGAGTTATTTCCACATCTGACTGTACTATGTATCTATGCTTTTAATGGTTTTGAATAATTTCTCCATGTGGGGTTCTGTTTTTAAACACTTGCATAAATACTGAACTGTAAGCGTTCAGATGGATTTTTTTTTTACTTAGAGATTAAGCACATTAATCTGTGTAAGGATATATACCTTTATTAATATTAAGCATAGAGCTAAGGAAGGTAAATATGGAATATTAATTGGATTATCTCACACTGATGTTTCAGAATGAGCCTTAGTTACATACAGAGTTTTTTTATAAACTAGGAATAGTCCAAAATTATGCATTTTGTCACTGATGCAGAATTTTAGAAGTCTTAACTAAAGATTTCTTAAGTTCCAATACAAAAGACTAACTCCAGGTCGCATGGAATTGAAATATCCATAAATATCTGGGTATAGAAGTCTTAAGGCTATTGAAAGAATATGCACTGTCTAGAAATACAAAAGCTGATTTCCTCCCCTCCTAGTTTGACAATGTGTCTCTAATTTGTTTAAGGGAGAAGCTTTGTAGTTGGTATGTAAGGCATAGTAGGGTTCAGATATAAAACCGTTTGCTGTCTCCTCTGTTTCATAGAGAATGTGTTGCTTCAGATGTAAGGATAAGTTACATTCAGCATCAGTCAGTCTTAAGTATTGGTTTTAATTTTTAATTTAATTTACAAAGTTGGAGCGTAACATTAGCACTCTTTAATTTCCAGCTCTTTTTCCATAATAACTAATTGAATTGCTCCTTTCTTCCTTCTATGTGTGATCCTGATTCTGCTGGACTATCTGCTGAACTCCATGACAACATCACTTACCGTTTTTGTTGTAACTCACATTTGGCATGTTCCAAATGGACTCGTGTTAGCATAATGAGAGATTCCCTCAAGGAGGCCCATCCCAGATGGGTTCACCTCTGGTTAGTAGAACGGGCTCTGAAACTCCTCAGCCGCCAATGAGTGGTGTAGGTGCCGTGAGTGGTGGACCTGGTGGCTTTGGTAGAGGAAACCCGGGGGGCAACTTTGAAGGACCTAACAAGCGTCGCAGATACTAAATCTTAATTCATTCCTTACTGTTTTAGAAATTCCAGTAGAATTATACAGTGATATGCCTTTATAATTTTAGCTGTTATCTGGAAACGGTTCTATTGTTATTGTAGTCTTTAAAACAGTTTCTTTTGTAAAACTTTTTTTGTATTCAGTCATAGGCTTTGTAGTATAGAGCAGAAATGATGCGGATCATTATGTAAGGCAATGTGTTTGTGACTCTAGCAAAATACAATGTGTGACTATGCTGTAAAACGTGCAGTTATCTGATTACAATAAAACAAAAATCACTGGAAAGGATTTCGGGAATGTTATTACTAATACTGAGTAAGAATAATTTTATGCTTAATTATAAGTGGCATAATTTTCATTTTTATGTAGTTTCTTTTATGTGTCAAGAAAATCCCATTCTTAATACTGAGTGTTTAGCTAAACTGCATGGTGCAGTACATACTATGAAAAACTTAAAACACACCTGCTTTTTTTTTACTTTCAAAGAGCATACAATTTTATTCAAAGTGTTCTCAAAGATACTGTGTCCTTGCATCTCAATCCACCATTGCAGACTTAGTCACAGTAGTCTTATCAACAGAGGTTATCTGTCAGACAATTTATTAGAAAATTTAACTTGGGGAGGAGAAAAAAAAAACTTTGAAAAGGTATCTCTATGTATGCTTTATTCATAACTGTGAGTGAATTTACTGAAACTATATTTATAGAAGAGAAAATTGGTTGTGACATCTGTGTGTTCTGCTGATGGTTAAAGTATCTTCCATTGCAAGGAAGGAGACATTTCTGCACGCTGGTTGAAAGCTTTCCGCTGTGTTTGCACATCATTATTGATAAGTATACGTTTCCCCCAGTGGTTGGTTTGAATAAAAACATGTCTGTTATCAGTGAGTAACTGATTAGGAAGCAAATACATGTTTTCCAGTGAAAATAAGTGTTCACTTATAGTTGAGTAATAAGCATTTATAAGGATTGCGCACAAGTATTCTGCTGAAAGGTTTTACAGAACAAGGAATTTGGAAAATGCCCGTTTACAGCATAACTCAGGGTAGATTTGCTGATTGAGTTTTAAGATAAAATTGATAGTAAAGCTATTAGGAAGCTTATTACAATTCTGTTTTGTCAGTCTTGGAAGATGATGGAAAAGACCTATTGGTTCTATTCTTATAATAAATAAGTAGGGATATTTTTTTGTTACTGTTACTCTTTTTTCTGTGCGAAATAGTTGTAAAATAGTAGTGTTCTTTTTTATCAGTTCACTCACATTTTCAGAGGTAGACATTACTGAATATTATCTGCATGAATTGTGATGCTAAATTGGTTAAAAACTGATTTGAAATAACCTGGTGCCCCAGTAACATCCAAATGGTATACACATAGCTCAGCATGGGATGCAAGCAGCAGAGAGGGCTTTCGTGTGTTACTTGTTAATCTAGCTGTGGTTGGCTTGGTGGATTGAATTTTGAGCAAATGGTTAACAAGAAAATGGCATCATTGCTGGCATTTTGTAAATACACTGTTACTTAAATTGCCAGTGTTATATGGCTTAAGGTACTGTTTTCATACAGTAGTGTATGTGTAGTGTAGTGTTTTCATACACTTAGTGTAATTAAGTGTGTAGGTTGTTACTTGTGACGTGTACCTGCTAAGCATTTTCCTTTAGAGTGTCTTTTTTGCATTACTTGATACATGCCACACTTTGTAATACAATACTGAGTTACCTTTAGGGTCTGAAATACTCTTTCCCCATGGTATATGTCTCACATTATAGCACTCATTCTTAAAATAAACCTCAACCAAACTGCAAATGATTTTACTTGACACACTGGTCCTGAACCTCAAGATTTGGGAAAATTACTGTTTTTTCACTGCTATAAACTAGTGTTTGCGTATGGCAACTACTTAAGCTCTCTGCTCTAGTGTCCTTTATTCAGATGAAAATGCAGTTTACACTGGTATCTAGTAAGGTGTCTAAATATAAGATTACTTTCTTATGTTTTCTACCTTTGTGCATGACTTTTTTTAGGGGATTGAGAAAGTATTGGTGTGAATTGGTAGTTCTCAACTGTGAAGCTGTGCAGGGAACGTGTTTTAAATACAAATTAAACTAGATTCAAGAGATTGGTTCATTTTCTTCAAAGGAAAAGGCCTGTTCAGGCCTTTTAGCTAGCTCCTGTATATTAGTTTAGCTATATAAACCCTCCATCTTGTAGTATCTTGAGTAAGTTTCAAGAAGAACGCTAAATATACTGAATCTGCAAAAGTGGGTCATACTTCCCATGCCAGCTTCACGCTATTTTAAGTGCATGTTTGTTGCACTGTTTTTTTGGTAGCTAGTGGAGGTATGCATGTATTTGAAAGTTATTATAGATTTTATTTAATATTAGTGATTGTCATTCCACAGTTGTGACCTTCCTGTAAATTTCTGACTTGGATGGATGGCTCTGCTGCATGGTAGCAATGGATTTGTCAGCTGTCCTTTTACTGCAGAAGACAATTTAACCTATTTTTAAATGTCAATTAACCAAGTCCTAACAAATAAATAATGAAATGTATTTTTTGGCAGACTGTAAAGAGTTAATGAAGAATGCCTTTTGTAGCTGATGACACAATGATAAGTTCAGCTGTTGGGCTGCCTGGATCAAGTCTAAAGGCAGTGCTTCTCATTTTGCCAAATGTGGTAGTAACTGATCCTAGCTATACAATAAACACCTAATTTTGTTAAAAAAGGAATGGTCCCAAATTCTTTCCTAAAAGTGTGTAGATGTGGCCAACCAGTGTTTTTGCATGAAGATTCCTCCCTTCTGCTAAAGTGATTAATTTTTATTGTTCCTCATCTGGTTAAATAGTTTATAATTTTTTCTGTATACATACGTACTCAAGATTTTAACTACATTTGCACTATTAACTGGAAAGCACAGTGAAGTCCTGACTCTGCTATATGCTGTGCTAAAACAGATAAGCTTGGAATATATGTGAATCTACCAACTACAGTGCACTTACTTTTGTAGTGTACTTACTGAGCTATTACATTATTCCTGAAGTTTCATATTCCTGAACTGCTTGATTTTCCTATGAGTTACAATTTTAAGTTAAGTTAAACAGTGTTCTTACCAATGTGCTCATTAGATAAAACATATCTTGGGAAACTTTGTGGTGATCATAATATATTTTACTGTATTTATTTCCTAAGAAAATCATGAACTACTGTGGATTGCCTAGAAAGAAAAGTCCTGACTTGCAGTTGTTGTTTATTTATTGTCCACATTTTTTTTATGCAATTGTACATAAAAATATAATAACCTGGAGATTCTTACTAGAACTAAATTTAAAATAGATGGCAAGAAGACAGTATGAACTAAATACTGCATTAATGTAATTTTAAGCATAATGCATGATATACATGGTGTGCATTCTGATCTAAAGTATGCTGCCACATTTTAAAAATGTTATACCAAATTTATTTCCCTCTTTTTCACTCTTGATTTCAGATATCGAATAACTTGTAATTACAAATTCTTTGAAAAGTACTAAACACAAACACTGTGACATTTATGAACTACATGTTGCTAAATAGTTGCAATCTACCTTGAGATAACTTGGCTCAAAAATCTTGAAATAACTAATTTAAAGGCACATTCTCAAGTGAAAACCAAAACCCTGTGTAGGCCTTTTGAAGGGAGAAAATATGCTTGGAGGTGAGATGTTCGGCAATTAACTGGTGTGCTCTGGTGGCATGAAGTTCGTTTTATTTCAGTATGTTGCAGAAACAATTTTTTTTGCATATTTCCTAATTTATCTATTTTTTATAACAAGTTGGATCATGATTTTTCCCTTCACAAGTCAAACTATAGCATAATCGAACTACCAAACTACTAAAATAGCACGGAAGGCAGAGTAGCACCTAGAGTCAGCTTATGTTGGACCACAAATGTGAAGGGGTTCTAAGTCCCATTCCTGAGATTTGAAGTATTGCATATCCATGGGTAGTTTTATGCATGCAGCATATTTGTTAGCTTGTGCTTGTGGCCAAGAGTGTGCAACTTCAGAGAGGTCATACCTCCAGTGCAATTTAATTGTCTTCTCAGGAGCCCTCAAATTATTGATATGGGCACTCTGCTGTTATTAAGATGCTCATCTTGGAGTTTGGTGCTTTTCTTGGGCTGTTAGCTCACTCCTAGCATGAGGGAATATCAGTCAAAGTTTTCCTGATTCAGGAGTTGTAAGGAGGGAGTGAGTATGGCCTATGGGAAATGCAGAGGTTGGACATTACTACTTTAGATTATTGGCTATTCAGTGCTAGTTTGGTGTCAAATGTTGAACTGTAGTAACCTGAAAGCATTTGTTTTCTTAAAAATTCACTTACTAAAATGTAAGAACTTACTAACAATAAGGGGATTGACTAAAAACTTGAAATACCTAATGTTAGGTATAATTTTCCCCATGGGATTGTTTTTATGTTATCTTTTGTTACCTTTCCAGATGTGCTGTAAAGTAGCTTTAGCAATCTCACCAGTTAAGTGTGTTTTGTTAATATTTTTGGGTGTTTTCCCATAAAGTATTTTAAAAACCATAGCTGTAGGCATTTCAGGTGTGTTTTCACAGTAATCCATGAAATATTGAAGCTAGTTATAAAATTGTCTAAAATGTTACTTGTAGAATAAACAAACTGAAATGAATTTTTCATGAAAACAGTACTTTTTATAGTTTTAAATGCATGGAAACAAACCTTCAATGTGTTCATTTTCAGTGGGATAGATTTAATAGGTCTTTTCCATCCTGAACTTCCTTAAGATAGTCTGAAAGTTAATATAATTGAAGTTTGGAGACATCCTTATTAATTACCTCAGCATGACTTTTAAAAGCAGTGCGAGAAATTTATTCTGTTTGGAACAGCAGCCCTTTTTTCCTAATCAAAGGGCTATTTGGAAAACCATTTAGAGATAAGCACAGCATACTTACAGGTAAAACTATTAAAAGACCCCTCTGCTCTAATGTAATGATCATTATACACACAAATCATATTGACAGAAAAAACACAACTTTGTAAATGTGGGTAAAAACTCAAGTAATTTGTATGTGGTCCCTTGAGTGGAGAATAAAATGCTCATAATAAGAGGTATGAAATTCAAAAGGAACTGGACTGTGTTACTACATACACGTGTGGATAAGGTTTTTCCATTTGTTTGGGTAAATTATTTGTCCAGAGCTTCCATTATTCCTGGATTTGCTAGTGTGCTTTTATATCTCAATTTCTGTAGAGTGAAGCATAGCTGTATAATTTGATTGAATTTACATGCTACTTGTATGCGGGATGTTAAGTGCTTGACTTGAAAGAAATGCAGTGAGAATAAAGATACTGTTCTTGATTTTAAGTAAAAACTGCCTAGATCCTTGAACAGGAATAAGTGTGGAGGGTCCTGTATGTAAATTGAACAAAATATGGGAGAGAGGGAATAAAGTAACATAATAAAAGTGAGAAAAGTGTGGTTTAATTTTATATCTACAGCAGATTTAGAAAAATAACTTAAAGTCATGTTCTACATGAAAACCAAAAACCAACTAATTTTTAATAGAAGAGGCGGAAATACCAGTTACATTCATGTCTTGGGTTTTTGAACTGAATTTAGTTTTGTGCAGATGGCCAAGAAATAGCAGAAAATCTGAAATGAATTAATGTTCTAAAAATTTTTATATTCTTGGGTTGTAGGGTGGGATCACTGCAGTTGGATATATCTCTTCTGTGTTGTTTTTATGAAGTTGTTGTGTAGGACTTGATTTTGTGGCTGGATACAGCAATTGTATACAGCGTGCACACACCATGTAAGTATGTAACAGCTGGTATTTTAGGTTGTTAGCCTCTCATCAAACCAGTGAGAATTTAGTTTTAAACCAGAGTGCATCATAGACACAGAAGCACCAAATAGAAGACCATGGTAAAGGAAAATGAAGAAGTACATATCTATTAGTAGTGATGGGATGGGATTAAGGTATTTTCATTAATTTTTTGCCTTAATTCACTGTAATCAACAAAACAAAACACATTTCCTAAAGAAATCCCCAAACCCTAAATACCTCAGTGTACAATCCAGCCCCAAGCAAAACGTGTTTTCCCACTTTAAATAACGACATATAAGCAAGGTGGAAGAGAAAATAAATCTAAAAAGATGTAAAAAATACAAGGGTTTCCTGTAATTCTTTTTGCATCTGTTAGCTCTTGATAGTTCTGGTCATTTTTAAAGTGTTGCTTTCAAAAAATTAAGTTCCATTACTGTTCATTATTTGTTGTAAGAGGATTTATTCTAGTAAATTTATTTATTGTTACTAAGTTTAAAATATTTTCATATAGTGTAAAATTGTACAAAAACCCACTGCATAAAGCAGTTCTGTAGAATGCAGTATTTGAACTGCCAGCTGAATTGATCTGCTGCTTACAAATGTTTTAAATAATGGGAATTTGAAATATTAGTGTGCATATTTAAAATAATCCAGTACATGCCTTGCTGCAGATACGAACAGCCTTTTGCCCTCCTTGCTGCTTGGTCCTTCTTCCTCTGTGAGCAGTGAGCAGGAGACCTGGGTGAAGGAGACCTAGTGAGAGTTATTGATTCTGCTCATTTCAGTGTGGAGAGAAGAGGAAGGAGGGGCAGTAGAGCAAGACTCTATACCTGTGCATACATAGGGTAATTTGTGTTGTAGACAAAGAACATAGTTTAATAAACATTCTCATTAAGTGAGTTGGAAAGAAATACATAGCCTAGAACAAATGGGCCAGAAGTGTGTTGAGGGCTTTAGATGTCTGAATAATAGGGTTATGGTTTACATTCTTGTTGATAGTTGGTCTAAGAGTGTGAGTGTTTCAAGCAATGAAGAAAAAAATGTACACTAAAATGTTGAGCCAAATTTTATGTGAGCTTGATCTGTCTGTTCACTTTTTGCAGTTACCAAGAAGGTTACATGCAAGCCAGTAAAAAAATGGAAAATAGTGTTCTTCGTGATTTCTCCAGGAGAGATGATATACACAGTTGCTTTAAAAAGTTGCAAGACTATGCACATGTACTTTTTCTTGGAAGAAAATATATAAACTGCCATTACAAAGATGGGAAATAGTGTCTTTTAAAATGCTAACATTCTTCATTCTTTGACACAATAGCGCTGTGTTGTTCCATGTATTATATTCCGCTTTTAAGGGAGAGCGCATGTGAAAGGTAAGCCACAGCTCCAGTTTTAATCAACTTCAATTTAAAAGCTTTTCCCAGAAGACACACCTGTAATAATGAAACAGTAGTTCATCTCCAGTTTGTTTCAGTGTGGAACATTGTGTTTCTAGAACTTCCAGTGTTGTACCCGTAGCAGTTCCACATCTGACATTTTCAGAACCAGAGCTGTGCCGAATCATTCAAATAAAGTTTTTGCCTTAGTGTGTGAAGAGTGCAATTACTGCAATTTGAAAACTGAATGTTCAGAGTTTTGAAAGAAATGTATGAAAGAATTGTCATCTATTGAATTGCTGGTTTAAAAGTGAAAATTGTCAACTTGGCAGCAGGGATGGCTGTACTTCTAAAATTATTTTGGGTATGTGTCATTTTATTATTGCCATGTTATACTTTGTGTAGCTTTTGTAGTACCACTTAATGCATGGTTGACATCATTCTTGCATCACACTTGTTTCATTTATTGCTGACACTGATGAATGCAACTGTCTGTAGATGGGGGGGTACCAGAGTATTTGTTTAGTATTATGTAACTTCTTTAGGAGGGTTTTTAATTGATAAACTTGTTTTCTGTCTTCTGTTTACGCTGCATGTTCTAAGTAAAATACACTTTTTTCTATTTTATATGGGGTAAAAGTAGCGGGTAATGAAAAAGTGTTTATTAGGAAAGAAAATGGAAGTCCTGGATGCTTCTTACTGTTTCTAAAATGACTGCTGACTCAGGAGAATAAAATCACTTGGTATACTTTCTGCATGATTATTCTAGACTTCTTCCTGCTTATAGCACATGTAAGAATCATTATTCAAGGTTAAAAACCTTGAATAACAACAGAAAACATTTAATTTCTGTCTGGTTTTAATCCTAAGTGTTGTTTACAAGACAGTAAATTAAACACAAATGTCTTGATGTTTGCTCTGAATAGTACTCTTAACTTCACAAGTTGTATTAAACATAAAAAAAATAATTTGAGTTTCATAGTTTCTAAATACTAAATTAGCCAATCCCCTTAGGATGGGGTGGGGGTGGAGAAAGCACAGATTTGTAGAGAAATGATACTCGTTTACAGTTGCATTATGTTCCTTGGCGTGCGTATTTTACTCTTTAGATTGGGCTCATTTGTTACAAAGATTTAAAAAGAAATATAATTTATTGTATTTCATCCAATTATAAGTATTAGTTCACTGCTCCATTGTAAAAATAGAATTGGTTAGTTTAGGCACATATTCTTTACTGGAGATCATGACATGTAGCATAAATGTCAGAAATAGGGTAATTCAAGTGTTGATAGTTACTGATGATATGTTGTTATGCCTTTAAGCCTGGTTGGATAAAAACTGTTACATGTTGAGCATAATGATGTTTTAAAAGTCGGTACCCAGAACCTTGATGCTGCACTTGCATTTCTGCTTTATTGCTGTCGTAATCACAGAAATACTCACAGGTTTGAAAGTCTTCATCTAGATATATGGGGGAGGGTAAAGTATTGATTATTGTATGTTGCATGGTTCTTGAGGTCTTGTGTGGGAAAACTGGTATTGTAGAATCTTCTTTATATGATTGCTTAAAAATTTACTGGTTTTTTAAGCTGTTTTGTATATTTAAAACTGTCCAGTGCAAAGGAAGCCAAATGGTGTATCTTTAAAGAATGTTGGAAAACTAGAGGTCTTTTACTAGAGGTCTTGAGCTCTAAATCTTTCCTGGTTTGACACTGATGGCATGGTGTCTTAATTCTAACCTTACACTACAGTTATGTTGGAAATTGTGCAGACTTCTGCCAAGCTTTAGAAGTGATGTGAGGATGTAAGGTGACTGTTGGATTGAGCCAAATCAGTCATATTTGATGCTTGTCGCTGGCCTGCTCCGGTTATCCTAATCCATTCCTTCTAGGATTTTGTTTCCTTTTCTGTACTCTAGGTTTTCTTTTATTGTAAAAGGCTTTATGTTTTCCTGATGATCTGGAAGATATGAGCTGTATGAAACTTTATTTGGGGGTTCTAACACTAAAGTTGACAGAAATGGTTTAAAGTAAGGGAAAGATGTCAGATGCACAGTAAAAACTAGTTCTATCTATGATTTGACAAGTTGTTACATACTTCTTCATATGTGTTTTGTTAATATATATCATGTTATGTATTCTTAAGCTGTTGTGCCTTTAAAAAGGATTTATGTCCTTTCTAAGGGGGGCAAAAAAAGTTCTGTTCTAGATTAAATTAATTTCTTAGTTTCTCTTTTGTGTAATTACGCAATAATTAAGTGACAGAGAGTACATGAGAACTTAACAGATAGTTACCCTTTCTGAACTCACAGATGTGTGTGAATACTAATACAGAAATGTAAAAGTAGATAAGTGCTCTTCATGGATTTACAGATGGGGGAGATACTATTGTGGAAAACCAGGAATATGTGGCTTGATGTCATCTTTCACTTTGCAGCTGTTAAGAATTTGGGAGCTACCATAGAATTAAAAACCCCAAATATGACTTAAAAACTTCATCTAAAATTCTTAAATGTTGTTTCAGAGTTCTGCTATAAATGAAACTAGTTCAGTGTAAACATTCAAATAAAATACATGCTTTAATGGAAAAAGTAATTCTGAAAGCTTGTGTTTTATAAGATAAGAAGAGTAATATTATTGGGGAGTTAGGTGTATTTTCTTGTATCTTTACTTTTTGACTACATAACCTAAAAGTAACAGAAGTGAAATTAATAACATACAGGGAAAAGTAAATATACAGGACAAAATTTCCTGCAAATTGACTGAAGTTGAAATATGTGTAACTTAAGTACCAGTGCTTCCAGTAGAGGACTTCTGTCATGAGTTTAGGGAGCTCCTGCTTAGAAACCGGTGCTGCCCAAATCTGGTCCTGGTTTTATAGCAGGAAAATGTCATCTTTGCCTTGATTGTGACAAACCAAGAATAGGATTATCAGGATTTAAGTTTATGAAGAACATAGTTATCTTGCCACAGTGACAAATCTGAATGGCTGAAGAGTCAGTATCTTAAATAAGTTTGTCTGCTGAGTTGGTATGTGTACAGCTGCGTGATTGTCACAGCCTTCCCAGGACTTGGAGTATGGTAGTGCCTTTGGTTGTTTCAGCAGTTGTTTCATGTGCCTCAGTTAATGAAATTCATTTGTGGCTGCACAGATACTTTTCAAAGTCTTTTCAGCATCTTTTCTGCTTAGTAAATTCTCTTAGGTAGTGACAGCCACCGCAGCTGTGGGTTGAGAGTGGTGCCATCATAAATCAGCATTTGCACCTATCAGCTGCAGTCATCTTAGTTCATACCTGTTCAGTCATTACTGCATACTTCAAAATTTTACTTTTCATTAATGAAAGTTGTGTTATCAATGAGGTATTGATCTGAGCAAGTTTGAATAGAGACTTAAGAAAATACAGAAAATACAAACTAGTTACATTTGTACTGTCAGTGAGACAAATTCTTTTACTAATTCCAGGTGTGTTACATAAAATTAATTTCTTGGATGGTTCTAATTCCCTAAGTTTGTAATAAAGATACTTGGATTTTGTTCTGCCTTTGTTTTCTGAGGTTCATCTTTAAACTGTTTAGACATCTGCATTTGTTTTAGTTTTCACAGCTTGATGTAAACTAGAGTCCTTCAAACTTTATGCATAATTATACCTTATTAGAGCATACCCATCAGTCAGGTGCTGATCAGATGCAAGATTTTGCAGAGTCCACAGTGAAAGTAAGCTGACCAAAATAAGTTGTTAAATAAGATAAGTTTAGAGAAGACCAGAACAAGATTGAGCAGAATAGGAGAGCAAAAAGCTCTGAAGGTGGTCTGTAAAAAGTAGTGCGAAAGAATCTGATAACAAGTGTATGTTGTGTTAATTGTTCAAAGAAATGGACGCCTATCAGGATGCAGAACTTCAGTTTGAAATGCAGACATCTTTGGAGAAGCTGCTGCTTGCTTAAGTGGAGTTTCTTTTTCAAGACATTGCAAGTAATGTTTGTAGTGTATTAGAATGATGTTTTTTACTTGAGTACATCAAAAGTCACAAACAGGTAACTGAAGTAACAGCTTTTATGTTTTAGTCTCTGTGTTGTAACCATTTTCTCGTTATTGTGTTGATATTTACAAATTTGGCACCCAAGATAATTTTGATAGCTTGTTTGGAAATTAGTATTTTTAATGTGAGAATTATAGTGCGAGCTAACCATCAGTCTCTGATCAAAAATATTTACTTTTGAATATGATGCCAAATTACTGCCTTTGTATATAAGATGATATCAAAAGGGAGTTCCCCACTTCTCACAATGTGTTCTTGGCCTAGTCCTGTTGAAAGGAGTGTCATCACAGAGGCCTTTACTTTGCTCTCAAGTGAAGAAAATGGTAACCAACTGGAGTGTCATTATGGGGGCTATATAGTGGAATGGTTAATAGTACTCTGAACGCTCACTGAGGTGCCTCATCTGTTATTCAGACTTGAAATTATTTCTAATACAGTGTTTTTCATTCCTCTTTGCTACATGTTAGTGGATGTTCGCTTTGGTCTATGTATGACAGCTGAGCTTAAAGCTTTTTTTTAAAATGTTTGATACTAACTTAGAAAGCTATTTCACTTTGGGTAGGAAGAATAGCTTTATCTTGCAGGTAGTAGTGACTTCTACTAAAATAAGGAATGCTGTACATAGAATTTACAGCATTCTATGGTACTATAAAGCTGAAATAAATCCTGATAGTGCAGCATTAGCAATATGTCCAGTTGTGCAAGGAAAGGACAGAAAGCCAAGTTTGATTCCCTGCTTGCCAGGCAGTACAAGAGTAGCAAATAGAGAAATGTTTCCTCTATTCAACCTTCCTTTGTGGGTTTTTTCAGAAACAGGTAAGTGTCAGTATACCAGTACGGGGTAGAACATTTGCAGGATACCCTGCGGTTTATTAATGCTATCTGTTTCTTTGTCTTGAAATACAGATTCCATTTCCTGTGTATTTCAAATCTAATGTAAGATTTTCTGTTTTCTACCAAATACGGTTTTATTATGGTGGAAGCCAGAAGTTGGTATTCTGCATTTGTTGCAGTGTAATCTGATATGGAAGTTGTCACCTAATAAAGTACAGGAAGGAAATTACTTAATTGCACAAAGAATCACAGATCTTTTGAGAGGACCAGAGGCAACAGGTACCCACAGAAACACAGGGGGTTACTTCTGAGCATCAGGAAACATTTTTACTATGAGGGGTGACCAAGCAGTGGCACAGGCAGCCCAAAGAAGTTTTGGAGTCTCCATTCTTGGAGATGCTGCAAGCCATCTGGACGTGGTCCTAGGCACTAACTAGGTGGCCCTGCCTGAGCTGAGGAGTAGGACCAGATGATCTCTAGAGGTCCCTTCTGACATTAACATGTCCATGATTCTGTCATCTAAGCAAAACTTTGAATTTATTAAACTTTATATGAATGAATTAACAGTTAAACCCTGTTACATGCTTAGGTATTTGAATCCTTCCTTAGTAGGTTTCATTTCAATGTAGATGTATGTGCTGGATAGTATTGTTAAATTTTACATTTTCAAATGAAGCATGTCAAAGATGAAAACTCTCGGAGTGAATGAGTTGTTGTTAATAAAGACTGTGTGACCACGTCTTGCCCTGCCCTTCCCCCAGCACAGTCTTACAGCTTCAGAGATTTTAGCCCCACAAAGATAATCAGTTCTGCTGTCATTATTTTGGAAGAGGAGGTTAGGACACTGGCCTAACTTGGCACCTGCTGCAAAAATGACAGGTAAGGAACCTTACTGGAGGGAATGGGGAGCATTGCGTGAAGTTCTGTAAAGCAGAATTGCAAACACTTCAAAAGCTGTGTATTAGTGAGTTTCACAATTTCTTAGGAATACTGTTTCTTTTTTTTTTTAATTAGAGAAAATTGGATTATGCACAGTATAGGAAGTTTTGTATGAAACTAGATTCCCCTTTAGGTTTTGGAAATATCTTCAAACTAGTGAGCTCATCACTACTTTATGTAAGAAGTTTTCTATAATACAAAGCTTATGCTGATTTTCTGTAGGCCTGAAACTAAGATGAGAGAAAACTCTTAGGCTTTGCATATGCACATTTTTGCTACTTTAAAACAATTTTAAATTATTTTAAAATAAAAAATGAGTCATAATATAAGTATGCCTATTTAAACATCCTATTTAAATTCTTAGTGGTTCTCTTAACTCCTTACGTAGGTGTAAATTTGTTTGCACTGTGTGTAGGCCAACGGTATCCTGACTTCTGTTAAAACAGTAGAGCTGTACTGATCCTATTTTACTCTGTGCTAGCTGTGCTGGTTTAATGATACCTTGTTTACAGCAGACTTTTCTAAATCTGTTTCTGTGATAGGTGACTTCAGAATTTCCAGAACCTGGCAGAACTATCTCGTGAACTTTTAACTGTAGCTTCCAGTGCCAAGTACAGCATTTTCAAATACTTTTCATCTGTCAGATTTCTTAAGTTTTCTTTGTGAAGTCACATCTGCACATCATTATTTCTAAGTGAAAGAGATGATGAGGATTAAAGGTTATTCCCATGTTCCTTAAACAGTTTTTTTTAAACTTTTTAGCTGTTCATTATAAAGTATCACAAAATGCTCAGAACTTCACATCTCTGTAACATGTCATGTGAGTTCTGAATGGAGAAAATTACACCATTACTTGGACATTTTTCCAAGTTGTTTAGCATTAACACAGTCATTGAAAGTAAAAATCTGAACACTGAAAGATATTTCTGCTGCTTTAATGAAAACATTTGTAAAATGGGTAATTATTAAAATCACTGATGAGCCAGCTATTCTGGTCCTGCAGGTTTCTCAACTTAAAGTGGAAGGGTCATATAGGGGAGGGGGCTCTATTAAAAATACAGGATTTAGTTGCTGTTTCATACAGGATTATCTTAATGACTTGGACTACTGCCTCACAGTGCACAGAATTTTGCAAAAAATACGATGTGTGTGTATATATATGTAAACCCCACTTTGATAATATTGTGTCTTGCATTTAGGAATGTAATGACTTGCAAATGAACAATTTTTATTAATTTTACAGAATGCTTACAAATTTTAGTGTCTTTGAATTCAGACCTTGCTGAAGCTGTGCAGATGAAAACTTCTGTGTCTTGTGTTTAAATACTTTCAGACGTGCTCATCATTCCCTAAATACTGAAGAAATCACCTAATTTCTATACGGTGAAGATTTGCAATCCAAGTAAAATAGAAACAAATGTCCCTTGATCACATATTGTCAGTGGCACGGGTTCATTGCCTGGCTACTAGTAACTGGCACCATTTTTTCTTTTTTGAAATCTGATCCCAGAAGAGGAATATTACTGCATTCGCATTCCTCATTCTGTGTAACATGCTAACTTCAGGTACCCTACACTTTGTAACTTGAAAGTTGTAAAATGGATGTAAAATATTTTCAGTAATCTTGCAAAGGAAATTGAATGCCTCATTGGCTGTGCTTAAGTAGTATTTTGCCTTTTGTTTCTAGGAACTTAATTTTCCTTTTGAGCCCTAATTTTGTAATATTTTTTCTCTTAAATGCTTGCTTGCTTGCTTCTACTTCTCTGCAAGTATACGCACTTATTAAAATAATTAGACAAATACAAGATTGGGAAAAATTTACTTAGTCTCTGATGATTTATTGTCCTCAGCAGGGACTACCCATAATTAAGATGAGCAGGTTTGGCCAGACTAAAGTTAAAACTAAGAATGGGGAGGATAAGATTTCTTGACCATGTAAGAATGTCTAGCATTGTATCTTCTGCTAGAATGTCAGCAGCCAACGTTGTTATCTGTTACCTTTTGATAGGTAAGCCTGAACAAATGCAAACATGAACACAGCTCTGCGGATCATCTCGGGTTCCCTTTGGAAACCCCAAATAAGTGGCCACAAGGGATTGTCTGTTTTCCTGAGAACAGCTCGGCATTGGAGTTCTTCTTTCTGTGTGCTGCATAGTGGTTCTGCTACTCTAAAAATCATACCTGTGCCTACTGGTGCAAAATGCCATATGGTCACTTCAGTGGAAGTCAAAATTTACCTGTGCTGCTGTGTGTTGCTAGGTAATTTTTAAAATAGATCAAAAATAAAGGGGAAACTTAGGGGGGAAGCTGTTTGTTACAATAGCCACCAAAAATCCTATTAATTTAAAAAATGAAAACCAAAAAAGCCCTCAACCAAACCACAAAACCTGTTCTGTCAGTCAAGCTGGTGAAGCTGCCGTGCATCTGTGTGCAAGGTAAATGTGAAGTGTCCTTCGGTGTTGTAGTGTCACAGCTGTTCCTGCTCTGAATTGGTGCTGGCAGCCTGGAGCTTGTCCTGCACAGTTGGTCTCTGCTGGAGATATCCTGCTATGCTGAGTATGTGTTACTTGAGATAGGTGCACTTAGGGCTGGTTTTCAGTTTTCCTTCATAATGGCACAATAATGCACAGTATCACTCAGTTTGTGTGCCATGTCTCTCTTCTCTCCAGAACAGGCATGTTTATCATGCTGTTAGCCTTTCAGACGATTTCAGATTCATTTTGCTTGGCACCCTACCCACTTTGAGTTTGAATGACGAGCATTACCATATGAATGAAAATTCAGTCTCTTACTTTGAAAACAACTTTCTGTTGTGTTCCAGCTCAGTCTCAGAAATCACTTTTTTCATCACTGGCTGCTTGGATACATTCAGCTCTAACAAAGTCATAACTGTTAACATAAACAGTAGAGTTTATATATACTGTAGAGAGGTTGGAATGATCTTAGAAGAGAGAGCATCATGAACAAAGAGTGCAGAGGCACATTCCTAGTAAAAAATCATACACATTTTAACACTCCCAGCAGTCTTCCTGTGAGGTTTTAGAGCCAGTCATCAAAAATATACCATATTTATTTGGCTACAATTTTGTCACTAGTATCTATTGGTTGCCGAGTGTATGGCTCATGCTTTCTCTTCAGTAAATCTGGGTGGCCAAGAAAGAGAAAGTTATATACACTGTTGAGTTACAGAAACTGGAGAGACTGTGTTAGGCCCTGATACTTTAGCTTTCTTAAGGGGGGAAGGGAGAAACTAATTATTGGGGTTTTTTTTCATATTAAAATACAGACTGAAAGATACTGAAAGATAGGCAGTTTGTAATTTTAGCCTTCCTGTTAGATGGGTACATACCTATCAATAGTTACATTAATTTTACCATGTTGAGGTAATGTCTCAGGACACTAACACTTGTTCAGATGACAGTTCCAGCCAGCTGCCTATGACTGACAGTTCATAACTACAGCTACTACTGCATTTGACTTGCTAAATGATTGTAGTATCAACCCTTGTGAAATTATAGCTCTAGTTAGGAAGGGTTAGTGGGCTGTTTCTGTCATTTGTGCTTTAGGAAGAAAGTGTCCATCTTGCTGAATGTCTGGTACAGAATAGATAACTGAACTTTTGAAATCTGATAGCAAGCTTCACCACGGGGTGGGAGGGAGGATAAAAAGGAACCAAATGGGAGAACTGATTTAATAGGACTCAGACATTAAATCATGCCAACTTTAAAACAGTATTTATTCTGAGCTGTGAGTTTCAGCTGTGTCTGATAAGGTAAATGTTACCTTTATTGTAAATGTTTGTGGTTGTGTTGTAATTTACACATCCTCACTTTTTGAGTTGCTTTTTGGGACTGTTCCTAAAGTGAAGCTAGCCTGAAAGGTGCAGCCTGCGTGTGGCTTTCCAAAGGAATTCTTTCTGTAATAAATATTTGCAGGGTGTGCTAAGTTTTATGATCATCAAACAGGACCTCAAGATGTTGGAAAATTGCTTTAATAACCCCCTTACTTGAGAGTATGGGGAGTTCTTCACCCCTCTGTACTGTTATAATCAGGAACTTTCCAGGTAGTCTTCTCCATAGATATTTCATTAGGGCTCTCAGGCTCTTCATTGCGTCTCGGTGCCTGAGTAAGGGATTATGCTAAGCCTATTGAACATCACAGTGCTCACATCTTATTTTAAGTCATAGGCATTTATGGAGAAGAGATGATTTTAATTCAGGGAGGAGGGAATGTGTCTTCAGGTGAGAACTGTTTTGAAGCCTGAATGGCTAGGGTGTAGAGCTGTTGAATTTTAAACACTTTGGACAGTTGTTTCACATCTGTACTGTGGGAGAAGACACCCATTGTGCAAGATGGATACCCTTATTAACACTTCTATTTAGGCATTTTTAATAGAATTACAATAATTTAATTACTGATTAGTAAACGTGGTAGGAATAATATATGCTAGCTGTTCTTCCTTCTTCTTGCACTTACTGCAAATACAAGCAGATCTATTGCAGAAGTTGTAAAATTATGGAAGTCTTAAGCTTTTGCATTAATTTCCAATGCTTGTAGTATTAAACTATATTTTAATGATACTTGTATGCAGTTCTGTTGTGAAATGCTATTATAAAGTGGGACATTTTGCTCCAGCTCAGTTTATATTATTTTGATAGGTAACTTTGCCCCTAATTAATAATGTCTGTACAACATACTGCAGAAAGAGAAGGAGACTGCAGTGAGAGCTGCTAGTTCTCAAGTGTCACTAATGACTTGGTGGTGTGGGTAGGGATCCTGATCATTTTAGTGGCACTAATATTAAAAGGATGAAATGCCACTTGCACCATTTGTGCCTTGGCAGGCCTAGAAGACAACATGTAGAATGTCTTCTGTCACATGAAGTACATATGTTTTAGAAAGCCTCTAGAGAGAAACGACATGGGACTCCTTGGAGCAGAACTGCAGTTAATCTATTCCGAGCAGAAATATGAAAATCTGGGAACTTGTTAATGTTCTTGGAACAGCTGTTTTTTAACTGTAGGAGTACTAAAAATTTAAATAAAATCTTTGGAGAAACAACTAAGTGGTAAGAATGGGTAGAGAATAAATGGATTATTTTCTGGTAATGAGAAGTTTTTTTTATTGTTTATTACTAGAATGGGTTTTTGAAAAGAGAAGCTACTGTATTTTCCCTTTTGCTTGAAATGTCAGTTATTTACAGTCTCTTTATTTTTTAGGTTACTATTAAAGTCTTAAAATGCAGATGAAGACTGGCTTGTGCAGAATCCTTCTGCTATCTTATGCAGACAAAAGGGAATCCTAAAGCAGGCTTTAGTACAAGGTATGTATTAAGGTGTATGGCTTTATCTAGCAGTTACTGAAATCGGTACCCCACTTTTGGTTCAGATATGTGATTTGATGTAGTTGTGCTTCTACATTTCAACTAATTGTTTCAGATAATGTAATTTCCTGGTATAATTCCTGCCATGTGTTATGTTTTTAAAGGACTTCAAGCATATGTACACAGCTTTTAGCAGTCAGCTTGAGCTCTGGCCAGCCATCCAAATCCCATAGTGCCACATTAATATGATGCCATGTCTGAGCTGCTGGATGTTACTGATACATTGCACTCAGAATCCTGTTTGTTTGTACAACCAACACAGTAATTACTGATTCTGAACAGTTTGGCATTAATGAGAGAGCTCTGGTCTGGAAGGTGGTGCCCATGCAGTCCAGGAACCCTGGGGCACAGTTTGATTTGCATGCACACAGGTATGTAGTGCCATCTACCCTGACTGTGGGCATCACCTCACTGGGGCTGACAGATAGCAAGGTTTTAAAGCGAGTCCTATGCAGCTAAGTTCAGTAGTTCTGGTAGTTCCAAAATTGCAAGATACCAGTTATTTTTATAAAGTAAAAAGTGTAAATTTAAACACTAGTGGGATTTGACCAAGATGTGCAAGTTCTACTGGTAAAGCAAGAGAAACTTGTATTAATTCTCCTTTGTTTGTCTGGCATACCAAAAGGACTCAGAGCTGTCACTGTGGTTAACAGTAAATAAGAGAACTGGCTATATAAAGGACCACAACAATTTATCTGTTTTGTAACCACATGTAAAAGGTGTCCATGTCCATGGCAGGGGTTCAGATCATCTCTTTCCATGTGCTGGCAACTTTCTTTGTAAAGCAGGATGCCATTGGCTGCCTTTGTGGCCAGGTTGCATTCTTCGCTCAGGGTAGTTCTTGGACTTGGTGTTCACCAGGGCCACTATGTCCTTACCTGCAAAGGGACTTTGCAGCCATCTGGCCTTCAGCCTGTCCTGGTGTCTGGGATTACTTCTCCCTAGGTGGAGGATTTGGCATTTCCTTCTGTTGCATTTAATGAGATCCTGTAAGTCCATGTCTCCAGCCTGTCAAGGGATCACTGTATGGTGGCATGACACTATGGCCTTAGCAGCCACTCCTCTCAGCTTTGTGTCAGCTGCAGATTTGCTGTGGATGTATTGTCCCATCAGTTAGGGCAGAAATGAAGATCTTGAAAAGGACTGGCCTCAGTAGAGAGATACTCCGCTATTCACTCGTGTCCAAGAGAACTTCATGCCACTGACAACCTTCCAGGCCCATCTGTTCAGCCAGGTTTTAGTCCACCTCATGGTCCACTTACTGAGCCTGTCAGTAGTCTGTCAGTATTATGATAGGATCAAAATGATAACTGGAGATACTATAGCAGTGTCAAAAGATTTCCTAAGCCAAGGTAGGCAATATCCACTGCTCTGCCCATGTCCACTGAACTGGCCATCTCACCAGAGCAGCTTTCCTGTTTGGATCCTTAAGAATTTGCAAATGACCTCTTTGTAAATCCATGGTGACTGCTGCCACTTGCCTTCTTGCCCTTCTTGGTCTGGAAATGGTTTTCTGGAGCAGTTGGTTCATCACGTTCCCAGGGCCTGCAGTTCCCCGGGTCCTCTTTCCTGCCCTTGAAGACCGGAGTGACTTCTGCTTTCCCCTGGCCCTTTGCTCACCTCTCCCAGTTGCCAAACTCTGTCAGCAATGGAGAGTGGCCTTGCAAGCACTCTTGAGAGCATCCCATCAGGCTCAGCATGTGTGACTCGCCCAGTTTTTGTTCCCTAACCTGGACCCTGTCATGTTCTTGGTACTGGGAGGGGCACTGAGGAGGCAGGAAAGTTGTTGCACACCTTGTTTTGTGGTTTTGCTTTTGCCCTTTACTAAGGAATCCCATTATTTCTCAGTTGTAGTAAAATCACGGTATAAAAAAATTATCACACAATAATTTGTAATATAAACCAGACTATGGAAATAAGCAAGCTACAGGCATTTACTCACAAAATTTAAAAAAGACAAGCAGCTAAAGCTCTTCATCAGAAAAGTAGTAGTAAAACAGAAAATGCCTAAGTTTTTCAGAGTTTGATTCAAATGGATTTTTTTTTACATCCAGAGGATATTTGTGTTGACCAGGTATCCACTGGAATTCTGTCTTGCTTGTCACTACATATGAGAGTGCTGCGGTGCCATGAGAGCCATTTGGGAACGTCAGTGTTTGGCAGGTTTCCCAGGCATCTCAGAATTTTTCTGTCAGCTTACAATTTCCTTCCCGTGAAGGGAAAAAAGGATGGTAAAGATTCCTTGGAGATACAAGCGTTCGTTTTACTGGCTAAAGAACAACTCCTTGTCTCAATGAAGTAATAAAAACCTTTCTTCTTCTTTTCCCAATTCCTCACTTGTGTGTGGACCCCAGTATGAGCCTGGCTGACAAAGTGTAATGGCGTAACAAAATTGTGTTAAGTGTTGTGCCAGGCTGCTCCTGGACTCCCTGAACAGAGGGAGCTGCGGGTAACCTTGGGGGCGAGGGGTGTCTGAAAAATTGCTGGCATTTCTCAGCTCTGTATGCAACTGTATTTGCTGATGTGTTGCTCTGTTACTTGCCATTAGAGTCTTCTTAAGTGCTTTACTTTGATGACAAAATCACACTTGCAAGGAAGTTATCACTCAAGTGTCTCTTGTAATTCCTCAGCCTGAATTATGCTTACTTCTTGGAAATGTTCCTCTCCATTAAATGCATTAGGTTTAAATGAAAGCTGCTGGTGGCTGCCCACCCTCTGAACTGACGACGAGTGTTACATTGTGATGATGTGCAAAATGCTGCTCTGCACCTTGGACTTAAAAGGACCATCCTGGTGAGAATATAATTGTGTTGTCACCTGTTAGAACTCCTGGAATGGTACATTTCGTACTCTGTTTTCAGTTTGCTAGTACTATTTCTGTGCTTAATGTCTGTATGGTTTTTTTATCTCTGTGCTCTTGGGCACACGAATAATGTTGTTACCTAATAAAATTGTAACTAAATCTATCACACCTGGCTGAAGGTAGGAGGAAGATGGACTGATCATTCTCTCTGCTTGCAGCCAGGCTGGACCTGTGAGACCTACCTGAGGGAAAAGGGCTGTTTGAAGAATGTGAATACATCTACATGTGAGGTCCAAGACCTCTTCCTACATGAGGAGACAAGTTACAGCTTTTGTGATGTTACTGTCTTCAACCTCTGGCAGAGAAGCTGGTGCCAGTCCAGCATTTCACAGTAAAGCTGATGTTGGCCTACTTTGATTTGCAACTGAAGTACTGATGCTCTTTTCATCTAGACTGCACTCAAAGTAGATTTCTTTCTAGAAACAGCAGTGTTAAGGGAAACGGGTGTCAGTAAAAGGATTAAAGTTTGTACATTCTACAAGAATAATAAGAGTAAATGATAATATTAACTGACTGCTCCTTGGTTCAAATGATTGCTGTTGGACTTTAAAAAACCCTTTTTAAAGTATGAAAATATTTTCAAGCCCTACAATATATGACAAAAAAATGAAAGTGGTAGGGTTTAAAGAAAAGCGGTAATGTGGATTCTGTTTATGCTGCAGTAGTTTAGAAGAACACAAAAATATTAATTACCTGGAGAAAAATGGTATGAGCCAGTGACAGCTGAAAAGAACTGGAAGGAAATGTTAATCATAGGGGAGATTACAGCTGCAGTAAGCTCTCTGTACTGTTGAGTAAGAAGTTATGCTACAACTGCCTGCTGTCTTAATGTAACCCAATAAAAAATGAAAAACCATTAATGAAGACTGGAAAATTAATTTTATGGGATGTGATTTGAACATTGGCCTGTAATGTATCACCAGGGTTTTTTTCAATTTCCATAGCTATTGTAAAACTATTTCAAATTAAATGAGTAACAGGATGTTTATTTTCTATTTCCTGAAATCAGCAAGGCAGTGGACATGAATTGAAGACTTGAGAGGAACTTCATGCAGTTAAGTCCTCCAGTGGGAACTGAACTAAGCTGATGCAGTTGTAGATCCTGGGCAGACTGGTGGTGAAGCAGCTTTGCAGAGGCTTATCTGGGCCCTGAGGGCCAAGTGAAGATGAAGGTGTCCATCCACATGCTGGGCCCCATGGGAAGATCATGGCTCAGCAGTCTCTCTGTTCAGTACTTCTGAGCCTGCAGCTGAAACACTGTGCCCAGTTCTGAGCTCCCGAAGATAAGAAGATGTGGGAACAAGTCCCATGGAAGTCAGTGGGCGATCAGAAGGCTGAAGCACAGGAGCCATGGGGCCAGGCAGCAGGGTTCCTTCCAGCCGGAGAACAGGAGGTGGGGGTGGTTAAGAGCTCCTGTTAATCAGCTGCGTAAGAGCAGCGCGGGGAGGAGATGGGGCCAGGCTCGTGGTAGTGGTGCACAGTATGGTGGCACTCGTGTATCATTGTTCCAGCACATGGAAGTGTTGCACCATACCACTAACAAACACAGCGCCAGGCAGTACTTACCTGGACTCCCTGCACTGTCGAACCATTGGGGCTTCCTGGTAATCATTTGGTTTGAGGAAGGGGGGATGCAGGGGACCTGGTCTGGGGCTTCACTTGTGATTTTGGGGATCTTAACCACGTTATTCACAGAAAGAACTATTCTGATGTTGACACAGAGCTGACAGATCTAGAAAGGTGAGGGAACTTCCAAAGCCTTTAAATCTCCTGTGCAAGCTTTCCCGTATGGGTTGTCTCACCCAGCTTTGTAAAGCCTTTTTGAGAAAAACTCTCAGCACAGCCTTTACAGGTGGGAGGGGCCAGGACAGCATCTTTCCCTCTCACCCGCTGGTGGGTTGTAGTCAGTGCAAGACAATACAGCTGCTGTAACAGGCCTAACAGGGCTTTCTTCCCAAAATCAACTCCCTGTTCTTAGCTAGGGAAAGCCCATACAAGTAACAGCTCCAGGGCACAAGACTTCTCATCAGGAAGTGGGAGTCTGTGCTATAGATTGAGATGTCACCTCATGGGTAATCCTGCCCCCTCAAGCTCTGGTGGCTCATGCCCACACAGTTGCAATGAATCCAGTTTTGGTAGCAGGCTCTCATCTCCCTGGATATGTGATAATATCTTGAGCTCCCATACCCATGGTTTGGGCTGTCTCAGCAGCAAAGCTGTGCTTTCCCTTAAGAGCAACAGGCATAGCAGAGGAGGGAGACAAAGGGAAGGTCTGACCCCTCTACAACAACTGCACCAGTGCCACTAGTAACTGATCAGAGGAGTTCCTTACACTTCAGATCATGTAGGAAGCATTACAGACATTCTTGGAATAATACTCATTTGTAGCTACCATGCATGACAGGTAAAACTGCTGTGGAAAAACAGGTGACTTGAAATCAAAAAGAACTATCTCCTGCCTGATCCCTTCCTGCTGGCTGCTATACTTGAGGTATCTGAGATTTCAGAAACCCTTTCACAGCTTATAGTTTTTCCTGCTGCCTCAGTTCTGCTCAAATTTGTAGTGTGTGGTGTCTTTTTCAGGTAGATTTTTCCAAACTTGCCTTTGTCCCTCACTCAAACATTTTAAGCACATTCAGAAGGTGAAAAAAAATTTCCTTGTTTACATGAGACAGAAAACCAGGAATTCTGAGGTGTCAGGATTCAGTGACAGGCTTGCAGTGCATGCCTATGCTGTAGTACCTTAGAAACACGTGACCTTTATAGTTCTCTTGCCTTGTTAAAAGACAAGACTCCATTATGGACTTCAGCAAAACTAAACACACTGCTACAGGAATGCATCCTGCAGTGTTCTCACTGCTCCCATGATCCTGGGCAGCCACCACTTCAACAGACTAACCTCAGGAAAGACATGTTACACCGGCTGTTTTCCAGTACCGTATGGAAAGGCACATGGTGGTAACAGAACTACAGCAGGGACAGACAAGCAGAACACTTTGGGACAGCTCCTGTGCACTTGGAGCAACCCTGGCTGGCTAAGATAGCAGCAGAACGCAGTGCTGTCTCTTCCCTATATTGGAACAGCTTTTTAACATTCAGACTGATCAAAACCCATCTTGTTTTTGCCAATGGGTGTAGAAAGCACAGAAGACCTGTGACATGGTAAGCTGCATCGCCCGCCAACCTTCAGCACCTGTGAAAGAAGCCAGGAACAGTGGTACCGGTGCTGGAGCAGTGAAGGTAAGGACCCTGAGCCTTCAGAACCATTTGCTACCACTGCAGTTCATGGGAACTGCAGCTGGAGCCCTTGCTGGTGGCAGCAAGAAGAAACTGAGCAAGTACTTCACAAGTATTTCTCCACAGTGCCTAAAGAATTGTTTTTTATTGTAGCTACTTTCTCTTCATCCTTTATCCACCAAAACCTTTTTCAGCAATTGGATAAAAACCATACAATGAAAATGGACAAAACCCAGCTTCAAACAGAATTTCATACACTTCTTACGCATCTTCAATAGGGATTCTGAATTTATACTGCCAACTAAAAGAGAAAGATGGCTGCAAAATATCCATCCCTATTGAAAGCATCATGAAATCCAGATTTCATTCCCATGTTCTGCAGAACTTCTCCCTCTCTCCCAATTGCCTCAAGATAAACAAAACCCAGTTAATCAACAGCCTCTGACAAACTACTTGCTCTATCAACTCTTGGAGCATTACTAGACATTTTTAGGTTAGACTGTACAACAGTTTCTAAATAGCATCTCTATCATTTGGACATTTGTTCAAAACGCCTTTTATCCCCGCCTGCAGCAGCTCCAGCATTTCCCACTGGCAGGTGCTGTACAGAGCTTGTCCTACGCGCACTGTGCTGCCACACGTCCTGTGCCGGAGTAACTGCAGCCACACAGATGAAACCTGGCACTCCAGCATAAGGAAACACGAGTGTCTCCTTTCCTTATGCATCATCCAGGGTTATGCAGTGACTAAAATTTCAGCTACACAAAGTCCCAAGTGCTGGCAGTGACATACCTGATTCTCAGCCAGTGCTTTTCATGCCTCTCAGATGTTCACACTTAACAAAGTGAGGTATCTAACACATTTCAGAGAGGTGGAGGTATCGAGTCTGTTCAAAACCCAAATTTGTTAAGATTTTATCAATACTGTGCAAAAACATAAACAACTATTCTAAATCAAAACAGAAATGAGTATTTGTATGTCATGCTGCTGTTCTAGTTTTATATAGCTTAATGTGATGTTCCACAAAATTGGTGTCCTTTATTACTCGCTTGGCATCTCTTAAATATGAAAGATTGAATCAAGAACCAAAAATTAAAAACCGGTTAATTGAACTTCATATTAAAAAATCACAGTTCTTGAAAGGATTATTCATACAGCTGCACCATTTTGATGGTGAGCAGTCAAAATCATCAAGAATTTATGCACAATAGTTTTGCTAATAATATAGGCACATAGGGGCATGTAAACTACACATGACAACTAGAACAGCAAAGGCACGATCTGGTTTGGTTTCTCCTACCTTTCAAGATGTTGGTTAATTTACAAAGAAAAAATATTCTCCACTCCATGCAGAAGTATTACATTTATATTTTACAGCACAGGATAATTACAAAATTGCTGTCATCTGATAAAATGGGTCATTTAAATAAAATAATAATAATAATATAATAATAATAATAAAAAAAGATAGCAGCTTTTTGCACTGAGGAACTGAATTTCTGAAGTAAAGGACAACACATGTTCTGTCATCTGTCAGGCAGAGGACATCTGAAATTCTCTATTTTCTTGTCTACAAAAAGCACTGCCTGGACACTGAAGCTACAAGTTTTCTGATTTGCTAGTCTCAGCTTGTGTTTGTTTTTCCAGATGTCACCTAAGACCTCAAAATTAAGATGTCTGTAAAACTACCAGTTGCTTCTCTAATACCAAAGCAGGTTTAACCAGTGGTTTAACTGGGAACCCGACTGTCACCCTTCTGTGAATTGATCCTGTTCAATGTCTTTGTTCAGGCCTGCAAACGGAACTCTCTTAGTTCAAAAAGAATCACTCTAATCACAACTGGTGTATCATTGAGAGACAGGAACAGGAGCAGTTTTAAACCAGAACCTCAGCAACTTAAAAGTTAAACCTAATGCAGTCATTTTAAAGTGTAATTTCTGCCTATGGCTCGAATAATGACAGTTCTGCATTTTATATAGAAACATTAGAGTAAGTAGAAAACTTTAGTTTACAAATGAAGAAGATCTTTAAAAAAGACATTTCATGTAATTACCTTAAGTAGTTCTTATATGCACCATTCCACATTGTGGAAAAGCTGAAATATGCAGTCTGGACTCCACATGTTAAAGAAAAACAGAATTATATGTATTGGTACAAATACTTACATCTACATCTGTACAAAGTTAAAATAGCTGACAACCCTGTCCCACCAGTGCAGCGTATTCAGCTGCTCTCCAACACACACTTCCTGTGACTGCCAACGAGTAGCAGTGAGCTGGGAACTGAGTCCTCAGAGCGTGGTGCCAAAAAGTTCCAAACTGCTTTGTCAGTCTCTGAACAGAGGAATCGGAAGTATATCCAAAAAAGCGTCAGTCCACTCAGCATGCTCAGAGGTCACTGCAGCTGCTGCACTCTGTAAGCTCCTATGAGCAGCTTTATCTGTAAAAGCAAACAAAGGTTTCCATATTAACTCTGGCCACAGGTGATACATGTGTTAAATGCTCCTAATGTAGCAATGGCACAAGAAAAGGCACACAATTGCTACTGACTAAGAAAGGAAAAAAGAGGAATTACAAAGTCCTTAATAAAATCAGTTTATAGTAGCCCTACTGAAATACAGATGGCTTGTTAAAGGACTCCAGGAGAATACTGCAGCATCAGGTGGTGTTTGAACAAGTTAACCCCAAATCTGAACCAGACAAACAGATACTTCTATCTGAATACATGTTTTTCCACTTAAAAAATAAATTAAAAGAAAGTACAATAAAACATTTAAGAGTGTAACTTCAATGCACCTTTTAAATATAAAGATCTGGAAAATATAGAAGATAAAAATATGTTAGATAAAAATAAAGATCTGGTGTGTCTTTCTAGGATAAAACAGATGCTACCAGAACAGTAGTGGGGAATATTGCCCAAAGCACCTGTAAAATGCAACAGACTATTTAAAAGCAGAGTGCATACCCAAGTAAGTATTTCCAACACACAAGCAAAAACATCTGTATGCAAAGAAAAAAGGTGACCACTCCATGTATCTTTCAGTCATCAAATTCACAATATAGATGGAGAAGATTATTAGCTGGAACGTTAGTTTATCCTAGTGTATGAATTATTCTGACTGCAACATAAATACATGTAATTATAACAGAACAAACCCTTGGCAATGTTCCCAAGTTCTGGCAATGTCACATGATGTAACTGTAACTGACGGGAACTGGGATGAGGAGACATAGGAAAATCCTTAGTTTTACATTTGCAACATACAGCTAGAAGCTGTATTCAGACTAGAGTTACTGTACAACAAATGAACACACACATTTAATTTTGAGAACATTTTGTACCTTAGCAGCAGGAGATTCTGCCAACCGTATGAAAAGCTTGTTAAGGCCTGCAGTAGGGTTGAAGGAATAAATAAAGTGACTATCCTATAAGGAAAAAGAAAATGGACAAAGTTAATGGTAGGTTATAGCTGAAAGAGCTATGTAAGAGGACAAACAGAACACATGTTCACTATGCTTTTTTGTCTGAGAGAACATTGTGTATGAACCTTTTATGCAACCACTGAGAAAACAAGAGGACTTCAAAATTGTGCAGAGTGATGCATTTAATAGACTTAAAAAACCCCCAGAAATTAATTATTAGAACTTTGAGGTAGGTTGTTAAGAAAATATTTAAGAACTTACTTGGGTCAAAAATGTGAGAGGATTGGTCAATTAGAGGAGAAGCCTCAGTCCCAGAATCACAGAAGGTTGGAGGCTAGAGAAGACCTCTCCAGGGCATCTAATCCAACCCTCTGCTCAAGCAGGGCCACCTAGAATCAGGTTGTCCAGCACTATGTCCCTGACTTTCAAGTCATCAATTTTTATGGAATATAGAACATGCAAACTTTATAGTTCTCTCCATATGCGAAGAAAATAAAATTTCATTTTAGAAAAACCTCATCATGATAAAAAGTATGCTTCATCACAATACTGTAAATTCAAATTATGGCACTGAGATTTCCCAGGCTGCTCTATGAAGACTTTGTGAAGTAGTTTTACAGTCAATCAGTTACATGAAAAGATTTACCAAAAATACAGGGAGCTGGAATTTGTCGTTTAAAACCACAGCGTGTACGCTGCATGTTCCACAGAGCCGAGCAATCACTTCTTTACCAAGGAAATTTGCATGGAAAACAAAGAGAAGAATTCCAGATCCTGAAAGGGAAGGCAATTCAGTTACATGAATTTGAAATGAGATCCATTATCTACAGCTGTGAACACTGGACCTTTGAAGACATGTGCAAATACATATAAATAAAAACCATTATATGGGGTGTGTGTATATATATATATATATATCCCAAGATGCAAAAATCCCATTTCCCAAGCCAGTGGATCCAGAAAACAATGGGCTTGGCCACCAAGTTAAGGAATTTTCACAGCAGAAATAATTTTATGTGGCTATTAAAAAGGAATGCAAAATGGAAACAGCAATCCTCAGCACACCCAAAAAGTTATGGAATTTAGTGTGGTTTAGGTCTAGTCAAGAGAACAGACAACTGAGCTCAGTCAATTATAGATCTTGATGAAATGCACTGAAATTCAATAAGCAACCACTTGAACTACCCACAAATGCTTCATTTTAATTCATAAACTTACATAAAGTTTCTTAATTATATAAGATATCTATAATCAAGAACTGAGAGACCTTTCCAACAACTCTGAATAACCAAAAAACTGAGCAGACACCCACTTTCAATCTCAGTTTAAGTGAATTCTAATAGTCATGCTGATTTTATCATTTTAATAAAAATCACTATTAGTAGATATTTCCCTGATATACTCATCAAAAATTACTTAGCTAAGCCAAGCAGCAGAGAATAGTATCTGAATTCCAGGAAGAATAAAGAAATATTCCCATTTACCTTGGGAATTTGTTTCCCAGCTTTTTCAAAGCGTTTGTGGGCAAAACAAAGATGACTTCAGCTGCTTCCTTTTCCTAGTATTTCTAGACTGCATTTGTCCCAGGACACTGCTGGGATTACATTCCAAGCCTTCTGCACATGACCTACTGTCCATGAAACAAAAGGATCCACTACAAGATCTCCTCTAGTAATCCAGTAAACCTAGATTTTCCTGAATGATTAATTCTAAGGTAAAGGTAAACCACTTCTTTCCTATAATGCCTGTCACTGAACTAATGTAACCCATGAACAGAAATAAGTTGACACTGTATGTGCCAATTAAAAAAAAAGCCTTAAAAATACATACAAACCCTACCCATAACACATCAAAATATAATTACTCTCCCTTTAATCCATAATCAGAGCATTCTTAATGTGATGTACTGCAAAGTCATACAAAAATAATTTTGAATAGGAGATAAATTTAGGACATGCTTTAAACATATTGTTCTACCTTTTCCAAACAAATACACCCCCTACCACAACAACAAACCCCTCCCTACCTTCTGGCACATTTTGTGGAGGTTTATAGTAAAAATCCAAAGAAAAATCTGGCCCTTCGCAGAGACGATGACACGCAAGTGGGAACACTGGCTCCAGCAAAGCAAGGCGAGTTTCAAAGTAATTCCTGATAGTATCTTCTGCTACTTTTGAGAGCCTGAAAGACCAAACAAGTCAGGCCTGTAAATTATTTTACCAGACATAGGCTTGGTATGAGAGAGAGCTCACAAATACACACACAAAAAGGATTCCAGATCACCTTTTTAAATTCCTGATTTTTCAGGAGTGAACGCCTTCCTCACAAGCATTTATGCACACATGAACCACAGGTCCCAATACTTTGTTAATAAAATATTTTATTAGCAATCTGTCTGTGAAATTCCACTGGGTCCAAAAAATAAAACGTTAATACAAATGCACTACAGTAGATTAAAAAAAAAAGAATCTAAGTAGCCACATATTTTGAAGGCTTTATATACAAAAAGATATCCCAGAAACATCAATATATACCGGGTGGCTAAACAGACATCCCCACTTTCTCAGGCTGACTGAATTATCAATCTCCCTGCAAGTAAAAATAAAAAAGTACATCCCTGTATAATTTTACTACCAATACTACTACAAAAATGCAGTTCCTAGTGTGAATAGGAATTTTATTCCTCTGTGAATAAAACAGTGAAAAAGTAGCCATTCTACCACTAATGGGGGTTTTGTTTGTTTTTTAGAAGGGTTAGGGAGGCAGGGGGAGTGGCAGCCCAGCCTTCAAAGAGAGACCACATTCCCCACTGGTATCTGGCACCTTTGCAGGCAGATTACTCAGTAATCCTCTTCAGAAAGCTGTTTTGTCAGAAACGGGTTTTAAATGCTTTAGCACAGCAGAGGTCCCACCTCTGGCAGCTTTATAGCTTTTTCAGTTATTATTTCCCCACCCTGCTAACTGACACTATCGTCTGCAGAATCTCCAATGTTTCACTGGAAAGAAATCACAGGAACTGCCATGCCTAAGCACGCCCCAAAGCCCATGCAGCCTATGTAGCCTATTTTCCAGATGCTTGACAAAGCCATATGAAATATGAGAAATTAAACAGAGGTCCTTTTTTGATGCACTGTCCTATTTTCCAGCAATCTGATTAAGAGCCATCCAAAACTAGAAACTGCAGCTGAATCACATCTCCTTAGATCTACTTAATCCCTTCTAAAATCCCATGTATTTGTGACCACAGCATTCTGCAACAATGAGATCCACGATTCAGTTTTGCTGTGCACAAATACTCCTCCAGTTCAAATCTATCACTAGATCATTTAGTAGGATAGCCTGCAGAACCTGTCTCATGGCTTTGGGTTATTTTCTGTTGTTGTTTCACGACTTTATATTTTGACCTTTTAGTCACTTTATTTTCAGCTTCACTACTACTATACTGTCCTCCTTTCTGACTGAAAAAAAGCACTGAACTGGTATTTTCAGGCAGTGAGTCTAAAATCTTTCTGAATTAGCAAAAGCTGTGTTACTGCCTGCATAGTTCACATGAGTGCAGTGATACCCCTCGACATCAATTTGCAATCATTCATATTTAATTTCAACTGCGATTTTACTGGCAAAATGACATGGTCAACATCTTCCAAAACTCATTATTCAGATTAGCCAAAACTGAAGGTGGCAGATGTCAAATAGGAAATAAACTGGAAAGGCATCAAATAGTGAGTGACAGAGTCTCACTACACTGAACAACAGACACCAAATCACTTATCTGCATGCTTGCTGTTGCCTTCAAAACCTTAACTAGTAAGTTAGTTTTTTGCTTCCCTAGGCAAGAATCAGCATACTCCATTCACTCACTTCTGCTGCCCCTGCTCACTTTAACAGGTTTCCAATTTCTGAAAAATAATTACTAGCTTTTACGCTTTTAGCACTTTTCCTTTTAGCATTCTACAAGAGAAAAACATTCCTTATAGTGTTCATCTGCTCAGAAGTTTGATACAGTTACCTACAATATCTCAGACAAACTTTACAGGTCACTAAAAAGAGTGGCATAAATACTTTCCTTCTGGTATGAAACTGGATCCAAACATGATACTTCAACAAGAATCAGTAGCACAAAATCTAGCTGGAAACTAAAAATCTAGCTGGTGCATCCCTGAGATCAGTACTGGGTCTGGTCCTGTTTAACATCATTAATGACCCAAAGGGTGGTGCAGCGAGCCCTCAGCACTTTGGCAGAGGAGACAAAACTGGGAGGAGTGGCTGATAGCCTCTGGTGTATTTCTGTCATCCACAAGAGACCTCGGCAGGCTTGACAAGTGGGCTGACAGAAACCTCACTGTGTCCAGATATCTTCAGAAAGTTTCCAAGGACTGACAACCTCTCTAAGCAGCCTGTGCCAGTGCTGCCTCACCATCAACAGGAAAAATGTATTTCCTGATGCTCAGAGGTAGCCTCCTGTGTTCCAGTTTGTGCCCCTTGTCCAGTCACTGGGAACCACTAAAAACAACCTGATTCCACCCCCTTTACTCTGTCACTTCAGGTGGTTTTTGATATACATTGACCATTACAAGGCAGTTTTGTAAAGACAGACTTAAGAAGTCAGTTGATGGGAAACACAAGAGATAGGAGGCAGAAAACAGCCAAGGCTTTCTATACACTGGAAGAGACTAAGTTTGGATTACAAACTTCTTGATGGATTGTCTTACATTACATGGATGAATCACTAGTACTAAATAATCATGAAACAAGAAAAAAATCTTGCACTGAGACAGTGTTCTTCCAGGACTATTTATGCATTCATGGCAAAATCTTCTTGCTGCAGAAGCCCTGAGACCCATCCTGAGTCTTCCCCAAGTTTAGAGATTGCTGGTTACAATTTTCTTCCCATATACATTTACTACAGTATTCCTCCAAATGGATATTTGAAGAGCTTGCTCCTACTCTGTATGTTTGTCTCAGTTTAGCTCAGTGTATCTTTACATGATCATATGACATCAACACTTTAGATGTCACATACATTGCACTGCTCTTCAGTCATTCTGCATGATGATGATGATTTCCATCATCTACTAGCATGAAAGCTTCATCCCTGGCACTTTCAGCTCATTGTTGACATTGAAAGGTCCAACATCACAACTGCCTGCACAGACTTTTCATGGTGTTTCTGCTTAGTGTTCTTTTGTTCGATTTTTTTCCTTGCTATGTGTACTAGCAAGGTATTTTATTTGGCATGCCCTACTAAGTGCTTAGATTCAATGGTCCAGTGCTTATACACTTTTAAGTTTTCATGATTGCTGTACCTTAAGTTAAAGGAATCTTCCTCTTGCAGGAAGTACCTTTCCCTCCTTTCTATGCTTTTACTCAGTGTTTGAGCAAGCGTATGCCAATTCTGCTAGCTCACATAATTTTCATTTCACATGATCTATTAGGTAGTTTTCTGCCCAAATCAGATCTATTTTCTTTCCTGAAATGTTCCTTGATTTAAACCAGAATTATGACATGCCTAGTGTAGAAATACAGCTGGAGAGCAGAGCTCAGAGCACTGCTCAACTCATGACTGAAGTGTAGGTACTAGGTTTGGCAAGCAGAAGCAGAACCCTGAATGGGGAAGCAGGTGGTGTGCTTGGTGTGCTTTGTTTTAGATAAATCATCCAAGACTGTATGTGCCTATGCTGGTCTGTACAGCTCTCTGCAGAGCTCTGATTAACTAATGTTACTTAAAAAAACACCAATTGTGTGATTGTGCTATTTTTAGCTAGAGTTGAAAAGGTGTATATATTGATGTGTGAAATCAGTAAATTGCGTTTCATGCTTGCATCAAACGGGGTCTGGTCTCTTCGTTATGCACATGGGGGTCCCATCTCTCTGCTGACTGCTGGCACCCAGCACTGCAAACTTCAGCAGCACCACTTCCAAGTACAGCTTACTCACATGTCCAAGTGGCTCCTGAGCTGCTCATACACCAGCACGTTATTGCACTGTTTAGCAAAATGCATGGCGCTGTTCTGATGCTTGGACAAAATGTTGCAGTCAGCTCCGCTTTCAATCATGAGCCGCACTATATCAGAATTCCCTCTTTTACAAGCCTGGGCGGGAAGGGAGAAGATGGAAGGACAGAAAACAATGACAAACCCATTAAAACAGAGCATAACATGAGAGTAAGCAGAACTGCAGAAGTGAGTTAAAATCCAAAATTATTCATAATTCAGACGCTCAACTATTTGCTCTGTGAATGGTAACACAGCTCGAAACTCAGGAACACACTCCATAGAACATTTTATCTTTATCCAGGCAATACTACAGACACAATCCTACAGAAGCACCAACAGTCAGGATTACAAAGAAGACTTAATTAGAAAAAAAAAAAAAAGATAAAGCAAATCCCAAAAGTTATGTGAAAACATCTGATATGCTGGAGGTCAGCAACTGCATATTTTCTAGCAATTGTTTACCTGATTAAATACGTTTCTGTAAATTATTCAGAAATTATTAAAGCAACATTTCCAAGTGCCTGTTTTTCTATGCATCTCAGTTAAAAATGGTACTTTGGGTATGCAGTAAATTTACAGAATTAGCTATGTCAGAAAGCCACTGTTATCCTCTGCGTAAATGTTCACAGCTGTTCACTGCTACTTACAGGAAGAATTTCAGGGCAGATCAATCAGAGACTTAACAAAAGCACAGGAAAATCTAAAACAAGTTTTGCCCTGAAGAAAGCAAATGTGCTCTTGGTCCCTTGTTTTCAAACACTTCACTCAGATAAATTAGGAAAAGGCACAAGAGATACAACATTTTTATCTTTTAAGACCTTTCAGAAGACAGCTTCTGAAATTTATCTCTGCTCTGAACTTTGATCTGTGCCTTTAATCCATCATCTTCCATAAACAGAATAACCTACCTGCCTTCCCCAAACAAAAAACCCAGAAAAATCTCACACCACATGACAGAAAGGAATTGAGTTCTAGATCTTTTTTCTCTCCTAAAAAAAGTATGATCAAACTCACAAGGTTAAGTAAGAGTGACTTGATAAACACATTGATAGGTTTATCCACAGAGGGCTAAGCTTGTCCCAGTAAGTGACTGGAAATGAAGATGTTATTCTTTGTATCTGCATCGCAAAACGAACACCAGGAATAAGTCACTGCAGGCTGCTAATTGGTTTGTATAGCTGTGCATCAAAGACTAATAAAAACTTTAAAAACAAAGAAGATCAAGAACTGAGGTTCATGGAAGTAACCAAATTATGAAGAGATTTTGGACTGAAGTGGCTGAGGAAACTACAAGTGAGCTGTTGTTTTCAGAGAAAATGTGAAATCCCCACTTGTTAAGCCTCACAGAGGGCAGAACAGAAACAATACCACATTGTCTGGGCAGGAAAGCTCCTGTAACATCTTCGGCAAACGAACTACACAAACAGCTGACACATAAACAGCACAGCAACTTTATCCAAAGGGGAACCTTGGTAAAATTCATCCACATAAAGAAAAAAATATTAAAAGCACATACTGTTTTGAGAGGATTAGAATTTTCCCGTTACAACAAAATAAAAAAAAAATTTAAAAATCAAGATTTCCTTTGTGACTGGGGAAGTAATGGCGCAGAACAGGCACTGGGAATCAGACTGTAAATCAGCTATTTTATTTCTGGCCTGCAATAAAACAGCAAGTGTCAATCACAGCAATACCCAAGTGAAAGACTTTCCTTTCCGGAATTTTTCTCTTCCTGCTGACAATCTGATTATCTCAGGTGGAAGACCACATCTGCATTTCTTTGAATCAAACAACAGAAGAGGATGATGAGCCACATTTAGTACTTCATGCTGAAGGCATCTGTGTTTTTTGTTTAGATGTTACAGTACATTAAAGAAATGGATTAAAATTCTGCTTAAAGTAACTATGAATGGTATTTTTATTTCAAATACGGGATGTGGCCCTGAAATGAATTCTACAAATACATTTTTACGTTTTACTGGTTTGACAAAAGTATTCCTATTAAACCATGTAAGGACAAACACAGAATTTACCTTCATTAAGGCAGTCTCACCACTGCTCTGCTGCATGTTCACATACGCTCCAGCTTCCAGAAGAATAGCCACTGTTGTTAGAAAATTCTGGGGAAAAATCCAAACCAAACCCACAACACAAGTAAGTAAAAAATATTCTGGTTTTGTTTCAGAATATAAAATTGCATTTACTTAAAATTCATCCATAGAATTCAAAACACGAGTCATGGCACAATTAACATTGTTCTCTCCCATGGCTAACGAAGAGCAGTTCAGACTCAGGCAAATGGATAACCCTAATTATTTACAATTCTCACTTTTTTTCAAAATTCTGCAATAATAAACATCACATGAAGGAAGCAGTGTATTTGCATTGCCACCAACCTGGAATGAGGCTCCCTTCTGGCCTTCTATCTACTCTATGTGGGAAAGCACATGGACCAACCTGAACAGAAGAGTGCACCCATGAAACCCTGACTTGCTCCAACTTACTGCTTTAGCTGGTCTTAAGTCTGGGGAGAGCTTGCCACTGTGTCCACTGCCCAGCTGCTTTAAAATACCAAATCCTGTTTAATCAGAGATTTTCTTTCTAAGTGTATCCAGTTTGGATCCTGTGTAGTCAGACATCATAACAAGCAATTCTAGCACAAGAACCTCAGCTCTCAGACAAATAAATTCAGAGACACCCTCTGCCTCCACTTTTCCACCTAGGATATTCTCTGCTCAGGGCAGGGTTTGTGATCAGAACTTATTTATACTACAATAACCACAGCTGCTGCAATTATTACTAGTCACCCTGCTGCATCTTGCTAACAACTTTTTAGGCCTCATCCAAAGGTAAAAAATTGTGTACCACCTTTAAACATAAATAAAAGAGCCCAGAACCACAAATACAACAATAACCAAGCCAACCTTTTCAGCTGCATGTATCAATGCAGTTGTTCCATTTTTCTGTCTACCGTTAACTTTAGCTCCTTTCCTGATCAGCACCCTCAGAAGGTCATCGTGCCCTCCAGCAGCAGCAAGCATCACCAGGGTCATTCCACTTGCATCCTAGAACAAGAATCATTGCCATTACAAAAAAATAATAATAAAAAAAATACTTCAAGATAAATCAAAGCTGCAAGACAAAAATTTCAAGTGCATCAACATGTTTCACAAAGATTTCCCTCCCTGGCAGAAGAATTCACACATACATGGCTGCCAGATACCAGCAAACTATCACCTCCCACTTCCCTGGTCCACAGGTCCCACACTCAGCTCCACAACCCGCAAAATCTGTAACATTCTGAGGACCAGAAGAAGAAACAGGAACACCAGAATGAACCAGGAAGAAAGGCTGTAAGGTATTTGAGAGTGGAGAAGACAGCAAGACTATGGAAAACTGAAGTCAGCACCCCTGGAGAAAAAACACTATGGCTCAAGTCAGCTGCTCCCACAACAGTGCTTTTTGATTTTATCAGAGTTCGAGTACAAAGACACTTTGTGACCAGCTGCTCCCCTCACTCATACCTGCATTTTTCACCAGACCTTACAACTCACAGAACATGTGCTGACCTCAGTAGTTAATTTCGCATCTTCCCTATGACATCTCAGAAGTCTTACCATAATGTGGAGTTCTCAAAATGCTACATAACATAACTACACAAGATTGCCAGTGAAAATACCAGTACTGGAGATTTTACAACTCAAAAATGGAACTTACAGTCTGTCCAACAGGAAAATAGGTCCTTGAAAGTAAACCAAATAAGAACACAGCTGATGAAAAACTGGCAGAAAACTAATTACAAAATTAAGTGGTCCCAGTATGTCAAGCAACTTTCAGGTTTTGCTTCCCATGTACAATGTTTTGCACAGTTCAGCTACTTGAACTGATGGTTATTGGTCCTAATAGCATGCAAAGTTCCCCATTTAGTCAGTTAAATACACTGGCTAAGTTGGCTGGAAAGCTACTGGGATGGTTCTATCAAACTTCATTTTTTCTTGGAAGAAATGGATAACAAATACTAAAACTTCCAAGTCTGTGCTCTTTTTTGACAACTGCTGCTTTTTTACCTAGCTGAGATAAAAATCTGCTACAACACAAGAGGGGAAAGCTTTTCAAACAAATCAAAACTTGTTTTCTTCCCTCCCATTGTCTTCCAATACTTCTACTGCACAAAAATTACCTCTTGATCCAAATTATATTCCTCATTTGAAGAAAGCGCCATTTTCACTGTCATGTAGTCTCCACTTTTAACAGCATCTCTCAGGAGAGCTAGAAAACAAATTCAATGCTGTTATAGGATACTTCCCTTTGAAATGTCAGCTAAGAAATACGCCTTCTTCCCAGAAAATACTCACTACTTGATATTGGCTCTTTTGAGACATGATTCTCATCTTCTCCATCGAGATGCTTCTGGAATTCTTCTAATGTCAGCCACTCTAACTGCATGTCCATACCCAAACTCAACACTTGCTGCTTGCCATCTATTATGTTTTTAATTTTGTAGAAGAAAAAAAAAGTAAAGTAAGTAACAAATTGTAAGTTTTCAAGCCAATAAATGTTTGCCCTTGCTTCAATTATCAGCAGCTTAGCAAATGACTACTGCTACTTTGCATTCAAATAAACTCTGGCAGCCAGCATGGAATGGTTCTCAGCAGCAAAGGCTACATTACAAACAAACATAAAATGCTTTTACTTGAAAGAAACTGTTAATTTGCTGCAATAAATAAGGCTGAAGTGATTATGGGAAGGTGAACATCCATCACTGTAGTAGCAAAAGCACTGGAAACACACTGAAAAGATATCAGTGAGTATCAAAAGAAAACTTCATTTCAGCCCCTGCAGAGACAAGAACTGGAGCACTAGAGATGCAAGCAGGAATGGAGAAAATCTCAACTACCAGTGTTCTCCATCTGACACACATCCAGTACTTAATCACCTTCTGCAGCAATGCAAGTCCATGTGTTTGCTTCATCTCTCAAATTTCTCCTTTCCTTGTACACCTTGCTCTTTTAATTCTTCTATGAATTTATATTCTAGCAAAGATTCTTCTCTTTTGCAGTTATTCTCGTAATATTCACTTTTTTTTTGTTCTGAAGCTACATTAAACAACTCAAATGCACTTTTGATGAACTTAAAGCCTAGAATATTAAAGACAGTTACCAAGAGTGACTACTTGAGCCACTAAAGACTATTACATAACCAAATTTAAGTAAATGACCAGCATCCATTTAGAAGAGATCTGTTCTCTTTCTGTAAGTATTGGAGCACAGGAGCAATCTTAACGTAAGACAAAAGTCAGGGAGAGTCCAACTCCACCTCCCCTGGCAAGTCTGAGTTCTGACTGCTTTCAACATGGTGCCATCTTCCTTTTAAAAAATGCAGTTTAGGATTGTGCACAAATTACTGCTTCTAAAATATGGTTCAGTATCTGTGATGACCAGACAAAGGACAAGTGTTGCACGATCATTAATCATTCTGCTTCTTACTACTTTTCTTAAGCACTGCAAGCATCTATGCCACTTTCAGAAAAAGGTGTTTCTCTAGTGAAGAAGTTTATCCTGAAAAAAGCAATCCAGAGTTGTTCGGAGATCAAGAGCAGTAACACCAATAATCCATTATACTATTAAGAATAGAAGCAGAACCCAGACATCTTTCACTGTGTATCTAATCATCCAGGGCTGTATAATATAACTTGTCTGTGGCTAAAGCAGAAGGCAAGATGTTTTTCTGATGGGAACCCCTACTAGTTTTTCTAAATATAAAAAGTATATACATGCATAATATCGTAAGAACACTTCTGAAAACAGCCAATAATTGGATTAATTCCTCTAAGAAAAAAAAACCAAAAAACTACTACTACATGCCAGAGAAGCACAGTTGTCAGTATTAAATTTAAAAGGACAAAATCCTGACATGTCCACAAAAATGTTCTATATACTTCCATGCTTCACACATGAAGCACATATTAACACTTTCATGAAGCATGTATCAGCAAAGCCATTAAACAGAGGAGTTTTGCTTCCTAAAATTAAACTAGAATTTCTTATTTCTGGTGTGTGTGTGTTACAAAACTACAACATCTGCCCTTGTAGAAATAAGAACAGAACGCCCTGAAGGGTCATTCCCTTCTCTGTTTCAAGAAGTTAGCACTTACTTTTTAGGACTTTCTGCTCTTTCCTGTTTTTTTCTTCTTTTTCAAGCTCTTTTTTTTGAAATTTTTCTTTAATTTCAGTTTTCTTTACTTCTTTTTCCTGAAATTGAAAACAAAGATCAAATTTCAGTGGTAGAGAAAAAATGGAAAATAAACTCCTTTCACCTCTCCAACAATAAAGTATATTTACAATTAATACTACTGAAATCTGTATGCAACAGACTTGTAGACATTCCTAAGAACTAAAAGAATTAATTCCCAAAAATTAAAAAGTGAGTCAGGAGTAAAGTCTGTGAAGGCTTCTTCCCTAACAGTAGAGGTATTATTTCCTGAAAATAGCAACTGCAATTAATATTTTTACTGCATCCAGTCATTCAAGTTGCTTTATGAAAGAGCTGCATATATGACAAAACCAACATTTTGAAGGAAATTCAAAATTATGAACTTTTCATTTGCTCCAAATAGTGAACCTGAACAGAATGCACTTATTTCAGGGTATTTAACAACTTTGTAGCACTGTATTTGAAGCATTATGATAGCATTGACTTGAACCTCAACTGAGGTTCAAACTTAACAGTTTTGGACACAAAAGGTTCCAAGCTTTCCAACTTACACAGACAGAATTTCATGGGAACAGTTATTTGTGAAAAACAGTAAGCAAAATCCACCCAAACTCATGATATCCCTGCAGAAGTCTGAGCTTAGCAGTATCTAATATCTCAGAAAAAACTTACTGTAGATGTAGATATATAATCAAATTTGCCAAAATGGAATTCATCTGTCTCTACCAAAGTTTGCCTTCCGCCTCCTGTAATCTTCTCTCTCCACTCAGCAAATTCACTGCAGAGTAGGTTGGACAAGGCTCCTTGGCATGGCTCTGCATCAGTCTCTGACACTAACCTGGCACAGGGAGTAGCACGGTCTTTCTGAAAAACTGCCCCAAAAGAAGCCCTCACAAAAATTTATATATACACTACCATCTGACAACCTTAATTAAACCAGATTAATTTGGTGTATCATTATGTATTAGCAGAGCTGAGACATTTAATTGCTTTCTTCACCACCTCCCTTCCCTCCACAAACCGCAGCTTTTGATCACTGATGTGATTAATGCTAGCACAGGCAGCTGTTAATCCTGCCAGATGCTCGGCATTTAAGAGGAAATCCATAACTTACTAAAGACACTTCCAGTTATTTGCTACAATGGAGCTGTTAAAATCTGTACTCCTGATTTCTATTCCAAATTTCTAATGCTGATCAGATGCACAACACACATATTTATTTCTGGAGGCAAATGAAATGGAAGGAACGGTTTGGCATGCAAACTGACCCCAAACAGAAAATACTGTGTTATAAATTGCCATGACTGGTGCTCTATAAGCAGAATTACATAAGGAAAGACATGTACCTGAAATATACGTGATGACTTTCTTTGAAAGATATCATCTGCTTGGGCTGACAATTTAGTGAACAAAAATCTCCTGCAGAACTCTCCACCAAACTCACTCAAGCAAGTCCACATCTGCTCCAGAGAGTAACTAACCAGTTACAGAAAACACTGTTTAAGCCTTCTACACTCAGAAGAAGCAAAGAGCAGAGCGCCTTCCATACCTTCCTGGTACCTTTCCTGGAGCATAACCTTGCATGGAGCGCGACCACAAGAAAAGCACAGAGACAACGAACTGAGAATGCTGACTGAAGAGCCACAAGCAGACCCACTTTCCTGTGCTGTTGATTCATTCATGGTCAAGGTGACAGGATTTTTATACTACTGATAAAGAGAACAGAATTCTAAAGATTTTTCCTATTCTTGTCTCTCCCTCACAAACACTAAAGCCTCAAACTATAAGCAAAATATTGGGGTAATAAAGGACCGTATCACTTCAACTAATTAAATAACCTTCTGAAACCTGCCTATGCCTCAGAGTAACTCTTGTTTTCCAGAGCTTTCACCACTAAGATCGTACAAAAACACTCTTTTGTGTAGCTCTGCTCCGAGATTATGCCACGTAATTCTCTATTCCCAAAATAACTTAAGGTGACCTACTCCACACACAAAACAATCACAAGCACAGGACCACTGCTGAACCTGCAGAAGAAACTTTCCACCCTGGAATTATGGTCTCAGAAGTGGGATATAGTCCAGTAAGTATCCAGGTGTTTTGGCTGCAATCCTGTTAAATCTGAACATGGCTGCTCTGAGCAGCCAATGTTTTATGAACTGCAAACTGCACTAGAACAGGCTGAAGCAGCTGAAAGAAATTATATTCCCAGAATCATTACAAAAACCATTTATTTTTGTCATAATTTTTTTCTTTTGATTTTACAACACTGCTTTTCTTAAAACACTACTGTATTAAATAAGGAAAAATAAATTTCCTGGTATTTGCTTAGCTCATTTCTTACAACAGGTACAGCATTTCTATTCCTATTCAATATGAAACCATGTCATGAAACTAAGCATTTGCTGTAAGCACTCCAGGAATTCTAACAAGACAAGCCTGCTATACAATTATCTGGGAGACCTGGGCTTTAGAAGTGATTTCAGCATTTCAGTTCTCAGGTGGGTGTCACCACATGTAAGCCCTAATGGAATGGCCAGTGTCTGAAAGAGCAAGTGTTGCTCAATGCTGTTCTGTCTTACTACACAAGCAGAAAAAAGTCAAATGAGGAAACTCTTGAAGGTGGGCACGAACAAAGCTAAAAACAACAGCATGCCTTGCAAGAACTGGAAATTTCATTCTAAGAAGACATAGTAAATGGGACAAATTTATCCTTTCACATTTAAATATGGTCTCCTCCCCTAGAGCATTCCCCCCTTAGAGTGTTCAGAATCCAGAAATTTCCCAGTCTCTGTTATACATTGTGCAGTGGGTGTTAAAGTTCATGCAGCTCAGTACCTTTCCAATTTGTACTTTTCTCTTTGCCACCATGAACAGTCATGGTGTGAGGTATCTGTACCTCGAAGAAGGCTGATTTTACCCCTAGCCCTCATCCTAACTGTGCTTACCTCCCCAGGGGAATCAGTGGGCTTGCACACCCTCTCATCAGTGCTCAATTTCAAACTCTTCTGCACTGGTGAAGGAACAGGTGACACTTTCTCCAACTCTCCCGGTACTTTTTCTTGAACTGTTTGCTTTTTATGCATGCTCTTCTTCTCTGAAAGAGTATCCTGAATTTCTGCTTTTCCACCTTCTTCTCTACAGTCTTCTGCTTTCTGAATTTTTTTCTTCTTTCTTTTAGCCCTAGTATCAATACCATCATCTTCATTACTTGCTGATCCATCAAGATATTTATCAGTAGTGGCGCATTTTTCATCAATTTCTTCTTCCAGTCTCTCTTCTCCACTTACTACCTTTTGTTTCTCGTCTTTATTTTCAGAATTTATGTTTGAATTTTCATTATCAGTTTCTTGATAAGTTGAATCATCTACAGTGCTTGATTCTGAGTCAAACTGAACATCACCATGCTTCTCCTGTGATTTTTTATTTTCTTTAGAATCTTCTTTAGATTTTATTTTTAAATCTTTAACTTCTGCCTTCTTTTTCTTGATTTCTTTAGTATCTTCTTTCCTTTGCTTCTTTGGGTCCTTTGAATCTTCCTTAGTTTCTAAAGTCCGTTTTTTTGGCTTTGAATCAAAAATCAAAGTATCTGAGGAATTTTCACATTCTGTTCTGGGTTTTTCCTTGAGTTTTGCAGACTTAGATTTTTTCTTTTTTGGATCATCTGGACTTTTATCCTCTCCCTCTTTTGACTTCTTCTTTTTCCTCTTTGGTGAAACATCATCTTTTGTTTCACTTTGCCAGTCACTGTCAGACTCTGCTTCAAATATATCATCATTTAAAGCTGGTTTCTAAAAGATAAAGAAAAATTAAAGTTTTTCCTTCCCCAATAAATATCACTTTGATACAAAGTATATAAATATGGTAGTGGCCGTGCATGGGAAAAGCAAATTTTTAAGCACTTTAGTTTTTTGATCCCTGCCAAGATCATTCCTCATTGTCTAATGGCAAAATGTGATAATACAACTCTAGCTTACTTACCTAAATTACACAACTAAGTGCTTGGATGAGCATCAATACACAAACAATTCAAGTAAACCGATTCTGCATCCAACAACCAGATTCCAGAACAGAACTAAATCTGAGCTATTTTATATCAAAAATAATTGATCGGATTTTGGAGGATTTACCTACAGGTTTCCCAGAAGCACGGTACCAGTTTTCAAAAAAAGATTCTTATACTGCTTTTTCAAACTAACTGAGCAGTAAAAATGAGAAAAGAAAAAGCCATATTCTTCCCTCTGGCATCTGATCTTTCTGTATTCCTCTCTTACCAAACTTCATGATTACATGTTAAAACTCATTGATCTCCTACAGAAAGCAGAAGGGTGATTGAACAGAGTGCCCAGAGTGACAAGACAATATGCATGTGGGTAGGAAAATGGGTTATGTCTATTACCAAAAACAAACTATAATGACTATACATTACTTATATAGTCCCATTAGAAACAGAACTGAAGTTTAGATGGATTCAGTCTACAAGCAAACTTGTCAACAAAAAAATCCCTACCAGAGAACAGCAACAATATTGTTTCAGAAGAAACAAAGCAGTTTTAGATGAGATTCCTTAAGTCTTCTTAATTCCACGTTTCAAATGCCTTCCCTTCTCCCCTCCTCTCATTAGTAGAGTGTAGATAGGGATTATGTCTCTAGTGTAAGATACTGAAAGCTGAAACACACCTGTATGTCTTTTTTAACAGGTTTAGGCTTATTATTTTTTCTGAATTCAAGAAGCACTTCTTTGCAGTCTTCCAAGTGAGCCTCAGGTTCCCAGGTATCATCATCAGAGGTGTATCCTTTCCACCGGACCTTATAGAGAGTTTTACCCTGTAAGAAAAACCCACAACATTTAATACAATATGGCAGAGTACTGCATCAGCTAGTCAGTTCTTGAGGATGTCAGTGGATATACAATTTTGTGTATATAAAAATCAATATTTCTGTAGTTGGAATAGTTTTATCCAAAATACTTGCAGTATATAACATTTGTACAGAACCACAGCTACAAGGTACATATCACAAATTCCCAGTCAGTTTATCAAAATGGGTTTTCTGACACTTATGAAACTATCTTTTCAAAAGTTTTAATACTTCTTCCATAAAAATTTCAGGCTTGATTGTTTTCTCTTTTTTGATTAACTTGATGTAAACCCTTAAGACTTCCAATGAATTAATACCATTTACCAAGTTTCATGATGGAATTTATAATTTATACTATATTTGTGATAAATTCTATTTCTGATAAACTGAAATACCAACAATTAGGAAAAAAACCCCAACAATGAGATCAAGTTAAACAGAGACAAAAATCTGAATGCGTGCATTTCAGTGGAGTTAGTTACAAAGATTTCGGTAGATTACATAGAAAAATCTGAGACCAATTGTTTCAACAGTATTGAACTTCACTGAGGGATAAAACTGCACCTTGTAGTCCCTATCTAGTTTTTTTTCTACTAAATTACAAAGATCTTTACCATTGAAAAATTAATTTTTCAGCAAATGTACTAAGGAAAGCACCTTAGGAGAGGCAAACATGCTTTCAAACATGGACTGATAATGCTATGAAAGACCTTACAGTGCTAACCAAGCCTGGAGAAAGAAAACTTCAGAAGAATTGCCATTTGGCACTTACTGTTAAATGTCTGTGCATAAATTTTTGCCTGAGCATAATTAACCTTTCAACAAGTGTATATACATGCCACTAAACTTCAGTAACCAACTAACCAACTCTACAGTCTTCTGTATTTTTCTCCAGACATCCAAATATATAAACAGCCTATATTCAAACACCTTAGTTTAACATTTCTCTTAAAATTTAGCTTAACCCATCTCTCTTGATTTAGGAATTAAGCTTTTAAAATCATATTCTCCTCTCCTCTTTCTTTCTTCTATTGGGGTTACTTACAAAATAAGCAACCAGTACCTTTCTCATTAGTCACAGAGTGTGTGAGGTTATAAGAGATCTCCAGAACTAACATGTAAAACGCTCTCTCAAAGCAGGACTGCCTACATCAGGCTGCTCAGGTATCTGCCCAGTCAGTGTGTCTGTAAAGGTTTCCCTGTCTTCCAGCTTGTGTCCACTGTCTGTCTCATTCTGTCCCTCTGCACTCCCACGTGAGATCTCATTCTGTCCTCTCTACATCCTCTTTTAGATACAGATATTACTTTCATCTTCCCTGATTCTTCTCTTTTTATGGCAAAGCAAATCCAGCTCTCAGCATCCTGTTTTCATTACCCTTCTCTCTAGTATGTACCTGTCTCTTCTGTCCTGGGGAGCTCAGAACTTCACACAGTACTCAGGATGCTTCTCAGCATCCTGAGATGAAAGAATGAAGCATCTCCTGATCCTCTGGCTACACTCTTGGATGCTTCTGGCCTTCTTTGCTGCAAGAACTGCTGATTCATGTTCACCTTACTTGCCTGTGGGGACTCCCAGCTCATTTCCTGCAAATCTGCATCCTAGCCAGCTGGACTTTCACCTGCCTGGTGGGACAGAATTATTCCCTTTCAGGTGCAGGATTTCTGCTAGCTGCAGAGTTAGGTACATCCTTGTAACTCAGCACCAAATAAGCTACAAGTCCTTTTTTCATTAATTGAGAAAGCTGCATAAAATAAAGTCTAATGCAAACACAAAACCATTTGGCTGTTAAACGACTACATCCCAAACATGGAGAGTGACAGAAAAATGCAGCTTAGGAGAGTGATACAAAATTCAGCTTAAGTGAAGGCAGAAGATTGATTCTTACACTTAAGAGAGACAGTTTTACACTCACCCATCAACACTCTTTCACTCAATAGTTTTTCCCCCTCTGTTACCACTTAGAAAAGAGTAGCTTCTGTGATAACTAGTGATGAACCAGAACCAACCCGTATGGAAAGGGGTACCACCATGTCATTATACAGCAGAGGCAGAATTTCCCACTTCCACTCGGGAACACCTCAATTTGCACCAGAGTCTGCTGTTTTAGTGTAACTGAGGTGCAGTACGAAAGGTTTTATAGATACACTGAGAGACTGCACTTCCAAACTTTCACTGCTTGTTCTCTTATGTAGAACACATTAATGTTTTATTTTTTAATTTATCCACAGGTCTAACTCCCCAGCCCAATGCCCACCCAGCAGTGCTATCTCTCATCCTGCTGCTACTGCCTAAACCTATCAAACCTATCGATTTCAGGTTCCATCACTTGGGGATGGGGGGGGGAAGGAAAAAGACAAAAAAAAAAAAAAAAAGAAAAAAGAAAAAAAAAAAAAAAGAATCCTCTTGTTTTCAGGTCTGACTTATGTTTCAACATTTCATACAGCAAAGCTATAAATACGGTATTACCCTGAAAGCATAACATAATCTTAAGACATCGACATATTTCAGCTAAGGTGCAATTAGTAACAGCACAAATATTGGAGAAAATGCTGATCTGAACGTTCTCCAGCCTAAGGGTTTCAAGACTATCTTTTACATGGAACTGACAGAATTTTATAATGTCATGTACCTAACTGAAGCCTAAAATAAAAAACATAAATTAGTTAAAATAAAAACCTTCCAAGCACAAAATCATAAAAAATCCCCGTGTTAATTATTTTTCCTATTTGAGGTTTAGGAAAATTTTTCAAGAACTT
>JANRGV010000051.1:42094594-42104845 GCA_024734035.1 Alethe castanea | reverse complement strand
TTAGGAAAAGGTTCTTCACCCAGAGGGTGGCTGGGAACTGGAGCAGGCTCCCCGGAGAAGTGGTCACAGCACCAGCCTGGCAGAGTTCAAGGAGCATTTGGACCGTGTGCTCAGGCACATGGTGTGGTTATTGGGGATCGTCCTGTTGAAACATAGGACTCACTTGACATAAGTGATATAAGTGCTCCAGCATAGGTATGAATTAGAAAAATATGTAAGTGTGACTTCTGAAAGACACAAGTACAAATCCTTCCATAGTCTAGCACATTAGCTTATCACTGTTAATGAAGATTCAAGTCTGAGGACAGTCACGTAGACACTGTATTTGTATCTTGCTAAACCAAAGTCCAGGAAAAATGGTGGCAGTATAGCAGAAAGAGCCCTACAAAAGGGACGACAGAAGGAAACAGCGAAAATTAGAACTAAGAGAAGGCATCTGAAAAGGCTGTCCCGGGTTTGTTCAGCCCAGAGGTCGGTGCTGGACGTGCCCACAGGAGTTGCAGCACCAGCACTGCAGCTCTGCCGCTTCCTGGAGTTCACAGGAAAACACTAATTGCGCTCAGCAAGACAGAGCATGCCTAAAGCACAAAATGTCAGAAAGCCCAGGGATGCATTTCGCCCTTTTATCTTTGCGTTCCTGCCGTCCTGCTGCTGTTTAAAGTTTAAAAGGCTGTGAGTAGCCGCAGTTAAAGCACACAGAAGTCGGCAGCCTCGCCCCAGCAGCAGAGCAGCAAGAGCCCTGCGCAAAGGGCCGCCAGCAGGAGCACCCGGGAGCCACGCCGAGCTGCGGGGCGCCTCCGGGAGCCAGGGCCAGCGCCGGCCCCGGAGCGGATCCCGCCGCCGCTTCCCGCCCGGACAGCCCCGGCACGGACGGGGTACGGCCGCCGCTCCGGCTGCCCGTCAACGGCCTTCCCGCCGCGGAGCCTCGTGGGAGCTGTAGTCCTGACCCGCCGCGTTCCCCGGCCAGCTGCGAGGCGGCCCTGCGGCGCTCGAACTACAGCTCCCAGTATGCGTAGCGCAGGGGCGGTGCCCGCCCGTGGCGCCGGGAGGCTGTGCGATGGCGGCAGGTTTGTAATGGAAAGAGAAGCTGTGGCAGTCGGAGCGGGGCGTGATTGCGGTGGCGGCCGGAGGAGCGGGGCCGGGGCAGCTGCCTCGCTGTATGCGAGGGCTCGCAGGTCGGAGCTGTCGTGGTGCGGGTGTTTCGGGGCCGGGGGTGCGCTTGGGGCGTGCTCTGTGAGGGCGGTGTCGGTGAGGGAAGGAGGGCGCTGGGCCCGACGCCTCGGCTCGGCTGAGGAGCGGGGCTGTGCTCATCTTCCCACTGGCGACCTCTGTGGGGACCCCTTTGTCCCTCCTCCCCTTCCCAGGACGAGTCTGATCCCTGCCGGCTGCTCCGGTTGGCACGAAGGTACTGCTGCTGTAGATTTCATGGGGAGGTTTACACTGGCAGGCGGCGTCCAGAGGCGCTCCGAAAGGGGACGGGGACAACAAACCGTGAACCTTCAGTTTGCCACTGCGGGAATCTGCACCTCGCTGGGAAACTTCCCTTAGCGTCTCAAAACAGAAGGCACTCATTTCTATATGAAACATTTCTATAATGTTTCTCCCAGTCGCGGTTTCAAACCCTGCTTGGGAGCGTAAGTATTTTTACTGAGGGAAAACTGAGAGCTGGCATGAACTGATCTCCTGGGAATGAGGAAGCTTTAAGAAGTTATTTCCTGATTAGCAGGTCTCCTGAACCTGGGCTGCTGTGGCTGTCTGTCCTTGGTGCCCACCTGGGCTGCTGTGGCTGTCTGTCCTTGGTGCCCACCTGGGCTGCTGTGGCTGTCTGTCCTTGGTGCCCTGGCCCCTTCTCTGCTCTGTATCTCCCTGACACACTGCATGCACAGGCAGAGAACTATTTGCCCTGGGCTTAGTTTGAGGAAGCACAGCTGAGTGGCCTGGCTTCTGCTGCCACACTATCACCAGCAGCAGTTTTGTCTTTTTCTTTCTAAGTGAGGAAATCACTTTGGGTCTCCTTCCTACATGAATTCACTCATGTTTTATGGCGCTTGTAGGATTTGTTGCTGTATTTAAACTTTCCTTTTGATGGGTTTTAAAGCAGCTTTTTGGGAGAAGAAAGATGGCAGTTGTAGTGTTTCCTTGAGAAACTGAGGAAGATGTGAAAATGATAAGTGTTGAAGTATGTGCAGTAAAGTGTTTGTATTTAGATGGACATATCTGAACTTTGCATTTATATGAAAGTCATGTGGAGATCTCTCAGCTCATCAAATAGCTTCTTTTGTTGTAAGTGTTTAAAAAAATTCTGGATCCCTCTCAGTACTACTGAAGAAAATATTATGTACAACTTTATGGTATTTGAAATTATAATAGCTGCACTGAAATAATATGATTATGAGTTGGATTGGATTATGTTGATTTTCTGCACCTAAAGTGTTTGTTACTTATTATCCGAATTGTTTCTGTTGATTATGAATTATTTTTATAAATACACTGTGTTGATTATAAGAGAGTAACTTTCTTTTACTGGGAATCTGTTACTGTAGATTTCTGATTTTGTTTACCTGCTTAATTTCTAGGTGCTAGAAGTAGATAAAAAACCATCCATACCAACTGCCTGAAACTTTGAAAGTTACATTGTCAAAGTTACATTGCAACCCTACAGAACATAATATTATTGTGTTAATGCTGATCAGCAAAGAAACTGCAATACAGTTTGCAAGATGCCAACTGCTGAAAATCTGAGTGGTGAGCAAAACTTCAGTACACATTGGATGTTCAATACTTCCCGTGCTGGAGTCTTATTAGGTCCTAGTTTTACTGGTTTGAACTTCAAGAAAGAAAATCTGTTACCTGGACCTGAAAACATCACAGCTTTACCTGAAGAAGTGCTACATCTTTCAGACAGCTGTTCTGTAAGTGATGACTCCCTGTGTGAAGAGTCTGGCAGCTCTCAGACACTTCAGCAATGTACCACTGGAACACCTTTTCCAGCAGCAGCTGGAAACCTAGAAAGCTCTAAACCAGACTTAGTCCATGGTGAAGTGGGCGGTCAGAAGAAATCCAGTCACAGCGATCCACTCTTACAAAAGCTTGAACAGGTAATAAATATACCTAGAATTCCTTGACATACTTACAGTGAGATTTATTTTGTTCCTGCATATGATTTTTCATGCCTGCAAGTAAGCAAACCCCTTGCAACATATAGGCCACAGCAAGCTTAAAGAGAAAATCTTAAGTTCCAGTTATGCTCACTTGAAAGTTGGTGTCCTCCTCATGATGTGCATTTACTGAGAGTGTGACTACTGTTGTTCCCAGATGGCACAAGTTCCAGTTTAAAACAAAATCGTTCTCAAAATCATTTTACCTGGAAAGGTGCACACAGTTTTACAGTGTTTCTTCACTTGAGGCTGTGGAAATGGGGTGCTGGTCATTACAGTGGTAGTGCTTGACCACAGGTATTCACAACACTGTGGAGTTGAACGTTCTTGTATCTATAGCAACATCTTTTGTTAGTTCTCCAAGTAGGTGTGGCATACCTGATTCTTTCTAGATTAGGAGGTATGTTGGTGTTGAATGTGATAAAGTATCCAAGACATCAGGATAAAAAAAGCCTGGAATTATAATGCCGTTATGTTACTTACGTTTTTTTTTTTTTTTCCAGTGCAAGAGTGTCAGTCAATCCTGTAAGTGGCTGTGTGTTGACTCAAAGCTCTTGCCAATTACTGGATACAAATTGTTAGCTGGAAGTCTTCAGCAGCACTTCAATAGATCTTGGTCTTAAGGGCTAAGAAGTCCTTGTCCACTCTGCCAGCAGCTACATTAGCATAAATCCCTATGTCTGTTCACTCGAGTGGAGAGAGGGAGAATGTGTTTGTGTCTCCAGAGTAGAATTCCATGAATTACTAGGTGCTATAAAAGTTTTCTCCTGTATTTTACATGATAGGAGAATACTTACCCACTTTTTAAATATTGTCAGTAGTATCAATCAGTGGCTAAACAAATATTAGCTGATTTATTGTTATCTCAACAGCAATTATTAAGTGTCCTTAGAAAGTTATTGACAATCTGTAACAAAATAATTCTGTGGTACATTCTAAATAAACCTAGCCTCTAATACATTTATTTATGTGTTTGAAAAGCTGAAGGAACTGCAACAGCAGAAACAGGAACAGTTGAAGAAACAACAGATGGAACAACTTCAAAGGTTAATGGAAGAGCAGCAGAAGCTACTTAGCATGGTATCTGGCCAGCCAGCAGCCCTTGGTGAGTTGAGAAAGCAAGCACATGATGTACTTTGTACAAATGGAAAAATTTAATCTCATTTTCCAGTTAAAATCTGTAAGTGTCTTCTGTGTTCCTGATTTTAAGATTACTTGATTAGTCGAAGATCAATGCTGCATTGCTTCAGTACCTGAAAGTTAAGTTCTGCTGAAGAAGGAATACTGTCCTATTCTTACAAAATGCCAGCTGTAGTTGTGACTTGATCAATACATGCTGTGATGGGAGCCCTTGCTTCAAAGCACATGTACTGAAGTGTAAAACAATTACTTTCCTTTCTGAGTAGCTGCTTCTCACAGTACTTTTGATTGCTTTAAGCTTTCAGTGTATCCAAATGAAGTGGTCCCTCCTTGTCTGTGCTCACACATATCACATTCAGGTGATGAACTGAACTAGAATAGAGAGCTGATGTGTATTTAAAACAAAGGCTTGTAACCCGTATCAGTTTTCCAGTCTTGTTTGCTGGGTGCAAGGAGAGGGGATGGCTCTTGGCTGGGAAAAGCTTTTAGAGCTGAGGAGGGGTACATTCTGCTCTTGGCAGTGTCAGTCCAGCCTGACTTAAATTATTGTCTTCCTTGCACTCTGCCCACCTGAGAAGATTAAATTAGGGCTTATTTTAGGAGAAGAAAGTCAAGATTGCCTAATCACTTATTCTTGGTCAGTGACATCAGGATGGAGGCTGGTGATCAATCCTGCCCTTCAGTGCCATTTCTTTTCTCCTGTGGAGCAGCAGTTTTGTGATACAAATATAATGACACAGCTGTTTTGTTCTCTCTCATTTCAAGGTTATACTGTAATGTCTGAAAGTCAAAAGCTAAGACCTGGGTATTCCACTGGCTTAGCACCTTCACCTCAATTGCCATCGTCTGGATATCAGAATATCTTTGAAGACAGAGCTCGTGCCCTTGTTTCTTCCCACACACAAGACAATGATTCTTTACAAAAGCTGAACAACAGAGAATGCACCTCATCTTTGAAGAAGAACCTTTCAGAAGTGTCAGCCTGTGAAAAGCAAGGTCTGTGTGTGCCTCTGAAAAGGCCAAATTGTTTGAAAAACAAGGAAGATAAATACATTACTGCTTAGTCATTTACAGAAAGATAACTTGACGTGTGGTGCTTTTTTTTCCCCCTTGTCACTGAGAGTAATTTTCTGCTACTTATTTTGAAGATGTTAGGATTTTTGTTTGTTTACTTGGTATGTTGGTTTTTTTATTGACAGCTTACAGACTTCAGAATGTTCCTGTTGTTGTCCATTCGAGTTTGGTTAAAAGCAGCATGAGCCAAAAAACAAATTCTTCTGAATTTATGCATATATATGTGGGAAACAGAAGCTTGATAAGAAAGCTTATTGTACAGCAGACATCAAAATTTGTTCAGTTATGTTTTTAAGCCATACATTAACAATAGCAAAGCAGATGAACAATCAGAATGGATTATTTAAGGTCTGTGGAAAATTTTTAATGCATAATTTCTTGTTCCTTTAAAAAGAAAGTGCAAATTCAAATAAGAATTACTTTGGGGAAATCTTAGGACTGTTTTATGTAGAAATTCAGATTACATGGCTGTGAAGCTCCCTTCTGGTTTTCACCTGACCTGAATGCTCTTTTAACTATGTGATGAAAACTGATTTGTTGTTGGGATGAAAAAAAACCAACTCTGTTGCTTTCACAGGAAAAAACATGTGGTGTCCAGAAAAAAAGATGGAATTATTAATGGAGAGCGAAGATAATCACGTCAATCCTTTAGGTGTGGAAAGTGCAGATGTCTCTGAAAATTCCACTGGAGGAGTACAGTTGTTGACTAATACAGAGGAAAGGTAATTCACACTGTGATTATGCAGTTTTTATCAAATTACACAAGTTTGGTTGAATTCTTAGTCCTGATTGAAAGAGTCTGATACTCTGAATTTGGATTTGGTTTTTTTACATACTGTGGAGATGTGTGGTAAGAAAGCCTCTTTCTTGAAACTGGTTGTGCTGTGAGAGATGAAATGTTGTGTGTTGGATGAAGAGATGTGAGTGCAGCCTGGGGTAATGACAGCTGAGAAGCACCTTTCAGTATAGCTGGGTATCTAAGCAGTTATGATTGCTGTTTTCAGTTTGATTTATTGTAACCTCCTATCCACTACTACGTGCTGAAAGTAGTGATGTGAGAGAGGAGAGCAAGGCTGTGACTTTTTAATTTATTATGGTGAGTTATGATTGTTTGAAATGTCCAAGGCCAGGCTGGATGGGGCTGTGAGCAGCCTGGTCTAGTGGAAGGTGTCCCTGCCCACTGTGGTGGGGTGGGAAGGTTGGAACAAGATGATCTTTAAAGTCTTTCCAACCCAAACCATTCTGTGATTATGTGATTCAATGAAATGTGGCTGTGTCTCCCCTGTGGTAGGTCTTGCCCACCCCCAGCCTGCTTCCTGGGGTGGGCAGCAGCATGGAAAAGCAAAGAAAGCCTTGATGCTGTACAAGCAGGGTTCAGTCATAGCTAAAATATTGTTATGTTATCAGTGCTGCTGTTGTCACAAGGCCAAAACAGCTATGAAAAAAGTTCACTCCGTGCCAGCCAGACCCAGCACTCCTGTGGAGGAGGAGGAGTATCAAACGGGGAGACAGGGAACATAATCTCAGTAGCATTCCTGAGTGGAAAGGTGATACTGTGGGAATTGGCAGTGTGACTAAACTTTGAGTGGAAGTTTGGTGATTTGTCTGAAAGAAAGGGTCATTAAGAAAAGCAGTGAAAGAAAAAGCAACAAAACCTCCACACAGTGTCTTTTAGATACACATATTGACTATTGCAGCTATTGCAACTATTAACATGTAGTGTTAGAATGCATTTCTCAGATTAACTTAATGCCTAAAGCACCTCAGAATTTGTCATCTTTTATGCAATTACACCTTGGTCTTTAAATACCAGTCATGTTAAACACAGTTATTTTATTCAGAATTACAAGCGTTGTTTTTGTAATTACTCTAGACCTATTAAAGCTGCAATACATGAGAAGAAACAAACTTTTGAAGAATTCTTGGAAGAACAGATACAACTAGAAGAACAGCGTCTGGAGCAAAACCAGAAGTTACAGGTTATTTATTATTACTTTAAAAACCTTCAATCTTCTTTATATATTGTGCTGAGGTGTGATAGGTGCTTTAAAAGTGTACAAGGAAGATGCTAGCAGGGAAAGCTAACACTGATAGCAACATTCACATTCTTAAAAATAATAAACCTGAAATATTCCACTTGCTTAAGTATTCAAGAAATCCAGTAGAAATGTATCATGTAAATTTTTACTGATATATGGGATTTAGTTGAAGAAATCTTCAATCTGTGTAAGGAGCTTTTTAACATTTTATCGTTTGCTTTTCTTTACTAATTTTCAGGAGACAAATGTATCAGCTGTCCAAAAACCAGTGATCAAGAGACCCTTCCTGAAAAGAGGAGAAGGTTTAACAAGATTCACTAATGCCAAGTCTAAAATGACAAAACTGGGAGAAAACACCTCAAAACTTCAACAAAGGGCTTCAGATGATAGAAATGTTATTAAAGTGGACAGATCACAAACACAGAAGAAAACTGCACCTCCTGGCAAAGCACTGGTTTCTGAAAATCCTTTTGCACCATGTAAAAAATACAACCACCCCAATAAAGAAAAACGTTGTCCTATTCAAAAGACAGTGGTACTCATGAACCACAATGGAGAAAATATCTTGCCAATAGAAACAAGAATGCAATCAAGAAAAAATCATGATGGACAGATGAGAGACTCTTACCCGTCAGAAATTAACAACAAAATAGAAAATAAAGAGAACAGAGTAGAATTTGCTAAGTTGAATACTGGCAAAATCAAAACCAAATTACCTGGTGCAGAAAAGTCTCAGTTGTCTCAAGAACTGACCAGTGCCTTTTCTAATTCTAAGTGTCCCACAGGTGACCCTGTAAAAGATTCAGAACTGTCTTTTGAACTTTCATTTCAGAATAAACTGGACAACTGGGAAAAAGAAAAAGAAAAAGAGAACCTAGAATTAGATGAATTTTTGTTTCTAGAACAAGCTGCAGATGAAATATCTTTCTCAAGTAATTCCTCATTTGTGCAAAGGATCTTGGAACGAGACCAGCAAACTTCAAAAGGCCGTAGGATGTCTTCAACTCCTATCAAGGCAAAGCAGCAGCAAGCCAATGTGCTGGCCATGGAACTTACAAATGAGAGAAATAAAAGGGCAGACTGCGTGGCACGGGAAGATATAAATGATAGCCCAGTTATGCATACAGCCTCAAATTCAGGAACAGATTTTAGAATGAAGGATCCATTGAGTAAAACAGACGGTGTAATATTCTCAGCTACTTCCGTGAAAGCAGCTCCTGCTTTAAAAAGTAATCACTGGACTGTAAATGAAGATAAGAGTGAGGACAATGGTGATACTACTACAGATTCTGAGAGTGAATTTGGGGCCACATTGAAGCATGACAACAAAGATGCTAAGTCAGCCCTTGTGAACCATGGAGAAAGTGATCCAGAATTTTTTGATTGTAAAAGTTCAGTTATAGACACCAGCAAAGAGAGCAAAAACGGAGATGCTGACCTTGACTTGTCAGACACAGATTGTGGTGCATTGTCAAAGCAAAAGATTAGAAAAGCTACAGACGATCACAGAAGCATGTTGTGTATAAGTAGGAGTAAGTTTGAGTTTGATGATGAAAGAACATGGAGTGATCTTGATGAAAATTATGTTAGCATTGATTTACCTGGAAAATATACTAAAACACCTTTGCAGATGGACTTTTCCTTTAAGAATGATATAACTGTCCCAGATAAAGCAATAAAGAGAAAAGTTGCCTCAAAGAAAGGAGATGAAATGTCCAAAGAGTCTGCAGTGGACAGGGGTTCAAATGGACCTCCTGTATCAAACCTGATGCTGAAACTGTTTCCTTCACTGAAGCCAAAGCAGAAGGCAGGCTGCCATCCAGAGCGTGAAACTAAATCTAATGTGGAACCGGAGCTGGGAGGTGAGAGAACAGCAACTGGTAGGAAGTGGTGAGGAAGGCGTATCGTACAAGTCTTCCCTACTACTGCTTAAACTCCAAACTGACACTACACTCGAGGGTTTAAGTACAGACTGCTGCTGCAAGGAAGGGCCCTATTCTCCCCCTGCATCTCTGGTTGCATGTCTGATGCCAGATCTAACAATTACACAGCTTGCAGAATGACTGATTGGTGAAAACTTATTTTAAAAAAATTATTTATTTAATTTGTGGTTTGATTTTTTTTCTCCTTCCCTCTGGAGGCTTCAGCTCATTGAAGTAACTTGATCTGAAGCTGCTTGATCACTGTTTCTAAATGAGGGAAAATATCAAGGGCTAGCTGAAAATGAAGTGGTACCTTCCTTTCCACCACAGTGGATTTACACCACAGCAGGGTGATGCTATTCACTGCTAGGTTAACTTTTTCCTCTTATGAAATACAAGGGAGTGGCAGACTCCCTGTGTTTTCTGAGAGTAGTATACTATCTACTGAGTTCATGTGGAATACGGGAAATGTGGATTCATTTTTCTGCTTTGCCCAAGTTTGATTTCATCTATATGGTTACAGTCTGAGCAGGACTGCCTCTAAAACCCGTTACATTTTTGCTATCATTAAAAATGGAGTTGTTCTGTGAAAGCATGATAGCACAGCCCAGAATTTAAATCTTTTGTCTCCGAGTTGTCAACTGTGTTGGTTTCAGAGTCTGGTTCAGTGAATGTTTAGGATTTTGTTTAGGTTTTTATGGTAAGCCAGTTGATGTAATCTTTTTGGATTTCAGTAAAGCCTTTGATTTCATCTCTCTCAGTGCCGTTCTCAGCAAAATGTCCAGCATTCAGCTGGATAAACACATCATGTGATGGATGAGCAACTGGCTCACTGTCAGGGACAAAGGGTTACAGGGAATGGGGTGACATCACACTGGTGACCTGTCACTACTGGGGTTCCACAGGGCTCCATCCTCT